>JAIOJX010000027.1:70221250-70751636 GCA_022376925.1 Tragulus kanchil
TTTTGCTTCATCAACTAGTATAAGTCAGCATAGGGAAGCACATCTTAGAATGGAATGGGATAGAGTGCAAAGCAAAGAGCTTTCTGAGCATTGATAATATTTTATGAAATGTTGTTTCAGTTATATATTTGTGTTATGTGTGTCTACTGGGTCACAATGTAAAAAGTGTTCCTTAATGTAAGTCAATGAAGTTTGAAGACAACCACTCTATATAACAGTAGTGAAATTACTCATAAGTCTTCCTACACCTCCCTAGACCCAAAATTATCCTGTCAGGAAGCCCTAACCTAGGGTCACGTCTACTGATTAGAGTCTCACACAACACAAGGAGCCTCTCCTTCCACACTTGAAAAGTGCATCCCTTGGTAGAGGACTAACTCTTTGAGGGCTTTGCTCATTATCAATCCCAGTATTTAAGACATAACAGAGGCTACATACATTCAATGAATGGACTCTGACCCTATGGTAATGGTTCATTTTAACTATTAAATGAAGGAACAAGTTCTGAATCTTAGCAGAACACCTAACACCTAAGTTGAACTTCAACTACAATATTATGGTTTATATGTTTTCTCACCCAGTAATGGAGTTTTAGGCACTTTTGATTAGGAAACAAAATGTCCTGTCCCCCAGAGTTTGATAAGAGTTCCCAGAGATATCTGAAAACTATGTGTGTGTGTAATGCGTTTGAATGTATGTGCATGTGTGTATGAGAGAAAGATTGATTTGTAGAATTTCAGCAGCAGACTTAAGTGTTACAAATTCCATTCCTAGAAAATGAAAAAGTAGTATAAAATTTCCAATTGCAATCCACCTTTCAAGTTGTCTTAGACAATCTCCTGGAGAACGGAATGGCAACCCACTCCAGTATTCTTGCCTGGAGAATTCCATGGAGAGAGGCGCCTGAAGGGTTACAGTCCATAGAGTTGGAAAAAGTTGGACATGACTGAGCAACTAACACTTTCACTTTTAATGGTACATTGTCAAAGATGCTCATAAGATCTTTCATTTTCCCTGTTTCTCTTCACAAATAAGCACAGTCAGTTTTTTTAAGCCTAAAAAATATCTAATCAAGCCAATGATTTCCAACTTATCTTGAATAAATTTTGCTTCATCAACTAGTATAAGTCAGCATAGGGAAGCACATCTTAGAATGGAATGGGATAGAGTGCAAAGCAAAGAGCTTTCTGAGCATTGATAATATTTTATGAAATGTTGTTTCAGTTATATATTTGTGTTATGTGTGTCTACTGGGTCACAATGTAAAAAATGTTCCTTAATGTAAGTCAATGAAGTTTGAAGACCACCACTCTATATAACAGCATAAAATACCCAGGCAACAGTGAAAGGTGAGAAAGTCCAAGTGTGGTAAAAGAACAAGGGTTTAGGTATGTCCATGTATGGAAGGGCAAGAGGGAATTCCAAGGTAACCTAAGAGAAACTTCATTTAGTTCACTGAGGCAGTCTTAGTGAGATGAAGAAAGAGGGGCAGAAAAATTCTCCTGCACTTCCTAGAAGAGGAACAATTGCCGTAATTGTCAAAAATGATAGAAAGAACCCAAATTACCTGGAATGAGCTACATAAAGTATGAAGCACAAGTCAGGATTCTATTTATTCTGTGACTATATAAATATTGCGCTATTTTTTGATAGAAAGGAATCTTTGACTCCTTCAGTAAATCATCTCATGGAGAAACCTACAACTACGATGTCCTTATAATCTGTTCCCTTCTCACAAAATTTTAATTGAGCCATGCCAATGTCATTTAGGGTGACAGCAGGGGTGTGGTTGGGGCCTGTGTGTGGTCTCTCCCTTGCAGACAAATTCCTGTTCTGTAGCATATGAGGCAGAAACTGGACAGACTGCTAAAGGTTTATGCCCTCGAGCTGCTGGACAGGAGATGGCTTCCCACCCTCACTGCAATCCTTAAGGTGTTTAGGTCAAGAGCTACCAGCTCCCCAGCCCAAGTCTGCTCCAAAACAGCATCCCTCCAGAAATTCATTCTGTACCGTTTCCTATTTGGACATGACTGAGCAACTAACACTTTCACTTTTAATGGTACATTGTCAAAGATGCTCATAAGATCTTTCATTTTCCTGTTTCTCTTCACAAATAAGCACAGTCAGTTTTTAAGCCTAAAAATATCTAATCAAGCCAATGATTTCCAACTTATCTTGAATAAATTTTGCTTCATCAACTAGTATAAGTCAGCATAGGGAAGCACATCTTAGAATGGAATGGGATAGAGTGCAAAGCAAAGAGCTTTCTGAGCATTGATAATATTTTATGAAATGTTGTTTCAGTTATATATTTGTGTTATGTGTGTCTACTGGGTCACAATGTAAAAAGTGTTCCTTAATGTAAGTCAATGAAGTTTGAAGACCACCACTCTATATAACAGCATAAAATACCCAGGCAACAGTGAAAGGTGAGAAAGTCCAAGTGTGGTAAAAGAACAAGGGTTTAGGTATGTCCATGTATGGAAGGGCAAGAGGGAATTCCAAGGTAACCTAAGAGAAACTTCATTTAGTTCACTGAGGCAGTCTTAGTGAGATGAAGAAAGAGGGGCAGAAAAATTCTCCTGCACTTCCTAGAAGAGGAACAATTGCCGTAATTGTCAAAAATGATAGAAAGAACCCAAATTACCTGGAATGAGCTACATAAAGTATGAAGCACAAGTCAGGATTCTATTTATTCTGTGACTATATAAATATTGCGCTATTTTTTGATAGAAAGGAATCTTTGACTCCTTCAGTAAATCATCTCATGGAGAAACCTACAACTACGATGTCCTTATAATCTGTTCCCTTCTCACAAAATTTTAATTGAGCCATGCCAATGTCATTTAGGGTGACAGCAGGGGTGTGGTTGGGGCCTGTGTGTGGTCTCTCCCTTGCAGACAAATTCCTGTTCTGTAGCATATGAGGCAGAAACTGGACAGACTGCTAAAGGTTTATGCCCTCGAGCTGCTGGACAGGAGATGGCTTCCCACCCTCACTGCAATCCTTAAGGTGTTTAGGTCAAGAGCTACCAGCTCCCCAGCCCAAGTCTGCTCCAAAACAGCATCCCTCCAGAAATTCATTCTGTACCGTTTCCTATTTCTCTGCTTTTTCTACACACACATGCACGCACACACACACAAACACACACACACTCCAGATGACTCATGCCTCTCTCCATCTTTGCTCCACTTCTAGTTGAAGAGTTTCTTAAAACAAAACATATACTTGAAATTTGCATTCTTGGTTAAGAAAGGTCTCAGAGTTGTAGCGACATAATGCTGATGTGTTTCCACTCTTAGTCTGTCATTAAGAGCAAGCCTCCCTCAGCCCACCCAGGACTTGAATCCTGACTTTGTACCCAGCTTGTGACTTTGTGTCCTATTGCTACAAACACAGACTTGTCTGTCCACATCTCCAAACTTTTCTTCCTAAATCCCACCCCACCCCTGCCACAATCAGCAAATCATTCAGAACTCTAATCATTTCCTCCATGTCAACCCGGTCCCTAAATCACAGCTTACCTAGGACACCCTTATCTACACTTGTCCCAGAGTAAAACTTTGTCCACTTTACGTCCAAAGGTATTCTAGTGTGAAAAGTCACCTTTCTAGTACCTGGTCAGCCTGCTTGGTTTGCTCCTTTTCTTTGGCCTACAGTGGCCCATTCCATAGATCTGTGATTCCAGGTTTACCCAGACTCAACGTCTCCTATCTCCCAGCATCATCTTGAACTTCCAGAATGAGAAACTGTCCTGGAAAGATGAAACTTAGAGAAAACAATGATGTTATCTTGGAGTTTTTATGACTCTGTTTTAATGTTTTCTTATATTAGGTATATTTTACTGCTTAAAAACCCACCCCAAATTAGTGACTTGAAACAATGACAATCATTTATTATCTCTCATGGTTTCTGTGGTTTGGGAATTCAGATGGGATATATTGGGGCCAGATTGTCTCTGCTCCAAAACGTCTGGGGCCTGAGCTAGGAGATTCCAAAGGTTGAGGCCTGCAATTATCTGAAGTCATATTTACTCACACATGGACGCTGTGGTCAGTCGAGGCCTGGCTGTTCGGTGCTAGCCATACTCACATGTGGCCTTTCCATGTGATGAGGTCTTCCTCAGCACATCATAGCAGGGTTTCAAAGGCAAGTACCTGAGCCAGGTGGAACCTAACCCAAGGCTTACTTAACATCCCTCCACAGCATCCCTCTACCATATTCCATTGATTGAAGAAGATGTTTGCCACCACAAATATTCAAAGACAAAAGACATTAGACTCCCACCTCCTTCCACAGAAGTGTAGTCACCTTGTAAGAAGATCATGTGGGGTGGGCTATCTATATCCATGCTTGGAAAATAACCAGCCACTTCTTCCAAGCACCCCACCAACCATAGGCAGGATGTCATCATTCTTGTTAACACTTTCTCTCAAAAGTTTCCAAGTCCTTTGATAGAATCACATTGAGTGATAATTTTCTAATCAAAAATACTACGACAATCCCTTGTAGTTGTGAAGCTTGCAAGGAAGATAAGGCAGTGCTCACTCTCCCCATTTCTCAAACAAGAAGAGAGACACAGCCACATAAATAACTTACCCAAAGTTATCGAAATGAGACTCAACATGGTCAGTCTAGTGTGGAATCAGGTTTCTTTCCATCACCCACTGACCTCACTGGTCTTTGAGCCTTTCTGGGGCCTTTGACCTGGTCAGCCTGCTTGGTTTGCTCCTTTTCTTTGGCCTACAGTGGCCCATTCCATAGATCTGTGATTCCAGGTTTACCCAGACTCAACGTCTCCTATCTCCCAGCATCATCTTGAACTTCCAGAATGAGAAACTGTCCTGGAAAGATGAAACTTAGAGAAAACAATGATGTTATCTTGGAGTTTTTATGACTCTGTTTTAATGTTTTCTTATATTAGGTATATTTTACTGCTTAAAAACCCACCCCAAATTAGTGACTTGAAACAATGACAATCATTTATTATCTCTCATGGTTTCTGTGGTTTGGGAATTCAGATGGGATATATTGGGGCCAGATTGTCTCTGCTCCAAAACGTCTGGGGCCTGAGCTAGGAGATTCCAAAGGTTGAGGCCTGCAATTATCTGAAGTCATATTTACTCACACATGGACGCTGTGGTCAGTCGAGGCCTGGCTGTTCGGTGCTAGCCATACTCACATGTGGCCTTTCCATGTGATGAGGTCTTCCTCAGCACATCATAGCAGGGTTTCAAAGGCAAGTACCTGAGCCAGGTGGAACCTAACCCAAGGCTTACTTAACATCCCTCCACAGCATCCCTCTACCATATTCCATTGATTGAAGAAGATGTTTGCCACCACAAATATTCAAAGACAAAAGACATTAGACTCCCACCTCCTTCCACAGAAGTGTAGTCACCTTGTAAGAAGATCATGTGGGGTGGGCTATCTATATCCATGCTTGGAAAATAACCAGCCACTTCTTCCAAGCACCCCACCAACCATAGGCAGGATGTCATCATTCTTGTTAACACTTTCTCTCAAAAGTTTCCAAGTCCTTTGATAGAATCACATTGAGTGATAATTTTCTAATCAAAAATACTACGACAATCCCTTGTAGTTGTGAAGCTTGCAAGGAAGATAAGGCAGTGCTCACTCTCCCCATTTCTCAAACAAGAAGAGAGACACAGCCACATAAATAACTTACCCAAAGTTATCGAAATGAGACTCAACATGGTCAGTCTAGTGTGGAATCAGGTTTCTTTCCATCACCCACTGACCTCTGCTAATGGGAACGCAGCACAGCACGGGGGTCTAAGCCTGGGTTTTGGACCAAACAAGCCTGAGCTTGAGTTCTGGTTCTTCAAACAGATTAACCTTCCTGAGTTTCAACTTATCACCCCTAAAATGAAAGCAGTAAAAGCCTACTTTTTTTCTAACCAGATTGTCTCTGCTCCAGAATGTTTGGGGTCTAGCTGGAAGATTCCAAAAGTCAAGGCCTATAATTATTGAAAGCATATTCAGTGCTATGGAATTAAATGATGTTCATAAAGTGCCCAGAGCAGTGCCTAACACATCTTGGCCACTTAGTAGCTAGCAAGTGAAGTTTAATGAGGATATGTGATTTAACAGGTGATACTACCTATTTAGAAGCTCCTTTTTATGAAGTAAATGCTAATCCTGGCCACACACACAGAACAAGGGAGATGCTCTACATCTGATATAGACAGGAAACCATCCTTAACTTATATCTGTAAGTCAATCATTTTAGATCTTTCTCATAGAAAGATGGTAGTGGTGGCTTGGTCACTAAGTCATGTCCAACTCTTATGACCCCATGGACTGTAGTCTGCCAGGCTCCTCTGTCCGTGGGATTCTCCAGGAAGGAATATTGGAGTGAGTTGCCATTATCAATAATTTGAAGAAGCAACCTTACGAAGGGCATCCAATTCTCAAGGCATCTATGCAAACATTATTAAATGGAATACAGACTAATAATTAAATCTCCAACTCAGAGGATGCTGGTGATGCAGAGGTTTCTTTGTTATGCTGGGCAGGAATCTGTGTTGCCGGTAAATGATCTTAGAGTTGGCCAACCGTGGATGGCTGGGGCAGAGAGAAAGGCTAGCACTATTGAGAAGCTCTCAGCAAGGTGTTCTCCCGTGTTATTTAAATGTAACTTTGTATGGCATCCATTTCTGTGAAGGTGGATCCCCACTCATCTAAAAAACCTGTTTGCTCTTCTTGGTTAAAGAGAACAGAGTGTTTTACTTTCTCCTGTAGCAAAGTGTACTGGATATTTGTCATCGATGAGTGACAAGTGAAGGGACTAAACCAGTCTATGTTTACAACATCTGAGAAATACATCAAAACATGGGAGGCAGGGAGTCGCACATGAAATTCCTAGATGTCTGGTTAGAGCCTGAGAAAAAGGTATTCTGTTAGAGTTCAGAAATCGTTTTCCTCCTTCTTCTGTACCATCACTTGGGCCTGGCTCTGAGTTTCACTTCTGCTCCCAGGGCCAAAAGGACAGCAGATTCCTCATAAGAAAGCCTACGGGACACTTAAAATGAAAGAGGCAGTCCTCAGCTCCTACCAGGGTACAGTGCTCATTCATGTCAGCAGGAAGCCTGCCGATAGGGCAGGGCACCTCAATTGAGTTCTTTCTCTGCTTTGCTGGTTCTCGATCTAATTCGCCCTGTGGCTGCTTTAAGTGTGGATATCTTGGCATCAAAAGGCAGGGAGGCAGCTCCATTTCTTCTGGCGCCTAGAGCTGGCTCTTCGGAGCAGCTCCCTCCTCCCTTTGGGGTTGCTTTGGAATTCTCACTGTTTATAAATGAAGCCCACATTGGCCCTGTTGTAGCCTGTGGCACTCCTCACTCAGCAGCAAGGGGGAGTTCAGTGACCCTCCACAGTAACCAAAACCCTGAATTCCCTAACGGTGGAACTGACTGCCTGCCCTCGTGCTGTCAGAACTGAACAGTATTCTGTGCTTTCCAAAGCTTCTTCACACACTTGAAGAAGCTGTGGTCTCCTGTGGTTTGTCTGGCAAACCCCCACAAAGGAGGCACAGCAAATGAAGTCGGTCCATGTCACATTTCACAAAGAAGACTGAGATTCAGACAGTTTGAGCATGCAGCTGGTGCATTCTGGGACTGGGTCCTAACCTCCCAGCCATTGCCTCTTCCCCATGATGACTGATGGTTTACTTTCTCTTCCTTCACTTTCTCTGCTGATTTCCCCCTCTCCCATCCCCTCTCCCATTCCTCTCCCCCTACATCTTCTCCCTCCATTTTATTCCTCCTTCTCCTCTCTCATTCTCTTTCTTTCCACTCCTTATTTCAACAAGGATTTCAGGCAAGACTGTGAACTATACAGAATTATAGCACTAACTTCACTGTTAATTCAACAACTTTAATAGGAACTTACATAACTCTCAAGGGAAATATCGTTGCCTCTCGATGACTCACTTTCTCCATCTATGAAATAAGGATGCCATGTGGATAAATACAAGACAACAAAAGCAAAAGCCAGATATGCCCAAAAAATATTGAAGTAGGCGATTCATGCAACTTGTATCTCTTTAGGTCAAATGCATGTGTGCCTTGATGTAGAAGATTCACTGTCTCCTTTTAGAATTTGGAATTATGTTTGATTAGAGCAATTGAGTTGCAGCCAGACCCAGAACAGTCTATCCTTTCTACTTGAAGAGATACACAAACTCTATATTTCAAAGGTTCAGTGAAGAGTTGAGCCTACTCAGTGTCCTAAATAAGACTATCTTCGCAATTCAAAGCATTTTTTTATTCACAACCAGCTTAGGCAGATGTAACTAGTCTCATTAGTCATTGTGCCTATGCCTCATAACAGCACCTCTTACTTCAATTTCTATTGATTTGCAGATGTTTGGAGGACTATCTGATTCTGAAATTACTCTGAACAATGTCTGATATCATTTCCTTCCCTCCTGTGAAGCATAAGGACATGAAGACAAGCTTTCATGGGGCCCTGTCCCCAGCCTCCAGGCTGTGAGGGCTGTAATAGCTTGGAGAACGATGACACTCTATGAGGATTTAAATACCTCCAAGTTAATCTACAGAGTCAAAGAAAGGTAATATCTCAAAACCATGTCCATTGACTCTTAAAAGTAGGAGGTCCAGGTAGTCCACCCTGAGACGAATGATCGGTCCATGTCACATTTCACAAAGAGACTGAGTTCGACTTGGCTCCTAACCTCCCAGCCATTGCCTCTTCCCCATGATGACTGATGGTTTACTTTCTCTTCCTTCACTTTCTCTGCTGATTTCCCCCTCTCCCATCCCCTCTCCCATTCCTCTCCCCCTACATCTTCTCCCTCCATTTTATTCCTCCTTCTCCTCTCTCATTCTCTTTCTTTCCACTCCTTATTTCAACAAGGATTTCAGGCAAGACTGTGAACTATACAGAATTATAGCACTAACTTCACTGTTAATTCAACAACTTTAATAGGAACTTACATAACTCTCAAGGGAAATATCGTTGCCTCTCGATGACTCACTTTCTCCATCTATGAAATAAGGATGCCATGTGGATAAATACAAGACAACAAAAGCAAAAGCCAGATATGCCCAAAAAATATTGAAGTAGGCGATTCATGCAACTTGTATCTCTTTAGGTCAAATGCATGTGTGCCTTGATGTAGAAGATTCACTGTCTCCTTTTAGAATTTGGAATTATGTTTGATTAGAGCAATTGAGTTGCAGCCAGACCCAGAACAGTCTATCCTTTCTACTTGAAGAGATACACAAACTCTATATTTCAAAGGTTCAGTGAAGAGTTGAGCCTACTCAGTGTCCTAAATAAGACTATCTTCGCAATTCAAAGCATTTTTTTATTCACAACCAGCTTAGGCAGATGTAACTAGTCTCATTAGTCATTGTGCCTATGCCTCATAACAGCACCTCTTACTTCAATTTCTATTGATTTGCAGATGTTTGGAGGACTATCTGATTCTGAAATTACTCTGAACAATGTCTGATATCATTTCCTTCCCTCCTGTGAAGCATAAGGACATGAAGACAAGCTTTCATGGGGCCCTGTCCCCAGCCTCCAGGCTGTGAGGGCTGTAATAGCTTGGAGAACGATGACACTCTATGAGGATTTAAATACCTCCAAGTTAATCTACAGAGTCAAAGAAAGGTAATATCTCAAAACCATGTCCATTGACTCTTAAAAGTAGGAGGTCCAGGTAGTAAATAGGCAGCTGGGTTAGTCCACCCTGAGAAATGACCACAACCTGGAGAACTCTGTTGAGACTGCAAACAATTCCTTAGAGGCAAAAGGTCTCTAAGACAATATCACTGGACCATTGCAAGGGTCTGTGTATTTTGGGACTATTCACATATCTCTTCAAAACCTGTTCTACATCTCCTTTAAGCTACTCATCTGATTTCCTCCTCTAAAAGCCTTGGATATGTTTTACCACATTAACTGACTGAACATATAGGATTTTCTATTTTGAATATATTTACTTATAAAATTAGAGAATTGGAAGGTGCCTGTTTAAAGTGACCAGTAGAGAGCTTCTTGATATGGGTGAAAGAGAAGAGTGGAAAAGCTGACTTAAAGCTCAAACTTTAAAAAAACAATAATAAGACTATGAAGTCTGGCCCCATCACTTCATGGCAAATAGAAATGGAAAAACCAGAGGTAGTGACAGATATTCTTTTGGGGAACTCCAAAATCACTGAAGATGATGACTTCAGCAATGAAATTAAAAGACTCTTGTACCTTGGAAGAAAAGCTATGACAAATCTGGACAGTATATTAGAAAACAAACACATCACTTTGTCCACAAAGGTCCATATAGTCAACGCTATGGTTTTTCCAGTACTCATGCACAGATGTGAGAGCTAGACCAGAAAGAAGGCTGAGTGCTAAAGAATTGATGCTTTCAAATTGTGAGGCTGGAGACAACTCTTGAGAGTCTCTTGGACAGCAAGAAGATCAAACCAGTCAATCCTGAAATCAACTTGAATATTCATTGGAAGGACTGATGATGAAGCTGATGATGACCCGATACTTTGGTCACTTGATGAGAAGAACTGACTCATTGGAAAAGACCCTGATTTGAAACATCTGAAAGACAATGTCTGATATCATTTCCTTCCCTCCTGTGAAGCATAAGGACATGAAGACAAGCTTTCATGGGGCCCTGTCCCCAGCCTCCAGGCTGTGAGGGCTGTAATAGCTTGGAGAACGATGACACTCTATGAGGATTTAAATACCTCCAAGTTAATCTACAGAGTCAAAGAAAGGTAATATCTCAAAACCATGTCCATTGACTCTTAAAAGTAGGAGGTCCAGGTAGTAAATAGGCAGCTGGGTTAGTCCACCCTGAGAAATGACCACAACCTGGAGAACTCTGTTGAGACTGCAAACAATTCCTTAGAGGCAAAAGGTCTCTAAGACAATATCACTGGACCATTGCAAGGGTCTGTGTATTTTGGGACTATTCACATATCTCTTCAAAACCTGTTCTACATCTCCTTTAAGCTACTCATCTGATTTCCTCCCTCTAAAAGCCTTGGATATGTTTTACCACATTAACTGACTGAACATATAGGATTTTCTATTTTGAATATATTTACTTATAAAATTAGAGAATTGGAAGGTGCCTGTTTAAAGTGACCAGTAGAGAGCTTCTTGATATGGGTGAAAGAGAAGAGTGGAAAAGCTGACTTAAAGCTCAAACTTTAAAAAAACAATAATAAGACTATGAAGTCTGGCCCCATCACTTCATGGCAAATAGAAATGGAAAAACCAGAGGTAGTGACAGATATTCTTTTGGGGAACTCCAAAATCACTGAAGATGATGACTTCAGCAATGAAATTAAAAGACTCTTGTACCTTGGAAGAAAAGCTATGACAAATCTGGACAGTATATTAGAAAACAAACACATCACTTTGTCCACAAAGGTCCATATAGTCAACGCTATGGTTTTTCCAGTACTCATGCACAGATGTGAGAGCTAGACCAGAAAGAAGGCTGAGTGCTAAAGAATTGATGCTTTCAAATTGTGAGGCTGGAGACAACTCTTGAGAGTCTCTTGGACAGCAAGAAGATCAAACCAGTCAATCCTGAAATCAACTTGAATATTCATTGGAAGGACTGATGATGAAGCTGATGATGACCCGATACTTTGGTCACTTGATGAGAAGAACTGACTCATTGGAAAAGACCCTGATGCTGGGAAAGATTGAAGGCAAAGGAGAAAGGAATGGCAGAGGATGAAATGGTTAGATAGCATGACCAACTCAGTGGACATGAATTTGAGCCAACTCTGGGAGATAGTGAAGGACAGGGAAACCTGGCATGCTGCAGTCCGTGGGGTCGCAAAGAGTGATACACAACTTAAAGACTGAACACACACACGATATCCAAGTAGAGAAAATCAGTCCAGGTCAGGACCATGTCAATGGACATGGGTTATCCACTGCACAAAGCTGACTTTCTGATGCCCAGATGTTTAATAGCCCAAAGCACATTTAAGGGCCTAATTGTACTTTTGCTGATTTTAGTCCAGCTAACTTAATGCTGGCTTCCTGGACAGACCAGAACAATGGACGGCTGCCTATTATGGTAGCCTTCAGTAGCCTACAGTGGCCTGTAGTCCTTTGCTGAGTGACTTAGGAACAGTAGATGGCCTGGCCCCTCAGCATACTACTCAACCTTTCACATGGGCCATCCAAAAATTCTCCAGGATTCCACTGAAACAGGAAGGGCTGTGACCTCTAACACTTGGTCCAGAGACATCTGTAGTCTGATCACCTACTTCTCTGAAGTATATTCTTAGTACCATATACTTGCCTTGAAAAGTAATAGACAAACAGTCCCATTTTAGCAAATGATCAGGAACTAATTAAGATATGGGTATTTAATTCATTAGGTGACATGAAATTCCTGTAACTTACAGTGTGTGACAAATTCTTTCATCTTTAGAATTGCTGCCAGTATTTCATTCATCATTTCAGAAGGGAGAGCCAATCAGATGGCATCTTTGAAGAAGCATGTTCCTGAGAGCATAAGTTGCTACGTAGTGGGCATCATTTGTACCTCCCTGTTTTTTCTTTTCATCACTGGCACGGAAATCATAATACCTTCCAAAGAGCAGAGTCTGAGTCAGATTTCTACTAAAATAAAGTACAACTTGGTTTCCTAAGGAATACAGCTGATCTGACTCAGAAGCTAAGGATCTAACCCTCACAAAAGGAAAAACAAACCAAATTTCAGCCTCTTGGTCCTGTGCCATCCCAGAGTTGCCTTCCAGGGAACAGAGGTGATGTGATCAACAGTAACATGTGGCCTCATCTTCATAGCGTGTGGCTCTGAGGAGCTAAGCCCACATTTGGGGGAGCAGACTTGCCCTAGCCCAGTGCGCCAGATCCAAAAAAAGACCTCTTGGGTGAAACGGAGCGTGCACTCCTCTTTTGTATCTACAGGGGCTCTCTAGGTGGTCTCAGGAGGCCAAGGGTGCAGACATAAGTATACATTACTCATTTTCTCTAGACTTTTCTTCCCTCTGTCACCAAATCGGTTTCTCTGTTAGCATCTGTAACCATTTCTAGTTAACATCCACATTCTCTTAAGCAACTGGAAAGCCAAGCAAATAAATAGAGACTCTCTTAGAAAATCAGAGTTTGATTTTAAAATGAAAGAAAATAAAACACTGCCATCTCACCTAGCTAACCCTAGTGTGTGAGAAAAGACCGCAGGATGAAGGCAGACTGCCTGGGCTGCTGAGTCAACAGTAGGAAAGAGCTTCTCATGCTGAAAAGGCAACCAAAAGCCCTATTAAACAAAGTCATACTTTTCTCACCTACCTATGACTTACCAGTTATAATTGGGAGCAGAATAACTGTTCCTAGTGAAGCCTCACTCCTTGACTTACATGTTCATTCATTCACTTGTTCTGACAACAAACATTTATTCAGCATCCACTTATCTTTCAGTGTTTTCAATTTTATGTATCCATTCATTTATTCAGAAGCTACTTATTGTTGAACCTCTTCCTATGAACTAAGTACTATCTTGGTGCTAAATGTATCAGACCTAGTTCATAATATGAGAATGTTATAGTCTGGTTAGTAATTCATACTTTTGTTCACTCGTCTAGCTATTCTTTCATTCGCTCATTCCTTTGATACATGTTTACTGAAGACTGACTCTATGCCGGGTACTGTGTGAGGCACTGAAACAAACACAGTCATCCTTCTTCACTACCTTCTTTTTAACTCACTGTATCACACATAGGCCACCTTCACCACAGCTAAGCATAGAAGCAAAAACAAATGCAACAATTTGAGGGGCTGACACATGTGTATTGGTGTGTATGATTATTTTAGGGGGAGAGGGGAGAGGGTTTCAGATGGGTGGGCAATGGCATACCCAGAGTTCCGGGGGTGATGTACAGTAACATGTGGCCTCATCTTCATAGCGTGTGGCTCTGAGGAGCTAAGCCCACATTTGGGGGAGCAGACTTGCCCTAGCCCAGTGCGCCAGATCCAAAAAAAGACCTCTTGGGTGAAACGGAGCGTGCACTCCTCTTTTGTATCTACAGGGGCTCTCTAGGTGGTCTCAGGAGGCCAAGGGTGCAGACATAAGTATACATTACTCATTTTCTCTAGACTTTTCTTCCCTCTGTCACCAAATCGGTTTCTCTGTTAGCATCTGTAACCATTTCTAGTTAACATCCACATTCTCTTAAGCAACTGGAAAGCCAAGCAAATAAATAGAGACTCTCTTAGAAAATCAGAGTTTGATTTTAAAATGAAAGAAAATAAAACACTGCCATCTCACCTAGCTAACCCTAGTGTGTGAGAAAAGACCGCAGGATGAAGGCAGACTGCCTGGGCTGCTGAGTCAACAGTAGGAAAGAGCTTCTCATGCTGAAAAGGCAACCAAAAGCCCTATTAAACAAAGTCATACTTTTCTCACCTACCTATGACTTACCAGTTATAATTGGGAGCAGAATAACTGTTCCTAGTGAAGCCTCACTCCTTGACTTACATGTTCATTCATTCACTTGTTCTGACAACAAACATTTATTCAGCATCCACTTATCTTTCAGTGTTTTCAATTTTATGTATCCATTCATTTATTCAGAAGCTACTTATTGTTGAACCTCTTCCTATGAACTAAGTACTATCTTGGTGCTAAATGTATCAGACCTAGTTCATAATATGAGAATGTTATAGTCTGGTTAGTAATTCATACTTTTGTTCACTCGTCTAGCTATTCTTTCATTCGCTCATTCCTTTGATACATGTTTACTGAAGACTGACTCTATGCCGGGTACTGTGTGAGGCACTGAAACAAACACAGTCATCCTTCTTCACTACCTTCTTTTTAACTCACTGTATCACACATAGGCCACCTTCACCACAGCTAAGCATAGAAGCAAAAACAAATGCAACAATTTGAGGGGCTGACACATGTGTATTGGTGTGTATGATTATTTTAGGGGGAGAGGGGAGAGGGTTTCAGATGGGTGGGCAATGGCATCCAGTTGCACGCAGCTCCTGGAAGGAGACATTGGTTCATTCAGGGTGGGATCTAAGAAGGCACATAATGGATTCAGTACAGTTATCAGTACAGTTTCAGTACAGTGAAACTTTGAGCCATGATTACTATGGAACAATGGGATAAGCTGCCTCATGACTTGGTGATCTCATCACCCCAATGTGTGGGTCAGAGGTCAGGTGATCATCTGCCAAGGACAGCACAGAAAAGATGCTGCTGCCCAGGAGAATTCTGATTGCTGATCTAGAGTCTCTCTCTATTCTAAGTTCTCATTACCCAAGCAATCTCCCTGGTACATTCTAAATATTCAGTAAATACTTGTCAAATGAATGATTAAATAATCATTCAGCCACTCAGTGAACCTTGACATCCTTGAAAATAAAAGTTGGGCCTCATTCATCTCTTGTAGGCCCAGGTCTCTAGCCCTCTCCAGGGCACCAGGGAAAGTCTGAAAGCTTTCGTACTGGAGGATACCCAAGTTCCCTTTTAAAAATTCTAGGCAGGAACATTTTCCTGTGGTTTAGCTACCTGGTAGATTCTCTCAGCAAGGAGAGCATCCTTTACAGGCATACTCAGTCCTCTTTTCCTTAAACTCCAAGCTTTGTTTTCTTCCCAGTTAGCAAATTTCTGGTCCACTTCCCCCACCATGAGGCCTTATGTTCTCAGGGAATCTGTTTTGCTATAAACTAGAAAGGTAAAATAGCTATATAAACTGAATAACGCTTTCCCAAAGCAAACAGTAGGACTGGCTTCTGGGTTAGCTCTCTGGGGTTATCTGTGCTGTTTTTCTCCCTCTGGTGGCACCCCTAATCATAAAGAGGATACATGATTGCCACTGGAAACCTCCTGAGTGATCTACAGCATTGTGGGCCAGACACCGCTGCCTGAAGAGAGGCAGGAAATAGGGGAAGCCAGAGATGAATTCAAGATTCTTGGGCCCCAGGCCACACCATAATTCAGGTCATCTTACTTTGCCAAGGAAGCTTATCAAAGAAGAAAACAGACTCCCATTTTCTTGCCCCCTTGTTTTCTCTCAGAACTTGAGGTTGGACCTTAGCCTGATTTTCCTCATCCTGGGAAGAGATAGTAGAAATTTGAGAATAAATTCTTTGGTACCACTGAATGTGTGGCCTAGTACGGCACTGTGGATGCTGTTTTACTTTAGCAAAACAGCTCAAGACACAAAGAATTCCAAACTGGAGCAAGGACCTGACTTGCTTGTTCATGGCTGTGTCATTCAGGGACAGCCCAAATCTGGCAAAAATAGCAGAAATTTTCTGCCACAGAACTCAACCCATTTATTTAGATGAAAATATTACTGAGTGAACACTGATTCTAAACTCCCTCTACTCCAATAAGCCAAGAAACTTCCAGAAGCAATGTACACAGGACAAGACCTGAGCTATAATAGGGCTAGGGAACATTTCACAGGGCATTTTGATGGGCAAATCTGAGAAAGCAATCACACTTTCAGCAAGCGAACATGATCTTTTCAGTAGCCAAAAGGAACATCTAGTTCCTGGGACAGCTACAGAAAACAACAAAGCTTGATTGCAAGCATCTCTAAAATTACATTAAATAACAAAGGAGTCAATATCTTTTCCTGTTATTGATGTAGAGGAAAGCAATCAAAAGCATTGGCCCTCTCTAGCTTTTATCTGTTAATAATCACTACTGGGACTTCAAGCGCCACAGCTGTTCCTTGGGAAATCCCCTGGATCATGATATGGAAGACTCAGTATGCAGTGGACCCAGTCCTCCAGGTGATCATGTTCTCCAATCGAATATACCAATCCATCATTTCAAAGGGTTTCCTTGTACCTCAACTGCTAAAAAATCTTCCCGCAATGCAGGAGACCTCTGCCTAGATTCCTGGGAAGACCCCCTGGAGATAAGCTACCCACTCAAGTATTCTTGGACTTCCCTGGTGGTTCATCTGGCAAAGAATCTGCCAGCAATGCTGAAGACCTGGGTTTGATCCCTGGGTTGGGAAAAGCCCGTGAAGAATGGAAAGGCTACCCACTTCAGTTTTCTTGCCTGGAGAATTCCATGGCTTGTCCATGGGTCACACAGTCCAGTCGGGCATGACTGAGAGACTTTCACTTCGTTTCACTTCACATTATTCAAAGAAAGACAATGTGGGATGGAATTCTAGAAAGAAAGAAAGGTAATTTCCCTTAAAATATTGTGGCAAGTACTTCTTTCCCTGCAGGGCAGATCCTCCGCTCCTCAGCTCTTGGAGGGGCTCTCTAGACAGCAGTATCAGTACCACCTGGGAACTTGTTAGAAAGGCAGATTCTTGGGTCCTACCCAGGCATGGCTGTGTCATTCAGGGACAGCCCAAATCTGGCAAAATAGCAGAAATTTTCTGCCACAGAACTCAACCCATTTATTTAGATGAAAATATTACTGAGTGAACACTGATTCTAAACTCCCTCTACTCCAATAAGCCAAGAAACTTCCAGAAGCAATGTACACAGGACAAGACCTGAGCTATAATAGGGCTAGGGAACATTTCACAGGGCATTTTGATGGGCAAATCTGAGAAAGCAATCACACTTTCAGCAAGCGAACATGATCTTTTCAGTAGCCAAAAGGAACATCTAGTTCCTGGGACAGCTACAGAAAACAACAAAGCTTGATTGCAAGCATCTCTAAAATTACATTAAATAACAAAGGAGTCAATATCTTTTCCTGTTATTGATGTAGAGGAAAGCAATCAAAAGCATTGGCCCTCTCTAGCTTTTATCTGTTAATAATCACTACTGGGACTTCAAGCGCCACAGCTGTTCCTTGGGAAATCCCCTGGATCATGATATGGAAGACTCAGTATGCAGTGGACCCAGTCCTCCAGGTGATCATGTTCTCCAATCGAATATACCAATCCATCATTTCAAAGGGTTTCCTTGTACCTCAACTGCTAAAAAATCTTCCCGCAATGCAGGAGACCTCTGCCTAGATTCCTGGGAAGACCCCCTGGAGATAAGCTACCCACTCAAGTATTCTTGGATTTCCCCTGGTGGTTCATCTGGCAAAGAAGCTGCCAGCAATGCTGAAGACCTGGGTTTGATCCCTGGGTTGGGAAAAGCCCGTGAAGAATGGAAAGGCTACCCACTTCAGTTTTCTTGCCTGGAGAATTCCATGGCTTGTCCATGGGTCACACAGTCCAGTCGGGCATGACTGAGAGACTTTCACTTCGTTTCACTTCACATTATTCAAAGAAAGACAATGTGGGATGGAATTCTAGAAAGAAAGAAAGGTAATTTCCCTTAAAATATTGTGGCAAGTACTTCTTTCCCTGCAGGGCAGATCCTCCGCTCCTCAGCTCTTGGAGGGGCTCTCTAGACAGCAGTATCAGTACCACCTGGGAACTTGTTAGAAAGGCAGATTCTTGGGTCCTACCCAGGCATTCTGACTCAGAAACTCTGGGGGTGGGGCCCAACAGTCTGTGGTTTAACAAACCCCCAGGTAATTCCAGTGCATGCTGATGTTTGAGAACCATTACTTGACATATTTGTGTTTCTTTGGTAGCTCAGATGGTAATGAATCTCCCTGAGATGCAGGAGATCCAGATTCAATCCCTGAGTCACAGAACCCTCTGAGAAAGGAATGGGAACCCACTTCAGGATTCTTGCCTGGAGAAATCCATGGACAGAGAAACCTGGTTGGCTACAGTCCATGGGGCTGCAAAGAGTTGGATACAACTGAGTGACTAACACACACACATATACAAGTAACTAGTATACATAGTACTAAGTGTATATATGTATCTGAGTATGTATACTTAGTACTACCATATTTATATGTATATAATCATACATATACACAAGCACTAAAATTATGAATTTTTAAAAAAATAAATTTATTTTAATACAATAGTAACTTTTATTGAAACCTCTGACTAATTCACATGACAATGCTGAGTCCCTTGAGGACTACCTTCACATGCTTCCTGTGGTTTAAGTGCCATGAGGTTAAACCAATAACCCAGGAAATCAGGGGACTTTACTTTGGCTGATTTAAAATACACTATTAGGAATATGATCCACCATTTAAGATTCTTTAAGAAAGTGAAATGCATGGCCTTCCTTGGCATTTAGATGAGTCTGGTGAGCAGAAAGTTAAACAAATATTGGATATCTTCTTAAAAGAAACTGATCAGAATAGCAGTAAAGAACACGGGCTTTGGAGTTAGATAAATTTGGATTTAAGTCCATCTCTAGCACCTGCCAGCTGAGTGAAATCCATTAAGGGGTTTAACCACTGTGGCCCTCCACTTAGGCCCTCCATTTATTTCTTCACTGATAAAATGGGAAGATCAATAATACTGATGTGAGCTTTTAGGACTGATGTGAGAATCAAGTTGGATAATACACATCTATAGCACACTTGATACATATCACCAAACATTTGGTCTCATTGATACTATTACTAAGTTCACTCACAGCCAATGTTATCAAACATCCAGAGACTCCTCACCAAGAATGGCAACTCCATGGGATCCCCTTAGAATACTTCAGGGACCCTGTGAGATAATGAGACGATGAACTAGGAAGAGAGCCCTAGATTTTCCTGAAAGTTTGGGAAAAGGTTGGGGATGAGAGGGCTTGCCAGGTGGCTCCATAGATTAAAGAACCCTCCTGCCAATGCAAAGGACATAAGAGACACGAGTACAAGTCCTGGGGTCTGAAGCTCCCCTGGAAGAGGGCCCAGCAACCCGCCCCAGTATTCTTGCCTGGAGAATCCCAAGGAGGGAGGAGCCTGGGGGACTATAGTCCATAGCGCTGCACAGAGTCAGACAGGACTGAAGGGAAGCAGCACTCAGGAGATGAGAAGCAAGGCTCAGGCATGGGGTGAGGGGATTTGTTGGGGGGGTGGAGGCTGCTCTGTGTCTTTGGCCTCCTAAGCTTGGTGGTGGCCGCAGTTTTCCTTTCTCATTGTTAATGGCGTCTGGGCAGAGAGGCGCTTCGGAGCCAGACCTCTGAGGCTGTGTGTGGTGAGCCTGCAGGGGCTGGCAGTCGCTGAGGGCGGAAACCACTGTTTGGGGAGTTGCTGGCAGTTTAACTATTTCTGATGCTCGTTGCGGAGGATGAGAAAAAAGGCAGGAGAGCCAGAGCATTCCACGTGGTGTTTCTGTTCATGGTAAGAGCTGCTTACCAAGAGCGCCAAATTTTTTGCAACCATAAGTTTATCAAGGGGCTTCTGGAAGAGATTATTACCTGGTTGCATGTCATAATATCAGTCTCTTAGACCCTTGTCTTGATTCTCTTTTTCTATGTATTTCAAAAGGTTTCTTGGCTCATTTCACTGATAACTTCTTTGTGAGAGATACAGCTTCGGAGGACTTGCAGAGTCCTTGCTGCGCAGCTTAAATGATTTATCAGAACCATTCCTATCTATCAGAACTGTGATTATTACCACCCTCTGATATGCAAAGGAACGTAAGAGTGTACATATCTCACAGCCTTAGTGTGTGCTTTGGTCTCAGGGCTTGAGGTACGTCTTAGTGTTGTTTTCAATAGCACACTGACATATCACCAAACATTTGGTCTCATTGATACTATTACTAAGTTCACTCACAGCCAATGTTATCAAACATCCAGAGACTCCTCACCAAGAATGGCAACTCCATGGGATCCCCTTAGAATACTTCAGGGACCCTGTGAGATAATGAGACGATGAACTAGGAAGAGAGCCCTAGATTTTCCTGAAAGTTTGGGAAAAGGTTGGGGATGAGAGGGCTTGCCAGGTGGCTCCATAGATTAAAGAACCCTCCTGCCAATGCAAAGGACATAAGAGACACGAGTACAAGTCCTGGGGTCTGAAGCTCCCCTGGAAGAGGGCCCAGCAACCCGCCCCAGTATTCTTGCCTGGAGAATCCCAAGGAGGGAGGAGCCTGGGGGACTATAGTCCATAGCGCTGCACAGAGTCAGACAGGACTGAAGGGAAGCAGCACTCAGGAGATGAGAAGCAAGGCTCAGGCATGGGGTGAGGGGATTTGTTGGGGGGGTGGAGGCTGCTCTGTGTCTTTGGCCTCCTAAGCTTGGTGGTGGCCGCAGTTTTCCTTTCTCATTGTTAATGGCGTCTGGGCAGAGAGGCGCTTCGGAGCCAGACCTCTGAGGCTGTGTGTGGTGAGCCTGCAGGGGCTGGCAGTCGCTGAGGGCGGAAACCACTGTTTGGGGAGTTGCTGGCAGTTTAACTATTTCTGATGCTCGTTGCGGAGGATGAGAAAAAAGGCAGGAGAGCCAGAGCATTCCACGTGGTGTTTCTGTTCATGGTAAGAGCTGCTTACCAAGAGCGCCAAATTTTTTTTGCAACCATAAGTTTATCAAGGGGCTTCTGGAAGAGATTATTACCTGGTTGCATGTCATAATATCAGTCTCTTAGACCCTTGTCTTGATTCTCTTTTTCTATGTATTTCAAAAGGTTTCTTGGCTCATTTCACTGATAACTTCTTTGTGAGAGATACAGCTTCGGAGGACTTGCAGAGTCCTTGCTGCGCAGCTTAAATGATTTATCAGAACCATTCCTATCTATCAGAACTGTGATTATTACCATCCTCTGATATGCAAAGGAACGTAAGAGTGTACATATCTCACAGCCTTAGGTGTGTGTGCTTTGGTCTCAGGGCTTGAGGTACGTCTTAGTGTTGTTTTAACAAAATAAAACACACTCCAACTTCATAGGTTTGGAAAATCCACAATAGGAGTATGGCTAACAATCACATAGTAAAATACTATGCAGCCATGTGAAAAGATATTTTCAAGTAATTTTAATACTCTTGATGCAGTGTGAAGTTAAAATAGCAAGAATGAAGAAAGCTTATAGAATAGTGGATCTCAGGGTGTGGTCTCTGGACCAGTAGGGGCAGAGGAGCCTATAAACTTGATAGAAATGCACATTCCCAGGCCCGCCCACACCTACTGAGCCAGAGACCCAGGGAGTGAGTCCACAACAGTGTCTTTTCATAACCAGGTGAATTTGATGTATGTTATAGTTTGAGAACCACTAATGGAGGGCATGAATCAATGTAACTATGTAAAATATATGTCTTTACAAAAATATACACAAAAAGATAAAGTAGTTCTCTCTGTGATAGGATTGTGGGTGATTTTTGCTTTTCTATGTTTAACTTTTGTGGTTTTCATATATGCAGCTTTTTCTAAAATGAACATATAAAGCTTTTATATTTAGAGGAAAAGTAGAGTAAGATTATCAGATATTTCTTTTACATGTATATTATGTCAACTCCTATTAACATTTCCTTGAAGACTTAACTATTCATGCACCTTCCAGGTCTTCAATTTCTTATTCTCACAATTCTACCTTCTTATATTTTCTTTAAAATTTTTCTCAGCTCGGCTGCCTTTTTACTCAAATTTCACTCAAATCTTGAAGTCTCTGCTATTAAGAAAAAATTGGATTTTGGAGACTGTCCAAAGTCTGTATGTTTGTCTTGTCATAAGCAGGTAAATAGGTGGAGGTTTTTAAGCGTGATATTTCCTTTTGAATATATTTAGAATTTAATGTATTTTCAGGATTAGTACCAATTTTTATCTTCCACATATATTTTCATGAACAATTTACATTTTGTTTGGATTGATTTTTTTTCACTACAGCTACCCAAAGCATTTTTAACTAGACCCTTCTAATTTCGAGAGTTCATTTACAAAGTAAGCAGATTATTGTGGGTTTGCATTTATACAAGGGGGTTTAAGTTCTAAAGCAAGCAAGTAAGGTAAATATCACATATAGTCAAAATTATTCCATCTTGGTAATAGACTGTTATTCCTCAAGCCCTAGAACAGACTTCACCTGAACACTAGATAACATGGTTGTGTGTGTGTGTGCACGTGTGTGTGTGCTTAGTCACTCAGGCATGCCCAACTCTTTGCAACTCCATAGACTGTATCCCATCATGCTCCTCTGTTCATGGAATTCTCCCAGACAAGAATACTAGAGTGGATAGCTTATCCACTCTCCAGAGGATCTTTCCAACCCAGGAATAAAACTGGGGTCTCCTGCATTACAGGTGGATTCTTACCAGTTGGGCTACCAGGAAGCCCTAGGTAGCATAATTAGGTTCCATGTTATGCAAAAAGGTACACCTTTCACCTCTAGAATTACTCAGTGCTGTGAGACATTCACAACATAATAGGCTGTCAGAATTGGACATGAATGAGAAAATAACAGACTGCTTCTCCTATCTTATGCTCAATTTCTGGAAATGGCAGATTAAATCGCCTGAGCTGTTTAAATGATCTCGGAGAGTTTGTTTTGTTTTGGCTGATGATGCATGGTTGCCTTTGCCTAAGTGAAATGCACATTTGCTGTGATTTCCCTGCATGTCTCCAGTATCTCCTGTTTTGCCTTAGGCTTTCTTCTCTCATTCACCTCACAGATGTTCTCTAGGGGTGACTCTGACCTCCTCCCTAGTATTCAGGTTCTACTCATCCTTTAAAGTCTTTTGCAAAAGCTTCCTCCTGCACAGAACCTTCCTCCTCTAGTAGAAAGTGATCCCTTCCATGTTCTAAGTGTCTCTAGGACATTAAACACTCTTTGTTTTATTTGTATTTAAGTGTGTTTTTAGTTTGTCCAAGAAACTCTGGGATTCCTGAAGGCAGTATCCAAGTGTCTTTCACACCAATCTTGGCTTTGAATCCTAGATCCGCCCTTTCTGGGCAATTCAAATTGCTAAATCCTCTGTACAAATTGATTTGTTTTCACTACAGCTACCCAAAGCATTTTTAACTAGACCCTTCTAATTTCGAGAGTTCATTTACAAAGTAAGCAGATTATTGTGGGTTTGCATTTATACAAGGGGGTTTAAGTTCTAAAGCAAGCAAGTAAGGTAAATATCACATATAGTCAAAATTATTCCATCTTGGTAATAGACTGTTATTCCTCAAGCCCTAGAACAGACTTCACCTGAACACTAGATAACATGGTTGTGTGTGTGTGTGCACGTGTGTGTGTGCTTAGTCACTCAGGCATGCCCAACTCTTTGCAACTCCATAGACTGTATCCCATCATGCTCCTCTGTTCATGGAATTCTCCCAGACAAGAATACTAGAGTGGATAGCTTATCCACTCTCCAGAGGATCTTTCCAACCCAGGAATAAAACTGGGGTCTCCTGCATTACAGGTGGATTCTTACCAGTTGGGCTACCAGGGAAGCCCTAGGTAGCATAATTAGGTTCCATGTTATGCAAAAAGGTACACCTTTCACCTCTAGAATTACTCAGTGCTGTGAGACATTCACAACATAATAGGCTGTCAGAATTGGACATGAATGAGAAAATAACAGACTGCTTCTCCTATCTTATGCTCAATTTCTGGAAATGGCAGATTAAATCGCCTGAGCTGTTTAAATGATCTCGGAGAGTTTGTTTTGTTTTGGCTGATGATGCATGGTTGCCTTTGCCTAAGTGAAATGCACATTTGCTGTGATTTCCCTGCATGTCTCCAGTATCTCCTGTTTTGCCTTAGGCTTTCTTCTCTCATTCACCTCACAGATGTTCTCTAGGGGTGACTCTGACCTCCTCCCTAGTATTCAGGTTCTACTCATCCTTTAAAGTCTTTTGCAAAAGCTTCCTCCTGCACAGAACCTTCCTCCTCTAGTAGAAAGTGATCCCTTCCATGTTCTAAGTGTCTCTAGGACATTAAACACTCTTTGTTTTATTTGTATTTAAGTGTGTTTTTAGTTTGTCCAAGAAACTCTGGGATTCCTGAAGGCAGTATCCAAGTGTCTTTCACACCAATCTTGGCTTTGAATCCTAGATCCGCCCTTTCTGGGCAATCTTAGACAAATTGCTAAATCCCTCTGTACTTCCCTTCTCCTCTGGAAAATGGGGATGGTCACAATACCAACCTCTGAAAATTCAAGTTGGCTTTAAATGAAATACTGCACAGTAATGGTTAAACACAATATCCAGCACATAGTAAACCCCAGTAAATGTTAGCTGCATTTTAAAATTCTCCATTGTGATTCCAATTGTACATTTTTGCTCCATAAGTGTTTGCTTAGTGAATGTATGAATGAGTGAATATTCTAATTAAGTTCATACGTACCCCTCTGAATTCTCAGTGCACAATGGAGAGTGTATTTGGCCATTGGTTTCTGAATCTGGTATAGAACTTAATGAACCAAAGATTCTCTTTTATTCTCAAGGTAGATATTGGGGTGCCTTGGGGTAAATTTTCTATCTTGAAGAGACCTCATCCAGCTCTGTGTTTTCATCTATGAAACAGGAATTAGAATGCTGTTCTGTGATTTTGCCTAGACCCAAGGAGAATCCGTGGAGGACTAGCCTTTAGGGAGAAATTTTATAAACAGAGGTTGTTTAGGGTAATTTGAAGAATCAGAGTATGAGTTTGTAAATTAGCATATTTCAGCTAGAGAGCTTCCAATCACATAGAACTCTAGATGTCGCTCGATGAGGACACACAGGGCAAAACCAGCTGCTTTTTTGGGGTTTTTCAAGCATCTCAAGTTATTTCTCAGGAGTTGGGGTTTGGCAAAGCCTGCTACCCACATTGCCAAGTCCTTCTCTCCCCCTTAATTTTTAAGCCCATGTGTATTTTAAGGGAAATTTAATCCGTATGTTTCTGTTTCCTTTACACTTAACTCATAAAAATGGTTTGTCAGAGCAATTTGATGTCCCAAAATTTTTGGAGCCTTTATAATGATATTTTTTAACCTTTTCCCCCTTCCCTTAGACACAGGAAATTGTATTTTTTAAAAGAAAATGAATCAAACTGAAAGTCTCAAGGTCAGTATTGATGGGTCAGGCACACAATCTCAAGAAATTGAGCATTTGCAAACATGGCATCTTCCACTGCTGCTCCTGCAGGGCTCTGGGGTGTATCCAAGTGTCTTTCACACCAATCTTGGCTTTGAATCCTAGATCCGCCCTTTCTGGGCAATCTTAGACAAATTGCTAAATCCCTCTGTACTTCCCTTCTCCTCTGGAAAATGGGGATGGTCACAATACCAACCTCTGAAAATTCAAGTTGGCTTTAAATGAAATACTGCACAGTAATGGTTAAACACAATATCCAGCACATAGTAAACCCCAGTAAATGTTAGCTGCATTTTAAAATTCTCCATTGTGATTCCAATTGTACATTTTTGCTCCATAAGTGTTTGCTTAGTGAATGTATGAATGAGTGAATATTCTAATTAAGTTCATACGTACCCCTCTGAATTCTCAGTGCACAATGGAGAGTGTATTTGGCCATTGGTTTCTGAATCTGGTATAGAACTTAATGAACCAAAGATTCTCTTTTATTCTCAAGGTAGATATTGGGGTGCCTTGGGGTAAATTTTCTATCTTGAAGAGACCTCATCCAGCTCTGTGTTTTCATCTATGAAACAGGAATTAGAATGCTGTTCTGTGATTTTGCCTAGACCCAAGGAGAATCCGTGGAGGACTAGCCTTTAGGGAGAAATTTTATAAACAGAGGTTGTTTAGGGTAATTTGAAGAATCAGAGTATGAGTTTGTAAATTAGCATATTTCAGCTAGAGAGCTTCCAATCACATAGAACTCTAGATGTCGCTCGATGAGGACACACAGGGCAAAACCAGCTGCTTTTTGGGTTTGTCAAGCATCTCAAGTTATTTCTCAGGAGTTGGGGTTTGGCAAAGCCTGCTACCCACATTGCCAAGTCCTTCTCTCCCCCTTAATTTTTAAGCCCATGTGTATTTTAAGGGAAATTTAATCCGTATGTTTCTGTTTCCTTTACACTTAACTCATAAAAATGGTTTGTCAGAGCAATTTGATGTCCCCAAAATTTTTGGAGCCTTTATAATGATATTTTTTAACCTTTTCCCCCTTCCCTTAGACACAGGAAATTGTATTTTTTAAAAGAAAATGAATCAAACTGAAAGTCTCAAGGTCAGTATTGATGGGTCAGGCACACAATCTCAAGAAATTGAGCATTTGCAAACATGGCATCTTCCACTGCTGCTCCTGCAGGGCTCTGGGGGTGAGAGAAAGATCAATTCTACATGCAGGCAGATGGCAGTAATTGGCCGTGTGTTGTGATAGAGTCCTCAAATATTTCATCATTTGCCCATTAAGCTGAGAGTCCCTCTCCCCATCTCAGTACCTCCATATTGAGTGATAGGCTCGTTAGAATTTGAGTCCCTCCAGGTTAGACAAACCCTGATTTTAGCATCAAGAGTTCACACACAGAAGTAGGCTAAGAGAAGTGAGACCACTAATTGTAAAACATGGTAAATCTCTTCTAATCGAGTTTGCCACATCGTCCTTGGAGAAAATAGAAAGTCAGCATGCTTGTATTAATAGCCAGAGGAACTGTTCTCACAGGGTTTTGTAAAGATGGCACTCTTCCAGAGTTACTGAGTCTGCTGTCACAAAAAGAATTCAAATAATCCACAGAGATCCACAGCACCAGCAGAAATATGCCATGCACTGGTACCACATCTCAGTCGTAGGAGGGATTATCTGGGGTTGTGGGACCTGCATCAGATCCAGGTTTGTAGCAATGCCGCTTCTTCTACCATCACCTGGAGTTAAACTCCCAGACAGGCCTCATTCGGGCAGCGTCTTCACTGCTGGATCAGATTGGGTGTTTCTGGATACACAAGATCAGAGTCTCATAGTGCATGGCATGTGATAATTTGGGACAGATCAACCATGGTGGTTCGGTTGAATCCAAAATGACCTAAAATCATATGGTTGGCTTATCCTATCCCATTTTCTCTATGTGATTGTATACCTCTGTAACACAGTGACCCAAACTGAGACTTTCTCTGCCATATGGACCAAAAACCTATGTGAACATTCAACTCTCCAAACAAAACTGATAATAGGAAAAACAGTCAAAACATGTCTTGATGACTTTGTCAGTTTCAAATGGGGTTAAGTGCAGAAGAGTTTAACTCATTAAATGACGAAGATCCTGAGATCAGAAGTACTTCTCTGTATCACTAAGTTAGATTAGGATGGAGATGGAACAGTGAAAATTAAGACCAGGATGGTTGACTAAAAGGTAAAAGATGTCCAAGGAATGTGAATACCAAGCCAGGATACTGAGACTGCATGTTGCTTGTACTTGGCATATTGCCTAAGAATAGAAAAGGTAGGAAGCGGTCAGTTTGCGAAATTCAGTGAGTCCATGGGGTCTGATGGATATCAATGTTTTACATCATTGATAAGTCTTAGGCAAGTGACCTGGTCAGAAATATACCATTCTTCAACAATCTAGGCTGTAGTAAGCATATACAAATGTCCTTTAAAATTTACCTACTTTGAGACAGATCCTGGACCAAATAATTATTTGAACACACAGTGAATTCACATGATAACTTTATAAGCTAATTATCTTTATCTGCATTTTGCAGATGAGGAAACTGGTGCTTCTAAATTTACTTACTGAGGAGATTAAGTAATTTGTGGAAATTAGCATAGTTAATGTAAGTGTTGAAACTAAAAAGCAGGTCAGTCAAACTCCAGAGCCCATGCTACTTCTTTTTGCTTTTTTTTGTTTGTTTTTTAATTTTGGCCTCTTTTTATTGATTTTTTATTTGTTTTTCATCCATCTTTATTCTTCAGCCTGTGTGGGTCTCCCATTGCTGTGACCTCTCTCATTGCAGAGCACTGGCTCTGGGCGCATACACTTCAGAGTGCTGGCTCATAATTGGACACACTGGTCCAGCCACTATGCAGCATATGGGGTCTTCCTGGACCAGGGATCAAACCAGCAGCCCTAGCACTACAAGGCAGACTCCCTACCCACTGGACCACCAGGAAAGCCCCATATTCCTTCTTTAAAGCGCCTTTGTCTGAATACAAAAGTCAATGAGGGCTTCCCTTGTGGTCCAGTGGGTAGGGAGTCTGCCTTGCAGTGCAGGGGGCACTTTTTCCATCCCTGGCCTGGGAAGATCCTATGTGCTACAGAGCAGCTGGACCTGTGTGTCCAATTGTGAGCCAGTACTCTGGAGTGCATGTGCCCATAGCCAGTGCTCTGCAGCGAGAGGGGCCACTGCAATTGGAGGCCCACACAAGCTGAAGAATAAAGATGGATGAAAATAAATAAATGAAAAACCAATAAAAGAGGCCAAATTAAAAAAAAAAGAGTTAATGAATACACTAACAACAAAAGATGAGAAAGAGAAATTAAGGAAACAATTCCATTTACCATCACATGTAAAAGAATAAAATATTTTACATACGAATAAACCTACCTAGGGAAGCAAAAAACACTCTAAAACCTATAAGATGTATCAAAGATGACACAAACAAATGAAAAGATATATTGTGTCCTTCAACTGAGAAAATGAATACTGTCAAAATGACTATCCTACCCAAGGGAATATACAGATTAAATGCAAGCCGTATCAAATTACCAATGAAAATTTTCACAGAACTAGAAAAAACCTTTTTAAATCTATATGGAAATACAAAAGACCACATGTGCATAGCCAAAGCAATCTTTAGAAAGAAACACAGAGTTGGAGGAATTAGACTCTCTGACTTGAGGTTATACTGCAAAGCTACAATCATCAAAACACTATGTACCAGCATAAAAACAGAAATATATATTAATGGTACAGGACAGAAACCCCAGAAATAAACCCATGCATCTCTGGTCAGTTAATCTATGACAAAAGAGGCAAGAATACACACTGACAGTCTCTTCAGTAAGTGGTACTGGAAAACGCTGGACAACCACATGTAAAAAAATAAGACTAGAATATTCTCTAACACCATGCACAAAATTAAACTCAAAATAGATGAATGAAATATGAAATAATATACAGCCAAAATGAATTAATATACAACTTATATTGTCTATTATACAAGGCCACTTCCTTTGACTTCCTTTGGCTTTATAGTTCTTCTGGTTTTTCGGTAAGTTGTTTTCCAGACTAACTTTACCATTTCACATTCCCATGAGCAATATATTTGATCCATATTCTCTGTACCCTTACCAGCATTTGGTGTTGTCAACTATTTTTTTTTTTTAAAGATTTATTTATTTATTTTTGGGGCGGGGGTCGGGTTGGGGAGGGAGGGGAGCAGGCGGGCCACTTCTATTGGTCTTTCATTTCTCTATTTTCATCCGTCTTTGTTCTTTGGCTCCTGTGGGTCTCCCAACGCGGTGGCCTCTGTCGTTGCAGAGCGTCAGCTCTGGGCGCATGCACTCCAGAGCTCCAGCTCGGTAATTGGACACATCGGTCCAGCCGCTCCACGGCACGTGGGATCTTCCCAGGCCAGGGATCGAACCAGAGCCCCTTGCACTGCAAGGCGGTGTCCTTATCCACTGGACCACCAGGGAAAGCCCTCAACTATTTTTAATTTCAACCATTTTGATAAGTTTGTAGTGATATCCCATTGTGGTTTTAATCTGCATTGCCCTAATGGCTAGTGATGTTAACATAATCTCATATATTTATTACCTATGCTCTATCTGCATATTCTCTTTATTCACATATCTATTCATATCTTTTGCCCTTTTTCTACTTGAAATGTTTGATTTTAATTTTTGAGTTGTGGGAATTCTTTATATAGTCTAGATATAAGGTCTAGTGTCAGACACGTGGTTTGAACGTGCACCTGGTCTTTTCATCTCTGAACAATGAACAAAGGGGTGATAATCTGGACCAGAAAGAAAGCAAATTTTGTACCAGCATAAAAACAGAAATATATATTAATGGTACAGGACAGAAACCCCAGAAATAAACCCATGCATCTCTGGTCAGTTAATCTATGACAAAAGAGGCAAGAATACACACTGACAGTCTCTTCAGTAAGTGGTACTGGAAAACGCTGGACAACCACATGTAAAAAAATAAGACTAGAATATTCTCTAACACCATGCACAAAATTAAACTCAAAATAGATGAATGAAATATGAAATAATATACAGCCAAAATGAATTAATATACAACTTATATTGTCTATTATACAAGGCCACTTCCTTTGACTTCCTTTGGCTTTATAGTTCTTCTGGTTTTTCGGTAAGTTGTTTTCCAGACTAACTTTACCATTTCACATTCCCATGAGCAATATATTTGATCCATATTCTCTGTACCCTTACCAGCATTTGGTGTTGTCAACTTTTTTTTTTTTTAAAGATTTATTTATTTATTTTTGGGAAGGGGTCGGGTTGGGGAGGGAGGGGAGCTGGCGGGCCACTTCTATTGGTCTTTCATTTCTCTATTTTCATCCGTCTTTGTTCTTTGGCCCATGTGGGCCTCCCATCGCGGTGGCCTCTGTCGTTGCAGAGCGTCAGCTCTGGGCGCATGCACTCCAGAGCTCCAGCTCGGTAATTGGACACATCGGTCCAGCCGCTCCACGGCACGTGGGATCTTCCCAGGCCAGGGATCGAACCAGAGCCCCTTGCACTGCAAGGCGGTGTCCTTATCCACTGGACCACCAGGGAAAGCCCTCAACTATTTTTAATTTCAACCATTTTGATAAGTTTGTAGTGATATCCCATTGTGGTTTTAATCTGCATTGCCCTAATGGCTAGTGATGTTAACATAATCTCATATATTTATTACCTATGCTCTATCTGCATATTCTCTTTATTCACATATCTATTCATATCTTTTGCCCTTTTTCTACTTGAAATGTTTGATTTTAATTTTTGAGTTGTGGGAATTCTTTATATAGTCTAGATATAAGGTCTAGTGTCAGACACGTGGTTTGAACGTGCACCTGGTCTTTTCATCCTCTGAATAGGAATACCAGCAAACCAAAAGTGTGTGTTGATAAAATCCTTTTTTTTTTTTTACTGTTTCCTTTTGAATATTGTGCTTTGGGCATCAAGTCCAAGAACTCTTTGCCCAGTCCTAGACTTTCTCTTATATCTTTTCTAGACGTGTTATATTTTTCACATTTAAGTTCATGATCCATTTTGAGTTATTTTTCATGTAAGGTCTGAGACTCAGTTTGAGGTTTTTGTTTGTTTGTTTGCCTAATTGTTACCGTATAACTTTCTTTCCTCCACTGAATTATTTTTGCACCTTAATCAAAAGGTCTCAAGTGAGGATATTTAGGTGAGACAATTTCAGAATTCTCTATTCTGTCCCATTAATCTGTGTGTCTATTCTGCCAAGACCACACAGTCTTGACAACTGTAGCTAGATATGAGTCTTGAAATTGAGTAGACTGATTCTTCCCATCTTAGTTTTCTTTTTCAAAATGATTTTGCTATCCTAGTTTCTTTGTCTTTCCACCTGTATCTTAAAAAATATTGTTCTATATCTACAAAAAAAACTTTGTGTTATGTTTATAGGAGCTAAACCTACATGTCACCTTCAGGGAAATCTGCATCTTTACTGTTTTTTTTTTTTTTTTTTCATAGGAAAGCATTTTCTTGTATTTATTTTTCTTGGAGAAGCATTTTGTTTGAAATAGAGAGGCATGTACATGTCAATCTCAAGCTCTCAATGGGTCCCTCTCCTCAACTAGTCTCCCCTGGTAACCGGAAGTTCATTCTCTAAGCCTGTGAGTCTGTTTCTGTTGTGTAAATAAGTTCAATTGTATGAGTTGTTTTTTTTTTTTTTTTAGAGTCCACATGTAAGTGATGGCATATGATATTTCTCTTTGACTTCTTGACACAAATATGAGAATCTCTAGGGCCATCCATGTTGCAAATAACATTATTTTATTTTTAACGGCTGGGTAATATTCCATTGTATATATAGACCATACCTTCTTTATCTGTCTGTCAATGGATATTTAGATTGCTTCTATGTCGTGGCTATTTTTTAAAATGCTGCAGTGAATATGAGGGTGCATATATCCTTTTCAATCACATTTTGCTACAGGTATGTGCCCAAGAGTGGGATTGCTAGATCATATGGGAATTCTATTTTTAGTTTTTTTAGGAAACTGCATACTGTTCTCCATAGGGGCTACACCAATTTACATTCCCACCAACAGTGTAGGAGGGTTACCTTTTCTTCACATACTCTCCAGCATTTATTATTTGCAGATTTTTTAATGATGGCCATTCTAACTGATATGAAGTGATATCTCATTGTAGATTTGATTTTCATTTCTCTAATAATTAGTGATATTGATCATCTTGGCCATTTGTATCTCTTTGGAGAAATGTCTCTTTAGATCATCTGTCTATTTTTTTTATTGGGTTTTGTTATTGTTTTATTGAGCTGTATGAGCTGTCTGTATATTTTTTTAAATTAATCCTTTGTCAGTTGCATTGTTTGCAAATATTTTCTCCCATTATATATGTTGTCTTTTTGTTTTGTTTATGATTTCCTTTGCTGTGTAAAAGCTTTTGAGTCTAGGGTTTCCCTGGTAGTCCAGTGGGTAGAGAGTCCACCTTGTAGTACAAGGGTCACTGGTTCAATCCCTGGGCTGGGAGGATCCCACATGTTGCAAAGCAGCTGGACCAGTGTGTTCAATTACAAGCCAGTGCTGAAGAGTGCATGTGTCCAGAGCTGGTGCTTTGCAGTGAAAGTGGCCACTGCAATGGGAGGCCACTGCAATGGGAGGCCCACACAGACCAAAGAATAAAAAGGTTGGATGAAAATGGATATAGGTAAAAGAGGCATGATGGGGAAAAGAGAAAAAGTCTTTTGAGTCTAGTTAGAGTCCATTTGTTTATTTTTTTTAATTTTCCCATTACTCATTGAGATGGATTGATGAAGATATTGCTGTGGTTTGTGAAAAAGAGTGTTCTTCCTATGTTTTCCTCTAAGAGTTTTATAGTAGCTAGTCTTGCATTTAGGTTTTTAATTCATTTTGAGCTTATTTTTATGTATGGTATTAGAAAATGTTCTAATTTTCTTTTTTATACATAGCTATCTGGTTTTCAAAGCAGTACTTATTGAAGAGGTTGTCTTGCCTCATTTTATTAATCTCGCCTCTTTTGCTATAGATTAATCGGTCATAGGTACATGGATATTTTCTGGGTTCTCCATCCTATTCCATTGATCTTCACTTCTGCTTTTCTGCTAGCACTATGCTACTTAATGACTGTAGCTTTGTAGTATAGTCTAAAGTCAGAGAGCCTGACTCTTCCAGCTATGTGTTTCTTTCTCAAGATTGTTTTGGCCATGCAAGTGGGGCTATTTATATTTACATATAAGTTACTTTTTTTTCTAGTTTTGTGAAAAATATCATTCGTAATTTCATAGGGATTGCATTGAATCTATAGATTGCTATAGTCATTTTGACAATATCATTTCTTCCAGACTAAGAACATAGTATGTGAAACATGTATGCAGAACAAGAAACAACAGTTACAACCAGACATTTGGGAATACATCAAGGGTGTATACTGTCACCCTGCTTATTTAACTTATATATGTTGTCTTTTGTTTTGTTTATGATTTCCTTTGCTGTGTAAAAGCTTTTGAGTCTAGGGTTTCCCTGGTAGTCCAGTGGGTAGAGAGTCCACCTTGTAGTACAAGGGTCACTGGTTCAATCCCTGGGCTGGGAGGATCCCACATGTTGCAAAGCAGCTGGACCAGTGTGTTCAATTACAAGCCAGTGCTGAAGAGTGCATGTGTCCAGAGCTGGTGCTTTGCAGTGAAAGTGGCCACTGCAATGGGAGGCCACTGCAATGGGAGGCCCACACAGACCAAAGAATAAAAAGGTTGGATGAAAATGGATATAGGTAAAAGAGGCATGATGGGGAAAAGAGAAAAAGTCTTTTGAGTCTAGTTAGAGTCCATTTGTTTATTTTTTTTAATTTTCCCATTACTCATTGAGATGGATTGATGAAGATATTGCTGTGGTTTGTGAAAAAGAGTGTTCTTCCTATGTTTTCCTCTAAGAGTTTTATAGTAGCTAGTCTTGCATTTAGGTTTTTAATTCATTTTGAGCTTATTTTTATGTATGGTATTAGAAAATGTTCTAATTTTCTTTTTTATACATAGCTATCTGGTTTTCAAAGCAGTACTTATTGAAGAGGTTGTCTTGCCTCATTTTATTAATCTCGCCTCTTTTGCTATAGATTAATCGGTCATAGGTACATGGATATTTTCTGGGTTCTCCATCCTATTCCATTGATCTTCACTTCTGCTTTTCTGCTAGCACTATGCTACTTAATGACTGTAGCTTTGTAGTATAGTCTAAAGTCAGAGAGCCTGACTCTTCCAGCTATGTGTTTCTTTCTCAAGATTGTTTTGGCCATGCAAGTGGGGCTATTTATATTTACATATAAGTTACTTTTTTTTCTAGTTTTGTGAAAAATATCATTCGTAATTTCATAGGGATTGCATTGAATCTATAGATTGCTATAGTCATTTTGACAATATCATTTCTTCCAGACTAAGAACATAGTATGTGAAACATGTATGCAGAACAAGAAACAACAGTTACAACCAGACATGGAACAGTGAACTGGTTCCAAATTTGAAAAGTAATACATCAAGGGTGTATACTGTCACCCTGCTTATTTAACTTATATGCAGAGGACATCATTCAAAATGCAGGTCTGGGTGAAGTACAAGCTGGAATCGAGATTTCTGGGAGAAATATCAATAACCTCAGGTATGCAGATGACACCACTTTTATGGCTGAAAGTGAAGAACTAAAGAGCCTCTTGATGAAGGTGAAACAGGAGAGTGAAAATGCTGGCCTAAATGCAACATTCAAAAAATGAAGATCGTGGGATCTGGTCCCATGACTTCATGGTAAATAGATGGAGAAACAGTGGAAACAGTGACAAACTTTATATTCTTGGACTCCAGAATCAATGTAGATGGTGACTGCAGCCATGAACCTAAAAGGCGCTTGTTCCTTGGAAGAGAAGCTATGACAAACCTAGATAGTGTATTCAAAAGCAGAGACATCATTTTGCCAACAAAAGCCTGTATGGTCAAAGCTATTGTTTTCCCAGTAGTCAGGTATGGATGTGACAGGTGGACCATAAAGAAGGTTGAGTGCCAAAGAATTGATACCTTTGAACTGTGGTGGTGTAGAAGACTCTTGAGAGTCCGTTGGACTGAAAGGAGATCAAATCAGTCAGTCCTAAAGGAAATCAATCCTGAATATTCATTGGAAGGACTGATGCTAAAGCTGAAGCTCCAATATTTGACCACCTGATGCAAAGAGAAAATTCATAAGAAAAGACCCTGATGTTGGGAAAATAGAACGCAAAAGGAGAAGGAGACGACAGAGGATGAGATGGTTGGATGGTGTCACTGAGTCAATGGACATGAGTTTGAGCAAGTGTTGGGAGATGGTGAAGGACAGGGAGGCCTGGTGTGCTGCAGTCCATGAAGTTGCAGAGTCAAATGACTGAGCAAATAAACTTAACTGAAAGAATATAGTATATCTTTCCACCTGTGTTGTCTTTGATTTTTTTTCATCAGCATCTTACAGTACAGATCTTTTGTCTCCTTGTGCGTGCTTATACACTAAATCCCTTCAGTCGTGTCTGACTCTGCAACGCTATGGACAGATTCCTCTGTTGTCTCCTTAAGTAGGTATATTCCTAGGCATTTTATTATTTTTGATGTGATGGTAAATAGGATTGTTTCTTAAATTTCAATATTTTATCTTTTGTTGTTAGTGTATAGAAATGCAGCAGATATCTGTGTTTTAATTTTCTGTCCTGCAACATAACTAAACTCATTGATGAGTTCTAGTAGTTATGGAGTAGCATCTGTAGAATTTTCTATGTACAGCATCATGTCATCTGCAAACAGTGACAGTTTTACTTCTTTTCCAACTTGGATTCCTTTTAGGTTTTTTTTTTTCCCCCTGATTCATGTGACCAGGACTTCCATAACTATGTTGAATAAAAGTGGCATGTGTAATCATCCTTAAAGATAAGGATCTTAGAGGAAATGCTTTCAGGTTATCACCATTGGTTTTGGTGTTAACTACAGATTTGGCCTTTATTATGTTGAGGTAGATTTCCTCTTATACCCACTTTCTGTAGTTTTTTTTTTTTTTTTTTTTTATCATAAATGGGTGTTGAATTTTGTCAAAAACATTCTCTTTATCTATTGAAATTATCATATGGTTTTTATTCTTCAATTTGTTAATGTGGTATATCACACTGCTTCATTTGTGGATATTGAAAAATCTTTGCATCCCTGGGATAAATCCCACTTCATCATGATGCATGATGATGAATTGTTGTTGGATTTGGATTGCTAGTATTTTGATAAGTATTTTTGTGTCTTTATTCATCAGTGACATTGACCTGCAATTTTTTTGTGTGGTATGTTTATCTGGAGTTGGTATTAAGGTGATGCTGGCCTCATAGAATGAGTTTGGGAGTATTCTTTCCTCTTCAATGTTTTAGACTACTTTGAGAAGGATAGGTGTTAATTATTTTCTAAACGTTTGATAGATTTCTCTTGTGTAGCCGTCTCACCTTATACTTTTGTTTGTTCTGAGTTCTTTTTTTAATCAGAGTTTTAATTTCAGTACTTATGGTTGATCTGTTTGTGTTTTCTATTTTTGCATTGTTTTAATCTTAAAAGATTTATGCTTTCTAAAAACTTGTTTATTCTTTCTAGGCTGTCCACTTTATTGGCATATATTTGCTTGTAGTAGTCTCTCATGGTATTTCATATTTCTGTAGGATCTGTTGTACCTTTTCCATTTTCATTCCTAGTTTTATTGAATTGAGGTCTCTCCTTTTTTCTTGATGAGTCTGACTAAAGGTTTCTCAATTTTATCTTTTCAAAAAAACAGCTTCTAGTTTCATTGATCTTTTCTATTGTTTTTGTTTCTATTTCATTTATTTCTGCTCTGATTTTTATGATTTCTTTCCTTCTGCTAACTTTGGTTTTATTTGTTCTTCTTTCTCTAGTTGCTTTATTGCAAGTTTAGGTCATTTATTTCTGGTTTTTCTTATTTCCTGTAGTAATATCGTATTGCTCTGATCTTCCCTCTTAGAACTACTTTTGCTGTGTCCTATAGGTTTTGGATAACTGTGCTTTAGTTCTCATTTGTCTCTAGGTATTATTTTTTCTTCTTTGATTTCTTCAATGACTCGTTAGTTGCTTAACCTCCACGTATTTGTATTTTTTTAAGAGTTTTTTTTTTTTTTTCCTGATAGTAGATCTCTAATCTCATAGCTTTGTGGCCAGGAAGGATGCTTGATATGATTTCAATTTTCTTACATTTACCAAGGTTCACCTTGTGACCCAGCATGTGATTAATCCTAGATACTGTTCCATGGGCACTTAAGAATAATGTGTATACTGCTGCTTTTAAATGGAATGCTGTATAAATACCAATTAATACCATACAGCCTAATGTGTCATTTAAGGCTTCTGTTTCTATGTTGATTTTCTGTCTGGATGATCTGTCCACTGATGAAAATGGGTGTTAAAATTCCCTACTGTTATTGTGTTAGTGTTGATGTCTCCCTTTACAGCTGTTAGTATTTGCCTTATATATTGATCTTCATGTTGAGTGCATATATATTCACAATTGTTATATCTTATTGGACTGATCCTTTGGTCATTATTTAGTGTCCTTCCTTGTCTCTTTATTTTAAAGTCTATTTGGGCTGATGTGAGTATTGCTACTCCAGCTTTCTGGAATATAGAATATGCCAGCTTTTGCATGGAATATTCTTTTCTATCCCCTCACTTTCAGTCTATATGTGCCTTTAGATCTGAATTGGATCTCTAATAAACAGAATATATACATACATACATATATATGTATATATATATATATATATGGGTCTAGGTTTTGTATCCATTCAACCAGTCTATCTCTTTTGGTTGGAGCATTTAATATATTTATGTTTCAGGTAATTATCGATGTATGTCTTCATACTGCCATTTATAAAACTGTTTGGATTTGTTTCTGTAGGTTTTTGTTTTCTTCCCTTCTTTTTCTTCTCTTGTGAATTAATGGCTAAACTTTAGTGTTGTGTTTGGATTACTTTTTTGTATATCTATTGTAGATTTTCAGTTTGTATAATAGTTACTATGAAGTTTTATGACATAATAGTCTGTACATAAACAAAATTGTTTTAACAAGATTGTTGTTTACATTTTAATATATTTCCAAGATCCTGCACTGTGTTCTCCTCATAATTGCTGGTTTTAACACAATATTTCTATGTGGATGATTTCCCGTCTTTGCTGTATATTTGCCTTTACTGATGAGCTTTTCCATTTGTAATTTTCCCATTTCAAGTTATTGCCTTTTCTTTCCTTCTTAAAGAAATTTCTTTAGTATTTGTTACAAAGCTGGCTGGTGCTGTTGAATTCTCTGCTTTTGCTTGTTTGTAAAGCTTGTGATTTCTCCATCAAATCTTAATGAGAATCTTGCCAGGTAGAATATTCTTGGTTGTAGGTTCTTCCTTTTCATCATATTAAATATATCATGCCACTCCTTTCTGGCTTACAGAATTTCTGCTGTGAAATCAGCCAGTGTCAGCTGATAACTTTACATTGACTGTTCTAACCTATGAACACATTATGTCTCTTCATTTATTAAGATCTTTGATTTTTTAAAATCAATGTATTGTAGTTATCAGCATAGAAGTCTTATACATGTTTTGTTAGAATATATTATTGGACTGATCCTTTGGTCATTATTTAGTGTCCTTCCTTGTCTCTTTATTTTAAAGTCTATTTGGGCTGATGTGAGTATTGCTACTCCAGCTTTCTGGAATATAGAATATGCCAGCTTTTGCATGGAATATTCTTTTCTATCCCCTCACTTTCAGTCTATATGTGCCTTTAGATCTGAATTGGATCTCTAATAAACAGAATATATACATACATACATATATATGTATATATATATATATATATGGGTCTAGGTTTTGTATCCATTCAACCAGTCTATCTCTTTTGGTTGGAGCATTTAATATATTTATGTTTCAGGTAATTATCGATGTATGTCTTCATACTGCCATTTATAAAACTGTTTGGATTTGTTTCTGTAGGTTTTTGTTTTCTTCCCTTCTTTTTCTTCTCTTGTGAATTAATGGCTAAACTTTAGTGTTGTGTTTGGATTACTTTTTTGTATATCTATTGTAGATTTTCAGTTTGTATAATAGTTACTATGAAGTTTTATGACATAATAGTCTGTACATAAACAAAATTGTTTTAACAAGATTGTTGTTTACATTTTAATATATTTCCAAGATCCTGCACTGTGTTCTCCTCATAATTGCTGGTTTTAACACAATATTTCTATGTGGATGATTTCCCGTCTTTGCTGTATATTTGCCTTTACTGATGAGCTTTTCCATTTGTAATTTTCCCATTTCAAGTTATTGCCTTTTCTTTCCTTCTTAAAGAAATTTCTTTAGTATTTGTTACAAAGCTGGCTGGTGCTGTTGAATTCTCTGCTTTTGCTTGTTTGTAAAGCTTGTGATTTCTCCATCAAATCTTAATGAGAATCTTGCCAGGTAGAATATTCTTGGTTGTAGGTTCTTCCTTTTCATCATATTAAATATATCATGCCACTCCTTTCTGGCTTACAGAATTTCTGCTGTGAAATCAGCCAGTGTCAGCTGATAACTTTACATTGACTGTTCTAACCTATGAACACATTATGTCTCTTCATTTATTAAGATCTTTGATTTTTTAAAATCAATGTATTGTAGTTATCAGCATAGAAGTCTTATACATGTTTTGTTAGAATTACACCTAGTATTTCATTTTTGAAGCAATTGTAAATGGCATTGTGCTTTTTAATTTGGAGTCATTTGTTCATTGCTAGTACAGAAATACAATTGAATTTTGCATATCACTTTGTATCCTGTGACCCTGTTTAATGTGCTTATTAGTTCTAGTAATCTTTTTGAAGATTCTTTCAGATTTCCTGTGCAGGCAATCATTTTGTCTGTAGATAAGACCAATTTTAGTTCCTTCTAATCTGTGTGCCTTTCATTTCCTTTTCTTGACTTGAAAGTGAAAGTCACTCAGTCATGCCTGACTCTTTATGACCCCATGGATTGCAATCTGCCCGTCTTCTCTATCAGTGGAATTCTCCAGGCAAGAATATTGGAGTGGGTTGCCATTTCATTCTCCAAGAGATCTTCCCAACCCAGGCATAAAACTTGGATCTCCTGCATTGCAGGCAGATTCTCTACTGTCTGAGCCAGCAGGAAGCCCTTTCTTGCTTTACTGCAACTGCAAAATTTTGCATACTTATGGTGACTAAATGTGGTGAGAGTTGACTTTCATAGCTCCCTCCTGATAACTTATGGTGACTAAATGTGGTGAGAGTTGACTTTCATAGCTCCCTCCTGATCTAAGAAGGAAAGCATTCAGTCTCTCAACATTTGACATAATGTTAGCAATAGATTTCTTCGTAGATGTTTTTTACCAAACTGAGGATATTCCCCATACCTTTTTTTTTTTTTTTTTTTTTCTGAGAATTGCCATTAAGAATGACTGTTGAATTTTGTCTACTATTTTTTCTGCATCAATTTATGTGATCATGTGAATTCTCTTGTTTAGTCTCTTTATATGGTAGGTTACATTGATTTATTTTCAAATATTGAGCCAGCCTTGCATGCCTTGGATAAATGCCACATGGTCACGGTGTTTAACTCTTTTTATATATTGCTGGATTTGAATGCAAACATTTGGTTAATGACTTTTCCATCATCATTTATGAAAACTATTGTGTGACTTTTTTGGTACTGTCTTTGTATGGTTTTATCAAGTAATATTAGGTTCATAAAGTGAATTGAGATGTGTTTTCTACTTTTCTATGTTCAAAAATAAATTGTGTAAAATTGGCACTAATTCTTTAGTTATTTGGTAAAATTCTCTACTGAAACTACTTGGCCCAAAATTTAAATTTTTGGCGTTTTTAAATTGTGAATTTAATTTCTTTAGTAGTTAAAGGACTGTTAAGATGAGTTTCATCATATTGGTTGAATTCTGGGAGGCGCCATTTTTCAAAAAAGCAGTATATTTTATCTATGGTGTCAAATTTATGTTTGTAGAATACTCATTGTATTTATTATCCTTTTAAAATCACTAATACTCCCACATTTAATTCTTGATATTGATCGCTGATTTTTTTCCTTTGTGAATCTTAATAGAGGTATCAATTTTATTTATCCTCTCAAAGAAGCATCTCTTTCTTTCATTGATTTTCTCTAAATGTTTTTCTGTTTTCAATTTCATTAACTTCTCCTATCTTTTTTATCTCCTCAACTCTGCTTAGTTTATTTGGCTCTTCTTTTCCTAGAAAAGAAATTAAATTCAAAGATCATATCATTGAGCATGAGAACATTATTTTCACTAATGTTTTATGTTAGCCAATGTAGTAACTGTAAACTGGTATATCAGTGTGATTTTATGTTGCAAGTCTCTGGTGATCAATCAAATGAACACCCTTCCATGTGCTCATTGGCTATTTGTGTATCTTCTGTTGTGAGGTGTCTATTGAAGCTTTTCACAGGATAACTAACATTAATTCCTTTTCATAGACAGGAAAACTGTCTTTAAAGTCAACTAAAAAGTAGCAAACTAATATCTTTTACTCACATTTTTGTGAATCTGACTGGTATTTCATTTCATTTTTCTCTACAGTCAATCCCAGACCTCAGTTTTCCTCATCTGGAATAGTCTATACCACATGAGGACCTATTTGACAAGGTTTAGTAGAAGAAGGTATAGATGTGGGAATGATTTTAGGTTGCAGAAATGATTTGGGGTTAACTGAAAGTTCTATTTTTTCAAACAAAATCTCAACACCATTTCACTCTTGGGGCCTTTGTGTGATGTCTGTTGCCATCTCACTCAGGAATCTACTCACAATCTCAACTACTCGGTGCTGCCAAGCTCAAAATTAACCCTTCTTGTTCAAGGCCAAATGTGTTTCACTGGTCTACATGTAACTCTCTTTAGTCTATGTAGTTTTAATTTAATCAGTTAAAATAGCTACAATTTCTCCCACCCATATGTCACATTGCACTAAATATATATTTGGTTGATAAAGTGTAAATACTCCTGAGTTCTTGATTTTTCTCACTCACATTTAAGGAGAATATATTTTATCTGAGGCGCCATTTTCAAAAGCAGTATATTTTATCTATGGTGTCAAATTTATGTTTGTAGAATACTCATTGTATTTATTATCCTTTTAAAATCACTAATACTCCCACATTTAATTCTTGATATTGATCGCTGATTTTTTTCCTTTGTGAATCTTAATAGAGGTATCAATTTTATTTATCCTCTCAAAGAAGCATCTCTTTCTTTCATTGATTTTCTCTAAATGTTTTTCTGTTTTCAATTTCATTAACTTCTCCTATCTTTTTTATCTCCTCAACTCTGCTTAGTTTATTTGGCTCTTCTTTTCCTAGAAAAGAAATTAAATTCAAAGATCATATCATTGAGCATGAGAACATTATTTTCACTAATGTTTTATGTTAGCCAATGTAGTAACTGTAAACTGGTATATCAGTGTGATTTTATGTTGCAAGTCTCTGGTGATCAATCAAATGAACACCCTTCCATGTGCTCATTGGCTATTTGTGTATCTTCTGTTGTGAGGTGTCTATTGAAGCTTTTCACAGGATAACTAACATTAATTCCTTTTCATAGACAGGAAAACTGTCTTTAAAGTCAACTAAAAAGTAGCAAACTAATATCTTTTACTCACATTTTTGTGAATCTGACTGGTATTTCATTTCATTTTTCTCTACAGTCAATCCCAGACCTCAGTTTTCCTCATCTGGAATAGTCTATACCACATGAGGACCTATTTGACAAGGTTTAGTAGAAGAAGGTATAGATGTGGGAATGATTTTAGGTTGCAGAAATGATTTGGGGTTAACTGAAAGTTCTATTTTTTCAAACAAAATCTCAACACCATTTCACTCTTGGGGCCTTTGTGTGATGTCTGTTGCCATCTCACTCAGGAATCTACTCACAATCTCAACTACTCGGTGCTGCCAAGCTCAAAATTAACCCTTCTTGTTCAAGGCCAAATGTGTTTCACTGGTCTACATGTAACTCTCTTTAGTCTATGTAGTTTTAATTTAATCAGTTAAAATAGCTACAATTTCTCCCACCCATATGTCACATTGCACTAAATATATATTTGGTTGATAAAGTGTAAATACTCCTGAGTTCTTGATTTTTCTCACTCACATATCTAAAGGAGATGGTGAACATGTGATGTGGGGTGTGTGTGTGTATGTGTGTTAATTTAAAAAGTAAATGTATTTTGGAATTGATCTATACAAAAAATCCCTACTTTCATGCTGACGGTAAATCACTGAAGGGGCAGCGAGATTGAATGACTATTAATAGCGCTGATTGTATTTGATATATTGAGTTTGAGTATTGAGGATATGAGAAATAAGTGGCACTCTGTGACCTCCCTTTCAAACCAAGTGGAGACAATCCTAGTGAGATTGGCAGCACAGGCAGAAGGGACCTGTTGCAGTCCTTGTAATCATCTCTGAGCAAAGTCTTGGATTTCCCCCCTAAATAATGAATGAAGTGAACAAGCCATTGAGCCTCTAATTCCATTCAGTGCCTTTGCTCTCCTGCGAGGTGTATCTGGTAGGTCTGACAATGCAACAAAAGAATGACATTGAGTCCTTGGCATTGGGAGTCCTTAGAAAAGCTCTGCTGAGCAAACTTACAAAGTGGCCTGGGCATGCCATTTTTTTGGCCCCTCCTGTGTCTGCTCTCATAGGATTTCAGAGTCTGGACAGAGTAAAGAAAGGGAAGTGGGACAGAAGATGGAAGACAGAACAAGGCCAGAAATAAAAGGGCTGTGCCAACGTTTATCAGAAGAAGGTGAGAATAGTAGAGATCAGGCTGAATTTTAACAAGATTAATCTTCAAAGTCTGTTTTAAAAGTATTACTACAGGCTTCCCTGGTGGTCCAGGGGATAAAGAGTCAGCCTTGCAGTGCCAAGGGTGCTGGTTCAATCCCTGGCCCAATCAGCCAGCTAGAAGCACATGCGCCCAAAGCCGGTGCTCTGCAAGGAGACAGGCCACCACGATGGGAGGCCCACACAGGCCAAAGAATTAAGATGGATGAAAATAAATAAATGAAGGACCGATAAAAAGAGGCCAAAAAATTGTTTAAAAAAGGATTATTACAACTTCTTTAACCTTGTTTATATTTCTTCCTGTTCTTCTTTCTTCTTCATCACATACTTCTTTGGTGCTATGGGTCAGAAGTTTCTGACATTTGCACAGCAAACTTGATCTAGCATTTTTAGGAGAAAGGGAAAGAAATTTGTCCTTTTTACAAAGAGTAATTTTTATGGGGAAAGTGCCACTTAGAGTCCAGTGTTTCCATGACAATGTGGACTGCCTTTATAATTGCAGAGTCCTGTCCTATAGCTATTGCTCCTCCTCCTCATGTTTAAATGAGCAAATACAATTGATGTCTTCACTTCTCTTTCACCTTACTATTTTGAATTCTCAGCTCCTTACGATTAATCACAAAGATGTATGCCTTCCCTACTAAGATTTGATGTCATGAAATTATCCAAATAAATCATATGTTAAAATGGGGAGGTATTCCTTGTTGAAATAAGCAGGTGAGCAATCTGGTGAGGACTGGATCCCAAGCCATCCACACAACTGTCATCCCAGGAACTGAGCCTCTAATTCCATTCAGTGCCTTTGCTCTCCTGCGAGGTGTATCTGGTAGGTCTGACAATGCAACAAAAGAATGACATTGAGTCCTTGGCATTGGGAGTCCTTAGAAAAGCTCTGCTGAGCAAACTTACAAAGTGGCCTGGGCATGCCATTTTTTTGGCCCCTCCTGTGTCTGCTCTCATAGGATTTCAGAGTCTGGACAGAGTAAAGAAAGGGAAGTGGGACAGAAGATGGAAGACAGAACAAGGCCAGAAATAAAAGGGCTGTGCCAACGTTTATCAGAAGAAGGTGAGAATAGTAGAGATCAGGCTGAATTTTAACAAGATTAATCTTCAAAGTCTGTTTTAAAAGTATTACTACAGGCTTCCCTGGTGGTCCAGGGGATAAAGAGTCAGCCTTGCAGTGCCAAGGGTGCTGGTTCAATCCCTGGCCCAATCAGCCAGCTAGAAGCACATGCGCCCAAAGCCGGTGCTCTGCAAGGAGACAGGCCACCACGATGGGAGGCCCACACAGGCCAAAGAATTAAGATGGATGAAAATAAATAAATGAAGGACCGATAAAAAGAGGCCAAAAAATTGTTTAAAAAAGGATTATTACAACTTCTTTAACCTTGTTTATATTTCTTCCTGTTCTTCTTTCTTCTTCATCACATACTTCTTTGGTGCTATGGGTCAGAAGTTTCTGACATTTGCACAGCAAACTTGATCTAGCATTTTTAGGAGAAAGGGAAAGAAATTTGTCCTTTTTACAAAGAGTAATTTTTATGGGGAAAGTGCCACTTAGAGTCCAGTGTTTCCATGACAATGTGGACTGCCTTTATAATTGCAGAGTCCTGTCCTATAGCTATTGCTCCTCCTCCTCATGTTTAAATGAGCAAATACAATTGATGTCTTCACTTCTCTTTCACCTTACTATTTTGAATTCTCAGCTCCTTACGATTAATCACAAAGATGTATGCCTTCCCTACTAAGATTTGATGTCATGAAATTATCCAAATAAATCATATGTTAAAATGGGGAGGTATTCCTTGTTGAAATAAGCAGGTGAGCAATCTGGTGAGGACTGGATCCCAAGCCATCCACACAACTGTCATCCCAGGAACTCTCATGCTGCTAAGTAAATGGAGAAAGAAAAAGAGGGCAGGCCTCTTCAGAGATATATTTATCTATCAGCTAACCAAGGATAAGAGGACCTGTTGTTTTGGTTGTAGTCACCTAGAATTCAATTTAAACCTGGACTCAAACTACAAACAGAAATATTTCTGGTTTTGAAATATGAGTTTATAATAACCCATTTGGGGCTGGCATTCAGGCGAAAAAATAAATGAGGGTGGAAGGAGGAAAATTTTCTCTATAGCTGACTGACCACCAAAAACTACACAGATTATTACTCGTGCAAATCATTCTTCACTGAGTGAGTACCTAGGATAGTCAGTGGATCAAATGCTCCCATGCAATATGGTGAACATGTGCAAAAGCTCCAGTCCTATCAATAGAAACATCTTGTTGACTTTCCTCAAAGAAAATATGAATAAAAATAGGATTCTATTAATGAGGGAGGCGATCTACATTATTTTTTTTTAAAAAAGCAAACATTCCTAGTAAATAACACATGTGTTACAAGCAAATTTCATTGCACTCTAGGAAAATAAAGTTTACCTATATCAGTTCTGAAGTATCAGAACATACAGTAAACTCTCTGTATCTGTGGGTTCCACATCTGTGGCTTCAACCAACCCCTGATGAAAAATATTCAGGAAAAAATTTCCAACAGGGTCCAAAAAGCAAACAAATTTGACATGAACCAGGAACAATTTACATGGCATTTACATTGTATTGGATATTATAAACCATCTAGAGGTGATATAAAGTATACAGAAGGATGTTCATAGGTTATATGCAAATACTATACCATTTTATATAAGGGGCTGGAGCATTGTGTAGTGGGAATCCTGGAACCAATCCCCTGTGAATACAGATACAGAGTGATGACTGTATTTCCAATGTAAAGCAAAAGTAGCTGAGTAGAAATAAAGCAATCTGTCTTTGCATCAGAGATACTCCTATGCACCAAAGTGCTCCTAGTGGCCTTTAGATACCATAGCCTGTTAGAGTCAGAAGTGCCCTTTGAGATCTTCTAATTTGACCCCTTCAAATTAATACAGGCTGAAAAGGTTGTTTTATTTTTAAAAAGAGGGAAGAAAGGCGAGAGAATCTTTCAAAAGATTCTAGATTATGTCGAGAGGCAGCACATATCAACTTGCTCAGACTGTTCTGCGAAAAAGAACACTTCAGCCTGCCTTCCTCTTTGACTCATAAGAAAGGTGTCAATTCCCAACATGTAGTTGGCTTTCTTGCTAGACTCTTGCTGATTTTTAACAAAGCTAAAGCAACCCATTGTAAAGTGTTTGTTTGGAAGATCAGAGCTAAATTTATGCTCATTGTCACGGTCATTTTATTTTTTAACAAAATGACAGATTGGAGCTGCAAGAGGAGAAGAGATTCCACCTATACAGGAGTAAAAGGATACCCTTTCTGATTTGTTATTGTTACTGTTTTTCCCTGTGATTCTGAGAATATTGGGTTTATCACCATGGGGGCTGTGGACGAGGTTAGGAATGTAGTGGACAATATGACAACAATTTCCTTCCTGGGGTGTCCCTGAATGGCCAGCACAGTCAACATGTACTCAGACAATCTACAGCTGCACTGTTGCTGCTGACAACTTCATTATGCCTGTGATATTCAGCTGGGTAATTCATTTCCTGAGTATGGCAATATCTCCTGATACGCTTAATGATTCGAAAGTAATTTTGTATGCTTCTGAAAATGAATGTCTACCCTTGTGCTTAACTTTGTCCTAATATGGGAAACAATGATAGCTACCATTAGGAAACAACATTGTAATGTTCAGCTTCTTAGTGCAGGTTTGGTCTCCAAACCACAAAGGAAGGAAACATTAGTGATTGGAATGATACAGTAGGTGTGGGTCACTTCATGTCCTTTTTAATGGATTTTTTGCCTGCCTCTGCATTTAACCTTCCTATGGCCAGGTCTATATTCTACAAAATACAGCAGCCTTGTCAATGAAATAAAATTAGTTAATTAATGGTTCCAAGAATGTGGTGGACTTTGACAGTCACTTACCAACACTGCCCTGAAATGAAGAATTGTAAGAAATGTGACCCATGTGCAATATCCAACATCCAACTGCAGTACCCTTCAGAAAAAGTGCCCTTTTAGATACCATAGCCTGTTAGAGTCAGAAGTGCCCTTTGAGATCTTCTAATTTGACCCCTTCAAATTAATACAGGCTGAAAAGGTTGTTTTATTTTTAAAAAGAGGGAAGAAAGGCGAGAGAATCTTTCAAAAGATTCTAGATTATGTCGAGAGGCAGCACATATCAACTTGCTCAGACTGTTCTGCGAAAAAGAACACTTCAGCCTGCCTTCCTCTTTGACTCATAAGAAAGGTGTCAATTCCCAACATGTAGTTGGCTTTCTTGCTAGACTCTTGCTGATTTTTAACAAAGCTAAAGCAACCCATTGTAAAGTGTTTGTTTGGAAGATCAGAGCTAAATTTATGCTCATTGTCACGGTCATTTTATTTTTTAACAAAATGACAGATTGGAGCTGCAAGAGGAGAAGAGATTCCACCTATACAGGAGTAAAAGGATACCCTTTCTGATTTGTTATTGTTACTGTTTTTCCCTGTGATTCTGAGAATATTGGGTTTATCACCATGGGGGCTGTGGACGAGGTTAGGAATGTAGTGGACAATATGACAACAATTTCCTTCCTGGGGTGTCCCTGAATGGCCAGCACAGTCAACATGTACTCAGACAATCTACAGCTGCACTGTTGCTGCTGACAACTTCATTATGCCTGTGATATTCAGCTGGGTAATTCATTTCCTGAGTATGGCAATATCTCCTGATACGCTTAATGATTCGAAAGTAATTTTGTATGCTTCTGAAAATGAATGTCTACCCTTGTGCTTAACTTTGTCCTAATATGGGAAACAATGATAGCTACCATTAGGAAACAACATTGTAATGTTCAGCTTCTTAGTGCAGGTTTGGTCTCCAAACCACAAAGGAAGGAAACATTAGTGATTGGAATGATACAGTAGGTGTGGGTCACTTCATGTCCTTTTTAATGGATTTTTTGCCTGCCTCTGCATTTAACCTTCCTATGGCCAGGTCTATATTCTACAAAATACAGCAGCCTTGTCAATGAAATAAAATTAGTTAATTAATGGTTCCAAGAATGTGGTGGACTTTGACAGTCACTTACCAACACTGCCCTGAAATGGAAGAACTAGATGAAAAATAAGAAATGTGACCCATGTGCAATATCCAACATCCAAGCTGCAATTTTTCCTTAAATTAAGGATAAAATATAAAATGTATTTCTCTGAGTTCTGTTTTATTCAGTCAAATTAATCGCAGATGCATTGAACTTCATCTACCACATACAGTACTGATCCTTGAGCTCAGAGGCATGACTTGGTGACCCAAAGGTCAGTGAGGCCCGAGTCTTACCCTCATAGAGATCTCAGTACAGTAAGGAAAGGTGAGCTCTAAGTAACAAAGTTAGACTGCATAGAGAGCACTGAAATAGTTACAGATACCACAGTGAGAAAAGAGAAAGACTCTTGTTCCATTTGGCGAACATAAAAGAGAAAGCTAGCATGCAGTCTCCAAACTCTTCTAGTTTCCCATCTGAATTCTTTTGAGAGATTCTGGTCTCCTTTAGAATCGCACAGGAGTCAGCATCTTAGTTCTGAGAGTTAGGACTCTTCATCTTATCTCATTTCCAAGTGTTTTTCGGTCATCATTGATGATGATCAGTACCAAGTATCCCAAATGAAAATGGAGAAGTCAACATACCAAAAGTCAGCTTGCCTTTGCTTCTACCACCAGAGCTGTTTTCTTGACTTCATAAAAGTAAACTCTTGGGCTTCCCTGGTGGTCCAGTGGGTAGAGAGTCTGTCTTGAGGTGCATAGGGCACCAGTTTGATCCCTGGCACAGGAAGATCCCACATGCCGCATAGCAGCTGGACTGGTGTGTCCAGTTATAAGCCAGTGCTCTGGAGCTCATACGCCCAGAGCAGGTGCTCTGCAACAAGAGAGGCCACTGCTATGGGAGGCCCACACAGGCCAAAGAATTAAGATGGATGTAAATAAATAAATGAATGACCAATAAAAGAGGCCAAAAATTTTTTTTTAAAAAATTAAAAAACAGTAAACTCTTATTGTATACAGACTCTCGTTGGCACCTGGAAAATAGAGACCAATTCTGTGCTAATACATTTAACTACATATGTTGTTGTTGTTGTTGTTTTTGTTTTTGTTTTTGTTTTTGTTTTACAGAAGACAAAACAATACCCTTTTTATTTTTAAAATTCTGGTGAAATAGGTTTCCATATGACATTCCATTTTTTAAAAAAATTAATGTCAACCAACCTGCCTGTGTTTTACATTAAGATTTTCTTTACAAATAAAATGGGGGAGAATACCATAGCAGTAGGAGAAAGTAGAGGAAGAGTATACCTAAAATTCAGAAGTCATTTTGTTGTTGTTGTGTAGTTGCTACATTGTGTCTGACTCTGTGACCCCATGGACTGCAGCCCGCCAGGCTCCTCTGTCCATGGGGTTTTCCCTGACAAGAATACTGGAGTGGATTGTCATTTCCTGCTCCACAAAAGTCATTTATCTTTCAGTATTTTGATTCATCAGCTTGACCACTTCAACAAGTATAATGAACCCTTTATGCAAGTTCTTATGGATTCCAGTTTTCATGCTTCCTGGTGAAGAGTCATGTGATTTGATGGGTAGGCTTACATGTACACAAGGTTTTGAAGTCATATAGTCTGCCAGTTGCTTCATTGTCTCAATTTAAACAAACTCTCTGAATTATAAGTGCATGGATCTTATCAAATTTTAGGGCAGTAACAATTTCATTTGTAAATTATTTGAGGATTCTGTACAACATTCTTAAAGTAAGTAAGGACACACAACACCTTCAGAGAAACAGGAGAAAGGACAGTTGTGGACTGAGAGTGTTCCTAATGTCTCTTGAGATGGCTCCTCCTCCTCCTCTACAATCTCTTTATGGCCCAAATCTAACTACACAGAGGCCTGATCAAGATCCATTTAGGAACCCATTTACTGTAAATGCTTTTTCTGGATGATAATATTCAGTGAATCTAAGAAGGTAGATGACCGTGGGGGTGGCTGTCAGAAGTGACCTGTGGGAGTTCCTCTTGGAGAGACTTAGGTGAATGCTGCCACCTATTGACAGGTGAAACCTATGCCACAAATTCCTCCTCTGACAGGGTGTTGTGCTCATCAATGCGTATCAGAGCAGATCTCATTGCTCAGTTGACCAAAACATTTTAACAGTCCTAAGTTCCTAATGTTTATGAAAAAAATAAGTATGTTATACTAATTTAAAACAACTCACAAATTGTATTTCTGATAAGAAGCTAAGGAGGGAGGTAGAAATGAAGTAGAAATGCCACAAGTTGCAATCAGGTATCTGGGTTGAGTCCCAGTTCAGCCCCTTCATGCACATAAACAAGTTGACTGATCTCTCTGAACCCTAGTTTCCTCATCAGTAAAAAGTGGATAATCCTCTTTCTGTGAGGATCCAGTGATACTGCTGCATAACACACAGGAGGTGTTTGATCAATGACAGTATTTATCATTCTTTTTTCATGACGTTATTAAAAGCAACTATTCCTGATGCAGTGACTGGTAATATAACAAGCCACATCACATATCAGACTCTGGTGAACTCTTCTGTATGGTTCAATTCTCCTTCAGCAATGTCACTTGTCCAGTATAGTACCTTTGACATTCAAAATTAGGACAGTGTGAACATAAATATTAGAACTTGAAGTATGCCAATTGAGAAAATGAGGATAAATGAGCTTCATTACCAAATGTCTCCGGAGTGCCCTAGAGGATATATGGGGCTAAGCAGATAAAGAATTATGATAAAAGTTTGGAGCTGTGTATAAATGGGGCTTTGTGACCTGCTGGATAAGGTTGAGACTCAGAGCCAGACCTAGGAGGTTCACATTCCTTCCTCTGCATGGTGTGGGGGATCCCGGGCTTACACAGACAATAGGGGATTCATAGCTTGAGAATTCTAATGACGACTGAAAGGAGGGTGGCAGCCAGAACAAGAAGACTTTTCAGAAGCAAGACCCTGATTATCACATCGGTGCTACAGCCCAGCGAGAGGCTGCTGTGAAGCCAAATGCAGCGATTCTTGGAAAGCTTTCAGTGAAGTGTTTGTAACCTCCTTAAGAGAATCCCATTTCTCAAAAATGCAACACTGGAAAATCTCACATGATTAGTTCAGATAAACGCCCTGTCATCAAATAGCACTAGAAGTCATATGGACCATCTCTTTTTGAAGAGTCTTTTTGAATGTCATGAGTCTAGGTTCCAAGACTTAGAGAAAAAACCCAAAAGAGGGTTTCTCAGGATATTCAAGGACCTTTACTTTTAGTCTGAAAGGTCAACTGGTGCTTAGGACAAAATAATCAAGAAATACCATGCCTATGAACAGTCTGCACCTTTTGAAAAGGTCTGTTTAGGATTGAATAGCCAATGCCCTCCCCCGTCCCTTTTTCTTTTTTTTCTTTGGGGCTTATAAATTGAGAGGGAGGAGGAGGAAGAGTTTCGCATTCATTACTAACAACTTCACACATAATAAGCATGTTCAGATACACCCTGGGGTGTAAGTTTTCTTTTCCTACTTTTTTGTCTCCTTTTTAGCAGCTTTTGATAAGTAGCACATTTTATTTCTGAAAAAAGAATTGGAGCCATTACTGAGCAGCCGCGCCCTAAGGAAGGTCAGGAGATTAGGGAGCGGAAGTAGGCTGGCCAAACTCTTTGCTGACCACAGTAAGGGACTGCCACTTTCTTCCCATAATTTAATTTTGAGCCTTCGATGAAAAGACATCCCCTTAAAAAAAAAATCTCTGCTAGAAAAAAAAAAGAGTGAAAAATTGTTAGAAAATGGTCATCAAAAAGTGATCAATTTAAATTTATGTCTTACAAACAAACCACATGGAACTAACCACAGAGCAGACATGTATTTGCAATGGACATTCTCAAAATATGGACATGCTTTCTCAGGAGAGAGTAGACATTAGTAGCTTCTGATGTTGGTGGGCTTTGGCCTAATTTCACAAGTGTTCTGAAATTCTAAATGCTGCACTCCACAAATCAGAGAACAGTATAGTACTAAAAGGAGCCTTTTAATGTTATTGGCCCAACTCCCTCATTTTACAAGTGGTCTTAATAGAAAGTAACTTGCCCAAGGTCACACAGCTGGTGAGGAGATCTCCTCAGCTCAAGCTCAGAGTTCCTACTCTGCTCAAGTTCAAAGTCCCTACCCTAAACAGAAGTTCTTTCCACTGAGCTAAACAGTTCTAAGATAGGAAACTGCAAAACTTCACACTGAGTGGGGAAATCTTTTATTCAAGGGAAATTCTACACCTGTCCCTAGAAAATGACCTTGTATCATTGTGTGCGTGCATGCTAAATTGCTTCAGTTGTCTCTTTTTGCTGGCCCTATGGACTGTAGCCCACCAGGCTTCTCTGTGGGATTCTCCAGGTAAGAATACTGGGGTGGATTCCCATGCCCTCTTCCAAGAGATCTTCCCAACCCAGAGGTTGAACTCACATCTCTTCTGTCTCTTGCATTGGCAAGTGGGTTTTATTTTTTACCACTAGCCCCTGCATTTTTAGCTTCTGCTAAATTGCTTCTTCAAAGCAGTCTAGGCACATTCACCTGGCTCCAAAGACTTGGCCTCCTTGCTCTCTTTGTGTTCAAAAGATGCTCAGCGCATTACATGAATGCCTAAATTATCTCTATGTTTCTATACAGGGACTGATTGGTGTCAGCATCATCTGCCATGGAAGTTAAAATTCAGCTTTTCTCTGTCTCACTTCCTCCACCAATGTTATTGTTGTGAAAGTCGTTCAGACATGTCTGACTCTTTGCAACCCCATGGGCTAGGGCCCTCCAGGATCTTCTGTCCATGGAATTCTCCCGGCAATAATACTGGAGTGGGTCGCCATTCCTTTCTCCAGAGGGATCATCCCAGCCCAGGGGTTGAACCCAGGCCTTTCACATTGCAGGCTGATTCTTTACCATCTGAGCCACCAGAGAGGCCCTCCTCCACCTATACCACTGAAAAGTCCTAGAGGCTCTACCTCCAAAGAGTGTCCCATGTTCATTTCCTAATTTACACACTCACAGTCCCTTATCGTCAATGTCCTCCTGCTTCCAGATTCTTACCATCTGAGTTTATGGCCCATGATAGCTAGTCTAGAAGGGCCTTTAATAATGGCATTGACATGCTCCTGCTCATGTCTCTGTTACCTGTACCGTAACAACTTAACACAGCGTTTTTTTTTTTTTTTTTTTTAATTGTTAATGCAGCATTTGAGCATTCTCATTAGCCCCTGCCTACTTTTGGAACTTAAATTCCATTAGGTCCTCCCTCACCATTTACTCCAGCCCAACTGGACTACTTGTCAATCCCCAAATATTCCAGGAATTCTATGCATTGTCTCCATTCCTTTCTCTTCTTTCCAGCCTCTGAGAGGTCTCCATTCCTCCACATACAGTTTAAATGCAACCTTCTCTGTAAATCTTCCCTACATATCTGAGAAGGAAGTCATAATTCTTCTGTTCCCTTGGCACACTGCTCATGATTTTTTATGACATGTATTTAATTCTGCCCTGTATTATAAGTCACATCTCTTCTGTCTCTTGCCTTTTATTTTTACCACTAGCCCCTGCATTTTTAGCTTCTGCTAAATTGCTTCTTCAAAGCAGTCTAGGCACATTCACCTGGCTCCAAAGACTTGGCCTCCTTGCTCTCTTTGTGTTCAAAAGATGCTCAGCGCATTACATGAATGCCTAAATTATCTCTATGTTTCTATACAGGGACTGATTGGTGTCAGCATCATCTGCCATGGAAGTTAAAATTCAGCTTTTCTCTGTCTCACTTCCTCCACCAATGTTATTGTTGTGAAAGTCGTTCAGACATGTCTGACTCTTTGCAACCCCATGGGCTAGGGCCCTCCAGGATCTTCTGTCCATGGAATTCTCCCGGCAATAATACTGGAGTGGGTCGCCATTCCTTTCTCCAGAGGGATCATCCCAGCCCAGGGGTTGAACCCAGGCCTTTCACATTGCAGGCTGATTCTTTACCATCTGAGCCACCAGAGAGGCCCTCCTCCACCTATACCACTGAAAAGTCCTAGAGGCTCTACCTCCAAAGAGTGTCCCATGTTCATTTCCTAATTTACACACTCACAGTCCCTTATCGTCAATGTCCTCCTGCTTCCAGATTCTTACCATCTGAGTTTATGGCCCATGATAGCTAGTCTAGAAGGGCCTTTAATAATGGCATTGACATGCTCCTGCTCATGTCTCTGTTACCTGTACCGTAACAACTTAACACAGCGTTTTTTTTTTTTTTTTTTTTAATTGTTAATGCAGCATTTGAGCATTCTCATTAGCCCCTGCCTACTTTTGGAACTTAAATTCCATTAGGTCCTCCCTCACCATTTACTCCAGCCCAACTGGACTACTTGTCAATCCCCAAATATTCCAGGAATTCTATGCATTGTCTCCATTCCTTTCTCTTCTTTCCAGCCTCTGAGAGGTCTCCATTCCTCCACATACAGTTTAAATGCAACCTTCTCTGTAAATCTTCCCTACATATCTGAGAAGGAAGTCATAATTCTTCTGTTCCCTTGGCACACTGCTCATGATTTTTTATGACATGTATTTAATTCTGCCCTGTATTATAAGTCACATCTCCCTCACTAAATAGATCTCTTTTCTGTTTCCAAACATATCTCATTCATCTTTGTACCCCTCCTTACTATAGTGTTTTAGCCAAGGCTTTGCATATAATAAGCACTTTTCTTTCTTAATATTTAGTGAACATTTACTATCTGTATGACAGTATAAGGGCCAGAGGAAAAAAAATTTTTAAGAAGTGTTAACTACAAACTGTCTCTTATCAATCTTATTGCCAATGACTGAACAACAAGGGCATTTGCAATTTGCCTCTGTGGAGACTGACCCCTGTGCTGTCAGGAGCTGCTGACCTTCAACACCCCCTTGAGGTAGTTCAGGGCTGAGTAGGCACTCTATGCCCCAGGGAATCTGGTGGAGCAGGTCTTTAGCTAGATGGATACTTTTAGGAACAGATTTTATTATCTCAATCCTTTATTTATTTATTTATTTTTAAGCTTTTGCAGAGTTTTGTTGTTCACAGACATGTATGTTCCCAGATCAGTCATATGCATATCGCTGGTCCCCTCCCCACTATTATCTCAATTCTTGCATTTCCTCATATTTACAAAAGCACTAAATCTCCTTACGGTGACATCAGATCCTAACCCAAAACCCCTTGTAAAATGACTGTTTATTGATATGGAACTCCCCCTTCCTCAAAATGTTATATATTGATCCTCCTCCTGCTGCCTCTTTGGAGCAGTCTCTCAGAGCTATCTGGGGTGCTGCCTTCTGGGTTGCAGTCCTAATTTTGCCCCAAATAAAACTTATCCCACGTCTCTCATGTTGTCCATCTTTTTTCGGTCGACAGGAATAAAAAGCAATTCCTGTCTTTCAAGGAGTTTGAATCAGTAAGACATATTCACCATAACATAAGCAAGTGAACTGACCTTGGCGGTGGAGCAGGTTGCAGGGGAAGTGCTGAGTATGGAGGAAACATTCTCAGTGTTCCTCACATTATGAGAACCTCACATTATGATGTGGAAGGCAGGGCGATGGAGGGGGGTAGGCTGCTTTTTAAAAGGGCCCTCTCTGGGCTGTGGTCATTATTAGGTCTGACAGATCCAACTCATCCTTCCCCCAATACCAGAGTAATCTTCCCAAAGCAAGACTCTGATTATCTCCCTTCCTGTTCAGATGTTTGTTATAGAATGAATCAGCATCAAATAATTACAGGCTTATGTTAGGTGCTATGGAGAATACCAGTTTGTGGAGACGAGACAAACTCCAGGAAGCAGCTGGAGAACAAAAAGCAAGAATATGCTGTCAAAGGGCTGAGGGTGGTATGGAACAAAGTAAATGTGTGATCAGACTAAGGCAAAAAGAACCATCAGAGAAGGCAAGCATTCAGTGATGGCCACTTGGCAAGAAAAACTACATGTACTAAGTGAACTTTAAGTTCTTTCAGACCCCTGTTATTATTCATCACTCAATAAATACCTGCTAAGTGCTTCAACAAAACACTCACTAAATAATTTTTGAACACCTTCTATATGCCAGAAATTCAGTTAGACACTGGAGATAGAGTGATGAATAAAAGACTTTGTACTTAAACTCTTACAGTAAATTGGGGGTGATTTATGTCAAACAAATAAATTAAAAAAAAATGTGATGGATATGATGATGGGAGTTTATAAGATTCTATAGGATCCCCAAGTAGGAACCCTAATCATCCAGGCCCTAGAAAAATATCCCTGAGAGGTGACATTTGAGTGAAGGCTCTAAAGTTACACATGAGATAGCCAGACAAAAAGGATAGAGCACTCAGGCCGAATACATTCACATGCAGAACTCTGGAGTTACCACACAGTATGGCATGTCCAAGGCCTTGAAAGATATTTTTAAATTATGGCAAGTCCTAATTTGCCCAAATAAAACTTATCCCACGTCTCTCATGTTGTCCATCTTTTTTCGGTCGACAGGAATAAAAAGCAATTCCTGTCTTTCAAGGAGTTTGAATCAGTAAGACATATTCACCATAACATAAGCAAGTGAACTGACCTTGGCGGTGGAGCAGGTTGCAGGGGAAGTGCTGAGTATGGAGGAAACATTCTCAGTGTTCCTCACATTATGAGAACCTCACATTATGATGTGGAAGGCAGGGCGATGGAGGGGGGTAGGCTGCTTTTAAAGGCCATCTCTGGGCTGTGGTCATTATTAGGTCTGACAGATCCAACTCATCCTTCCCCCAATACCAGAGTAATCTTCCCAAAGCAAGACTCTGATTATCTCCCTTCCTGTTCAGATGTTTGTTATAGAATGAATCAGCATCAAATAATTACAGGCTTATGTTAGGTGCTATGGAGAATACCAGTTTGTGGAGACGAGACAAACTCCAGGAAGCAGCTGGAGAACAAAAAGCAAGAATATGCTGTCAAAGGGCTGAGGGTGGTATGGAACAAAGTAAATGTGTGATCAGACTAAGGCAAAAAGAACCATCAGAGAAGGCAAGCATTCAGTGATGGCCACTTGGCAAGAAAAACTACATGTACTAAGTGAACTTTAAGTTCTTTCAGACCCCTGTTATTATTCATCACTCAATAAATACCTGCTAAGTGCTTCAACAAAACACTCACTAAATAATTTTTGAACACCTTCTATATGCCAGAAATTCAGTTAGACACTGGAGATAGAGTGATGAATAAAAGACTTTGTACTTAAACTCTTACAGTAAATTGGGGGTGATTTATGTCAAACAAATAAATTAAAAAAAAATGTGATGGATATGATGATGGGAGTTTATAAGATTCTATAGGATCCCCAAGTAGGAACCCTAATCATCCAGGCCCTAGAAAAATATCCCTGAGAGGTGACATTTGAGTGAAGGCTCTAAAGTTACACATGAGATAGCCAGACAAAAAGGATAGAGCACTCAGGCCGAATACATTCACATGCAGAACTCTGGAGTTACCACACAGTATGGCATGTCCAAGGCCTTGAAAGATATTTTTAAAATAAGTTACAATATGAAGAGCAAGTAGGAAGGCAGTAAGAAATTAGGTGAAAGGGATATCCAAAGCCAGACTATGGAGAATTTTGCTAAAGTATGTTTGGGAGTTTACACTCAACTGATAAGTTGCCCATAACATTAATGCATTTGACACAGTGTATCTAGCCTTCTAAGTAATAATAAATGTCTGTTGAAGAGTGGAGTAATAAATGAATGGTGAATGGATTTCCTTTGCAATAGACACAGGCTCATGAAATGACTAGGTCTCAAGCATTTGCTCCAGAAAGCAATGACACTATTATAGGAGGCTTCACCCCTTTAGTTTTACATAGCAGATTGAACTAATGACCCCTCTGAGGCAGCTGCCCCTAAGTTTAGCAGAATCATTGAGAATTACCTGGCTTACCCCACAGATGGAATTTAAGTCAATCTGCATTACAATCAAAGCTCTCCTAGAGATAAGGGTAAAGTTTTACCTGGCAATTATTTAGGCTTAAACTGTGAAAGAGTAGCCTGACTCTTTCTTAATCCTTGAGGGAAAAAAAATAGCCTTCTCAACCTCAAGGGCATGCATATTCCCAAATTAGATTATTTCTGTCAATGCTTCCATGGACGAATAAGTTCAAGTAGAGAGAAAAAGAAAAGAAATGCCCCAGAGAGAGATTTTGCCTTTCAAATAAAAGAAAAGTACAATTGTGGAAAGCTAAACTTCTTTGGACACCCAGGTTTTATGTCACTGAGAGATTTTGCCCTTTCAAATAAGGTATGAAATTCAGTTAGACACTGGAGATAGAGTGATGAATAAAAGACTTTGTACTTAAACTCTTACAGTAAATTGGGGGTGATTTATGTCAAACAAATAAATTAAAAAAAAATGTGATGGATATGATGATGGGAGTTTATAAGATTCTATAGGATCCCCAAGTAGGAACCCTAATCATCCAGGCCCTAGAAAATATCCCTGAGAGGTGACATTTGAGTGAAGGCTCTAAAGTTACACATGAGATAGCCAGACAAAAAGGATAGAGCACTCAGGCCGAATACATTCACATGCAGAACTCTGGAGTTACCACACAGTATGGCATGTCCAAGGCCTTGAAAGATATTTTTAAAATAAGTTACAATATGAAGAGCAAGTAGGAAGGCAGTAAGAAATTAGGTGAAAGGGATATCCAAAGCCAGACTATGGAGAATTTTGCTAAAGTATGTTTGGGAGTTTACACTCAACTGATAAGTTGCCCATAACATTAATGCATTTGACACAGTGTATCTAGCCTTCTAAGTAATAATAAATGTCTGTTGAAGAGTGGAGTAATAAATGAATGGTGAATGGATTTCCTTTGCAATAGACACAGGCTCATGAAATGACTAGGTCTCAAGCATTTGCTCCAGAAAGCAATGACACTATTATAGGAGGCTTCACCCCTTTAGTTTTACATAGCAGATTGAACTAATGACCCCTCTGAGGCAGCTGCCCCTAAGTTTAGCAGAATCATTGAGAATTACCTGGCTTACCCCACAGATGGAATTTAAGTCAATCTGCATTACAATCAAAGCTCTCCTAGAGATAAGGGTAAAGTTTTACCTGGCAATTATTTAGGCTTAAACTGTGAAAGAGTAGCCTGACTCTTTCTTAATCCTTGAGGGAAAAAAAATAGCCTTCTCAACCTCAAGGGCATGCATATTCCCAAATTAGATTATTTCTGTCAATGCTTCCATGGACGAATAAGTTCAAGTAGAGAGAAAAAGAAAAGAAATGCCCCAGAGAGAGATTTTGCCTTTCAAATAAAAGAAAAGTACAATTGTGGAAAGCTAAACTTCTTTGGACACCCAGGTTTTATGTCACTGAGCCTTACTTCAGATCTCAGTTCCAGAACATCCACTTGTAGGGGATGACTAAACTACCAGGATGAGGTGATATCTCTGGAAAGGGGGAGACTTTCAGGAATACAAGATGCCATTCCCAGGATTCCAGTTAATTACTGGGCCAAATATTAACACTCCATGCTCTTGCTTATAACCAAGAGACTTTCTCCTGATTTGCCACAGAGTCACATTCAAAATAGAGGAGTTGATTCAGCTCCAGGTGTAAAACACAGATAGCATCAGTGCCTAGGAAAAGGGCCCAAAATTATTTCTGAAGTCATTACAGAAGCTAAGCTTTCATTAGAAAAAGAATCTGAATAGAGCTTTAGAAAGATTCTCAATGCTGTTGCTTGGGAGATTGTGTGTGTCTATGTGCGTATATGTGTGCGTGCATATTCATATGTGCTCTCTTTCATCAGCAATGCCTCCCTAAACATAATAAGCAGCCTGTGAAGGTTATTTGCCATTTTATTTCAGAGAGAAATGTGAAAAAATGCCTACGTAAGTGACTTCCTAGGAAATCCATTTTGTGTGTCTTACTAGTCGCCTAAAGCATAACCATGTGAAAGGAGCCAGGTGCACCCAGATGTGGCTGGAATGATCCGCCCTGGAATCTTCTTAACAGGGAGCCTCTTGGTGTCCTAAATCCCAAATCTGTTGACTACTTTCTCAGGACCTGCTCAAAAGCTGGCATTGGCTGAGCAGCCCCGGGTGGACTGGGACCTTTCTAAAGATGTCCCTTGTTCCTGCTGGGCGTTTGTAAAGGATTCCTCATGCACCACAAGGCGAGAGGATGTGGCTGCCACCTGTGTGCATCCAGTCCCAAGAAGCTGTAGTCCCAGGAAGCTGTGGACCGTTTGCAGTCACAGACTACCAGATGGGCTCCTGGATACCAGACGATATTTCTTCCCCTGAAGCTCATGTAGTGCAAAGCTAACTGGCTCCCTCATCGCCCCTTTACTCATCCTTGAGTAACAGTCCATTTTGATTCATTCCTATCTGCCATGAAGCTTGTTTTCCCTGTGGGCCATTCTTAATGAACCTCACGGTTACGATAGGTTAAAGACCCGTGGAAGTCATGGCATCTTTTCACTACATGTACAAGGGCTTGAGAAATTAATCCTTCCCTGAGCTACAGTCCTGAGAATAGACCTAGATTCTGAGCCAAGCCGTTTCCTTCCCCTATTCTCTCCCTGTGCATCATTGACTTTTTTATTTTGCATTGAGAGTGACTTAGTGATCATGGACTTCTTCAGTTCTTGCCCGTAGTGATCCTCCTTGCATTTTATTCTTTACACAGAATAGGAAAGAGGTTTGCTTGCTTTGCACAGAGGCTGAGCCACAGGAGAAAGCAAAGCCAATGTGATTTATTGAGTGAAAGCACTGGACGGTCACCAGCCACTTGTTCCTCTGCTGCCTCAAACAACCTAAACTGGTAAGTCTAATTTATCATTGTCTTTTTTTCATGTGATTTATGAGGTTTTCTTAGTTACTGATTATTTTAAAAATGTGTATGTGTTGCTGTGACGTAAATGATATTAAAAAATGTACATCTTCCAAAGTTAGCTGCAGGCAATCCATGAAGAACACACACAGGCCATACGCAGTGGTTCTGCAATAGCATATACATGTTTATGTGCATAGGTAAGGATGAGAGTAAGGAAGCCCCATTTCTGATAAATGCACGTTCTGTTTGCTGCAAGCTTAAGGATATGTTGTGTTTGCATAAGTGACTAGCATCTGCAATGAAAAATACATTATTCTTTTGCTGTATAAGATTATTTTCCACTTGGGTTCCTGAGTACCTACAAAATATCTGTTGGATCAGGTAAAGATGAATTCCATCATGCTGATAATCCTGAATACAAATCTAGGCATACTGCTATCTTTAATCCAGTTTGCAGGCTGAATATCCAGAATGGAATGCCAATATTCTGTCTATCCTGGGTTGTCATGTTCATAAATAACACCATGATTGTGATGTTGAGCATATCTGCCAAGGGGATACAATGTACATGATGCTCACCCTTGCCTGAGCCACTGTCATGTCTACACCCCTGCTTCTCAAGTCTTTTAGTCCATGAATATACGTGGTTGGGAGGATGCCCTAGGCTTGAAAGTGGAATAGTTTGAATTCCCTGTTACCCACTCTGGTTGGTTGCCCAGCCAATGTTGCTGGAAGTACCATTGATAATCAAGGCAGAGTTTGCTTCTATACTGGGCCCCCCCAAACCCCTCTACTCATTTAATTTTCTCATTTTCAAAATAAGATGTAAGCCAATTTCTCCAGAAGGGGAGAGTGAGTGGAGAAAACCACTGCTTTTCCTACCACCACCACCATGTCTCTTAGTCTTTTGTTTGCCTGGCTACTGCAAGTGGCATTCATTATAGTGGCATTCATTCCATCTCTGATGGGTTCAGAGTGGCCTTGGGTGCTGACAAGGATGAATGATCTTGGAACAGTGAGCAGCGTGCTTCTCTAAATAAAAGCCAAAGTTAAGAAATCTGAGAGATGTGTGACCTTTATCCTAGTAGAAAGTATCCCCAGGCCACTTAATCACAAGAGCAGGGTCATTCTCCTGCATGAGTTGGCTGTTTCACAAATGATTCATCCTAACAGGAAGGAGACAGCATTGCTTAGTGGTTAGAGGTGTCAGGAAAGCCAGTCTCTTTTGCTGATTCCCAGACTAAGTGTATGTCTTCAAGGAATCCACTTATTCTCCTTGAACCTCCATTCCTCCACTCCTCCCATTCCTGATTGTTACAGACACAAGTATCTGTAAGATACCATATAAATCTTTCTTATTAAAGATGCAAAAGGTTGTCAGGATCACTGTTCATGAGCTTTGATCCAGAGATTGTGTACCAGAAACCCACATATGAGAGCTTATGTGGGGAGGACAAGCTGTATACCCTCTCCCGAGCTAAGGGATAGAGAGTACTCTGAAGGAAGCATGATTACACTTAGAGCATTAGAAGAGGAGAAGAGAGAAGAAAATGACATGCAAAAACTTTAAAAGACTCAGTAAATTGGTTGTGTAAATAACTTTTTCATTATTGCACAATGATAAGTGACTTTCTTTACTTAGGATGACAAGATACAGAAGGTCTTAAATGTTTGAAATAAACAAACATGGAAATAGTTGGGGAATGTTAATTCAAGGATTAGAGAAATACATGTATTGAATTTATGACAACTTTCAGATATTCAAATTACCACTGTACCCAGGTACATGGAATTAGCAGCTGCAAATGTACTGATCTGAGACATCCTAGAAGGCTCATTTGCTCAAAAACCCAAAAGTTGTATTCTCTCTCTAGTATTAAGGTACCTGAAATTTTTTATCTGAGACAGTCAACTATTGCTCTATTTTATAAAATACAGATATTTCTTAAGAGGAATAATAAATTAACTCACTGATGCATGCATGCAGTTGAGTCATTTCTGTCTACTGCAAGTGGCATTCATTATAGTGGCATTCATTCCATCTCTGATGGGTTCAGAGTGGCCTTGGGTGCTGACAAGGATGAATGATCTTGGAACAGTGAGCAGCGTGCTTCTCTAAATAAAAGCCAAAGTTAAGAAATCTGAGAGATGTGTGACCTTTATCCTAGTAGAAAGTATCCCCAGGCCACTTAATCACAAGAGCAGGGTCATTCTCCTGCATGAGTTGGCTGTTTCACAAATGATTCATCCTAACAGGAAGGAGACAGCATTGCTTAGTGGTTAGAGGTGTCAGGAAAGCCAGTCTCTTTTGCTGATTCCCAGACTAAGTGTATGTCTTCAAGGAATCCACTTATTCTCCTTGAACCTCCATTCCTCCACTCCTCCCATTCCTGATTGTTACAGACACAAGTATCTGTAAGATACCATATAAATCTTTCTTATTAAAGATGCAAAAGGTTGTCAGGATCACTGTTCATGAGCTTTGATCCAGAGATTGTGTACCAGAAACCCACATATGAGAGCTTATGTGGGGAGGACAAGCTGTATACCCTCTCCCGAGCTAAGGGATAGAGAGTACTCTGAAGGAAGCATGATTACACTTAGAGCATTAGAAGAGGAGAAGAGAGAAGAAAATGACATGCAAAAACTTTAAAAGACTCAGTAAATTGGTTGTGTAAATAACTTTTTCATTATTGCACAATGATAAGTGACTTTCTTTACTTAGGATGACAAGATACAGAAGGTCTTAAATGTTTGAAATAAACAAACATGGAAATAGTTGGGGAATGTTAATTCAAGGATTAGAGAAATACATGTATTGAATTTATGACAACTTTCAGATATTCAAATTACCACTGTACCCAGGTACATGGAATTAGCAGCTGCAAATGTACTGATCTGAGACATCCTAGAAGGCTCATTTGCTCAAAAAAACACAAAAAGTTGTATTCTCTCTCTAGTATTAAGGTACCTGAAATTTTTTATCTGAGACAGTCAACTATTGCTCTATTTTATAAAATACAGATATTTCTTAAGAGGAATAATAAATTAACTCACTGATGCATGCATGCAGTTGAGTCATTTCTGTCATGTCCGACCCTGTGACAATATGGTCTGTAGCCCATCAGGCTCCTCTGTTCCATAGGGATTTTCCTGGCAAGATTACTGGAGTGGGTTGCCATGCCCTCCTCTAGGGCATCTTCCTGACCCAGGGACTGAATACTCATCTCTTATGTCTCATGCATTGATAGGCAGATTCTTTGCCATTAGCACCACCTGGGAAGCTCAAGTTACTGATACCTTATCATAAATGAATGTATTAAATGTTTTGTACCTTAGGGTAAACCTGAAGAATGCTGCATTGGTATTATATTAATTCTCTTGATTTCTATTTATTCCATACCTGTCTTCAAGAGGTTCCTTCATAATTATTGTTTCACTCTTGATCAGAAAACTAAGTAGCCTTTAGGACACAATGCCTCATCTTTTGATGGAATGTTTGGATTAGACAATATCATCTGGATGTCCTCTAAGCCCTTGAGAATCACACTGTGGAAAGCTGAACTCACTATCTTTCTTCTTTAAATCCACTCTTTCTCCTGTGTTCATTTTTTTTAATTATTAGTGAAATGATTATGTACCTAGTTAGACAAGCAAAGCTTATAAGAAGTTACCTTCATATTTTCTGATTCCTTGACCCTTCCGGCCAATCACTAACCAAGCTTGGTCCATTTTACCTTCTTCATCTTTTTAATCTGTCCAGCCTTTCCATCTCTGCGGTCACATACTGTAACTGAAGTCACCAGCCTCTCTAGAAAAAATATGAAACCGGGTTTTTTTTTGTAAAACCCAGGATGACAAGATACAGAAGGTCTTAAATGTTTGAAATAAACAAACATGGAAATAGTTGGGGAATGTTAATTCAAGGATTAGAGAAATACATGTATTGAATTTATGACAACTTTCAGATATTCAAATTACCACTGTACCCAGGTACATGGAATTAGCAGCTGCAAATGTACTGATCTGAGACATCCTAGAAGGCTCATTTGCTCAAAAAAACACAAAAAGTTGTATTCTCTCTCTAGTATTAAGGTACCTGAAATTTTTTATCTGAGACAGTCAACTATTGCTCTATTTTATAAAATACAGATATTTCTTAAGAGGAATAATAAATTAACTCACTGATGCATGCATGCAGTTGAGTCATTTCTGTCATGTCCGACCCTGTGACAATATGGTCTGTAGCCCATCAGGCTCCTCTGTTCCATAGGGATTTTCCTGGCAAGATTACTGGAGTGGGTTGCCATGCCCTCCTCTAGGGCATCTTCCTGACCCAGGGACTGAATACTCATCTCTTATGTCTCATGCATTGATAGGCAGATTCTTTGCCATTAGCACCACCTGGGAAGCTCAAGTTACTGATACCTTATCATAAATGAATGTATTAAATGTTTTGTACCTTAGGGTAAACCTGAAGAATGCTGCATTGGTATTATATTAATTCTCTTGATTTCTATTTATTCCATACCTGTCTTCAAGAGGTTCCTTCATAATTATTGTTTCACTCTTGATCAGAAAACTAAGTAGCCTTTAGGACACAATGCCTCATCTTTTGATGGAATGTTTGGATTAGACAATATCATCTGGATGTCCTCTAAGCCCTTGAGAATCACACTGTGGAAAGCTGAACTCACTATCTTTCTTCTTTAAATCCACTCTTTCTCCTGTGTTCATTTTTTTTAATTATTAGTGAAATGATTATGTACCTAGTTAGACAAGCAAAGCTTATAAGAAGTTACCTTCATATTTTCTGATTCCTTGACCCTTCCGGCCAATCACTAACCAAGCTTGGTCCATTTTACCTTCTTCATCTTTTTAATCTGTCCAGCCTTTCCATCTCTGCGGTCACATACTGTAACTGAAGTCACCAGCTCCCATAGGGACTTCTTCGAAACCTTGGTTGTCAGTTGTCACTAAGCCTACCACCAACCTCTCCCCTTCAAATTGCCCTCTGGCTGCCTCCAGAGAAAGTCTTCAAAAATGCAAATATCAGCTGTTGCTTAAAGTCCCCTAGTGATTCCCTATCATGAACAGACTGAATCTGTGCTCCTTACTATGTTATGTGATGACCTGACCCTGCTACTTCTCCAGGCTTCTTTCTCAAAGTCCTAGAATGGTGGATGAAATGTACCACCAAACAGGTCAGAGCCCAGAAAAATCCCATTAGAGCTCCAATAGACCCTCATCTACCAGCAACACCATGACAGTTCACATCTCCATGTTCTAACTGGACCTGTCCTGCCTGGAATGTCTTTTTCTTTCTTTCCTAAATTCTTGCTCAGACATCACCTTCTCTAATGCATTTTCCCCATCTCCTTCTTCCATAACCACCTTCTGTGACCCACAAAATTAATCACATATTCCACTTCTTTGCTTTATACATTTGAGACCAGTGTCTAGAAGTTAACTTATCAAATATAGACCCATGCTGCCTGGATTTGAAACCTAGACCTGTGCCTTACTAGTGCCTCAATTTCTGTGTCAAGTGGGGATGATAATAGTGCTTACTTCACATGGCTGCTATGGCATTCAGTGAACTGATATATATAAAGACATTATTCTATTAATGACTAGTTCAGAGAAGGTGCCAGAGAAATAAACTATATTATTATTATTCCATAGTTTCACACACCACACTATTTCATAGCTACATGCACTTGTATAACTGCCCTCCTTGTTAGCCTATGAGCCCTTTGGGTTACAGGTAGGCTAATCAACGTGTTTCAAGTTGCCTAGGACTTTCCCAGTTTTAGTAGTGTAAGTTCTGCAAACAGGGAAACCACTCAGTCCCAGGCAAACCAAGACAGTTGGTCACCCTACGAGGAACTGATCTTGTTCACCTCTGAATAAGGGTCTAACACAGAGTACATAGGTTACAAAATGGATTATCCATAAGGGTTTATTGAACTATAGAACCTGTATTAATTGTCTTTTCACTTTATACCTCATAAACATACTTTCAAACTTAAAAAATCAGTCTTCTTCTTTCTGTGAAGTCACAAGTGATTTCTCAAAAACTTATCACTGAATAACTGAACATATGATTTTTTTGAACACTGCACAAGAACTGAAAAGAATGCTTCCACACTGTTATATGCCATCAGCGTAATAGACTTGGCCACTCTTTAGCAATTGAAGACATACCTGTCATGTTAACTGAAGTGGAGAATGGAAGTGGGGAGGAGGATCGCACTTTCTTTTCTGTCTAGTAACAGGCAAGTGGGAGTCTAAAGGTCCCTAGTTCACATCACAGCCTGAAGAGCAATCTTGTCCCCGTCAGAAATGTTTCCTTCACTGGGTGTATCTGTCTATCCAGCTGTCAAGAATGGCTAGAGTTCCTGTTTCTAATATGCTTTGTCTTATAACTGCTCCTTGTCCAAACTGGCTCAGGTCATTTTTTTCACAGTACAAATACAATAAGAAAGCTCCACAGCCAAGCTCCTATGAGACAGGGACTCTGGACATGCCAGAACTCATAATGAGCGCAAGATTTCATGTTCAGAATCAAGGCTCAAGAAGAAGCTGACAGACTTCAGACCAGAATAATAACAGAGTTGCTAAGAGCATGAGCTTTAGAGTCAGAGTTCAGATTCTACCACTTTCATTTACTAGTGGTAGAATCTTGGACAAATTATCTCACCTCTCTGAGCCTCAATTTTCTTGTTTTTAAAATGATGATGTAATAACAGTGCCGACTTCCTCATAGGACTGTTATTATGTTTTGTCTTAACCTGTGAAAACAAAGCCTGAGGCAGTGTCCATTACAAATATTCTATTTGATATTGAGGGATGCAACCTCAGGGCATCAAGCATGAAGGAAAAAAGAAAACGAGTCAAGGAAGGAAGAGAAGCACATACAGGTGGTTTGTAACTGAAATAGCCAGGGCATCACAAGAAAATGCATATGGCTGTTTATCTGCATGTGACTGCTTCCAGGAAGCCTTCAGAACAGTCCATAGGGAAGAAATGAAGAGAAAATTATCTGCTGGATACTTCCAGTCTCTGGTCTCTCATTAGTGCAGTTTTCCTGTATGTAGATAGTGTTGAAGATTGAAGCTAGAACCTGACACCATGGATCTAGTTGGGTCAGAGCTGTTGAAGTTACTGTAAAAACAAACATGATGGACCTGCCCTTCAATTGTGATAGCTGGTGTCTGTAAGAAACAGGTCAATAGCAGCATCCATAGCTCTCTATTTGAACAAGCAGCCAAAGCCCAGGAAACAGTAGTTTTGAAATAAATCTAAAGAGACTCCACTCTCCATAGGTGATTCTTGCTATTTTGGACCTGGATTGTCCAGGCTGCTGTCACTCTTTCCTTACAGCTGAGCCCCAAGAATATTCATAGGTCCTTCAAAAGTGTAGCTGAGATCAGGCCATAATGTGTCAAAGAGCAGAAGTCTTTAATTTCATGAAGTCCACCTTATTTTATGCTTTGTGCCTTTTGTGCCTTCTCTAAGAAGTCATTATCTCATTCAAGTTCATGAAGATTTTCCCCTCAGTCTCCTTCTGCAAGTTGTATAGTTTTAGCTTTTACAGTTAGGTCTATGATCTATTTCAAGTTAATGTTTGTGTATGATATGAAGTAGGAGTTGAGATTAGTTTTTCACATATGTATATCCCATTGTTCAAGCAACCACTGTTTCAAAAGAATGTTGGAAAAATAATTTTTCCCTATTAACTTACCTTCACACCTTATATATGTACAGGCTATTTCTGGGCTCTGTATTCTGTTTAATTCACCTATCCTTATGCCATTGTCTATCCTTATGCCATTGTCTTTATGTAAATATCTATAGATATAGGTATATATAGTAATCCTTACGTTAGTACCACATTGATTACTGTAGCTTTGTAAGTCTTGATATAATGTTGTTTAAGCAACTTTGTTCTTCTTTTTCAAAGTTGTTTTGACTATTTTAGCTTCATTTCACACTTTGTGTCCATTACAAATATTCTATTTGATATTGAGGGATGCAACCTCAGGGCATCAAGCATGAAGGAAAAAAGAAAACGAGTCAAGGAAGGAAGAGAAGCACATACAGGTGGTTTGTAACTGAAATAGCCAGGGCATCACAAGAAAATGCATATGGCTGTTTATCTGCATGTGACTGCTTCCAGGAAGCCTTCAGAACAGTCCATAGGGAAGAAATGAAGAGAAAATTATCTGCTGGATACTTCCAGTCTCTGGTCTCTCATTAGTGCAGTTTTCCTGTATGTAGATAGTGTTGAAGATTGAAGCTAGAACCTGACACCATGGATCTAGTTGGGTCAGAGCTGTTGAAGTTACTGTAAAAACAAACATGATGGACCTGCCCTTCAATTGTGATAGCTGGTGTCTGTAAGAAACAGGTCAATAGCAGCATCCATAGCTCTCTATTTGAACAAGCAGCCAAAGCCCAGGAAACAGTAGTTTTGAAATAAATCTAAAGAGACTCCACTCTCCATAGGTGATTCTTGCTATTTTGGACCTGGATTGTCCAGGCTGCTGTCACTCTTTCCTTACAGCTGAGCCCCAAGAATATTCATAGGTCCTTCAAAAGTGTAGCTGAGATCAGGCCATAATGTGTCAAAGAGCAGAAGTCTTTAATTTCATGAAGTCCACCTTATTTTATGCTTTGTGCCTTTTGTGCCTTCTCTAAGAAGTCATTATCTCATTCAAGTTCATGAAGATTTTCCCCTCAGTCTCCTTCTGCAAGTTGTATAGTTTTAGCTTTTACAGTTAGGTCTATGATCTATTTCAAGTTAATGTTTGTGTATGATATGAAGTAGGAGTTGAGATTAGTTTTTCACATATGTATATCCCATTGTTCAAGCAACCACTGTTTCAAAAGAATGTTGGAAAAATAATTTTTCCCTATTAACTTACCTTCACACCTTATATATGTACAGGCTATTTCTGGGCTCTGTATTCTGTTTAATTCACCTATCCTTATGCCATTGTCTATCCTTATGCCATTGTCTTTATGTAAATATCTATAGATATAGGTATATATAGTAATCCTTACGTTAGTACCACATTGATTACTGTAGCTTTGTAAGTCTTGATATAATGTTGTTTAAGCAACTTTGTTCTTCTTTTTCAAAGTTGTTTTGACTATTTTAGCTTCTTTCCATTTTCACATAGCTTGTCAGTTTCTGGGAAGAAAATAATGAAGACTGCTAGAATTTTGATTGAGAGTGCATTGAATCTACAGCTCAGTTTGGAAGACCTAGTACCTTAACAATACTAATTCTTCTTATCTGTTGTGAAGAAGGTATATCTCTATTTGCTTAGGTCTTCTTTAATTCACACATTAATGTCATGTAGTTTTACTGTATAGTTTTGCATATATTTTGTTGTATTCAGTTCTGAGTAGATTTTTTTTATAGATTTCTTAGATTGCTCTTTCATGTCATCTACAAATGAAGACTGTCTTACTTATTTCTTCCTAATCTATATGACTTTATTTTTCTTGTCTTACTTCACTGGCAAGGATGTCTAGTACAATAGAAAAGGTAAGAATGGACAGTCTTGCATTTTTCCTGATCCTAGAAAGAAGAACTTTGTCTTTAACTGTTAAACATAATGCTATCTATAGGTTTTTTTGTAGATTCTCTTTATCAGGTTGAAGAAGTTCTTCTATATTCTTGAACATTTGTAATCATAAATAGATGTTGAAATTGTCAAATGTTGCTTCATATGCATATATTAAGATGACCATATGGTTGTTCCCAATTATTATGTTAATGAAATAAATTACAGTAAATGCTATACTAATAAGCTTTCCTATAATAAATCATACTTGATCATGAAATATGCTATCTGTATTCTACTGAATTCCATGAATGTGTCTAGTGGTGAAAGTAAAGTGCAATGCCATAAAGAACAATATTGCATAGGAACATGGGATGTTAGGCCCGTGAATCAAGGTAAGTTGGACTTGGTCAAACAGGAGATGTCAAGAGTGAACATCAACATTTTAGGAATTAGTGAACTAAAATGGACAGGAATGGGTGAATTTAATTCAGATGGCCATTATATCTATTACTGTGGGTAAGAATCCCTCAGGAAAAAATAGAGTAGACCTCATAGTCAATAAAAGAGTGCAAAATGCAGTAGTCCTGTGCAATCTCAAAAATCATAGAATGATTTCAGCTCATTTTCAAGGCAAACCATTCAACAACACAGTAATCCAAGTCTATGACCAAACCACTAATGCCAAAGAAACTGAAGTGGTTCTATGAAGAACCCCAAGATCTTCTAGAACTAACACCAGAAAAATGTGCCTTTTTCATCAGAGGAGACTGGAATGCAAAAGTAGGAAATCAAGAGATACCTGGAGTAACAGGCAAGTTTGACCTTTCACTACAAAACAAAGCAGGGCAAAGACTAACTGAGTATTGTCAACAGAACACACTGATCATGGCAAGCACCCTCATCCAACAACACAAGAGATGACTTGGCACATGAATGTCACTAGATGGTCAATACTGGAATAAGATTATATTCTTTGTAGCCAAAGATGGAGAAGTTCTATCTAGTCAGCAAAAACAATATCTGGAACTGACTGTGACTCACATCATGAGTTTCTAATTGAAAATTCAGGCTTAAGTTGAACAAAATAGGGGAAAACTCTAGTATGACCTAAATCAAACCACTTATGATTATAGAGTGCAGGTGACAAATAGATTTGAGGGATTAGATCTGGTAGACAGATACCTGAAGAACTACAGATGGAGATCATAATATTGTACAGGTGGAAGTGACCAAAATCATTCCCCCACAAAAAAATGCAAGAATACATTTTTGTCTGAGGAGGCCTTAAAAATGGCTGAGAAATGAAGAGAAGCAAAAGGCAAAGGCAAAAGGGAAAAATACACCCACCTGAACTCAGACTTCCAGAGAATAGCAAAGACAGATAAGAAAACTTTCTTAAGTGAATAATGCAAAGAAATATAAGAAAATAATAGAATATGAAAGACTAGAGGTTTCTTCAATAAAAGTGGAGATACCGAGGGAACATTTTAAGCAAAGATGGGCACAATAAAGGACAGAAATTACAAGGACTTAATAGAAACAGAGGAGAGTAATAGGTGACAAGAATACATGGAAGAACTATAGAGAAAAAGTTATGTGGTATAACCCAGATAACCACAATGATGTGGTCATTCACCTAGAGTCACACACCCTTGAATGTGAAGTCAAGTGGGCCCTAGGATGCATTAATACAAACAAAGCTATTGGAGGTGATGGAATTCCGGCTGAGCTATTTTAAATCCTAAAAGATGCTGCTGCTAAAGTGCCATTCTCACTATGCCAGAAAATTTTGAAAACTCAGTAATGGACACAGGACTGGAAAAGGTCAGTTCTCATTCCAATCGCAAAGAAAGACTATGTCAAAGAATGTTCAAACTATGCCACAATTGCACTCATTTCACATGCTAGCAAGGTAATGTTCAAAATCCTTCAAACTAGACTTCAACAGTACATGAACCAAGAACTTACACAGGTACAAGTTGCATTTAGAAAATGCAGAGGAACAAGAGGTCAAATTGCCAACACCCCTTAGGTCACACAGAAAGCAAGAGAATTCCAGAAAAGCATCTACTTCTACTTCATTTACTTCACTAAAATCTTTAGCTGTGTGGATCACAACAAACTGTGGAAAATTCTGACAGGTAGAAATTCCAGACCACCTTACCTGTCTCCCGAGAAACCTGTATGCACATCAAGAAGCAAGAGTTAGCACTGGACATGGAACAGACTAGTTCCAAACTGGGAAAGAAATGCATCAAGGGTGTATATTGTGACCCTACTTATTTAACTTACATGCCGAGTATAGTGTGTGAAATGCCAGGCTGGATGAATCACAATCTGGAATCAATACTGTGGGGAGAAATATAAACAACTTTGGATATGCAGATAATACCACTTTAAGGGTATAAAGTGAAGAGGAACTAAAGATCTTCTTAATGAAGATGAAAGAAGAGAGTGAAAAAGCTTGCTTAAAACTCAACATTCAAGATCATGGCACCCAGTCCCATCACTTCATGGCAAATAGATGGGGGAAAAGTGGAAACAGTGACAGATTTTATTTTCTTGGTCTCCAAAATCACTGTGGATGGTGACTTCAGGCATGAAATTAAAAGACACTTGCTCCATGAAAGAAAAGCTATGACAAACCTAGACAGTATATTAAAAAAGCAGAGACAAAACTTTACCAACAAAGGTCCATAGTCAAAACTGTGATTTTACCAGTAGTCACGTATGGATGTGAGATTTGGACAATAAAAAAAGCTAAGCATGAAAGAACTAATACTTTTGAACTGTGGTGCTTGACAAGACTCTTGTGAGTCCCTTGAACAGTAAGATCAAGTCAGTCAATCCTAAAGGAAATCAGTCCTGAATATTCATTGGAAATACTGATGTGAAGCTGAATCTCCAGTATTTTGGCCACCTCATGCAAAGGGCCCACTCATTGGAAAAGACCCTGATGCTGGGAAAGATTGAGGGCTGTAGAATAAGGTGATGACAAAGGATGAGGTAATTGGATGGCATTACCAATTCATTGAACATGAGTTTGAGCAAACACTGAGAGAGAGTGAAGGACAGGGAAGCCTGACGGGCTGAAGTCCATGGGGTTTCAAAGAGGTAGACATGACTTAGCAACTGGACAACAATACAACAAATTTTATATGGTAATATTTAGTTGAGATTTTTGCCTCTTGGTTCATGAGAGACTTTTAGGCAATCAATTTCTTTTCTTTTCATGCCTTTTTTCAGGTTTTATTATCAGGGCTTCAAAAATAAAGTCAAATTTTAGACAGTTTTATGGAGTGGTACAAATTCTTCCTTAAAGTTTTGGCACACTTTGACATTTAGCATGACTTTTGTTAAAGATTTGTGGATTAATTAAAATTAGATGGTAGCTTTCCCACAGAGAACCTTCTTCCTACTCTCTCCTAAATTCTAGTCCCGTATCCATGTTTCAGAGACCAACACACCTTCAATCTGTATCCCCTTCTCCTTGTGACTAAATTCTCCTGATCTTCTCTCATGGAAGAAAAAAAAAACATGTCTTCTTTCTTAGAGAAAATCCAAAGTCTTAATTTTTCATATTTAAAGAATGCAATAACATTAAATTGATTGATAGTACCACAACCATACAATGGAACAACAATAAAAAGTAAAGAATTGCCAACAGATATAACAATATGGATGACTCAAAAAACTGAGTAAGCTAAAGTCCGGTAAAAATAACAAATGGCCAACAAGCACATGAAGAGATCTTCAGTATCACTAATTATTAGCGAAATGTAAACATAAACTACCATGAGGTATCACCTCACTCTAGTCAGAATGATCACCATCAATAAGTTTAAAAATAATAAAGACTGGAGAGGGTGGATGAAAAGGGGACCATCCCACACTGCTGGTAGGGATGTCAGTTTGCGCAGCCTCTATGGAGGGCAGTATGGAAGTTTCATGAAGAGCACTAAGAATAGAGTTCCTAGATGATCCTGCAATTGCACTCCTGGGCATATATCTATGGAAAACCATGATACAAAAAAAGATATTTACACACACAATGGAATATTACTCAACCATGAAAAAGAATAACATAATGCCATTTGAAGTAATGATCATATTAAGTGGAATATGTTGCAGAGAAAGATATCATATGATATCATTTATATATGAGATATTCTAAAAGGATACCAGTGAACATGTTTACAAAACAGAAATACAGTCACACACATAAAAAAACAAACTTTTTTCAAAAGGAAAAGGGGAGATAAATTAAGAGTTTGGGAACAATATATACACACTACTATACAGTAAATCCCTTACATATGAACCTTCAAACTGCACACTTTCAAATATGCAAATGTGCATGTCTAATCATATTAGTTCACTTGTCTGGCATACATTGTTACATGCATGCATCCTTTACAAGTCACTGTGCTTTACTGTGAAGGCTACATATTTATTACCATATAGAATATGGTAGTATAGTATCTTATTTCAAGTTAAATCTGCAAGAGGACAACTTCATTGAACACTTTGCTATGCAACACGAGGACCTTACTCATGAAGACCTGATGGAATTGGAGGCCCAGAGAAAGGACAAAAAAAAAACAAGAGGAGGACTCAAAGAACCAAAGAGACTCAGTGCAGTGCATGAAGTGGCAAGGGGATGTTCTTTATTTGAGGAGGCACTGTTAGCTTTGAGGCACAAGACCTGAATGTAGAACAGAACACAAACGTTGCAGCAGCTGTTCACAGTGCAGTCCACTGCTACCATGTCATCTATGATGAGGAAAAAAACAGCTACTACCAGACATTACTGAATTGTCTTTTCTAGAATGTATACAGAAATGAATCCAGCAAAGAACCAGAACCTTTGCCATCAAGGTCAGGTGTGAGTGAAATTGCAGCTTGCCCTTCACCTCCTATTGCTGGCAATCCGTGAGCTCCACCATCTCTCATTTCCTCTTCCTCCTCCAGTCAGTAACTCTTCTTGCCTGTTCACTCGATGCCAGTCCCTATATGCCATCTTTTGTACTGTACTACTGTACTTTTAAAGATACCATATTGTCAGATTTAAACTGTTTAATTTTTCATGCTTGCTTTTTAAATATATATTTGTGCAAAAGGTATTATAAACCTACAACAGTACGATACCATATAACTAATTGTGTTAGTGGAGTATTAAGTCAACTTTGTTAGACTTACCAACAGATTGGATTTACAAACATGCTATTGGAATGGAACTCATTCATAATAAGTGTGGGACTTGTATATAAAGTAGATAAACAACAAGGAACTATTGCAAAGCACAGGGAAGTATATTCAATATCTTGTAATAGCCTATAATAGAAAAGAATCTGAAAAAGAAGATATATAATCTAACATTTAACTGAATCACTTTGCTGTATACCTGAATAATAAAATGTTGTATTTCAAATATATTTCTATTAAAATTTAAAATTAAAAAAGAAACATTGTCATTAAAAAAATTGACTTTCAAAAAAAAGAATTCAAGTTTTTTAAAAAAGTGAATGATGATGATTCCATTTGTATGAAATTATGAAAAATGGAACTTAAACTATAATATCAAAATGCAGGCTAGTAATTGACTGGAGACAGTAGGCCTAAAATAGATACTCAAAAAATATTTTATTGGACATCTATTTATTCCAAACACTGTTAAATAATTGGTATGTGTTGCCTCATTTAAAGCTTTAGTATCTCTTTTACACATAACTATTAAAATTAAGACAAGACTGCTATTATAATAAAGAAGTTGAAACTAATATTTTGCTACATATCATCCAGTTAATAGGGTGAAAAGCCAGCACTCAAAAGTAGATCAGACTTATTTCAAAATGCTTACTTTTGATACTGTGCTTAAAACCACATCTTTTTATCTGGCCCTTATGATTTTCTGATGAAAAGTCAATTGTAATTCATTCTGAGGATTCCCTTTATACATGATGAGTCATGTCTTCTTTATTTTCAAGATTGTCTTTTGCTTTTGACAGTTTAATTATGATGGATCTAGGTGAGACTCTCTTTGACTTTAACCAACTTGGTGCCTACCTAACTCTTCTTGCCTGTTCGCTCGATGCCAGTCCCTATATGCCATCTTTTGTACTGTACTACTGTACTTTTAAAGATACCATATTGTCAGATTTAAACTGTTTAATTTTTCATGCTTGCTTTTTAAATATATATTTGTGCAAAAGGTATTATAAACCTACAACAGTACGATACCATATAACTAATTGTGTTAGTGGAGTATTAAGTCAACTTTGTTAGACTTACCAACAGATTGGATTTACAAACATGCTATTGGAATGGAACTCATTCATAATAAGTGTGGGACTTGTATATAAAGTAGATAAACAACAAGGAACTATTGCAAAGCACAGGGAAGTATATTCAATATCTTGTAATAGCCTATAATAGAAAAGAATCTGAAAAAGAAGATATATAATCTAACATTTAACTGAATCACTTTGCTGTATACCTGAATAATAAAATGTTGTATTTCAAATATATTTCTATTAAAATTTAAAATTAAAAAAGAAACATTGTCATTAAAAAAATTGACTTTCAAAAAAAAGAATTCAAGTTTTTTAAAAAAGTGAATGATGATGATTCCATTTGTATGAAATTATGAAAAATGGAACTTAAACTATAATATCAAAATGCAGGCTAGTAATTGACTGGAGACAGTAGGCCTAAAATAGATACTCAAAAAATATTTTATTGGACATCTATTTATTCCAAACACTGTTAAATAATTGGTATGTGTTGCCTCATTTAAAGCTTTAGTATCTCTTTTACACATAACTATTAAAATTAAGACAAGACTGCTATTATAATAAAGAAGTTGAAACTAATATTTTGCTACATATCATCCAGTTAATAGGGTGAAAAGCCAGCACTCAAAAGTAGATCAGACTTATTTCAAAATGCTTACTTTTGATACTGTGCTTAAAACCACATCTTTTTATCTGGCCCTTATGATTTTCTGATGAAAAGTCAATTGTAATTCATTCTGAGGATTCCCTTTATACATGATGAGTCATGTCTTCTTTATTTTCAAGATTGTCTTTTGCTTTTGACAGTTTAATTATGATGGATCTAGGTGAGACTCTCTTTGACTTTAACCAACTTGGTGTTCACTGAGATTCTTGGATGTATATAATGTTTTTAATGAGTTTTGGGTAGTTTTGGGCCATTAATTTTTCAGTATTCTTTCTCTTCCTTCTCCTTCTGAAACTCCCACTAAATGCATGTTGGTAAACTTGATGGTGTCACAAATATCTCCAAAACACTGTTTTTCATCACTAAGGTTTCCTTTTTCCTCCTAAAATTGATTTCAATTGATGTATCTTTGAGTTTGCTGATTCTTTCTTCTGCCTGTTCAGATCTGATATTGAGTCCCTCTAGGCAGCTTTTCATTTCAGTTATTGTACTTTTCTTTTTGTTAATACTATGGTTTGTTGTCATTGTTGTCATTTATTTATTTATGTATTTTTGGCTGCAGTGGGCCTTTATTGCTGTGCACGAAATTTCTCTAGTTGCAATGAGTGGGTGAGGACTACTCTCTGTTGTGGTGCATAAGCTTCTCATTGCAGTGGCTTCTCTTTTGTGGAACACAGGTTTTAGGTGTGTGGGCTTCAGTATTTGCAGTACTCTGGCTCAGTATTTGTGACACATAGACTTAGTTGTCCCAGGTCAAGTAGAATCTTCTCAAACAAGGGATCAAACCACCTGTGTCCCCTGTATTGGCAGGTGGATTCTTTTTTTTTTTTTTTAATGAAAATTGCATCTGTGCGTTTTTTGAGGGGGAGGGTGGGGTGGGTAGGGAGGGGAGCAGGCGGGCCACTTCTATTGGTCTTTCATTTGTCCATTTTCATCCATCTTTATTCCTTGGCCCATGTGGGCCTCCCATCACGGCAGCCTCCGTTGTCACTGAGCACCGGCTCTGGGCGCATGCACTCCAGAGCTCCGGCTCGGCAACTGGACACATCGGTTCAGGCTCTTGGCAGCACGTGGGATCTTCCCAGGCCAGGGATCAAACTGGCGCCCCCTGCACTGCAAGGCGGTGTCCTTACCCACTGGACCACCAGGGAAGCCTGGCAGGTGGATTCTTAACCACTGGGTCACCAGGAAAGTCCCAATTATTCTACTTTTCAACTTCAGAATTTCTGTTTGGCTCTGGCTTTGTTTTATAAATTCTACCTTTTGTTGCTATTCTTTATTTGGTGAGATATTCATTCTCTTAATTAACTTTACTTCTTGAGACACAAAAAATAAACTAATTTCTTTAGTTCCTTGAATGTATTTAAGACATCCAATTTAAAGTCTTTGTCTAATAAGTCCAACATTTGGACTTCTTCAAGAAGAAGCTTTATTTTCTGTGAATGGCAAATAACTTTGTTTCTTACATGTCTCATACTTTTTTCTGTTGAAAACTAGGCCTTTTGAATAATGTAATGTGGCACCTCTAGAATCCACAATTCAGATTGTCCCTATCTGAATTTGTAAGTACAGAACTAAATCTGTGAAAGTCCATATCATATGTGGTCACTGAACTCTTTGGTTAGTTTAGTGGCCAGCTAATGATCAAATAAAATGTCATTAAAGGTCTAGAATCAATCTTGGCTAAGTGTTTCTGTGTGTATATTGGGGCACTCCTTCAATATTCATCAGACAGTTGATAGCTTTGCATTCTTTTAGCCTTAACTCCCACATGGTGCAATAGTAAAGAATTCACCTGCCAATGCAGGTTTAATCCCTGGGTGGGGAAGATCCTCTGGTGCAGGAAATGACAACCTACTCCAGGATTCTTCCCTGGAAAATTCCATGGACAGAGGAGCCTGGTGGGCTACAGTCCATGGGGTCATAAATAGTCAGACAACTGAGTGATTAAGCATACACACAGCACATAGCCTTCATATGCTGCATGCACAGACCTCAAACTCAGAGATAAGAGCTTAGGATCTTCTTGGGTATTTTATGAGAATCCTCTCAGATCTGGGTATGCATGTGACCTGCTAGACCCCCAGGAATATGTCAGAACTTTTCAGAGTCTTCTATGGACATCTAATTCTCCAACTTTTCTTCTTAAGTTTTCTGGTTATCTACTGTTTGTTACCACTCTTGGCTGGGTTTTGTTTTCAAACACATGCCTCAGAGAAAAAGGTTATTAATACTTGGTGAGCTCTGAGTTGATCAAAAAAATAAAAGCCTGTGAGTGAGTTCTTTCAGGGAACCACCAGCCATATCAAAAAATGACAGTTCTCTCAAGATGGGGTTTTAAAGATGCTCCGTCACCATGCTGCACTTACTACCCAGTGGCTGCCAGACTGCGGTTTAGTCTTCAAGGTTGCCACAGAGCTGAGGGAGATGGGAATGAAGGAAGCTTTAAAATGCCACAGAGCTCACTATTCCTGCGAAGTTCAGTTCCTTTTCTTGAATAAACACTTTCTGCATTGCTGAAAAACTTGAATTTCTTGGGTTCTGGGAAATTAATTCTGACAATCTTTGACATCTTGCTGATGTCCTCATAGCTTTTATGGAAAAGAGGACCTTCAGAGGTCCTTATTTTGACATTCCCACTTCATACTTCTCTTTTGTTTTTAATATTTCTGTGAAATGTTTCATTAGGCATACTACCTGTAAATGGCAACTTAAAAATCTCAATTGGAGAATTTTGTCTTTTATTAGGAAAAGAAAACCATTTGATTCTATTGTGCGAACTGATATATTGTCTTAGCCCTACTCCTGCATTTTACATTTTGTTTATTATATTTCCTAATTTTATTTCTTTTTGATTTTTCAAGTATTTTTAGACTTATCTTTATTTCTCTCTTCTCTCTAATGGTTTGAAACTCTACTTACTATTTCTGTTTTGCAAGTTACTATAAATGTACACAGTAAAATATCTAAACATATTTTTATCAAAATAAAAACTAAGCAGTATTATAAAAACATAACATCAGATTTCAAAACAATGTTTAAAACAAGGAAAACTAAATTATTAGTGTACTTTGGTGATTCCACTTTGGGAAGAAGACTTGAAGAAGACTTTAATAATTGTTGCTACTTATTGAGTGACTACTATGTAATAAACAGGATCAAAACTTTCAGTTGTTAATTTAGTCTTTACAACTCTGTAATAAATCTTTTTGTATATGATTAAACAAACTCAGAGAGTTTTATTAAAATACCCAAAGTTGCATCAATTACAGATAACAATATCATGGTTCAAACTTGGATCTGCCAAATTCCAGAGGCAAAGTCATTCTGACTCTCAAAAGCTTACCCCTTTCCATGGTGAAAATTTAAGAGCACATTTAGTTGGGAGGGGGTGTGCATGTTTATGAGAAGAGATAATAAAAAATTGTCCTGCTCAGTATCTCTCATCAGACAGAATTATAAATATAGAGGAGGAAAATAAAATATAATGCTAGATGAAATCTAGAAAAATAGAAACATGCTAAAGGTGGCCTGGAAGGAAGGGACAGCTGGGATGATGTGAGAAGGAGGTCAAAGAAACACAGAAAGTCAGCCTCTTTTGAGTGAAGGGAACAGATGGGAGATGAGCAAAAACACAAGAGGTCATGTGGATAGGTGTTATCAGCTAGAGGGCAAGTCACTAGAATTTGATCAATCGACAAGAATTTATTTACTGGACTCTTGTGCACTGTGGGAGATACTAAAGAATGTAGACTTATTTGGGGAATAAGGATGTACACAAGACAGATGGCTTGAACTGGGGAATTAATGCTGAAGGAAAAGACCAGAGGCAGAAATAAATAAGACAATCCCCATGTGAGTTAGCTTGCACATCAATCTGAAATTTCTGTGGGAGTAGTAAGATATAGAGGAAATGCTATAGTTGCTACTGAATTGTAGGTAAAAATCTGTGGATGGAAGAAGGATGCTACAATGCCTACTCTTTCCGTTTCTGCTTTTTTGTTTTGTTTTTATTTCTCTCTTCTCTCTAATGGTTTGAAACTCTACTTACTATTTCTGTTTTGCAAGTTACTATAAATGTACACAGTAAAATATCTAAACATATTTTTATCAAAATAAAAACTAAGCAGTATTATAAAAACATAACATCAGATTTCAAAACAATGTTTAAAACAAGGAAAACTAAATTATTAGTGTACTTTGGTGATTCCACTTTGGGAAGAAGACTTGAAGAAGACTTTAATAATTGTTGCTACTTATTGAGTGACTACTATGTAATAAACAGGATCAAAACTTTCAGTTGTTAATTTAGTCTTTACAACTCTGTAATAAATCTTTTTGTATATGATTAAACAAACTCAGAGAGTTTTATTAAAATACCCAAAGTTGCATCAATTACAGATAACAATATCATGGTTCAAACTTGGATCTGCCAAATTCCAGAGGCAAAGTCATTCTGACTCTCAAAAGCTTACCCCTTTCCATGGTGAAAATTTAAGAGCACATTTAGTTGGGAGGGGGTGTGCATGTTTATGAGAAGAGATAATAAAAAATTGTCCTGCTCAGTATCTCTCATCAGACAGAATTATAAATATAGAGGAGGAAAATAAAATATAATGCTAGATGAAATCTAGAAAAATAGAAACATGCTAAAGGTGGCCTGGAAGGAAGGGACAGCTGGGATGATGTGAGAAGGAGGTCAAAGAAACACAGAAAGTCAGCCTCTTTTGAGTGAAGGGAACAGATGGGAGATGAGCAAAAACACAAGAGGTCATGTGGATAGGTGTTATCAGCTAGAGGGCAAGTCACTAGAATTTGATCAATCGACAAGAATTTATTTACTGGACTCTTGTGCACTGTGGGAGATACTAAAGAATGTAGACTTATTTGGGGAATAAGGATGTACACAAGACAGATGGCTTGAACTGGGGAATTAATGCTGAAGGAAAAGACCAGAGGCAGAAATAAATAAGACAATCCCCATGTGAGTTAGCTTGCACATCAATCTGAAATTTCTGTGGGAGTAGTAAGATATAGAGGAAATGCTATAGTTGCTACTGAATTGTAGGTAAAAATCTGTGGATGGAAGAAGGATGCTACAATGCCTACTCTTTCCGTTTCTGCTTTTGTGTAAATTGAAAGATTATTACAGATTAATGAAAATGTACCCACAGGTATGAACATATTACAGGCTTTACATCATTCTTCCAAATATAAATATGGCCATTTTGCTAAGACTAGGTAAGGCCTGGTGAAGATGATTAATATCAAATAGGCCTGGACTCCTCAAAAGGCACTAGGAAGTCTTTATGTTGAAGCAAATAACAAGCAAGACTTAAACGGTGCCTAAAGACATTCAACAATGTAATGAAGAGGGATCTCCACTTGTTAAAGTGCAAATAAGTTAAGGTTAGTTGGTGCTAGTAGACATGGAATCCAGTTCAGAGGTATGGGCTTTCTGGTAGACCCTTACTGTATAATACATAACAGATCCTCATATATGCATTCATTTTCTCTAAGGTATCTACTGAATATATTCTACAACAAAAATAATAGCTGCCATGAGTCTTCTTATATTCTAAGCTCTTTACATTCCCTATCTCATCAAAACCTCACAATCACAATATGTAGTTGTTGCTATTATTCCTATTTTATTAATGAGAAAAATAAGACTCAGACACGTTAAAACAACTTGTCCATTATCACATAGTGTATAGGTAGGAGGCGAGCAATTGACACCTTTATCTGTACTATATTTCTTTCATTATGAGACAAGCAGCTTTTAGGTACTTGAAATATAAAAACTAGTACTTGGTAGTCTTTCTTGTGAAGCATATAGACTAGCTGGGAACAGTTGTGATGCAATAAAATATTTACTGTAACAGGCATATACTGAGTGAATGAGTAGAGAAATACACAAATTTGCCTGGAGAGGTCAAAAACTACAAAAGCCTAGACTTGAAGGATTAGCAATTGTTTCCTAGGGGATGTAGGTAGAGATGGAATTTTAATACATACAAAGCAGTGCATGGAAAGACCCAGAGGTAGGAAAGGGTTTGAATTATTTAGGAAACTCTAAGGAGGTCAAAAAGGCCAAAATATAAAATGTAGGAGAACAGTATCAGATGAAGCTAGAGAGGCAAGCAATTATATATAAGGCTAAAGAATGTAGGTTATACCTGTAAGAATTGGAAAATCATTGAAGTCATTCCTGTGACGAGTTTGGTCAATAAAAGAGATATTACATGATGTTATATACAGTCCATAAGGCTGTAAAAATTCAAAGACTGGAGATGTCCAGGTCACAGCTAAATGGCAGCATTACAAACGGAAGACTCCATTGAAAATTTGAGAGCAGATGGTGGGAAAGCATCAGCATGCTCCAGAGACCTGGTCCAATGCACCAGAGGCTAGATCAGAGTAGACAGTTTGCACATAACTAACTGCCTTAGCTAGTTATTTCATTCATGCGTGTGTTCACTCAATACACACATGCCAGGCAACCATAGGCTTGGTAGCATTAGTATTTCAATAGCAATACCCAACATAATGGTGAATGGCTTTTGAAATCCCTAGCTAACCTCCTAGAAATTGACTTCAGGTATGATGCTGGTGAGAATCTATTTGGAGATTTGTGGAATAGCAGTGAAATACTACTTGGGGCAGGCCAGCAGTATGTGTCCTGGAGGACACTGTTTGGAGTATCTGGAGTGACCAGGGATGAGCCTATGGGTGCTGTTGTTGAGTCACTAAGTTGTGTCCAACTCTCTACAACCCCACTTCAGCATGCCAGGCTTCTCTGTCTTTCACTGTCTCCCAGAGTTTGCTCAGACTCATGTCCATTGAGTCAGTGGTATCATTCAAACATCTCATCTTTTGTTGCTCCCTTCTCCTCCTACCCTCCATCTTTCCCAGCATCAGGGGTGCTTCCAATGAATCAGCTCTTCCCATCATGTGGCCAAGTATTGGAGCTTCAGCTTCAGAATAAGTTCTTCCAATAAATATTTAGGGCTGATTTTCTTTAGGATTGAGTGGTTTGATCTTGCCATCCAAGGGATTCTCAAGAGTCTTAACCGAATCACAATTCAAAAGCATCAATTCTTCAGCTCAGCCTTCTTTATGGTCCAACTCTCACATCCGAACAAGACTACTGGAAAAACTTTAGCTTTGACAATATGGGCCTTTGTTGGCAAAGTGATGTCTCTGCTTTTTAATACACTGTCTAAGTTTGCCATAGCTTTTATTCCAAGAAGCAAGTATCTTAATTTCATGGATGCAGTCACCATTGGCGTTGATTTTGGAACCCAAGAAAATAAAATCTGCCACTGTTTCCATTTTTTCCCATTTATTTACTATGAATTTATGGGACTGGATGCCATGATCTTAGTTTTTTGAGACTTTGGGCACAAATTTCCCAACAGTCTAGGTGCTAGAGTAGTTCAACTAATCTCAAATAACAGGCACAGTTTAACACCATAAGAGAAGAGAATCTGCAAGAAACAACCACACTCTCATATGCCCAATAGAAGACAACATGTAAAGAAAAAGTACCAAAATTCCAATTATATAACCAAGAAGAATTGAATAGACTCCCTGGGTTATAGAATTCAGATACTTCCTCCAGTGGGATAGAGATCAAAAGATTTTGAGTAGAGGCTCAGATCATACATATGTTTGTATGTAAATATATATATATATATATATATATATATATATATATATAGTAAATGCATATAGTAAATGGATGTTGTCATTTCATTCTTGTCACCAATTAGCTATATGGCCGTAAACAAGCTGCTTTCCTTCCCTGGGTTTCAGCTTTCTCATCTATAACATGAAAAAGTTGGATCTGATGATTTCTAAGATCCCTTTCAGCTATAATGTTTTATTAGAATTCCAAATGGTTAGTGGAAATGATAAAATTTTTTGTCAATTTATAATTACGCTATGTAAATTATTACAACATTAGATTTTTCTCCTCTTAGGAATTGCCATATGAAAATGACCCAACAAATGCAGAATCTGCATCTTTCTCAGTCGAAAAAACATAGTGCTCCATCGTCTCCCAATGCTGCCAAACGCCTGTACCGGAACCTCTCGGAGAAACTGAAGGGGAGCCACTCTTCATTTGATGAGGCCTATTTTAGGACAAGAACTGACCGGCTGAGTCTCAGAAAGACTTCAGTGGTAATTAAACTCTTTTTATTCTCATCTTAGTTTGATTTGTGAGGTTACATTTGGACTTAAGGAGATTTTAAGATGATCCACATTAACTTCAGAACCTGATGTTTTCAAGTTTATAAATGTTGAAAGTCAAGTAAGGCAGAAACTGTACATATATATATGTTAGGCAAAGTCAGAATGACTGAGAGATTTTCCCTTTTTCTTAATTTCTTTTTCTTTGTTTTCCCTTAGTTTTTCTTTCTCTAATAGACCAAAGAACCCCCAAAATAGCAACTTGAGATTAAATAGGCTTCCTTGGGAGATCCATTGTTCATTCAATGTTTGAGTGTTCATTCAGTGTTCAATGTAAACATTGTATTTACTTATTTATCATGTATATCCCATATGCTTTCCAAAGGCATTCAAGACAAAATCTAGGCTAAATATGCAAATGAATTACATAATGGTATATAAACTGATAGTAATGGTGATACTGGGGGACAGCAAAGAGTGGAAAGGGGAAAAGAAGGAAGGAAAAGGGGAAGGATAAAGGAAAGAAAATCAAAACTAGAAAAAGAAAATAGAGGGGTTGGAAAGAAAAATAGATATACTAAAAACCCAGGAAAATACAGTAAGTAAAACTTATTGTTACATTTATCTCTGAGTTCCCAGTCAATCAAAGCAGGCAGAGAAGGACAATTATTAATAACATTCCGTTAGGTAATAATTGAAAGTATACCAAAGGAATATCTTTCTGTTACTAAGTCATTTGGCCTTTATAAGATAGAGTGAATTATATAATGGAGAATAATTATATAATGGGTATTATTTGGGATGTTATAGACATTTCCATATAGGAATTTATTATATTTCCCCTCAGTAAAAGCTGTGAATTATATAAAGGAGAATAATTATACAATGGGTATTATTTCAGGATGTTATAGACAGTTTGATGTAGGAATTTCTTATATTTCCCTTCAGTAAAAGCTTAGAATATAATATTAACATGATCAGGATCTGTGAAGGGGTTAATGGCACCATTTGTTTGAGCTTAAAACAGAATTGAGCCCTATCCTTTCCAGACAGAAGCACAGTAGAGCTTGCCAACCAAAGCAAGGAGAAGGAAACGACTTAACAATGAGAGCAAATATGTTGACACATGAGAAATTAGACATACACACAAATAACAAATGCACAACTGTGTTGTTTGGGCAGGACAGCATATTAACTTTGCACTCATTTGTTTTCCAATTTGTCTTCTCATTTCTAACTCATCTTCTAGGTGGACTTGGTTGTGGCTCTTATGGCCTTAGCATCAGAGGTTCTTCAGTTTAGCAGATTGTTGACAAAACATTTTTCCATTCAGCAGACTGCCGTGTGGCAAAGAGCTGCCTACCAAATAGCTCCATCCTCTGGGTCCCCACTGTCAAAACAATCATTTGCGTAATAGGTCTGTATTTTTCCCAAATTTCATTCATGTGTTATGCACTCAGCTAAGCTGACCCCAGTCTTTGATTGGGAGAATAGGTTTTTGATGAGACTAAAAATAAAACCTGCCAACCTAAATATTAAGGTGTTGAAGACCTTCCATATTTTAATCAGACAACCCCTATGCTAGGTCAGGACCACTGGTATTTCAACTCCTAGAGAAGATACCAGATAAATGTATGAATAGTATATGTGTTGCTTTTCTCCCATGAGTTACAGAAATATGTATTTGAGAGAATTCTAAAGCTTTTCTCCTTTGTTTAACTGAAAGAAACTTTCAAAGGAAACACTGTTTTTAACTATTTTTTCTATAGGTGATTTATATCTGTGAATATTCAAATCTTGACCTTCTCAGCAAAGCAATTTGCCACCCAATCCACTGAAACTTTCCCTAGATTCTACCTCTTGAGCTCCTCATCTGAGGGCTCAGAAATCCCAGGATTCAGTGGCTGCGACTCCAGGTTGAGAAAGTGTAGACATTAGTACAAAGGAGTTAGGGAGTCAATCTGCAGGCAGTTTGGAATTATTAGGAATTTGTACATAGGGATGGAACATGTAGCATTGTAAGCTTTAGAATGATTACTCTTGTGTGGAGAAAGGATGGAAGAGATGAACATTAGCCAAAGTTAGGCCATTCTATGATCTGGGAACAGTCTCAGCAATAGGCAGCATGTGGGGATGGAAAGGGAGGGAATACATTTGAGAAACAGAGAACGTGCATATACTCTCAGTGCCAAGCGAGTCATGATTTAAATTACCTGTGCTATGCTATCTCTGCCAGTATTTTCCAAACTATATTCTATAAAACATTATTCAAGGACAACGAAAAGTAAATACAATGAAAAGTATGTTCTATGAAAGAAATATTCGAAAAAGGTCGTATTTCTCACCAAATAAAGAATCATGGGGCTTCCCTGGTGGTCCAGTGGGTAAGGACACAGCCTTGCAGACTGCCGCGTGGCAAAGAGCTGCCTACCAAATAGCTCCATCCTCTGGGTCCCCACTGTCAAAACAATCATTTGCGTAATAGGTCTGTATTTTTCCCAAATTTCATTCATGTGTTATGCACTCAGCTAAGCTGACCCCAGTCTTTGATTGGGAGAATAGGTTTTTGATGAGACTAAAAATAAAACCTGCCAACCTAAATATTAAGGTGTTGAAGACCTTCCATATTTTAATCAGACAACCCCTATGCTAGGTCAGGACCACTGGTATTTCAACTCCTAGAGAAGATACCAGATAAATGTATGAATAGTATATGTGTTGCTTTTCTCCCATGAGTTACAGAAATATGTATTTGAGAGAATTCTAAAGCTTTTCTCCTTTGTTTAACTGAAAGAAACTTTCAAAGGAAACACTGTTTTTAACTATTTTTTCTATAGGTGATTTATATCTGTGAATATTCAAATCTTGACCTTCTCAGCAAAGCAATTTGCCACCCAATCCACTGAAACTTTCCCTAGATTCTACCTCTTGAGCTCCTCATCTGAGGGCTCAGAAATCCCAGGATTCAGTGGCTGCGACTCCAGGTTGAGAAAGTGTAGACATTAGTACAAAGGAGTTAGGGAGTCAATCTGCAGGCAGTTTGGAATTATTAGGAATTTGTACATAGGGATGGAACATGTAGCATTGTAAGCTTTAGAATGATTACTCTTGTGTGGAGAAAGGATGGAAGAGATGAACATTAGCCAAAGTTAGGCCATTCTATGATCTGGGAACAGTCTCAGCAATAGGCAGCATGTGGGGATGGAAAGGGAGGGAATACATTTGAGAAACAGAGAACGTGCATATACTCTCAGTGCCAAGCGAGTCATGATTTAAATTACCTGTGCTATGCTATCTCTGCCAGTATTTTCCAAACTATATTCTATAAAACATTATTCAAGGACAACGAAAAGTAAATACAATGAAAAGTATGTTCTATGAAAGAAATATTCGAAAAAGGTCGTATTTCTCACCAAATAAAGAATCATGGGGCTTCCCTGGTGGTCCAGTGGGTAAGGACACAGCCTTGCAGTGCAGGGGGCACCAGTTCGATCCCTGGCCTGGGAAGATCCCACATGCCGCAGAGCAGCTGGACTGATGTGTCCAATTACTGAGCCAGAGCTCTGGGGCACATGCGCCCAGAGCCGGCACTCTGCGACGGCAGACGCCACCGTGATGGGAGGCCCACAGGAGCCAAAGAACAAAGACGGATGAAAATAGAGAAATGAAAGACCAATAGAAGTGGTCCGCCCGTTCCCCTCCCTCCCCACCCCACCCCCCAAAAAGATAAATAAATAAATGTTTTTTTAAAAAATCATGATTGCATGTTAAAATTAGCAAAAGGCTTGGGGCTCCCCTGGTAGCTCAGTGATAAAGAATCCACCTGACATGACAGAGGTTCTATCCCTGATCTGGGAAGATCCCACATGCCACAGAGCAACAAAGCCTATGTACCATAACTACTGAGCCTAGGCTCTAGAGCCCAGGAGCTGTAACTACTGAGCCCATGTGCCATAATTACTGTAACCTTGTGCCCTAGAGCCCAGGCTCTACAATGAGTGAAGTCACTGCAGTGAAAAGCTCATGTGCCACAACTAGAGAGGAGCCCCTATAGCAACACTGATAGAGAAAAGTCCATGCGACAGTGAAGACTAGCACAGCCAAAAATAAATAAAATTATTTTAAAAAGATGTCAAAACATAATAATACCCAGAAAATTATTTAATGTAATTTATTAAAAAAATGTAGCAAAGACCATGAGCAGTCTTACAGTAAAATAATGCAATAACTTGGTTTAATCTAATGTTCAGCAAATTCATTTGATCACATGTTACTTTCTTCATAGAGCAGCTCATAATGGCCTACTGAACAGTTTTCCATAGAAGATTGGTTTGAGGAAAACTACTGTCTGCTCTTATATAGAGACTGTATACTGTATTGTCTCAGTGTATCTCAATGTCTAAATGTACAAATCTTCTCAATGCTATTAGGAAAGATGAAGGGAGAATCCAACAGTGTTTACCTTGGAGACCTTAAAATAAATAGTAGGCATACAACTTAAAAGAAGGAATGTATTCGCTGAAGCAGTCCCTAAAATTTAAAAGAGCTAGGCCCTGAAGACAAGTTAGTCTATAAAACTGTGTTAACGTGCTTCATTCTTCTCAGAATTTCCAGGGTAATGAAGCCATGTTTGAAGCAGTTGAACAGCAAGACATGGATGCCGTACAGATCCTCCTGTATCAGTATACACCGGAAGAACTAGATCTCAACACACCTAATAGTGAGGGGCTGACACCTCTGGATATTGCCATCATGACCAACAATGTGCCCATTGCTAGGATTCTTCTGAGGACAGGGGCCCGAGAAAGTCCACACTGTAAGTAAACTTGAAAATTAAAACATATACTGTGAGGCCAGACCCCAGGTTTATGCCACTGAAGTAGTCATTATTGGCCCTTAAGATGAATGACTAAGCATAGGCTCTGAAATTCTTTACCTGTTTTCATAAACTTTCATGCAAATAGCGATGGTGTGTATCAGTCTAAGCATATAGTTATATTCTAAAAAAAATATACAGAGTGAAACTGAAAAAGAACTTTCTTTTGAGAACTGAATGCAAGTTTTAAGATATGTGAAATACCCCAAGCAAGGCTATATAGCACAGGAGTATACATAGAAAAGAGAATGAATAGAAACAAGAACAAGCATATGCGTGTTTGTGTCTTTCTATTCACAGTCAATATGGTGGCTCCATTCATTCACTCAGTCAACAAACACTGAGGAAAGGGCACATTCTAAGTGCTAGGAATGCATTAGTGAGCAAGATAAATATCTCTGCACTTATAGAACTTACATTCTCATGGGGGAGATTTTGAACAAGTCAGAAAATAAATAAATTAAAATATAACTTGGTTTAATCTAATGTTCAGCAAATTCATTTGATCACATGTTACTTTCTTCATAGAGCAGCTCATAATGGCCTACTGAACAGTTTTCCATAGAAGATTGGTTTGAGGAAAACTACTGTCTGCTCTTATATAGAGACTGTATACTGTATTGTCTCAGTGTATCTCAATGTCTAAATGTACAAATCTTCTCAATGCTATTAGGAAAGATGAAGGGAGAATCCAACAGTGTTTACCTTGGAGACCTTAAAATAAATAGTAGGCATACAACTTAAAAGAAGGAATGTATTCGCTGAAGCAGTCCCTAAAATTTAAAAGAGCTAGGCCCTGAAGACAAGTTAGTCTATAAAACTGTGTTAACGTGCTTCATTCTTCTCAGAATTTCCAGGGTAATGAAGCCATGTTTGAAGCAGTTGAACAGCAAGACATGGATGCCGTACAGATCCTCCTGTATCAGTATACACCGGAAGAACTAGATCTCAACACACCTAATAGTGAGGGGCTGACACCTCTGGATATTGCCATCATGACCAACAATGTGCCCATTGCTAGGATTCTTCTGAGGACAGGGGCCCGAGAAAGTCCACACTGTAAGTAAACTTGAAAATTAAAACATATACTGTGAGGCCAGACCCCAGGTTTATGCCACTGAAGTAGTCATTATTGGCCCTTAAGATGAATGACTAAGCATAGGCTCTGAAATTCTTTACCTGTTTTCATAAACTTTCATGCAAATAGCGATGGTGTGTATCAGTCTAAGCATATAGTTATATTCTAAAAAGAATATACAGAGTGAAACTGAAAAAGAACTTTCTTTTGAGAACTGAATGCAAGTTTTAAGATATGTGAAATACCCCAAGCAAGGCTATATAGCACAGGAGTATACATAGAAAAGAGAATGAATAGAAACAAGAACAAGCATATGCGTGTTTGTGTCTTTCTATTCACAGTCAATATGGTGGCTCCATTCATTCACTCAGTCAACAAACACTGAGGAAAGGGCACATTCTAAGTGCTAGGAATGCATTAGTGAGCAAGATAAATATCTCTGCACTTATAGAACTTACATTCTCATGGGGGAGATTTTGAACAAGTCAGAAAATAAATAAATTAAAATATAAACTCAAATAGTACATGAGTTTGAGCAAACTCCAAGAGATATTGAAGGACTGGAAAGCCTGGCATGCTGCAGTCCATGCGGTCCTACAGAGTCGGACACGATTTAGAGACTGAACAACAACAAAAGTGATCAACATTGTGAAGAAATGAAGTGAATGGATAGATTAAGATTGATGGAGGAGTGGGGATTCTTTTAATAGGATTGGACAGGTAGAGTCTCTCTGATGTAGTGACACTACATCAGTGTAGCACCTAGTCCTAGATGATATCAAGGAATGATCCATGAGAAGATTCTGGGTCTAATTCTAGGCAAAGTGAATGGAAAATAGAAAGATTCTGAGGTAGGCAGAAATGAGATTGCCAGGTGTCTGAAGAACAAAAAGGCCAGAGTGGTTAAAGCAAAATGAACCAAGGAGAGAGTGACAGCAGAGGGAGAAGTCCCCAGGACCAGATCATTCAGGATCTGACAGGCCACGGTGAGATGTTTCACTTTGATCTTAAGTGTGATGGACACACAGTGAAAAAGTTTGAGCAGATGAAAGACACATTCTGAGGAATTCCCCAGCAGTCCAGTGGTTAAGACTCTACACTTTCACTGCTGGTGCCCAGGTTCAATCCCTGGTCAGGGAACTAAGATTCTACAAGCTTCATGGTGCAGCCAATAAAAAAGGACATCTTCTGCTTATATTTTAAAAGAATATACAGAAAGTAGCGATGGTGTGTATCAGTCTAAGCATATAGTTATATTCTAAAGAATATACAGAGTGAAACTGAAAAGAACTTTCTTTTGAGAACTGAATGCAAGTTTTAAGATATGTGAAATACCCCAAGCAAGGCTATATAGCACAGGAGTATACATAGAAAAGAGAATGAATAGAAACAAGAACAAGCATATGCGTGTTTGTGTCTTTCTATTCACAGTCAATATGGTGGCTCCATTCATTCACTCAGTCAACAAACACTGAGGAAAGGGCACATTCTAAGTGCTAGGAATGCATTAGTGAGCAAGATAAATATCTCTGCACTTATAGAACTTACATTCTCATGGGGGAGATTTTGAACAAGTCAGAAAATAAATAAATTAAAATATAAACTCAAATAGTACATGAGTTTGAGCAAACTCCAAGAGATATTGAAGGACTGGAAAGCCTGGCATGCTGCAGTCCATGCGGTCCTACAGAGTCGGACACGATTTAGAGACTGAACAACAACAAAAGTGATCAACATTGTGAAGAAATGAAGTGAATGGATAGATTAAGATTGATGGAGGAGTGGGGATTCTTTTAATAGGATTGGACAGGTAGAGTCTCTCTGATGTAGTGACACTACATCAGTGTAGCACCTAGTCCTAGATGATATCAAGGAATGATCCATGAGAAGATTCTGGGTCTAATTCTAGGCAAAGTGAATGGAAAATAGAAAGATTCTGAGGTAGGCAGAAATGAGATTGCCAGGTGTCTGAAGAACAAAAAGGCCAGAGTGGTTAAAGCAAAATGAACCAAGGAGAGAGTGACAGCAGAGGGAGAAGTCCCCAGGACCAGATCATTCAGGATCTGACAGGCCACGGTGAGATGTTTCACTTTGATCTTAAGTGTGATGGACACACAGTGAAAAAGTTTGAGCAGATGAAAGACACATTCTGAGGAATTCCCCAGCAGTCCAGTGGTTAAGACTCTACACTTTCACTGCTGGTGCCCAGGTTCAATCCCTGGTCAGGGAACTAAGATTCTACAAGCTTCATGGTGCAGCCAATAAAAAAGGACATATTCTGCTTTATATTTTAAAAGGTCATTACAGTGCTCTGTGGAGAATACACAGTGGTTAGGGCAATTCTAACACTGTAAATACCAACTAGGAAGCCATTCTAAGGGTCCAGGAGACTGATGCCAGTTGCTTGGATTAGTGCAGTAGTGACATTGATGGTGAGCAGGGGTGGGATTCTGGATGTATTTTATATTTCTGTATGAAATATAATTCATATGCCATACAATTTACCCACATATCATGTAGAATTCAATGGGTTTTAGTATAAGCACAGACTGGTGCAACCATCAAAACATACGAACAATCAATTTTAGGCCATTTTCATTACCCAAAAAGAAACCCCATACCCTTCAGCTATCATACCCAACCTCCCCACTCCTCCCTGCCGTGGGCAACAACTAATCTATTTTCTGTTTCTGTAGACTTGACTATTCTGAACATTTCATATAAATGGGATCATTTAACATGTGGTCTTTCGTGAATGGCTTCTTTCTGGATGTATTTTGAAGCAGAGCTGATAGTACTTGCCAAAGGGAGCCGCCCTGGGACCATTGACCCTGCCTAGGAGTGGATGGGATAATATCATACAGCCCTTGCCCTATGCCAGGCACTATTCTGAGCACTTTACATGTATTGACTCCTTTAATCCTCACACAGCATTCTGAGGTAGGCGCTCACATTCCCCTAGGTGCAAGCTCTTTGACCCAATGACCACAGTGGCTCCAAGCCACAGTTTTTATGTTTCCTAAAAGAAAAAAGTAAACTCATCAAATTGTTAGTTTCACTAATACTGATTCATTCACTTCCAAGTGGTGAGACCCAGAAGGCTGAAAGAGAAGCAACAAATATATAATTAGAGGTCACATCTCTGCTCCTAAATTTCATAAATCCCTGCCACCCAAAGACTAGGTACAGAGGCAGAGCCTTGTATCAGAAAACTCTTTATTTTAAAAATGCTAAGCTCACCACATCCAGGTCAAAAAGAATGAGGACTTGGGTTCAGGAGCATGGGGCTCTTCAATAGGAGCTCCGTCACCAAAGTGCCGCTTCTTTTTAGTGGAACTGGAGGATTTGGAGGGATGGGCAAATAAGGATGAAATAAATGAGAAAGGTTTATTTGCTGCCTTCCAATTTATGTTGCAATAATGTCTGTCCCAAAGATCCAGTGAGAGTGTGGTGGAGAGAGAATCAAGGGGTCTGAACATAGAGAATGCAGACTGAGCCCCATTCTATAGGAACAAGGAGAGCATTCATCCAGATGTTGCCTGTACTGAGCTGGATGAAACATTAGTCTTACTTACCTGAGACGTTACCAAAAAAAAAAAATGTCTGCATTTTCCATGAAACCAGTAAGACTCCCAATCCCCTTTGTGCATAATTAAATCTCCATAAAAGAACCCAGGTACTAAATATCTAGTTAAACCAAAAGAAAATTCGTCAAAAAGATCCCAGTTGTTTCTCATTTCCTGTGGGATGATAACCCCATTATCATCACAGAGTTGTAAAGGACAATGAGAAAGAAATCTAGGTTTTAGCCTCTGGGAAACTGGATACCTGAGTCATCTTGGACACCCAAAATGTTAGAGACAGGATCATATATAGACTCCCACATGTGTAAAAATGGCAAAGGACCACTGACTGAGGGCCTATGAAATCTCCACATACATTATCTCCATATTTCACACTGGCCCTTCAGGATGATGTTATTAACTCCCACTTGAAAAAGAGGAATTTGTGATTCTGAGAGGTTATGTGACTGACCAAAGGCCATATGTCAAGCAAATGAATAATGATGTCAAGGATTCAAGTCCAACTGTGTGGGATACCATGCCTGGGATCATGCTGTGCAAATTTACTGTCTTTCCAAATAAACAATGTGGAAGGCTGTGATCACTAGGTCCCTTTCCCTTTCCTTTTTTGCTATTTGCTAAAATCCTTTGATGTGTTTCTCTGGTTTGTTCTATGCACTGAGATGCCATCCTTGCTGGATAAAGCAGAATAGAAGAGCACAATCTGTTTTCAGGGATTTTTTTTGTTTTTAAAGGTTTATTTATTTATTTATTTTGGGCGGGGGTCGGGTTGGGGAGGGAGGGGAGCAGGCGGGCCACTTCTATTGGTCTTTCATTTCTCTATTTTCATCAATCTTTGTTCTTTGGCTCCTGTGGGCCTCCCATCGCGGTGGTGTCTGTCATCGCAGAGCACCAGCTCTGGGCGCATGTGCTCCAGAGCTCTGGCTCGGTAATTGGACACATCAGTCCAGCTGCTCTGCGGCACATGGGATCTTCCCAGGCCAGGGCTCGAACTGGCGTGCCTTGCACTGCAAGGTGGTATCCTTACCCACTGGACCACCAGGGGAAGCCCCTTCAGGGATTTTTAATTCACTTTATATATCAAGTACCAAAGAAATCAAATTGCTTTTGTGCCTTGAGTATGAGCCAACCCATGAGAAAAACAGAGTCTAGCAGCCTGAACTAGATAAGCAAGCACCTGTTGCAAACTGTTCCCCAGAAGCTGCAGAGGCAAGAGAGAGGAGGAGTAAAAAAATAACAATGAGGTCTTAAGTTCTTAGAGTAGTTTACACATTGCGAAAATACTTTTGCGCACATTTAATTCTGACCACGGGTTTGTGAGATGCGTTAGTTTCCTCATTTTGATCTATAAGTTGAATAAGGAAAGACAAATCATTCATCCAGTGCTCCAAAGCTGATAAGAGGTACACCCATAATTTGAACCCAGAGATGGTTGGATGGCATCCCAGATGCAATGGACATGAACTTGGGCAAACTCCAGGAGATGGTGAGGGACAGGGAAGCCTGGCATGCTACAGTCCACAGAGTTGCGAAGAGTCAGACATGGCTTGGCCACTGAACAACAACAACTTCTGTATTAAAAGGTTTGGCATTTGTGCCATTATAGCATATTACATATTACATTATTGTCACAATGTAGATGTTCAATTCCGTCCTTCCCTGACTCTCCTCCATCAGTTCACCTTCTAACACCTGTCAAGAATTTCAGAATTTCTAATAGGTGCGGGGACCTTCCGCAGAAAGGGAAGGCAGTGGGATTGCCCTTGGCTGAACCGGGAAACTTGGAGAAAGGCAAATCTTGAACTGCCCACCCCACAGCCCCCTGACTCAGGCAGGGGACAATCAGACGCGACACGGGTTCCATCGAAGTAGTTCCGCTTTATTGAAGAAGATCCACAGCTTTTATAGGCAAGTGAAGGGGGTTTTGCATGGGACTTCCTATAGATTACACCAATCAAGCTAAAGGCCAAGCAATCATTCACGAGCGCGGGAGCCAGGGGAACCAATCAGAAATTTTGACCATCAATTAACAATTTAGATCACACCCTGTCTCTTCCTGTAGGCGCCATCTTAGCTGCAAACATGTGTTTAAGCTTCTTTAAACAATGCGCTTTAGCTTCCCTTCATTCCCACGTCCCTTCCTGTAGGCACCATCTTAGCTCCAAACTGCAAACATGTGCTTAAGCTTCTTTATGCTTGCAATGGTCCTCTTTCAATTCAGAGCCCCACAAATAGGGTAAATTGTATGTCTCCCCTTTCCCTGTGTGTGCCCTTCTAAAAACAGCCCAATATTCTTTTCACTATACCACCCAAAGATTCTGATATAATTCAAAAGAAAGTCCTCTGTATTTGTATCCATGTCTTAACAGGAATCACAAAGAACTTACCTCCTAAGCCATTGGTCAGGCATGCAGTTCAGGCTTTAACTCCTCAAATCCTAGAGTTATAGAGAGGTGTTCTTGATAAACATGGCTTGACATTCAGCCATATGCACTTCCTCATTCATAAGGAAAGTGCCAGAAGTGGTACTCAAATTTGTACTCACCCCGGTTAAATTTTTGAATAATAGCATGAGCCTTTTTTACATTCAGCCATATGCACTTCCTCATTCATAAGGAAAGTGCCAGGAAAGGGGCAGGAAGCCTGGCATGCTACAGTCCACAGAGTTGCGAAGAGTCAGACATGGCTTGGCCACTGAACAACAACAACTTCTGTATTAAAAGGTTTGGCATTTGTGCCATTATAGCATATTACATATTACATTATTGTCACAATGTAGATGTTCAATTCCGTCCTTCCCTGACTCTCCTCCATCAGTTCACCTTCTAACACCTGTCAAGAATTTCAGAATTTCTAATAGGTGCGGGGACCTTCCGCAGAAAGGGAAGGCAGTGGGATTGCCCTTGGCTGAACCGGGAAACTTGGAGAAAGGCAAATCTTGAACTGCCCACCCCACAGCCCCCTGACTCAGGCAGGGGACAATCAGACGCGACACGGGTTCCATCGAAGTAGTTCCGCTTTATTGAAGAAGATCCACAGCTTTTATAGGCAAGTGAAGGGGGTTTTGCATGGGACTTCCTATAGATTACACCAATCAAGCTAAAGGCCAAGCAATCATTCACGAGCGCGGGAGCCAGGGGAACCAATCAGAAATTTTGACCATCAATTAACAATTTAGATCACACCCTGTCTCTTCCTGTAGGCGCCATCTTAGCTGCAAACATGTGTTTAAGCTTCTTTAAACAATGCGCTTTAGCTTCCCTTCATTCCCACGTCCCTTCCTGTAGGCACCATCTTAGCTCCAAACTGCAAACATGTGCTTAAGCTTCTTTATGCTTGCAATGGTCCTCTTTCAATTCAGAGCCCCACAAATAGGGTAAATTGTATGTCTCCCCTTTCCCTGTGTGTGCCCTTCTAAAAACAGCCCAATATTCTTTTCACTATACCACCCAAAGATTCTGATATAATTCAAAAGAAAGTCCTCTGTATTTGTATCCATGTCTTAACAGGAATCACAAAGAACTTACCTCCTAAGCCATTGGTCAGGCATGCAGTTCAGGCTTTAACTCCTCAAATCCTAGAGTTATAGAGAGGTGTTCTTGATAAACATGGCTTGACATTCAGCCATATGCACTTCCTCATTCATAAGGAAAGTGCCAGAAGTGGGTACTCAAATTTGTACTCACCCCCGGTTAAATATATATAGAACCTCAATCAGCTCATTAGATGAATCTACTGTTTTTATTTGGCAACTTTTTCTGTTCCTCCCATCTTTAGGCAAGTAGCACAAAGTATTAGTCATTCCGTCTAGAAGAAAACATCAGCCATTATTGAAGTAGAATTCCACATAGGTGAGCCGAGCTCAGGAAACAGACCCAGAATCTCAAAGGACCCGAGTTAAGAAAAACTCATGTACAGAAGTACTTTAGGATACCCGAGGACTATACTTTTGATTTTTTCATCCATTCAGTATCCCACTTGGTATAACATATTCTCATTTGAACAACTACTATCTGAGAAAGACTTGCTCCATATCTGAAAATCCCCATCGCAAACCCCTCCCTGATTCTAACTCATGTCCTGTCCTCACCCTCAGATCACACTTCGTCTCCTGGAGGAGTTTACTGAATCATCAGTAAGGCCCTTTCCTTTCTGAGGCTGCTATTTATTTGGCTTCGTTAGCCTCTATTAACAATAATCATAAAGAAGACTAGTTCTTTTTGGACACCAAACTTACATAAATCTGGTCACTCACATGAATCTTATCTTTTGACCCCAGTACCTGGCACATAGTAGGGGATGAGAAATTTTCAGTTGAAATTTCAAGCCCTGCCTTTGCTGCTGGGAATTGCAGGTATGGAATTTTAGCACACATATACGTGCATTCACACACAATATATATGAAGAAAACTCTGTCTTCTAGTAATTTACACTGTAGGAAACCTTCTGTTGTTGCCATTATTGTGTTTTCCAGGCACTGTTTTGAAATTTGGTTGCAGACATAGCCTGACTGTTTTTCTTTTATTATTTTTTTAATCTTGGCCTCTTTTATTGATTTTTTATCCATTTATTTTCATCCGTCTCCACTCTTTGGCCTGTGTGCACTGCAGATCACAGTGGCCTCTCTCGTTTCAGAGCACCGAGTCTGGGCGCATGCACTCCAGGGCACAGGCTTGTAATTGGACACAGAGAGGTGTTCTTGATAAACATGGCTTGACATTCAGCCATATGCACTTCCTCATTCATAAGGAAAGTGCCAGAAGTGGGTACTCAAATTTGTACTCACCCCCGGTTAAATATATATAGAACCTCAATCAGCTCATTAGATGAATCTACTGTTTTTATTTGGCAACTTTTCTGTTCCTCCCATCTTTAGGCAAGTAGCACAAAGTATTAGTCATTCCGTCTAGAAGAAAACATCAGCCATTATTGAAGTAGAATTCCACATAGGTGAGCCGAGCTCAGGAAACAGACCCAGAATCTCAAAGGACCCGAGTTAAGAAAAACTCATGTACAGAAGTACTTTAGGATACCCGAGGACTATACTTTTGATTTTTTCATCCATTCAGTATCCCACTTGGTATAACATATTCTCATTTGAACAACTACTATCTGAGAAAGACTTGCTCCATATCTGAAAATCCCCATCGCAAACCCCTCCCTGATTCTAACTCATGTCCTGTCCTCACCCTCAGATCACACTTCGTCTCCTGGAGGAGTTTACTGAATCATCAGTAAGGCCCTTTCCTTTCTGAGGCTGCTATTTATTTGGCTTCGTTAGCCTCTATTAACAATAATCATAAAGAAGACTAGTTCTTTTTGGACACCAAACTTACATAAATCTGGTCACTCACATGAATCTTATCTTTTGACCCCAGTACCTGGCACATAGTAGGGGATGAGAAATTTTCAGTTGAAATTTCAAGCCCTGCCTTTGCTGCTGGGAATTGCAGGTATGGAATTTTAGCACACATATACGTGCATTCACACACAATATATATGAAGAAAACTCTGTCTTCTAGTAATTTACACTGTAGGAAACCTTCTGTTGTTGCCATTATTGTGTTTTCCAGGCACTGTTTTGAAATTTGGTTGCAGACATAGCCTGACTGTTTTTCTTTTATTATTTTTTTAATCTTGGCCTCTTTTATTGATTTTTTATCCATTTATTTTCATCCGTCTCCACTCTTTGGCCTGTGTGCACTGCAGATCACAGTGGCCTCTCTCGTTTCAGAGCACCGAGTCTGGGCGCATGCACTCCAGGGCACAGGCTTGTAATTGGACACACTGGCCCAGCCACTCCACAGCGCGTGGGATCTTGCTGGGTCAGGGATCGAACCGGTGCCCCCTGCACTGCAAGGCGGACTCTCTACCCACTGGAGCACCAGGGAAGCCCAACTGTTTTTATTTTTACACTGATTAAAAATATGGCCAAACACTCTTCTTTCTGCTCTTCTTTCTTTCTGCATTCTCCCTTTCTGTCCCACCCTCTCCTCCCTCTCTGCATTCCTTTGGGAACTCCTCTTTCTCTTTCCCTTGGATACTCCCTGTGGAACTAGGAAATGTCTCCCAGCATTAGTTACGTTCAGTTACTTCAGAAAATACGACTGCAAAATAGTTGTCATCTGAGTGTGGTGCAGACACCAATGTTAAAACTTTGGCAGACTTGTCAGGATGCACCACTCACTCGTTTCTGCAGTAGTCAGAGGTCTATGTTGGTGCTGGGACTGGTTCAGAGCACGTCTAAGAGGTGTGACTATAAACTAATGAGGCTGGCTTTATGTAAACAAACACGCCAGAAAGTCTACAATCCACACAAATGTTATCCTTTAACAGGGTCCTCATGGGAGACCCCACACTTGCTCCAACAGTGCTGCCATTGCTCTAAACACTTTTGGATTTGTCCTCAGACACAGTTTATGAGAAAATCTGACTCGCTGCTTTGAGTCACACCTGATTTTTGTTCCCAAACAGCATTGCTCAGCGTCATCCCCCTCCATGTTTACCAGACTTGCCTTCCAATGATTTAAAGAGGTTTCCTGAAATCAAATCCACCCTCAGAAGACAATGTTTGCAACCACGAAGACTATTTAAAGGACAAGTCTTAGGGAGGTCGCTAGAATGTGTGCACAGATATTTTTATCGGCTTCATTAAAATAGGTGGGCAAATCCTCATCCTGACTTACAAACTTGCTCCTCCCCAAATCTTATCTCATACTGCTCACCCCTCACCCACGATACACCAGCCTCCATTCCATTCCTGAAACTCTCCTCACTGTCTGACTAGGGGGCCTTTGTATGGCTATTCCTTATGCTTGAAATGACTGAGTGCTTTTAATCTTGATCACTACATGGTCAACTCCTTCTTAACGTTTCAGCTTAAATTTCACATCTTCAGAAGAGGGTTTTTTTGGACACCAAGTTCAAAGTCTAAAGTCACCTTCTTTCTTTTCTTTTCTTTTTTTTCCTGGAGTTTACAGGGACCTTTATTTTGTCTTTAGCAATTTAAAAATGTTGGAAGCACCAACAAACATAAATAGAAAAAGAGGGTGCAAGATAAGAACTGTTTTCTATGACCATTACATTGGGCATGGGAGGCCATTTTAACAAGATTTTGTCTATTTCCCTTTTCCATAGACAGGAGGACATGATTTAAGTAAAAGAAAGAACAACTTCGATGGAAGCAGCAGTCACTTTTATAATCTAATGTCAGAGATGATATATTATCACTTATGCTGAATCTTACTGACTTTGATGCCCAACACAGATCAACCCTGGTACAGGAGTATGAATACTAGAGAGAGAGATCACTAGGGACCCTCTTAAAGGTTGGCTACTCCACTACTGGTTCAGGGCACGTCTAAGAGGTGTGACTATAAACTAATGAGGCTGGCTTTATGTAAACAAACACGCCAGAAAGTCTACAATCCACACAAATGTTATCCTTTAACAGGGTCCTCATGGGAGACCCCACACTTGCTCCAACAGTGCTGCCATTGCTCTAAACACTTTTGGATTTGTCCTCAGACACAGTTTATGAGAAAATCTGACTCGCTGCTTTGAGTCACACCTGATTTTTGTTCCCAAACAGCATTGCTCAGCGTCATCCCCCTCCATGTTTACCAGACTTGCCTTCCAATGATTTAAAGAGGTTTCCTGAAATCAAATCCACCCTCAGAAGACAATGTTTGCAACCACGAAGACTATTTAAAGGACAAGTCTTAGGGAGGTCGCTAGAATGTGTGCACAGATATTTTTATCGGCTTCATTAAAATAGGTGGGCAAATCCTCATCCTGACTTACAAACTTGCTCCTCCCCAAATCTTATCTCATACTGCTCACCCCTCACCCACGATACACCAGCCTCCATTCCATTCCTGAAACTCTCCTCACTGTCTGACTAGGGGGCCTTTGTATGGCTATTCCTTATGCTTGAAATGACTGAGTGCTTTTAATCTTGATCACTACATGGTCAACTCCTTCTTAACGTTTCAGCTTAAATTTCACATCTTCAGAAGAGGGTTTTTTTGGACACCAAGTTCAAAGTCTAAAGTCACCTTCTTTCTTTTCTTTTCTTTTTTTTCCTGGAGTTTACAGGGACCTTTATTTTGTCTTTAGCAATTTAAAAATGTTGGAAGCACCAACAAACATAAATAGAAAAAGAGGGTGCAAGATAAGAACTGTTTTCTATGACCATTACATTGGGCATGGGAGGCCATTTTAACAAGATTTTGTCTATTTCCCTTTTCCATAGACAGGAGGACATGATTTAAGTAAAAGAAAGAACAACTTCGATGGAAGCAGCAGTCACTTTTATAATCTAATGTCAGAGATGATATATTATCACTTATGCTGAATCTTACTGACTTTGATGCCCAACACAGATCAACCCTGGTACAGGAGTATGAATACTAGGAGAGAGAGATCACTAGGGACCCTCTTAAAGGTTGGCTACTCCACTACTTATCTAAGATTGTTGAAAATTAAATGTAATAGGTTTAAAACTTTCCCCTGGCACATTGTAAATGGTCAAACAAATTGTTAACCGATATAACTCTCAGAAACAAAACAACCCAGGATGTTCCAGTAGGAAATTAAAATATCTTACCCATTTATGGTATAAATTATACAATAAATGTGTTGTGAAAACATTGTCCAATATAACTTTTTAAATTGTGTAGGATTTTATGTTCTAAAGCTATACTGTCTAACATAGACATATGACTGTTGAGTGCTTGAAATGAGTCCTAATGAAAATGTGTTTTCAATGTAAAATTTACACTAAATTTTCAAGGCTTAAGTACCAAAAATATTTTGTAAATATAAAATGTCTAATTCATGATTTTTTACTGATTGCACATTGAAATGATAATGTTTAGATCTATTAAGTTAACTAAAATATGTCATGAAAATTAATTTCACCTATTTCTTTTTACCTTTTTAATGTTACTACTAGAAACTTTTAAATGATGTGGTACGCTATATTTCTGTTGGACAGCACTGAAAAATTAGCAAAAGTTATAGCTATCTTATTTCATGTTTAATCTCTCTGTGACATCATTGAGGAATCTGCTTTGGATTTCCTAAATAATTTTTTCAATTATTTTGTGTGTTTGTTTAAGAGAAAATGTCCATTTAATTCTTGGAGTTTAGGAGACCTGGGCAGGAAGTCTTTCTCTATGTTATTGGCTCTAACTTCCCAAAGAACAACTATTACAACTTCTATATAATGTGGACTTTGTGAATCCACATTCTCCTGAAAGTAGCAGAGAAAAACATTTCAGAGCCCCATGCCTATGTTGTAATGAGTTCTAGGAGAAGAAAGTTTACAGTAATTAAAATGAAACATTTAATCTCTAAATCACTAAAATCTTTTGGGAACCACACTCTCAGAGTCCTTGGGAAAACTGAAAATAAAACAACAGCTGAGGCACAAATGAAACCAAAGTGAATTTGAACTCTGAACCTTATCAAGACAGGTAAATTGCAACTAAAGTTTTGAGTTTTTCAATTAAAAACATTTAATTATTAAAATACCTCTATATTATTTCTTTTCACATTCCTAGCTGAAAACAAGTCAGTTGTGAGGTTGTTAAATGGTTGTCATTTATGATCAGCAAAGATGAATTTTATTAACTACTATTCTTGGTTGCCCAGAGGCTATTGGCTCACAATGCAAGGTTTATACCTCAATGACCTTGTTTTCTCCTTTGAAATAACAGGGTTGAAACTGACAACACTTAGTATATAATATATTTTGAATGAAGGTAGAACAGAAAATTTTTATCTGGGGCAAGAGATTTTTTTCTTTTGATGGAAGAACACAGAGCTATTTTATAAAAACAAGTATGTGATTTATTTTTGTGTGCTTCTTAAAAATATAACACACCAATCAGTTTAATAATAATAATGATAATGCAATTATTTATAATACAATTATTTCTAAAAATTGAGAGTTTGCTATGTACAATTATAGGTGAGCAGTGAGTTCCCCTCATGAAAAAAATCATATAGAGCTAAGGGTACTGTAAGAAGAGGCACCTAAGGCTAGTTGTAAGGACTCTTCTAACACTGAGGTTCAAAGATTTCTTAGCACCTTGTATTTTTCATTAGCAAAAACAAGGAAAATGCCAATAACAATAGAAAAGTTATTGCTAATTGCAAAATGGCATACCATTAGTAATGGGCAATGTATTTTTTAAGCAAGCCAAATACCATCCCCTGAAAGCTCAACAAAAAATTGAAATTAGTTTACATTTTACTCTCATTATACTTGTCAAGCTTTAAGCAGTTGTCAACTAGGCCCAAATTCACCAATTGCAATGCAAAGAAAGAAAAATTAAGAAATTTAAGGCTCGTAAGTAGTTGGCAATCAATTGGTTAGATTCGGATGGTGAAGAAAATTCACTCAGTCTGATTATTATTTGTCTCAGGATTTAAACAGTAAAGGTAATTGTATTCTTTGAACACCAAGTTCCTGCCCTTCCCCCTATTCCTGCCCCTGTAGCTAATTAACTGGGCAGGTCTTATAACAAATACTCACTCAGAAACACTGGGTGGTAGAAATGCTGTTGATAATTAAACACCACAATAGCATGGAGCCTATTTCAGGAGCCGCCAAGTGGTCTTGCCCCAGCCGAACTGCTCACCACACACTCACAGACCCTCTATTGTGCTGGCAATGGCTGCACAGAGGAATAGTTGCTTGGCTAGAGAAGGAATCAGTTGCAGGAAGAATGCAAAGACCAAGCCTTGCAAACAGACACGGGAGTTCTGGACTCAAGGGGAAAATATCGAGAGCGCAGAAGTAAAAGGAGAATGGATTCAAGAAAAAGGGAATTCGAAGGACAGGTAAATTAATCACAGAATAGACATTAACTTTTCTGACTTCTATGTCCAAACGACCAACCAAACAAACACACAAAATAAGCTCAACAATCTTGTGCCAAATAGACAGCAATTAGAAAACTGCAGTGCATAAAGGACAGGCTGATTTACATTCTATTTGGGTTTAGAGGATGTTTACTGAGTTTCAGGTTTTTTGTTTTTTGTTTTAAAGATTTATTTATTTATTTTTAGGCGGGGGTCGGGTTGGGGAGGGAGGGGAGCAGGCGGGCCATCTCCACTGGTCTTTCACTTGTCCGTTCTCATCCGTCTCTGCTCCTTGGCTCCTGTGGGCCTCCCATCGCGGTGGCATCTGTCGTTGCTGAGCGTAGGCTCTGGGCGCATGCGCTCCAGAACTCCGGCTCGGTAGTTGAACACATTGGTCCAGCCGCTCCGCGGCACGTGGGATCTTCCCAGGCCAGGGATTGAACCGGCGCCCCCTGCACTGCAAGGCAGTGTCCTTACCCACTGGACCACCAGGGGAAGCCCGAGTTTAAGGTTTTTAAGGAAACCTTGGATCATCATCCCATCTCCCTGTGTGATATCTTTTTCCTGCATATCAGTTTCTTTATCTTTGAAAATAAAGGGGTTGAAAATGTTCTTATTCTAGGGTGGAAAAAATGAGAATGAGACGCCACAAACAATTTCCAAGGTGTCAAAAAGCTTAACTGAGACATCATTACTGAAGATAAGTCTACCAGTTTAATACAAGTATCATATTTACTTGCTTTTCCTTAAAATATTAACCCCGTTGTTAGGTTTGATTATTTAATACTGAACAGATGCTTCTATTGGCAGCTACATAGGCCATTATTAATAGGGAGAAAAATGATTACTTTAAGTCAGCTGATTTGGCAGTCAATAAAGAAAATCTTTCAAGAGAGAGTGTTTTATTAAACTATTAAAAAATCCATAGGATAAAAATAATAAAAGGTTTGCTTGGTGAAATGGTTTGAAACCACTGGCTCAGTTAGTGCCTCTCCAACTCGTGCATGAAATTACCTCTAACGGAAGCAAGTGAGTAGGTATATTCCCAGGGGCACCTGCAAACTTGGCCTGGAAAAAAGAGAGATCTATAAACTTTATTTTTTAATCTTCATGTTTTAGGAATACATTTTACTCTTTTCCATGATAGAAGAGCTTGTTTTAGCATCTAAATAATTTGTTTTCATCAGAGTCTGCATGGAAAATTCATTTCTCTAGAAAGACACACATATTTATTCTGAGGCTTCAGAGATGCCCACTGCACCCCATCAACACCACCACCATACCATGTTGTATGTTAGGTATCTCAGTTTGGGAAGTGCAAGTATCTAAACAACCTTGGAAAACTTACTTGGAAATAAAATTCTGTATCTCTTTCTTGTTATTCTATGAAGAGGTTAATGCTTTATCTTAAAGATGCAGAGTCCTTTACTGCAATACTCAAAAAGTCTAAGAGTAAAGACAAAGTCTAGAAACAAAATGTGTTGTGCTAGAGAAAGCAGGGAAAATTTCATGGGGAGCCAAACATGCCTCAAGAGAAGCTGTCCATCTGAAATGCCACCTGGAATTCACACCAGTAATAACTCTTGTGGATATAAAAATTAATAGGGGGGATTTCATAGTATTAGAAAAATTTATTTTTATAAATCATGTGTCTATCACCCAAGCGTTGACGCATACATGCAATTCAAACATCAGGCTTACAATAAAAAGCTCACTGAATGACTTAGAAGGGACAATTCTCCCATTCTGTCCATAATTTGGAGTGGAAGAAGGAGGGGGGCGTGGGTAAAGGGTGCAGTTACTGGGTCAATTAATCAACCTGAAAACTGTGACACAAACTCTGACGCCTAACCTATGTCTAAAAATACACAAATGTATACGAATTTGTTTTAAACTGTCAATGCCTATATTTAGGACCTTCCCAGCAAGGCTATAATGAGACTGTGTTTGAGGGCTTCAGTCATAGCAGACTCTACCATTAATCTGAAGTTAGTTAAATTAACAGCATTTAGTACTGACTTGTCAATCTCCCTGCTCCAGGAAATTGCACCTTGAGGCTACTAATATTGCCAATTTTTCCACAGGAGTGTGCGCCTGCATGTGTGTGTGTGTATTTTTTTTCTCCAGAGCCTCTGTGTTCATACACCATCACTGCTTCTCCACACCCACAGCACTTACATTATCATTTATTCTGGCCTCCTTTAGCCTTCCCAAGGGGTTCTGCATAGTGTAGCTTCTCAGTGAAAGCATTTTTTAGCTTTATATTTGTTTGTTTATTTTTCTGTCATGGCTCATGACTGAGGCTTTAAAAAAAAGTGTGACAGTATTTAGAGTACATGATTGACTGCTACAGCAACATGCATTAACCATGACAAATCTGCAGCAAAACACAGTCCTGAGTGTTCTAAACAGCAACTTTAAGAAGAAAGAAGAAAGAAAGAAAAAATGAAAAAGACTCAACTAATATTTCATTGACTTTATCTGTAAAGAAATTTAGACTGATGGTGAGCAGGGGCAATAATAAATTAGTATTCATTTCCTGTAATTAATGCAAACATGCCTATGAACACAGGAGAATATGAATATATAACCACCTAATTTCCATTTCAAAATACACCTAACAAATTTTCACTTTGCGTTATCTTCATAATATTTTCCCTCTTAATTAGAAGAATAAGACAGTTTAATTTCTTTCCCACCCACCAGAGGGAAATACTGTTTTGATCACGGAGAGTCTCAAACACATGTTGGGGACAGATCTCCAGAACTGAATTCTGCTGTTTCATTATTTGTATGATCCTCTATCATACGCCTATGCTAAGGCAGTCTTCTCTTCTTTATCACTGGCCAGGAAGGGTTTGGAGAAGTCGTCAACTGACCACCTAGACAGACTCTCACATGCCTGAGTGCCATGAGTAGACAGGAAGAAGCAGACACCCAATCTGACATAAGAATTTGAAATGTTCTATCATTGACATGAACATTCACTTTGTTTTACGCCTAACCTATGTCTAAAAATACACAAATGTATACGAATTTGTTTTAAACTATATTTAGGACCTTCCCAGCAAGGCTATAATGAGACTGTGTTTGAGGGCTTCAGTCATAGCAGACTCTACCATTAATCTGAAGTTAGTTAAATTAACAGCATTTAGTACTGACTTGTCAATCTCCCTGCTCCAGGAAATTGCACCTTGAGGCTACTAATATTGCCAATTTTTCCACAGGAGTGTGCGCCTGCATGTGTGTGTGTGTATTTTTTTTCTCCAGAGCCTCTGTGTTCATACACCATCACTGCTTCTCCACACCCACAGCACTTACATTATCATTTATTCTGGCCTCCTTTAGCCTTCCCAAGGGGTTCTGCATAGTGTAGCTTCTCAGTGAAAGCATTTTTTAGCTTTATATTTGTTTGTTTATTTTTCTGTCATGGCTCATGACTGAGGCTTTAAAAAAAAGTGTGACAGTATTTAGAGTACATGATTGACTGCTACAGCAACATGCATTAACCATGACAAATCTGCAGCAAAACACAGTCCTGAGTGTTCTAAACAGCAACTTTAAGAAGAAAGAAGAAAGAAAGAAAAAATGAAAAAGACTCAACTAATATTTCATTGACTTTATCTGTAAAGAAATTTAGACTGATGGTGAGCAGGGGCAATAATAAATTAGTATTCATTTCCTGTAATTAATGCAAACATGCCTATGAACACAGGAGAATATGAATATATAACCACCTAATTTCCATTTCAAAATACACCTAACAAATTTTCACTTTGCGTTATCTTCATAATATTTTCCCTCTTAATTAGAAGAATAAGACAGTTTAATTTCTTTCCCACCCACCAGAGGGAAATACTGTTTTGATCACGGAGAGTCTCAAACACATGTTGGGGACAGATCTCCAGAACTGAATTCTGCTGTTTCATTATTTGTATGATCCTCTATCATACGCCTATGCTAAGGCAGTCTTCTCTTCTTTATCACTGGCCAGGAAGGGTTTGGAGAAGTCGTCAACTGACCACCTAGACAGACTCTCACATGCCTGAGTGCCATGAGTAGACAGGAAGAAGCAGACACCCAATCTGACATAAGAATTTGAAATGTTCTATCATTGACATGAACATTCACTCACACAAGGGCCGGTTGGGTAAACAATATGATGTGAATCAAATAAAGATGATCACCCATTGTATAAATCAAAAATATCACGCCTGACAACCTCTCTTGGCAAGAGGAGCTAGTATAACTTGCTCCCTTGGGCATGGGCATCTCTAGAAACCACCCTCACAATCAGACCACAATTAAAGGGTAAAATAAATCAAAGATCAATATTTGATCACTCCCAAATCACTCAACCATCAGGACTCACTAGCTCTACTGTGTTAGCAATAAATGAATTAACTAACAATAACAAAATTACCATTAAGACATACATACAAAAATCTCTGTGAGTTGGGAAGAATACAAGAATGAAAGATTTGAATCAGGTTCTACCAAAAGTAAAAATAAATAAAATAAAATAAAATGAAAAATTAAAAAAAAAAAAAAAAAAACAGCCAAAACCAAAAACCCATCTGGAGCAGAATTCAACTTGCCTCATGACGACTTACCTTAAGGTCTTCCTAGTTTTGCATTTGCCCCTAAGTGCTCGTCTCTTTGACGGTCACGGAAACAACTGTGTGCCATGTGGAACAGAAGTGGGCCTCGTACTAGTGGAATTCTAATTAACTCTACTAGGCAGCCAAAGGGCAGTGGGAATCTCTTAAATTGATAGGTTTGCCATTTAATGTAATTGTGTCACCAATGAGACCTTATCAATGTTGTCAGTTGCTCACTGGTGCCAAACTCTTTGTAACCCCATGGAATGCAGCGTGCCAGGCTTCCCTCTCCTTCACTATTTCCCAGAGTTTACTCAAACTTATGTCCAATCAGTCGGTGATGTCTGTCATCCCCTTCTTCTTCTGCCTTCATTGTTTCCCAGCGCCAGGGTCTTTTTCAATGAGCCAGCTCTCCGTAAGATAGCTAATAATGAAAATAGATTCCACTTTACCCAGGCATTTAAAACAACTCATAGACTCTCAGATATCCTGTTAACAAAGCTGCACTTCCCCATAAAGGAAAGCGAGTCACATCATTTCTTTCCCTTTAGTTGTCAGCCTGGAAAGTCGAACAATGCACCTCAACACGCTGGTCCAGGAAGCCCAGGAGAGGGTGAGTGAACTGTCTGCTCAGGTGGAGAATGAAGGCTTCAGTCTGGACAACACAGAGAAAGAGAAACAGCTGAAAGCTTGGGAGTGGAGGTACCGACTCTACAGACGCATGAAAACGGGCTTTGAACATGCCAGTGAGTATAAGCAGAGGACTTGCACAGTTAACCATACTGAACTTTGGTTTGAGAGAACAACGTGCATTAACATGCATTTACTGATTTTTTTTTTTTTGCACCTCTACAAGGTCATGGATGGCCGTTGTCAGCCTGTTTGGAGAAACGGCTCTGGGAGGCTATAAAAGGGTCTTTTGTCTTGCTTGATTTTCTGGCTCCTGATAGGTTCCCTGACCACAGCCTCACGCTGCTGGCTTCTCTCCACCATGTCACATTCATCTAGCACTTTCCACCCACTACGCCCTAAGGTCTAACGACTTGGATGGTTTGATGCCCTAAGTGGCTTTATTTTGAGACGTGGAGGTAGAAAAATACCTGCTTGCCTATCCTCCAGTTTCTGCTTCAAGCTCAAGTTATGTTGTTTTCAACTCTTTCCTGTATGCACCTTGTATAAACTGATCTTCAGTTAATACAGGCAATAAGGAAAGATAATCAACCCATGAATTATGCTTCTGTCTGCCCTTCTATTCACTTTACCAATTCTTTTTGTTAAGAAAAGCCTTGTTTCTAGATAATACTTGTTAGCAATGGAAGGTACTGCTTAGTATCACCCCTGATATAAAAATTCATATACAGTCTGAACACTTGGGAAACATTAATCTCTTATTCCAAAAGGTGGTCTTATTTAAAAAAACCACAAAAGATTAGACTTGAAAATTTTAAGGGAAAGATTTGTTCATTAGTTTGGGAATTATCTGCCTCTGCTTCATGATAAATACCAAAGGCAGAGAAATTCTTGTTTTCTATAGTATTGTGTTCTAAATACCAAAGCTTTAGGAATAATCTTTTCTCTTGAAGCAAATAGTTTAAAATAACATTAATGAAAGGTTGCTTTTAATATTAAAAATCACTTTAGCAATGCTAATACATTTTGTTAAGTTCAGTGTTATTTCAATAAATGCATTATTATATTTCATTTTAAATAGATTAATATAATCAGTCATCTTTTTAGGCTTGATGCCATTTAAAATTTTTTTTCTAAATTATAAAACATCCTCTGGGTGTTAAAAAATACCCAGAGTGTAGAGGTCCTTTAAAACCTGAGGTCAGTGGATTGACACTTATCCCTGAAGTCTTTCTTAGAAAAATCGTGCACCTGATGTAATTGGAAGCAGTGTGAGAGCAAGGCAAGTTAGCATTCCATACTGGGAAGGCCCCAGAACCAGGCATCTGAAGCCATGGGCTTTCACCCTAGTTATGCCTTCACTGTGCTCTTGAACCAGTAATTTGACCTCTTTGGGCTGAAGTTTCTTTGTCTTTAAAGTGCAGATGCAGTTGCTCATTCTTTCTGCTCAGCAGAGTTGCAAAGAAAGTCTCCAATGAAATGATTTACATGAAACTACTTTATGGACGTAGTCTCTACCTACAGTATGGGTTCCTGCAAACACTTTCTGACCTCCTCTCCCCTGGTCCAACCCAATCTTCCATTGTGATTCTAAGATACTTTGAGAAGGCTTAACTGGTATTATTTACCCCTTCAGAAGATGTTCTAATGCTCAAAGACGACCACGATGGCAACAAATAAAGGCCATTGAGACTTCTAATGAAAATGTTCAAAAGCAAAAGCTATTAGGCTCTACAAACAAATGTTTCCATAGTGTGTGTTTCAGGGGATCCTTTGAAGAGGTAGGAGCATTGTTTGAAAAGGATTTGATAAGTTAAGATCCTTGTGTTTCTCCTTCTGTCCCAGGAGCCCCCGAGGTGCCAACCAATGTTTGTCTCATGGTAACCAGCAGCACATCACTCACTGTCAGCTTTCAAGAGCCTCTTAGTGTCAATGCAGCTGTAGTAACCAGATATAAAGGTACTGGATGCCACATTTTTCTTTTTTTCTTTTTTTGGTCACTGCTCCTTCTTAAAAAACAAACTGGGAATCAGTTGTGTATTTTGTATGTTTACTTTTTTCTGCTAAAAAGACTTTTTTCATCCAATATACTTTTTCAAATTAAAATCTTTCCATAGGCATTCACACACAAAGCAAAATATGATGGAGAATAAGTCACAGACTCAATATTCTTATTAATAGTTCATTCTTGTTTGCAGAGGACCTGCTCTGTGTATACTATTCAATTGGGAACGGTTCTGAGTAGGAAACACTAAAGAATCAGTCTCAGTCTACAGGGCTCAGAGGCTAAGATATGGAATATACTAAATAGGGGTCAAATGAATTAGTCGCCCTAATAGCAGGCAACTAGGATTGGGAATTAAAACAACAATATTGGAATTCAGAGAAAAAGAGGGATGGCTAAATGACAGAATTGGAAAAGCCCCGAAGAAGCAGAAGCAGTTGTACCTGGCTTTTAAGGATGGCTGAGATTTGAACCGGAAGATTTTGAAAGGAAAGTGAACTCCAAGTGGAGGGAACGGTGAGCACATGAATAAGCAAGAACATGCCAGAACAAGTAGAGGAGAGCAAGGGAGCTTGCATGGTTCCAGGGCAGGGTTCTTGAGAAGAAGCAGTGAAATGTATGATTGGAAATGGAACTAGGGTTGAAAGGGAAGGGTAGAATGGGAAAAAAAGGAGACCCCTGAATAAAATAGGGACAATTAATAGTTTGTTCCCCTTTTAGGGAAATCTTCCATTGTGATTCTAAGATACTTTGAGAAGGCTTAACTGGTATTATTTACCCCTTCAGAAGATGTTCTAATGCTCAAAGACGACCACGATGGCAACAAATAAAGGCCATTGAGACTTCTAATGAAAATGTTCAAAAGCAAAAGCTATTAGGCTCTACAAACAAATGTTTCCATAGTGTGTGTTTCAGGGGATCCTTTGAAGAGGTAGGAGCATTGTTTGAAAAGGATTTGATAAGTTAAGATCCTTGTGTTTCTCCTTCTGTCCCAGGAGCCCCCGAGGTGCCAACCAATGTTTGTCTCATGGTAACCAGCAGCACATCACTCACTGTCAGCTTTCAAGAGCCTCTTAGTGTCAATGCAGCTGTAGTAACCAGATATAAAGGTACTGGATGCCACATTTTTCTTTTTTTCTTTTTTTGGTCACTGCTCCTTCTTAAAAAACAAACTGGGAATCAGTTGTGTATTTTGTATGTTTACTTTTTTCTGCTAAAAAGACTTTTTTCATCCAATATACTTTTTCAAATTAAAATCTTTCCATAGGCATTCACACACAAAGCAAAATATGATGGAGAATAAGTCACAGACTCAATATTCTTATTAATAGTTCATTCTTGTTTGCAGAGGACCTGCTCTGTGTATACTATTCAATTGGGAACGGTTCTGAGTAGGAAACACTAAAGAATCAGTCTCAGTCTACAGGGCTCAGAGGCTAAGATATGGAATATACTAAATAGGGGTCAAATGAATTAGTCGCCCTAATAGCAGGCAACTAGGATTGGGAATTAAAACAACAATATTGGAATTCAGAGAAAAAGAGGGATGGCTAAATGACAGAATTGGAAAAGCCCCGAAGAAGCAGAAGCAGTTGTACCTGGCTTTTAAGGATGGCTGAGATTTGAACCGGAAGATTTTGAAAGGAAAGTGAACTCCAAGTGGAGGGAACGGTGAGCACATGAATAAGCAAGAACATGCCAGAACAAGTAGAGGAGAGCAAGGGAGCTTGCATGGTTCCAGGGCAGGGTTCTTGAGAAGAAGCAGTGAAATGTATGATTGGAAATGGAACTAGGGTTGAAAGGGAAGGGTAGAATGAGACTTGAAATCAAGATTAAGGAATTTAGGCTTTATTTGATGAACTCTGCAGACCCCTGAATAAAATAGGGACAAGATTATAAGTAGACTTTTCAAGATTTAAGTGCCAACACTGTGTATGAGGTGTTGGAAGAGAAGTGGATTTAGAATAAGGGTATGGATTAGGCAGCTATTATATTCAGGAAAGAGGTCATGACCATCTGACCTGTCTTGCTATAGCAGCACTGGGAAAAGAGAAAACCCACAGGAGAAAGATTTTATGGAGAAGCTATGAGGATAACAGCCAAGGCTTACAGAGTGCTTACCGTGCTCCAGGTACTGTTTAAAACGATATGAATTAACTCTCTTCCTCATAACAACCCTGTAAACTAGGTACTCTTATGGTTCCCACTTGCAGATGAGAAAACGGAAGCAATGAAAATAAGAACTTGCTTAAAGACTCACAGTAGAGTCAGAAATATCACATTGTGTTGACTCTTGAAGGTGGTGGGCAAAAAAAAGAGAAAGAAATCTATTTTCCTGGTTCATGGGGACTATGGAAATACCCTGAATAGACCTAAAACTTGAAAAGACTCTCCACACATATTTTACGACGCTAGGCAGAATCTCTGTGTTCAGGTCATAACTAGGGCCACGGGTCACAGACATGTCCAAGTTGTGCCCGTGCACTCCTTTTAGGGCCTGTTTCCAGGTGAACCTCCCATCTCCAGATTAACCACAGTCTGCAGGTTTCTGAGTTACTTGGAATTTTCCAGATAACTCCACCATTTTTTAAATATCGTAGGTAAAACAGCGTTGAGTTGGTTATCACTTTGGGTTTTCTGTATCATTTAAAAGCGGCTAGCCCGAGGCAAAGGCAGATAAATGAAGCCACCAAGAATGGTTTCATACAGCTATGCTTCATTACAATTCTTTTGCTTTCTCTTGGTTACCAAGACTTTCTGGAATTCAGAGCAAATGTTTGCAGGCCATGTTCGACAGGGGCATTTTCCTTTCTTCCTACCTCCCTCCCACTCAGGGCTTTGATAAAAGGTTTCATCAATGCTGCCCAACTTGACATTTTCTTCTTACGTTTGATTAGCGAGCTATCAGGAGCTAATTCATCCAGACTGTCAGCTACTTAATACCCAACCATAATGCCAGCAAATTCAATCAACATTCACATATTAACATGTCTCATCTCAGGAGACTTTGCATGTGGGTGAGTTTGAAAGGAAAGGTCACAAATGGGTTCTGTTAGTGACCGGAGGGGCTTCATTAAGTATTATAAATAGAATTGTCTGTTGCATTATGGAGTAGGTTTTCTTGTGTTAATTTATAAGGTCATAAATTGAGTCCTTAACCTGACCACTCTCAGTGGTTATTTAAAACAGCTGCCAGTCTACTGTACCTAGAGACAGCAGGAAAGTTTTTTTAACTTAGGGTTGAAGTAATTATTTAATTATGAAAATACTGGCAAAACTACCCTGAGACAAGGCTAATTATTTTGTTTGCATTTAAAAAGAAGAAACAATTAAGAAATCCACAAAATGAAATGGCAATTATCTAATTGGTTAGAGGGAAGGTTTAACCCTGCAGTATTTGGGGTTTGGCAAAAACATACAGCTCTGCAGAACTTCTGGGTTCAGTAAAACCTCAAGCCTATTTTGACAACTGAATGTTTTGTCCCTTCATGCTTAAGCCAATTTATGAAAGAAAATCTGAATCCTTCTGTTTCTTCTTATTTACACTAATTCATCAACGTGCTTTTGTTATTTTTACAAAAAATGTTTGCTGATTTCCAGAAGTCTTTTAAAGAGCATCTCTTTATACAGTTTCTTCAGGCCCCAGGGGCCTTGCACCAGGCCAACTGCCATCACCACTTGGAGATTAAATGCATCAATTTCAACTTAAAACCCAGAAAACAGTTTTGAGTGAGACTGCCTGGACTGTCGGCCTGCATCTTCCTTGAAAACAGTAAAATGGACAGCTAGTCTGTTTCTAGATGTTTCCTCTTTGGTTCCAAGAGTGCTTGCATCGTTTGGTCCCATCTCACCAGTTTTCATGGCTTACAGAGCAAAGCCAGAGTTATTTCAGATGCTCTGATGCTTTGGCCAAGGGCCAGAACTTCATTCCACATTTTCTGCTTGCCACCTTGGGTGACCTACCCGGAGCTCTCATTTTCAGAGGATATGTCATTTCCCAGCACTCCCAAAGCAGCAAACATTTTCAAAAGTGATTTTACTGCTCTTTGCAGGGCTGGGGTTGGATAGGAAGTTATCCTTTAACAGGTGCAGTGCAGCATCTGTTTTCCATCTGCAGGATGAATTATTCTCTAGCTTTTTTTTTTTTTTTAAAGCAGGCCTTGAAGTGGTCACATATTGTATCTGCCAATGACCAGATGTTGATGTGGCTGCCCCAGGGTGTGTGTGGGCAATACCTTGGTTTGGTAATGCCCTTCTCTACCTCTCCTCTTGTCTTGTTCCCTAAGAGATTAGAAACTGCCTCCCTAATTCCCCCTACCAAGACTTTAAAAGCAAATTATTTTACCGCTCTTTATTTCATGGCATTTTTGGAAATAAATAAAGTAGTTTTCCCTGTAGAAATTGCCAGAACCTTTGATAAGCTAGTAGTGTATCTGCTTCTACAAAGACCAGTCTGGGGCTTCTGCCAATCACGTCCTCCAGTTTCTTTCTCAGAAGGAGAAGAAACCAGAGGATTCCAGAGAGATGTCTGGGGCATTGCTTCATGCCAACTTCTGGGTTCAGTAAAACCTTGCCTTTTTGTCCCTTCATGCTTAAGCCAATTTATGAAAGAAAATCTGAATCCTTCTGTTTCTTCTTATTTACACTAATTCATCAACGTGCTTTTGTTATTTTTACAAAAAATGTTTGCTGATTTCCAGAAGTCTTTTAAAGAGCATCTCTTTATACAGTTTCTTCAGGCCCCAGGGGCCTTGCACCAGGCCAACTGCCATCACCACTTGGAGATTAAATGCATCAATTTCAACTTAAAACCCAGAAAACAGTTTTGAGTGAGACTGCCTGGACTGTCGGCCTGCATCTTCCTTGAAAACAGTAAAATGGACAGCTAGTCTGTTTCTAGATGTTTCCTCTTTGGTTCCAAGAGTGCTTGCATCGTTTGGTCCCATCTCACCAGTTTTCATGGCTTACAGAGCAAAGCCAGAGTTATTTCAGATGCTCTGATGCTTTGGCCAAGGGCCAGAACTTCATTCCACATTTTCTGCTTGCCACCTTGGGTGACCTACCCGGAGCTCTCATTTTCAGAGGATATGTCATTTCCCAGCACTCCCAAAGCAGCAAACATTTTCAAAAGTGATTTTACTGCTCTTTGCAGGGCTGGGGTTGGATAGGAAGTTATCCTTTAACAGGTGCAGTGCAGCATCTGTTTTCCATCTGCAGGATGAATTATTCTCTAGCTTTTTTTTTTTTTTTTTTTTAAAGCAGGCCTTGAAGTGGTCACATATTGTATCTGCCAATGACCAGATGTTGATGTGGCTGCCCCAGGGTGTGTGTGGGCAATACCTTGGTTTGGTAATGCCCTTCTCTACCTCTCCTCTTGTCTTGTTCCCTAAGAGATTAGAAACTGCCTCCCTAATTCCCCCTACCAAGACTTTAAAAGCAAATTATTTTACCGCTCTTTATTTCATGGCATTTTTGGAAATAAATAAAGTAGTTTTCCCTGTAGAAATTGCCAGAACCTTTGATAAGCTAGTAGTGTATCTGCTTCTACAAAGACCAGTCTGGGGCTTCTGCCAATCACGTCCTCCAGTTTCTTTCTCAGAAGGAGAAGAAACCAGAGGATTCCAGAGAGATGTCTGGGGCATTGCAGCTTCTCGGAGGGAAAGATCCACCATTTGTACATTAAAACTCTCAGAGTTGATCATTTATAATGATAGTGTGAACTTGATCATGACTTGATCACTTGGGCCATCTTTTCATACAACAAGAAAAATCTGACTTCACAAACTTTGGGTACACACTGCTCAGTATTTTATACTGTTTTTACTCCTTGAATTTTTTTTCTTCCTATATGTTGTAGTTGGAAAGATCCTTGTCTAAACAGAAAAAATGCATTGCATTAGAAAATATAATTTATTTTCCACATTTAACTGAAGAATTAATCTGATCATAAGCATAAAATGATTACCTTCATCACTAGATTGAAGTGATACCATTCTATGAAGTGATATTTATAACTTTATTTAGCTTGTCTGGACAGGAGTGAAGCCAAAAGTATGCAATGAAAGCAACTCAGAGAGGCAGAAGTTTTTATATCCAGAGGACATGAAATGCAATGAATTAACGTTTTGCATACAAGTGAAAATGTGGAAGCAAGTAGAGTGATTATACATATGAATATGAAAAATAGCAGATCCAATGAGAGTGAGAGAATGCCTACACTACTCAAAGATCATTTCTTTTTTTTTTTTTAAGATTTATTTATTTATTTTGGGCGGGGGTTGGGTTGGGGAGGGAGGGAGTGGGTGGGCCACTTCTATTAGTCTTTCATTTCTCTATTTTCATCCATCTTTGTTCTTTGGCCTGTGTGGGCCTCCCATCGCAGTGGCCTCTCTTGTCGCAGAGCACTGGCTCTGGGCTCATGCGCTCCAGAGCTCCAGCTCGGTGATTGGACACATCGGTCCAGCCGCTCCGCGGCAGTGGGATCTTCCCAGGCCAGGGATCGTACCGGAGCCCCTTGCACTGCAAGGCGGTGTCCTTACCCACTGGACCACCAGGGGAAGCCCTCAAAGATCATTTCATTTCATCCAAGCTGCTATTGCCTTTGTATCTTAGCTCTTCTCCATTTCTCCACTAGCTACTCAATAGTCAGTGTCCAGCCAGGTTATTCTCCAACCATTTTGTTTTTAAAGCCGGGGAGGAAAAAAATTCAGAGAGATGTCTGGGGCATTGCAGCTTCTCGGAGGGAAAGATCCACCATTTGTACATTAAAACTCTCAGAGTTGATCATTTATAATGATAGTGTGAACTTGATCATGACTTGATCACTTGGGCCATCTTTTCATACAACAAGAAAAATCTGACTTCACAAACTTTGGGTACACACTGCTCAGTATTTTATACTGTTTTTACTCCTTGAATTTTTTTTCTTCCTATATGTTGTAGTTGGAAAGATCCTTGTCTAAACAGAAAAAATGCATTGCATTAGAAAATATAATTTATTTTCCACATTTAACTGAAGAATTAATCTGATCATAAGCATAAAATGATTACCTTCATCACTAGATTGAAGTGATACCATTCTATGAAGTGATATTTATAACTTTATTTAGCTTGTCTGGACAGGAGTGAAGCCAAAAGTATGCAATGAAAGCAACTCAGAGAGGCAGAAGTTTTTATATCCAGAGGACATGAAATGCAATGAATTAACGTTTTGCATACAAGTGAAAATGTGGAAGCAAGTAGAGTGATTATACATATGAATATGAAAAATAGCAGATCCAATGAGAGTGAGAGAATGCCTACACTACTCAAAGATCATTTCTTTTTTTTTTTTTAAGATTTATTTATTTATTTTGGGCGGGGGTTGGGTTGGGGAGGGAGGGAGTGGGTGGGCCACTTCTATTAGTCTTTCATTTCTCTATTTTCATCCATCTTTGTTCTTTGGCCTGTGTGGGCCTCCCATCGCAGTGGCCTCTCTTGTCGCAGAGCACTGGCTCTGGGCTCATGCGCTCCAGAGCTCCAGCTCGGTGATTGGACACATCGGTCCAGCCGCTCCGCGGCAGTGGGATCTTCCCAGGCCAGGGATCGTACCGGAGCCCCTTGCACTGCAAGGCGGTGTCCTTACCCACTGGACCACCAGGGGAAGCCCTCAAAGATCATTTCATTTCATCCAAGCTGCTATTGCCTTTGTATCTTAGCTCTTCTCCATTTCTCCACTAGCTACTCAATAGTCAGTGTCCAGCCAGGTTATTCTCCAACCATTTTGTAAACTTTTCTCTAGTAACATACACCATGAAGCCTATCCTTTCTGTAGTCTCTTCATTTAGAAAAAAAATTTAACCTTCAAACAACATAGGACAACATAGGTTATATAAAAGAAAAAATCAGACAAATATGTGATGTCACTTACCTGTGGAATCTAAAAAAAAAAAAAAAAGATACAAATGAATTTATTTACAGAACAGAAACAGACTCACAGACTTAGAGAACAAATTGATGGTTGTCAGAAGTAAAAACTGGGAAGAAGGGATAGTTATCATGTTTGGGGTCAACATGCACACACTGATATACTTAAAATGGTTAACCAACAAGGTCCTACCGTCTAGCACAAGGAACTCTGTTTGGTGTTGTGTGGCAGCCCAGATGGAAGGGGAATTCAGGGTAGAATGGATATAATATATGTCTGCCTGAGTTCTTTTACTATCCACTTGAAACTACTACAACATTGTTGATTGTCCAATATAAAATTAAAAGTTTAAATAAATAAATGATAACAAGCTTTTTAAAAAATAAAGGAAAAGTTGAGACTTACTCTTCCCCGAAGGTCACATTGCTGTCACCAAGTAATCTCTGTTATGAGTTTAATGTATGCCATTACAAATCCTTTCCTGATGCACATACACCTATATGTAATATACACAAAGGCATAGTTTTGTTTGTGTCGTGGTGGCTTAGTTGCTCAATTGTGCCCGACTCTACGTCCCCATGGATTATTGCCCACCAGGCTCCTCTGTCTTTGGGATTTCCAGGCAAGAATACTGGAGTGGGTAGCCATTTCCTTCTCCAGGGGATCTTCCCAACCCAGGTTCTTTATTGACTGAGCCATCAGGTTATGAACTACCTGAGAGGCCTCCTTGTTTGTGTACTCTAATATAAATCTCATACTATTTGTCTAGCCATACAGTTAGATTTTTTCTTTGAATTCAACAATACACAAATGTGAGTGTATTTAGATCTTCATTCTTTTAAATAGTTGTATAGTGTTCCTATTCCATAGATAAAGGTGCCATAATGTATTTAATCATTCTCTTACTGATGAACAAAGGTGATTTCAATTTTTCTCCTATTATATAATGTTGCAATCCTTGTATATATATATCTCTTACCTATTAGAATATGTTTTTATAAAAATGGTAAATTCCTCCATTTTGTGATATATTCTTTTCAAAATGAATTTTTAAATTGTAATATATTCTAACTTAATTTGGGGAAACTTCCCATCCATGACATGTCTTCCTAATAAAAGTAAGTTTTACATTTTCAGGAAAGTTTAATAACTCTATATATTGACCTTCTTTTCTGTAAAGTTTCATGCTGGATATATTTTACAGTTCATTATAAATGAACTCTTTTCAAGATATTCTCTCAAGAGTTTAGTGGCACAGTAGAAGAGTTTTTGACTAATTTGAAACAATACCTCATTGACTGCTTTACTAAATTTAAATAGCCTCTTCTCTCCCAATACATTGTCTTACATTTTATGAAATTTTTTGGCATTTCATCTTCAGGAAAGGACCATTTTGTCCCTTTCTTTCTAATACATTTCATTCTTTCTCAGATCTCACTTCATTAACTAGGATCATCGTGGGTTTTAGTTCTCACTGTATTGTGTGCAGTAACTGAAATAGCATGCATTCTTCTCCCTGACAGTTTTAGTCAACTTGTATCTAATATTTTATTATTAAGTATAATGTCTATTGTAATTTTCTGGTAGACCTCTTTCATCAAATTATGGAAGTTTACTTTGAATTATGATTATTGATATAGTGGTGAACAATTTTCAGATACCCTCTCAGAACCTCAGAAGTCATGTATTTGTGCCTTTTCTTTTTTATAATTTGGATCATTTGTCTATTGGTTTGTTTGAAGAATGTGACTTTTTGATTCATAAAATCTAGTTCTTGCTTATTTTTTCTTTTATTAATTTCTGGCTCTTGCTTTGCCAATTCCTGTTGCTTTCTGTGTGTTTATTTTATTGTTTCTTTCCTAGTTTTTGTAGAGTTTTTTTTTTTTTTTAATTTGAAAACCTAATTTACTTGCTTATTTTACTTCATTTATAATTCATAGACTTTAGGCTATCATTTTTCCTCTGAAGACTATTTTGTCCATATCCAAAAAGTTTCAAATGCATTGCTATAATTATGATTAATTTATAAATAACTTGTGATATGTCTCATTTCTACTTTAATCAAAGTTTTTAGATGAGTCACTTTAAACCTCTATCTGGCCATTTTTTACAATAGTTTTACTGTTAATTTCTAATCTTATTCTATTACAATAAGAATAAGAATATTTTTAAATGTGAACTGTATCCTGTTGAGGTTTTTTTTTTTTTTTTTCAATTCCTACTTGTGGCTAAGCAATGAACCAGTGGGTATATATGTACCATACTTGTGTTTGAAAAGAATACATAAACTCACATTGAGTATAAAATGTGAATGTTTGTGTGCCATTTAAATTCCTATTTTTTTTCTAAAGTACTTGTCCCTTTGATCTCCGAGAAGCTCTTTTATTTGTCTTTTTTAATATTAGTTGATTCATTTTCTGTTTATAATTAACATTGCTTTCTATGCTTCCATTTGTCTTCTGTCTTTTCTATTTTTTTTTATTTTCATCCTTCCCATGACATTCAAAATATATCTGTGTCTTGTAAAAAGTACAGTTAAATTTGTTTACTCTGAGAGTCTCTTTCTACACACATTTAATTTTCTTTTTGTCCAAGAGATATCCTTGTAATAGTAGAATCAAAAAGGAAATTTGGGCTGCCTTGATGGCTCAGTGATAAAGAATCGGCCTGCCAATTCAGAAGATCCCACATGCCACAGAGCAACTAAGCCAGTGCGTCACAACTACTGAGCCTGTGCTCTAGAGCGCAAGAGCCTCAGCAACTGAAGCCTGCACACCCTAGAGCCTGTGCTTCACAGCAGAAGAAGCCATGAGAAACTCATGTATTGCAAGTAGAGAGCAGCCCTCACTCACTGCAACTAGAGAAAAGACCATGCAACAACAAAGACCCAGAACTCTCCAAAATAAACAGATAAAATTCTTTTAAAAAGAAGAAAATCTGTATGAAAAAACAAAACAACCCTTACTTACTCTATTACGGCCATCCTTCTTCCCCTTTTAACTCCACTTTTAACTCCTCTACTGCTCATGGTTATAAGTCTTCTTTAATTAATATGCTTCCATGGCTATTTTTTATTTCTCAATTGCAGGTCTTATGTATGCAACAAAAGTGTAACAGAAAAGAATTTAGCTCATTCACAATACCACACTCATCTACACTTTCTTATTCTCTCAACATAATTATATTTCCATTTTTAGTGAAGGCAACAATGTTTATATACTACTACCAGTTTTCTGACATTGCAAAGTCAAGTATTAATAGTATACTTTGATGATATTTCCTTCCCTATGTATTTTCCTCTAATGTCTGATTATCTTTTTCTCTTTCCTACTCTACTTACCATTATCTTATTCCAAATTAATTTCAAATGGTCCTTTCAGAGTAGTACCAATTTTCCCAAGAGAAGTATTAACTATCCCTCTCAGAATACTCTCTGCTCATGTTCCACTGTATAATAATAGCTCATTAGGTTTCCATTAGGGAAAGGCTTGTTAAAACCACAATGAAATACTCCTACAGGCATATCACAATAGCAAAAATTTTAAATAGTGATGGTATTAAATGCCTAGAATACAGAAATATTGGATCACCCATATATTGCTGGTGGGAATGTAAAATAGTACAGGCACTCTGAAAAACAGCTTGACAATTTTGTTAAAAGCTAAAGATGAAACTACCATGTAACATACTAATTGTACTACAGGGAATTTATCCTGAAATTTTTCCATATATATAAAAACCTGTACACAGTGTTTGTAGCAGCTTTATATATTGTAGTCCCAAACTGACAACAATCCAGATGTCCTTCAACAGGTGAATAATTAAACTAATTTTAGTACATTCAAGGCGTAGAATACTACCCAGCAATAAAAAGGAACAAAATGCCTGATACACTCAACAACTTGGATGAATCTCCAGAGATTTATGCTAAGTAAAAAGCCAAGGGCTTCCCCTGGTGGTCCAGTGGGTAAGGACACCGCCTTGCAGTGCAAGGGGTGCAGGTTTGATCCCTGGTCCAGGAAGACCCAGAACTCTCCAAAATAAACAGATAAAATTCTTTTAAAAAGAAGAAAATCTGTATGAAAAAACAAAACAACCCTTACTTACTCTATTACGGCCATCCTTCTTCCCCTTTTAACTCCACTTTTAACTCCTCTACTGCTCATGGTTATAAGTCTTCTTTAATTAATATGCTTCCATGGCTATTTTTTATTTCTCAATTGCAGGTCTTATGTATGCAACAAAAGTGTAACAGAAAAGAATTTAGCTCATTCACAATACCACACTCATCTACACTTTCTTATTCTCTCAACATAATTATATTTCCATTTTTAGTGAAGGCAACAATGTTTATATACTACTACCAGTTTTCTGACATTGCAAAGTCAAGTATTAATAGTATACTTTGATGATATTTCCTTCCCTATGTATTTTCCTCTAATGTCTGATTATCTTTTTCTCTTTCCTACTCTACTTACCATTATCTTATTCCAAATTAATTTCAAATGGTCCTTTCAGAGTAGTACCAATTTTCCCAAGAGAAGTATTAACTATCCCTCTCAGAATACTCTCTGCTCATGTTCCACTGTATAATAATAGCTCATTAGGTTTCCATTAGGGAAAGGCTTGTTAAAACCACAATGAAATACTCCTACAGGCATATCACAATAGCAAAAATTTTAAATAGTGATGGTATTAAATGCCTAGAATACAGAAATATTGGATCACCCATATATTGCTGGTGGGAATGTAAAATAGTACAGGCACTCTGAAAAACAGCTTGACAATTTTGTTAAAAGCTAAAGATGAAACTACCATGTAACATACTAATTGTACTACAGGGAATTTATCCTGAAATTTTTCCATATATATAAAAACCTGTACACAGTGTTTGTAGCAGCTTTATATATTGTAGTCCCAAACTGACAACAATCCAGATGTCCTTCAACAGGTGAATAATTAAACTAATTTTAGTACATTCAAGGCGTAGAATACTACCCAGCAATAAAAAGGAACAAAATGCCTGATACACTCAACAACTTGGATGAATCTCCAGAGATTTATGCTAAGTAAAAAGCCAAGGGCTTCCCCTGGTGGTCCAGTGGGTAAGGACACCGCCTTGCAGTGCAAGGGGTGCAGGTTCGATCCCTGGCCTAGGAAGATCCCACGTGCTGCGAACCGGCTGGACTGATGTGTCCAATCACCGAGCCGGAGCTCTGGAGCGCATGCGCCCAGAGCCGGCGCTCTGCGACAACAGAGGCCACCACCATGGGAGGCCCACAGGATCCAAAGAACAAAAACGGATGAAAATAAAGAAATGAAAGACCAATAGAAGTGGCCCGCCTGCTCCCCTCCCTCCCCAACCCGACCCCCGCCCAAAATAAATATAAATAAATAAATCTTTAAAAAAAAAAAAGCCAGTTCACAAAAACTACATAGTGTATTATTCTGTTTACATAACACTCTTAAAATAACAAAATTATAAAAGTAAATAACCAATTAGTGGTTGCAGGAATTAATGTAATGAAGAGAGCAATGGGTATGGATGACTCACTTTTTGTTTTCTAACTAACTGATATATTCTTACATACCTGTTTATCTTTTAAGAGATTTGGAGAGGAAAAAGGGTAGGCAGGCATATGTCAGTTTGACATCTTGATTCAATCTCCAGGTCACTTCTCTTCCTTACCAAGATTGTATGCTCAGTAAACATAACATAATACTAATATTAGCTGAAGTCAACATACTTATGGAAGCATACCTGTTATTTCAATGTAAGCTCAGTAAAGACAAATATGAAACTGGCTTTTATATCAGCTAGTGAAAGATTATTCTTCACATTGATGTATTCTTCCTATTATAGCTGGAAAATCATAGATCCATAGAGTAATAAGGCACTTTTGAAACATTTTTCTATAATGTTTGAGGTGTTCCCTGAAGGCAAAAGTCTTGTCTTTTTCACTTTTCCATTCACTTCCTACATTCCAGTAGCATTGGCCTTCTTTCTTTTTTTATTTTGCTTTTTTTCTTTTACAGTTTTGTTGTTTACAGATATGTATAACACCATATTAGTCATATGTATATCCCATTCCCCCCCATCCCATGCCTCCAGACCATCACATAGCCTGCATGTTAGATCCCTTAACCCACAGTGCATTGACAATAGTTATAACTTTTACATGTGATAGTCCAGGGCTCCATGTTACTCTTTCCATATCTCTCATCCACTCTTCCATCTCCCCAAAGTCCATAAGTCTGTTCTCTATGACTATTTTTCCATCGATGCTCTGCATGTGTATTTATCAGTATGATCTTACTAGATTCCATATATATGTGTTAGTATACTATATTTGTCCTTCTCTTTTTGACTTACTTCACTTTGTATAATAGGTTCTAGATTGAGCCACCTCATTAGGACTGATTATTCTGCATTTCTTTTTGTGGCTGAGAAGTATTCCATTGTATTCCATATTCCATTGTACAAGAGCTTCTTTATCCATTTATACGTCGATGGACATCTAGGTTGTTTCCATGTTCTAGCTATTGTATAGAGTGCTGCAATGGACATTGGGGTACAGGTGTCTCTTTCAATTATGATTTCATCAGGGTATAAGCCTAATAGTGGGACTGCTGGGTCATGTGGTGCTTCTATTCTTAGCTTTTTGAGGAATCCCCATATGGTCTTCCAGAGAGGTTTTATCAATTTACATTCGCATCAGCAATGCAAGAGTGTTTCCTTTCCTCCGCATCCTCTCCAGCATTTATTGTCTCTAGATTTTTTGATGATGGCCATTCTTACTGGTGTGAAGTGATATCTCATTGTAGTTTTGATTTGCATTTCTCTAATAACAAGTGCTGTTGAACATCTTTTCATGTTTTTTGGCTATTTGTATGTCTTCTTTGGAGAGATGTCTCTTTAGGTCTTTTTCCCATTTTTTGATTGGGTTGTTTGTTTTTTCAGTGTTGAGTGGTCTGAACTGTTTGTATATTTTGGAAATTAATTCTTTGTTGGTTGTTTCATTTGTTATTATTTTCTCCTATTCTGTTGGTTGACTGTTCACCTTGTTTGTAGTTTCTTTTGCTGTGCAAAAGCTTTTAAGTTTCATTAGGTCCCACATGTTTATTTTTGTTTTTACTTCCGTTATTTTAGTGGGCAGGTCGTAGAAGATCTTGCTTTGATTTATGTCCTTGAGTATTTTGCCTAAGAGTTTTAGGGTTTCTGGTCTTACATGTAGGTCTTTAATCCATTTTGAGTTTATCTTTATATACTGTGTGAGAGAATGTTCCAACTTCATTTTTTCACATGTAGCTGTTCAATTTTCCCAGCACATTTGTTAAAGAGGCTGTCTTTGTCCTATTTTATATTTTTGCCTCCTTTTTTGGCCTTCTTTCTAATCTTAAACTATTCCCACCACTGTGAGTTCTTTACACATGATGATCCCCCTACCAAATATGATAAGAGTAGAAGACTTAAACACCCCATTCACATCAATAGACAGACATTCCAGACATAAATAACACAACAGAGATCCTAGCTGATGCAACAGAACAGGTTGACTTATGATATTTTCAAGCCAAAAGTAAAGTTTTTACATCATGACTGATCATCTAGGTTGTTTCCATGTTCTAGCTATTGTATAGAGTGCTGCAATGGACATTGGGGTACAGGTGTCTCTTTCAATTATGATTTCATCAGGGTATAAGCCTAATAGTGGGACTGCTGGGTCATGTGGTGCTTCTATTCTTAGCTTTTTGAGGAATCCCCATATGGTCTTCCAGAGAGGTTTTATCAATTTACATTCGCATCAGCAATGCAAGAGTGTTTCCTTTCCTCCGCATCCTCTCCAGCATTTATTGTCTCTAGATTTTTTGATGATGGCCATTCTTACTGGTGTGAAGTGATATCTCATTGTAGTTTTGATTTGCATTTCTCTAATAACAAGTGCTGTTGAACATCTTTTCATGTTTTTTGGCTATTTGTATGTCTTCTTTGGAGAGATGTCTCTTTAGGTCTTTTTCCCATTTTTTGATTGGGTTGTTTGTTTTTTCAGTGTTGAGTGGTCTGAACTGTTTGTATATTTTGGAAATTAATTCTTTGTTGGTTGTTTCATTTGTTATTATTTTCTCCTATTCTGTTGGTTGACTGTTCACCTTGTTTGTAGTTTCTTTTGCTGTGCAAAAGCTTTTAAGTTTCATTAGGTCCCACATGTTTATTTTTGTTTTTACTTCCGTTATTTTAGTGGGCAGGTCGTAGAAGATCTTGCTTTGATTTATGTCCTTGAGTATTTTGCCTAAGAGTTTTAGGGTTTCTGGTCTTACATGTAGGTCTTTAATCCATTTTGAGTTTATCTTTATATACTGTGTGAGAGAATGTTCCAACTTCATTTTTTCACATGTAGCTGTTCAATTTTCCCAGCACATTTGTTAAAGAGGCTGTCTTTGTCCTATTTTATATTTTTGCCTCCTTTTTTGGCCTTCTTTCTAATCTTAAACTATTCCCACCACTGTGAGTTCTTTACACATGATGATCCCCCTACCAAATATGATAAGAGTAGAAGACTTAAACACCCCATTCACATCAATAGACAGACATTCCAGACATAAATAACACAACAGAGATCCTAGCTGATGCAACAGAACAGGTTGACTTATGATATTTTCAGAAGATTATATCCAGAAAAGCCAAAATATACATTTTTTCAAGTGTTTTACATGGAACATTCTCTAGGACTGATCATATAGAAAGACACAAAATATTCCCTCAACAAATTTAAGAGGTTAGAAATTATTTCAGACATCCTTTCAGATCATAATAGCATGAAGCTAAAAATCAACCACAGAAAGAGAAATGAGAAAAAAGTGATTACATGGAGACTAAACCACAAGCTACTGAAAAATCAATGGATCTATGATAAAATCAAAGAAGAAATTAAAAATACCTTGAAAACACAATTGTATACAATCTGTGAAGAAGAAAGCTTATAGTGATCCAGACCTTCCTCAAAAAAAAAAAAAAAAAAAGGAAGAAGAAGAAAGTTCGGTGGTCCAGTGGGTTAAGAAACCAGTCCACTGGTTTCTTCTTTTCTCAACTAATTGTAAGGTCTCCTTAGATAACCATTTTGTCTTCTTACATTTCTATTAATTAGGGATGGTTTTGGTCACTGCTTTCTGTACAATGTTATAAATCTCCATCCATATTTTTTCAGGCACTCTGTTTACCAGATCTAATCCCTTGAATCTATTTGTCACCTCCATTGTAGATTCATAAGGAATTTGACTTAGGTCATACCTGAATAGTCTAGTAGTTTTCCCTACTTATTCCAATTTAAGCCTTAATTTTGTAATAAGAAACTCATAATCTCCGCCACAGTCAGGTTCAGGTCTTGTTTTTGCTGACTTCTCCACCTTTGGCTTCAAACAACGTAATCAATCTGATTTTGGTATTGACAAGTTTATCTTTATATACTGTGTGAGAGAATGTTCCAACTTCATTTTTTCACATGTAGCTGTTCAATTTTCCCAGCACATTTGTTAAAGAGGCTGTCTTTGTCCTATTTTATATTTTTGCCTCCTTTTGGCCTTCTTTCTAATCTTAAACTATTCCCACCACTGTGAGTTCTTTACACATGATGATCCCCCTACCAAATATGATAAGAGTAGAAGACTTAAACACCCCATTCACATCAATAGACAGACATTCCAGACATAAATAACACAACAGAGATCCTAGCTGATGCAACAGAACAGGTTGACTTATGATATTTTCAGAAGATTATATCCAGAAAAGCCAAAATATACATTTTTTCAAGTGTTTTACATGGAACATTCTCTAGGACTGATCATATAGAAAGACACAAAATATTCCCTCAACAAATTTAAGAGGTTAGAAATTATTTCAGACATCCTTTCAGATCATAATAGCATGAAGCTAAAAATCAACCACAGAAAGAGAAATGAGAAAAAAGTGATTACATGGAGACTAAACCACAAGCTACTGAAAAATCAATGGATCTATGATAAAATCAAAGAAGAAATTAAAAATACCTTGAAAACACAATTGTATACAATCTGTGAAGAAGAAAGCTTATAGTGATCCAGACCTTCCTCAAAAAAAAAAAAAAAAAAAGGAAGAAGAAGAAAGTTCGGTGGTCCAGTGGGTTAAGAAACCAGTCCACTGGTTTCTTCTTTTCTCAGCTAATTGTAAGGTCTCCTTAGATAACCATTTTGTCTTCTTACATTTCTATTAATTAGGGATGGTTTTGGTCACTGCTTTCTGTACAATGTTATAAATCTCCATCCATATTTTTTCAGGCACTCTGTTTACCAGATCTAATCCCTTGAATCTATTTGTCACCTCCATTGTAGATTCATAAGGAATTTGACTTAGGTCATACCTGAATAGTCTAGTAGTTTTCCCTACTTATTCCAATTTAAGCCTTAATTTTGTAATAAGAAACTCATAATCTCCGCCACAGTCAGGTTCAGGTCTTGTTTTTGCTGACTTCTCCACCTTTGGCTGCAAACAACGTAATCAATCTGATTTTGGTATTGACAATCTTGTGCTATCCATGTGTAGAGTGGTCTTGTTTTGTTGGAAAAGGGTGTTTGCTCTGACCAGTTCATTCTCTTGGAAAGACTCTGACTTTGTCTTGCTTCATTTTGTGCTCAAAAGTCAAACTTGTCTGTTATTCTAGATAACTCTTGACTTCCTACTTTTGCATTCCAATTCCCTCTGATGAAAATGATGTCTTTTTTTGCTGTTAGTTCTAGAAGTTCTTGTAGGTCTTCATAGAACCGTTCAGCTCTGGCTTCTCAGCATTAGTGGTTGAGGTACAGATTTGGATTTCTGTGATGTTGAATGTATATATAAAAAAAAGTCAATAAAATCAAGAGCTGTTTCTTTGAAAGGGTAAACATAATTGACAAACCTCTACCAAGGCTCATCAAGAAGAGATAGTGAACCCAAAGAAACAAATAAAACATGAAAGATGAGAAATAACAGCTGAAGAAATACAAAACACCACAGGAGAATACTATGAACAATTATATGGCAACAATTTTGACACACTAGAAGAAATGGACAGATTTCTAGAAATAGTCCACCAAAACTGTAGCAAGATGAAACACATAATTTGAACATACCAGTCTCTAGAAGTGAAACTGAATCTGTAATTAAAAACAAACAAACTCCCTGTAAATAAAAGACTAGGGCCATATGGCTTCACTGGGAAATTCCACCAAACATACAAAGAACTTATACCAGTCCTTCTCGAAGTCTTCCAAAAGATTAAAAATGGGAGAATAACCCCAAAGAATAACCCCTTCATTCTATGAAGCTTCCATCACCTGATACCAAAACCAGAAAATGACAATACCAAAAGAGAAAATTACAGATGATATCTTTGAAAAATATAAAGCAAAAATTCTTGACAAAATATTAGCAAATCAAATCCAACAATGCAAAAAAGGATCATACACGAGAATCAGTTGCGTTGATCACTGGGTCACAAGAATGTTTCAATATATGAAAATCAATCAGTGTAACAAACTACACCAACAAAAGAAAAGACAAAACCACATGATCATCTCAATAAAAAAGCATTTGATGAAAATTCAACATCCATTCATGGTAAAAAGTCTTACCAATGTGGATGAACAGAGAACATATTGCAACATAATAAAAGCTATTTATGACAGATCTACAACCAACATGACGCTCAATGGTTAAAAGTTAAAAGCTTTTCTGCTAAAATCTTGAAGAAGACAAGCATGCTTACTCTCCTCACATTCATTCAACCTCGTATTGGAAGTTTTAGCCATAGCAAGCAGACATGAAAAAGAAATAAAGGGTTTCCAAGCTGGAAGAGAAGAAGTAAAGTTGCCATTATATGAAAATGATATGATAGTGTATGTAGATAGCCCTATAAATTTCACACAAAAACTACTAGAACAGATGAACTCAGCAAGGTAACAGGATACAAGATAAATGCATAGAAATATGTTGCATTTCTTTGTACTAACAATGAGATATTAGAAAGGAAAAGAAAAAAAAAAAACCTCCCTTTAAAATCACATGAAAGAAACTTAAGAACAAACCTTACCAAGGAAATAAAGGACTTATATGCTAAGAACTATAAAATACTGATAAATCTATGGATATAATGTAATCCCTATCAAATTACTCATGACATTTTGCACAGAACTGCAACAAATCTGTCTGCAATGCAGGAGACCAGGGTTCAATCCCTCAGTCAGGAAGATCCTCTGGAGAAGGGAATGGCAACCCACTCCAGTATTCTTGCCTGGAGAATTCCATGGACAGAGAAGCCTGGCAGGCTATTCCCCAGGGTCACAAATAGTTGTATTGAGCTACATTCACTTTCACTTTCACTCACAGAACAAATACTCCTAAAATTTATACAAACCCATAAAAGATTCAGAATTGCCAAAGCAGTTTTGAGGAAACATAACAAAGCTGGAGACATAACCCTCCCAGACTTCAGACAATACTGCAAAGCTGCAGTAATCAAAGCAACATGGTAATGGCACAAAAACAGAATATGAATCAATGCAATAGCCCAGAAATAAATCCACACACTTACAGTCAAGCTTTGACAAAAGAGTCAAGAATATACAATGGAAAAAAGAAAGGCTCTTCTTCAAGTGGCTTTGAGAAAGCTAGGTAGCCACATATAAATCAATGAGCTTAGAATAGACCCCCCACCCAAACTCAAAATGGCTTAGAGACTTAAATATAAGACATGACACCATAAAGTTCTGAGAAGAGACCATAGGCAAAACATTCTCTGACATAAATTGTATCAGTATTTTCTTGGGTCACTCTCCCAAAGCAATAGAAGTAAAAGCAAAAACAAAACAAATAGGATCTAATGAAACTTATAAGGTTTTGCATGGCAAAGGAAACAATAAACAAAATGAAGGACAATCTATGGACTGGCAGAAAATATTTGCAAACAATGAAACCAAAGTGATTATTTTCTAAAATATATAAACAGCTCATACAACTCAATAACAAACAAAACAAAAACAAAAAATTGTAAATCAACTGTAATTTAAAAAACAATGATCCCTCTGCCTAGAACATTATCCCCCATCCTCTGCCCACTGATTGTTCATGACTCGTAAAAGTAACTTCTTCAGGGAAGCATTTTCTAGTATTTAATATAAATTAGGCCTATTGTAAGTTCTCTCATGTCTTTCATCGTTTTGTCAAAGTAATGGTCTCAGATTGCAAATATCTCTAGTTCTGTGATATATTTTTTCAGGTTAAAAAGGTTTCTTTAGGGCTTCCCGGGTAGTCCAGTGTGTAAAGAGTCTGCCTTGCAGTGCAAGGGGCACCGGTTCAATCCCTGGCACCAGAAGATCCCACGTGCCAGGGAGCAGCTGGACCAGTGTGCCCAATTACGAGCCAGCGCTCTGGAGCACATGTGCCCAGAGCTGGTGCTCTGCAATGAGAGAGGCCACTGCAATGGGAGGTCCACACAGGCCTATTAAGATGGATGAAAATAAATAAATGAATGACCAATAGAAAATGTTTCATTTCACAAGAACAAATACTCCTAAAATTTATACAAACCCATAAAAGATTCAGAATTGCCAAAGCAGTTTTGAGGAAACATAACAAAGCTGGAGACATAACCCTCCCAGACTTCAGACAATACTGCAAAGCTGCAGTAATCAAAGCAACATGGTAATGGCACAAAAACAGAATATGAATCAATGCAATAGCCCAGAAATAAATCCACACACTTACAGTCAAGCTTTGACAAAAGAGTCAAGAATATACAATGGAAAAAAGAAAGGCTCTTCTTCAAGTGGCTTTGAGAAAGCTAGGTAGCCACATATAAATCAATGAGCTTAGAATAGACCCCCCACCCAAACTCAAAATGGCTTAGAGACTTAAATATAAGACATGACACCATAAAGTTCTGAGAAGAGACCATAGGCAAAACATTCTCTGACATAAATTGTATCAGTATTTTCTTGGGTCACTCTCCCAAAGCAATAGAAGTAAAAGCAAAAACAAAACAAATAGGATCTAATGAAACTTATAAGGTTTTGCATGGCAAAGGAAACAATAAACAAAATGAAGGACAATCTATGGACTGGCAGAAAATATTTGCAAACAATGAAACCAAAGTGATTATTTTCTAAAATATATAAACAGCTCATACAACTCAATAACAAACAAAACAAAAACAAAAAATTGTAAATCAACTGTAATTTAAAAAACAATGATCCCTCTGCCTAGAACATTATCCCCCATCCTCTGCCCACTGATTGTTCATGACTCGTAAAAGTAACTTCTTCAGGGAAGCATTTTCTAGTATTTAATATAAATTAGGCCTATTGTAAGTTCTCTCATGTCTTTCATCGTTTTGTCAAAGTAATGGTCTCAGATTGCAAATATCTCTAGTTCTGTGATATATTTTTTCAGGTTAAAAAGGTTTCTTTAGGGCTTCCCGGGTAGTCCAGTGTGTAAAGAGTCTGCCTTGCAGTGCAAGGGGCACCGGTTCAATCCCTGGCACCAGAAGATCCCACGTGCCAGGGAGCAGCTGGACCAGTGTGCCCAATTACGAGCCAGCGCTCTGGAGCACATGTGCCCAGAGCTGGTGCTCTGCAATGAGAGAGGCCGCTGTGATGGGAGGTCCACACAGGCCAAAGTATTAAGATGGATGAAAATAAATAAATGAATGACCAATAAAAGAAGTCAAAATTTTTTTAAAAAGATTTCTTTATTGTAGAACTCATTAGAGTCGTTAATATCTAATATATATAATAAATTATTTCCCAGATTTAGCTTGAGCATTATTGGACGTTTCATGGGAATAATGTTTTACAAAGCCCTGAGGTTGTTTTGTAAGTTTCTGGGGCATAGCAAAGTGATTCAGTTATATATTTATATTTGTATGTATATTCTTTTTTATATTCTTTTCCATTATGGTTCATCATAAGATATTGAGTATAGTCACCTGTGCTATACAGTAAGACCTTGTTGTTCATCTATAGTAGCATTTATCTGCAAATACCAAACCCCTAACTCAACCCTCCCCCAACCTCTTTCCCCTTTGGAAACCAAAAGCTTATTTTCTATATCTGAGCTTGTTTATGTTTCATAATTAAGTTCATTGTGTGATATCTTAGACTCCACATAAAAGTGATATCATATGGTATTTGTCTTTCTCTTTCTAACTTAACTAGGTTCATACGGTAATCTCTAGGTTCATTCATATTTCTGCAAATGATATTATTTTATTCTTTTTTATGGCTGAGTAGTATTCCATTGTGGGCTTCCCTAGAGGCTCAGTGATAAAGACTCCAGCTGCCAATCAGGAGAGGTGGATTCAATTCCTGGGTTGGGAATATTTCCTTAGAAGGAAATGGCAACTCACTCCAGTATTCTTTTTCTTTTTAACAGTCTATTTTTATTTACTTCATTTTATTTTTTTTACAGAGCTTTGTTGTTTAGATACCATGACCATGAAGGCGGTTTTTCCATTGCACTCAATATTCTTGCCAGGAAAACTCATCAAAATGGAGCTTGGTGGGCTACAGTATGGTCCGAGTGGAATCTCTAGTTCTGTGATATATTTTTTCAGGTTAAAAAGGTTTCTTTAGGGCTTCCCGGGTAGTCCAGTGTGTAAAGAGTCTGCCTTGCAGTGCAAGGGGCACCGGTTCAATCCCTGGCACCAGAAGATCCCACGTGCCAGGGAGCAGCTGGACCAGTGTGCCCAATTACGAGCCAGCGCTCTGGAGCACATGTGCCCAGAGCTGGTGCTCTGCAATGAGAGAGGCCGCTGTGATGGGAGGTCCACACAGGCCAAAGTATTAAGATGGATGAAAATAAATAAATGAATGACCAATAAAAGAAGTCAAAATTTTTTTAAAAAGATTTCTTTATTGTAGAACTCATTAGAGTCGTTAATATCTAATATATATAATAAATTATTTCCCAGATTTAGCTTGAGCATTATTGGACGTTTCATGGGAATAATGTTTTACAAAGCCCTGAGGTTGTTTTGTAAGTTTCTGGGGCATAGCAAAGTGATTCAGTTATATATTTATATTTGTATGTATATTCTTTTTTATATTCTTTTCCATTATGGTTCATCATAAGATATTGAGTATAGTCACCTGTGCTATACAGTAAGACCTTGTTGTTCATCTATAGTAGCATTTATCTGCAAATACCAAACCCCTAACTCAACCCTCCCCCAACCTCTTTCCCCTTTGGAAACCAAAAGCTTATTTTCTATATCTGAGCTTGTTTATGTTTCATAATTAAGTTCATTGTGTGATATCTTAGACTCCACATAAAAGTGATATCATATGGTATTTGTCTTTCTCTTTCTAACTTAACTAGGTTCATACGGTAATCTCTAGGTTCATTCATATTTCTGCAAATGATATTATTTTATTCTTTTTTATGGCTGAGTAGTATTCCATTGTGGGCTTCCCTAGAGGCTCAGTGATAAAGACTCCAGCTGCCAATCAGGAGAGGTGGATTCAATTCCTGGGTTGGGAATATTTCCTTAGAAGGAAATGGCAACTCACTCCAGTATTCTTTTTCTTTTTAACAGTCTATTTTTATTTACTTCATTTTATTTTTTTTACAGAGCTTTGTTGTTTAGATACCATGACCATGAAGGCGGTTTTTCCATTGCACTCCAATATTCTTGCCAGGGAAAACTCATCAAAAATGGAGCTTGGTGGGCTACAGATCATGGGGTCACAAAAGAGTTGGACATGACTTGGATACTAAACAACAAAAATATTCTGTTTAAGTATGTGTATGTATACATACATATATATATATATATATATATATATATATATACCTTTATTCATTATTCTTTATTATAGAACTCATTAGTCATTCATATCTAATATATATATATAATAAATTATTTCCTAAATTTAAATTGAGCATCATTGGATTTTCATGAGACGAATGTTCCATGAGGCCTGAGAATATTTAGACTAGGAATTCTCAGACAAAGCTGAACAACAGAATTTTTTAGAATCCACGCCAGGGTCGATGCTAAGACCAATCAAATGTGAATCTTTGCAGGGTAAGAAACCAAGCATAGATAGTTTTCAAGAGCTATAAGATGGCTCTGCTATGTTAATGTGTGGTCATGTTTTTCATCAGACTGTAAGCCTCATGTGAACAGGGACTTTTTGTTCCTATCTGTGTTTCTAGAACTTGACACAGGACTTAACATTTTTATGGTAAGCACTCAATTAATTCATTGTCACAATGAACACAGTTCCCCTTGTTAATGGTGCGTAGAGGTTAGTGGAGAAAATAAAGTTCACTTACATAAGAATTCAGCTCACAGTGTAAAGAAAATAGGGCTTGCCACAGACCAAAGCATTCAGGGCTAGAGGTTTTAATTGGCTTTATCCAATACCCTCTTTGATTGAACCTCACCTTTCATCCCTGTTCTGTATAAGGAGTTTATAGTTCTCTTCTCAGCCTCCACCTCCCCTTGCGTTCAGTTTCATTCTTCTGTACTGTCCTGGCTCCCCTAAACTCATTGTCTTCAAAACACTTGCCGCTGGAAAGTCTCTGCAAAGGCGATCAAATCACTGCTGAGTAGAAAGCAGCTGATTTCTCCCTCTTCCCTCTCACACACCCATGCAGAACTTTGGAGCCATGAAGCCTCTGTGTGGAGAGTGAGGCCCACCAGGCAGCTCTTTATAGCCTTGCCTCTGTAGATTCTGCCCTGCACTTCCTCCTGAGGAAAAGTCAGCCTGCCAATCGAGATTTAACAGTGGAGCCATGCACGCTTACGTGCCAAGCCCCGCTTTCCCTGTCAACCAGCCCCATCACCACCTCACACCACCGTGCCCACCCCCAGACTGAACAAACTGTATCACTTACCCCCTGGGAGCCTGGCAATGGCTGAGCCCAGACACCACAGGGGCTGGTGAGTTTCCAGTGGCCACAGAGGCAGGTCTCTGCTCCAGGCACAGCTCTGTCCGTGACTGCCCAACCAGGCACACAGCTGGCCCTACCAACGATGAGCCACTTTCTCCCCAGGGACATTTTTCTCTTGATTCCTTTTTGGCCAGAACCCTTTGCAGCATTATAGTTTGTCAATAGCCCGCGACTGCTTTCTAGAATTTCTCTCCGGGAGAAAGTGTGTTTTTCTAAGAAAGAGGTGTTCTCGCCTGAAACCTAATTTCATGTGAGGGCTCAAAAATGAAACAAAAATAATCACCCTGGAGTCTGAAAGTTGAGGGGCCTCTCCACGCTGTGAAGAGTGCTTCCTTTGGGGAGGTGGCAGGCAGGGGGTGGTCCTTTGTGCTTTTTAAGTACAAATTTTCCAGCGATAAAAATAACATATGTTCCTTGTATCACCCAGGGTCCGAACATAAAACACACTCAGTGTGAATTTTTCAGGGATTATTTACAGAGTACTGAACAGGGTTCATATGTGAGCAAGGGACAGCAAAGCACTCAGGACTAGTGCCACTGGGAAGCTGTTGCCACTCTTACACTTGAAGGGGTGGGGACCTCAGTCAGGAGTTGCTGTGTGAAAGGGCACACCTACCACCAGGCTGAGGCACTGGATGAGCCCAATGAGAAGGCCCTGGAGGAAGCATCCATAGAGGTCAGCCTCCAGAGAGACACAGAGCAGAGAATGGAAGGAAAAGAGGAAAAACAAGCATCATCATTATGGAACATTACAAAGAAATTTTAAACAAAGAGACAAATCACTCACCCTTAATCCTACACGCCACAGAAGTCTATTCCTTGAAGGGAATGTCCAATATTTATTGGCATATCCATTAAAACTGATATGACATATTTAATAATAATGATGAACATTTGTCAAGTTATGTACCAGGCACTGGGTCAAGGCTTTATAAGCATTGTTTCTTCTAAACCTCACACAGCCCTACAGAATAGCTACCATTTTCATCCTTTCCTCATGAATGGGGAACCTAAGGCAGAGAAGAATTTACAGCCACACCAGAGTTCAAGGGAACATCAGTCATCTATCCCAGAGTCTCTACTCTTAATGACTACACTGTATTGCCTTTTCCATTTCACATCCCCGTGTTACAGCTTTTGCTTTGAAGCGATGTTTTAATCTATGCTTAACATTATATAGAATATGTATTTTCCTGGTTGTTAGCTATTCAAGTTGCTTCCAACTATTTCACTATTATAAATGCTGCTGCCATGAATATCTCTGTATTTAGAGTTTTTCCTGCACTTTAGAATATTTCTTTGAAGGAGAGTTTTATTCATTTTTCCTCCATTTTAAAATCAGTCTTGATTATTCTGTCACCTCTGGGCCACAGAGTTGTAAATAGCTAAATGTAGATATGGAAAATAATATTAAAACTCTCCTATTCTACCATTCTACCCTATCCTCAAAGAAAAGAAAAATAAAATCAAGAAAAGTCGGGGGAAGCATAATGAAGCAAGGAGTTCTAGTTTACAAGAAATATCATTTAAACAGTTTGAGGACCCATCCCTCCTGCCAAATCCCCAAAGTACCAAACACGTCAACCAAATCTAAATAAATGGTGTTAAATCTTTTCTATTCTGAGCAACGACTTCTACTTTTGATTAAGCCTGTGCTAAAGACTACCCTGATATGTAGAAATAATTCATCAGGAAAACTTGGCTCAAACTGTTAATCCCCAAAGAAGAGTTATCCATTGACAAAGGAAGGATTTAGGATATTCTATGAAGTACTTTAACTTCTAAAAGTGTACATTTGGATTAAAGACATCCATCACACTTTTAAGTACAACAATTGATATCACACTCAAGGAAAATGAGATAAAGTACATTTTAAAAACTACCTAGACTTATTGGCAAGTGTTTGTCAAAATCTTGATTAGCCTGTTCTGCACAGTGTGCTGATTATGGCATGATGTATCATAAGTCAAAGTAACACAATCTCCTGGGAGCCCATGATCCCTGAAGGACGGTGTCACTGCGAACTGATGGCAGAACACGAGTCACGTTAAAAGGTCATTCATTACATGGTAAAATGAAGTGAAAGTCACTCAGCCATGTCTAACTCTTTGTGACCCCCATGTACTATAATCTTCCAGGCCCCTCTGTCCATGGAATTCTCCAGGCAAGAATACTGAAGTGGGTAGCTGTTCCCTTCTCCAGAGGATCTTCCCAACTCAGGATTGAACCCAGGTCTCCTACATTGCAGCGGGATCTTTCACCATCTGAGTCACCAGAGAGGAACCCTAACCAGAGAGTCAGGAGGCTGCTGTTCTAGTCTGGGTTCTGCTCTAACTAGCTAGGGGACACCCCTGGGTAATCAAATCTCCTTGAGTCACCTTTCTCTCCTCTGAAAAAATGAGGGAATAAGATTAGGTCAGTGGGGGGCTTCCCTGGTGGTCCAGTGGGTAAGGACACCGCCTTGCAGTGCAAGGGGTGCTGGTTCGATCCTTGGCCTGGGAAGATCCCACGTGCCGCGGAGCGGCTGGACCGATGTGTCCTACTACTGAGTTGGAGCTCTGGAGCGCATGCGCCCAGACCCGGTGCTCGGCAGCGAGAGAGGCCATTGCAATGGGAGGCCCACACAGGCCAAAGAACAAAGATGGATGAAAATAGATAAATGAAAGACCAATAGAAGTGCCCCCCACCAAAAAAAAAAAAAAAATTAGCTTAGTGGTTTTCAGACTGATTCATGGAATCTTAGGTCCCCACAGAGATGCCTCAGGGCAATAAGGCAGGGCAGGATTGAGGGTAGGGAGAACAGCAGGTTTTTCAGACTCTACTGTCTGAAATAATTAAGTCTTCCTGTGATAGTCTTTCAGAGCACCATGTACGTTTCCCTTACAGTCTTTTTCCAGTTTGTAATTACATCTTTATCCATATATTATTTGCTAGACATCTGTTTCTCTTTCTAGACCACATTCTCCATAAAGACAAGGACTGTGACTATTCAGTTCACTATTATCAGCTCAATAACAAGCACAGGGTCGGCACGTGGTACATGATTAATTGTTGAATGATGTATCATAAGTCAAAGTAACACAATCTCCTGGGAGCCCATGATCCCTGAAGGACGGTGTCACTGCGAACTGATGGCAGAACACGAGTCACGTTAAAAGGTCATTCATTACATGGTAAAATGAAGTGAAAGTCACTCAGCCATGTCTAACTCTTTGTGACCCCCATGTACTATAATCTTCCAGGCCCCTCTGTCCATGGAATTCTCCAGGCAAGAATACTGAAGTGGGTAGCTGTTCCCTTCTCCAGAGGATCTTCCCAACTCAGGATTGAACCCAGGTCTCCTACATTGCAGCGGGATCTTTCACCATCTGAGTCACCAGAGAGGAACCCTAACCAGAGAGTCAGGAGGCTGCTGTTCTAGTCTGGGTTCTGCTCTAACTAGCTAGGGGACACCCCTGGGTAATCAAATCTCCTTGAGTCACCTTTCTCTCCTCTGAAAAAATGAGGGAATAAGATTAGGTCAGTGGGGGGCTTCCCTGGTGGTCCAGTGGGTAAGGACACCGCCTTGCAGTGCAAGGGGTGCTGGTTCGATCCTTGGCCTGGGAAGATCCCACGTGCCGCGGAGCGGCTGGACCGATGTGTCCTACTACTGAGTTGGAGCTCTGGAGCGCATGCGCCCAGACCCGGTGCTCGGCAGCGAGAGGCCATTGCAATGGGAGGCCCACACAGGCCAAAGAACAAAGATGGATGAAAATAGATAAATGAAAGACCAATAGAAGTGCCCCCCACCAAAAAAAAAAAAAAAATTAGCTTAGTGGTTTTCAGACTGATTCATGGAATCTTAGGTCCCCACAGAGATGCCTCAGGGCAATAAGGCAGGGCAGGATTGAGGGTAGGGAGAACAGCAGGTTTTTCAGACTCTACTGTCTGAAATAATTAAGTCTTCCTGTGATAGTCTTTCAGAGCACCATGTACGTTTCCCTTACAGTCTTTTTCCAGTTTGTAATTACATCTTTATCCATATATTATTTGCTAGACATCTGTTTCTCTTTCTAGACCACATTCTCCATAAAGACAAGGACTGTGACTATTCAGTTCACTATTATCAGCTCAATAACAAGCACAGGGGTCGGCACGTGGTACATGATTAATTGTTGAATGAGTGAATTCACACCCATCATTTCTGACCCTGGAGGTGTTTATAAATATGGAGATGATTAGTTTCAGATATATAATATAAAATATGCACAAGATTATTCATACCATTGTTTGTAAGAGTAAAAAAAAAGAATAAATTATATATCACTTATAAGAGTAAAACAGACTATCAATAGAGAACTACTGATAGATTACAAAATATTGTTACAATATTTTTATCTTTCTCTTCATGATTAAAGTATGTAAAAACAACTATCTCTGAGTCTTGACTTGACCCGGATTTCTTAGAAAAGTGTATGACCCCGGGCATAGAGATCACAGATTCACTAAACTTCAGTTTCCTTTTTTTATAAAATGACTAGGATAGTCTGTAATCTCTCAGGTCTCTTCTTGCTCTAACAGTCTATGATTTTCATGATCTTGTCCCTTTTTCAATCCAAAAAAATTTAGATAAAGCTTATATGGATGTTGAGGGAAAGGAGGAATGGGTGAGATGTATGCAAAGAGTAACATGGAAACTTACACTATTATATATAAAATAGACAATGGGAATCTGCTGTAAGACAAGGGAACTCAAACGGGGGTTCTGTAACAACCTAGAGGGGTGGGATGGGGAGGGAGATGGGAGGAAAGTTCAAAAGGGAGGGGCCATATGTATACCTATAGCTGATTCAAGTTGATCTGTAGCAGTAAACAGCAAAACTCTGAAAATAATAAAAATAATTTTTTAAAAGAAAAACAAAAAAAGCTGATGACCTGCACAGATTTAGAACTCAATGCAATAGAATTAATCTAAGGGAATGAACAAGCTCTCTGGTGGAAAGAGATATTTAGGGAATATCTGAAATATTCTGAGAGGGGGACTATGAATTGGCAAAGACAGAACTGAGAGAAAAGTTCCCTTCCACCTACTAGCATTGCTTGTCATTTTGGGAAAACAGTTCATCTCCTTGGGGCTAACATCTGTTTCTCTTTCTAGACCACATTCTCCATAAAGACAAGGACTGTGACTATTCAGTTCACTATTATCAGCTCAATAACAAGCACAGGGGTCGGCACGTGGTACATGATTAATTGTTGAATGAGTGAATTCACACCCATCATTTCTGACCCTGGAGGTGTTTATAAATATGGAGATGATTAGTTTCAGATATATAATATAAAATATGCACAAGATTATTCATACCATTGTTTGTAAGAGTAAAAAAAAAGAATAAATTATATATCACTTATAAGAGTAAAACAGACTATCAATAGAGAACTACTGATAGATTACAAAATATTGTTACAATATTTTTATCTTTCTCTTCATGATTAAAGTATGTAAAAACAACTATCTCTGAGTCTTGACTTGACCCGGATTTCTTAGAAAAGTGTATGACCCCGGGCATAGAGATCACAGATTCACTAAACTTCATTTTCCTTTTTTTATAAAATGACTAGGATAGTCTGTAATCTCTCAGGTCTCTTCTTGCTCTAACAGTCTATGATTTTCATGATCTTGTCCCTTTTTCAATCCAAAAAAATTTAGATAAAGCTTATATGGATGTTGAGGGAAAGGAGGAATGGGTGAGATGTATGCAAAGAGTAACATGGAAACTTACACTATTATATATAAAATAGACAATGGGAATCTGCTGTAAGACAAGGGAACTCAAACGGGGGTTCTGTAACAACCTAGAGGGGTGGGATGGGGAGGGAGATGGGAGGAAAGTTCAAAAGGGAGGGGCCATATGTATACCTATAGCTGATTCAAGTTGATCTGTAGCAGTAAACAGCAAAACTCTGAAAATAATAAAAATAATTTTTTAAAAGAAAAACAAAAAAAGCTGATGACCTGCACAGATTTAGAACTCAATGCAATAGAATTAATCTAAGGGAATGAACAAGCTCTCTGGTGGAAAGAGATATTTAGGGAATATCTGAAATATTCTGAGAGGGGGACTATGAATTGGCAAAGACAGAACTGAGAGAAAAGTTCCCTTCCACCTACTAGCATTGCTTGTCATTTTGGGAAAACAGTTCATCTCCTTGGGGCTTCAATTTCTTCACAAATAAGGGCAGAAGTAGTATCTGTTTCAGCTGCCCTGTGTGATGTTACAAGAATCCAAACAAATACCAGCAAAAATGCTTTGTAACTGATACCAGGATATCTACACTTACAATGTTGTCATTATTATTATTATTATTAGGTTAACATAAAGGTCATGATATTAATACTAATGCCAAAATAATTAAACAATAAACAGTACAGCATAATAAATCAATGGATTAAAGGGAAAATCCACTAGTAGCGCTAAATGCTGGGAACTTAAAATAAGATAAAAATGGTATCACGCATCAGTAGGGAAAAGATGTATACAATTCAATAAGAGGGCTACTGAATAGAAAAAAAAAAATTCACCTCTGTGAATGGCAGAAATTCAAAAGTTTCAATATGCATTCTGTAGATTAGACTCTAGGCAATAGTCACTGTCATATAATAATGCTGGAAGAATAAATTTTTTATGATCATTCTGGAGGGTAATTTGGCAATATCTATCAACATTACCAATGCAAATAATAATTACAAAGTGAAAATAGCAAATGCTTTTAACCTAGCAATCTTTACTAGGGATACTTATCCTACAGATACACTTAAAGATGGATGATATAAAATATGCACAAGATTATTCATACCATTGTTTGTAAGAGTAAAAAAAAGGAAATTACATCATATGCAGTATATAAGAGTAAAACATTATCTATCAGTGGAGCACTATACCATAAGTAGTCGAAATCATTGTGTATTGAATGGAAAGGTCTCCAGGAAAAATTAAGTTTAAAAAAAGTTTAGAAGAATACATAAAATACGCTACCTCTTCTGTAAAATGAGGGCAGGGTGCGAATCTATATTCCTATTTTGTAAGTATGCATGAAGAAACTCCAGAAAGATACATAAGACACTAAGAACAGTGTATACCCATGAAGGGCAAATCTGAAAGCTAACAAGATGGCAGATGAGCAACTGAGGGAGATTTATCCCTGTAACATGGTGTATACCATGGTTTTTGAACCACCTGTATTTAGGGAATATCTGAAACATTCTGAGCGGGGGCCTATGAATCGGCAAAGACAGAACTGAGAGAAAAGTTCCCTTCCACCTACTAGCATTGCTTGTCATTTTGGGAAAACAGTTCATCTCCTTGGGGCTTCAATTTCTTCACAAATAAGGGCAGAAGTAGTATCTGTTTCAGCTGCCCTGTGTGATGTTACAAGAATCCAAACAAATACCAGCAAAAATGCTTTGTAACTGATACCAGGATATCTACACTTACAATGTTGTCATTATTATTATTATTATTAGGTTAACATAAAGGTCATGATATTAATACTAATGCCAAAATAATTAAACAATAAACAGTACAGCATAATAAATCAATGGATTAAAGGGAAAATCCACTAGTAGCGCTAAATGCTGGGAACTTAAAATAAGATAAAAATGGTATCACGCATCAGTAGGGAAAAGATGTATACAATTCAATAAGAGGGCTACTGAATAGAAAAAAAAAAATTCACCTCTGTGAATGGCAGAAATTCAAAAGTTTCAATATGCATTCTGTAGATTAGACTCTAGGCAATAGTCACTGTCATATAATAATGCTGGAAGAATAAATTTTTTATGATCATTCTGGAGGGTAATTTGGCAATATCTATCAACATTACCAATGCAAATAATAATTACAAAGTGAAAATAGCAAATGCTTTTAACCTAGCAATCTTTACTAGGGATACTTATCCTACAGATACACTTAAAGATGGATGATATAAAATATGCACAAGATTATTCATACCATTGTTTGTAAGAGTAAAAAAAAGGAAATTACATCATATGCAGTATATAAGAGTAAAACATTATCTATCAGTGGAGCACTATACCATAAGTAGTCGAAATCATTGTGTATTGAATGGAAAGGTCTCCAGGAAAAATTAAGTTTAAAAAAAGTTTAGAAGAATACATAAAATACGCTACCTCTTCTGTAAAATGAGGGCAGGGTGCGAATCTATATTCCTATTTTGTAAGTATGCATGAAGAAACTCCAGAAAGATACATAAGACACTAAGAACAGTGTATACCCATGAAGGGCAAATCTGAAAGCTAACAAGATGGCAGATGAGCAACTGAGGGAGATTTATCCCTGTAACATGGTGTATACCATGGTTTTTGAACCACCTGGATCTATTTAAAACATTAAATTTAATTTTTAAAAATATCATGAAATGATAGCCTTTATGGAAAAAAGTGAGGCCAGGTAAAGAGACAGTTTCCTCCCCATGCCCAGGAGAAGAAATGTTCAAGAGTACACCTAAAAAAAAAAAAAAAAAAAAAAAGAACAGTTTTTTTTCTATACATTTTCACAGTGTTTTTCTTGAGAATAATACATAAGCTGAAGTGGGGAAATTATTTCCAATCTTTTAAAGGGAAAGAAAAAATATCTGTTGCTGTCATTTCTATGACTGTACAGGGTGAGTTCCATCGAGCAGGCTTCCATATTATAAAATAACAAATTTCTCCAAAGGAGTCTTTTGTAGTGCTTATTTAAGCTATCAGGAAAGTGAAGAGTCTTAAATGACAAGAGTGTTTATATATTTAATTTTTGTGTAACATTAGAACCATAAAAGCTCTCTCTTTAAAATGGGGAATATGTGACACATGCAGTTAATTTCCACATTAAATTATTGAATGAAAAATACACACATTATCCACTGCGACTCCAGGATTAGGTCAGGTCAAATTTTATTGCTTTTGGCCAAGGGCTTTTGTAAGACTTATAAGGCTAAGAGCAGGTACAGTGTTATCGTTGGTATAAGTTATAGAGTTAGAATGAGGTTCTGAGTGGGAAAATACTTAGTATTTCAGAGGTAATTTCATGAAAATCATCATGAGACTAGCACATCACTGTGTTGATTTAACTGGAACTTTATAAGATCACTTTAGCTATGGTTTCTGAAACCGCCAAGTTTCATGTATTCGTCTGACAATAAATAATCACCCTTTTCTAGACTGATCTGTAATGGATGCTAATTTGAATTACTTCCAAGAGGTTTCTGACATGAGGTCAAATAAATATGACCAAAGGAAAAAGTGTGAAGGAAATGTGGATGATCCTTCAGCTCAGGGTTCCAAAAGTAAACATTAGATGAGCTAAAGTTGTCTAATTTTATCTACCTTCAAACCTGGACGTGGAATCTGGAAAGGGTTTAATTTTTCTATCAGAGTAACCAAAAATTGTAACTGATTAAAAAAAAAGGTCTAATAAATAGGGCCTACTAAATAAAGTGCTATTCCTTAGATAAATTTATGAAGAAATCTAATAATAGTGGTAGCACTAATAGTAGGAAATATTTATTGAGCTTTTACTATGTGCCAAGCTAAGTGTTTTCTCCATATTATCTCATTTAATCCTTTCAACAGCCTTATGAGGTAGGATCTGGTCTTCTTTCTTCTCTTCATTTTGTAGGAGGAAATTAAGAATTGTCCAAGTTGTACAGCTAGTAGGTGATAAAGTCAGGATAAATATATATCACCAAACAACATACCCATAAGAGCACATTGGACCTTCATTTATGTTAAATCATATACAGGATTTTATTGTTCTGTAGTAGGTCAGAGCTTAAAATAGTTTGCCAAAACTTCCCCATGATTTCCAAGTAAAGATAATCTTTTAAATGACACCTATATTTCTTTCCAATAATTTTATTATTCTATGTTTAAACAATCCAATCTACCAAACACTGTGGTAGTAAATTCTTTGTTATTTGGTAAGGAATTAATAAAGCTAAGGAATGTATTTGTGTTGGCTGGATGTTCTTTAAGACCAGAGGATAAAGATTTGGACTTCAAGATCTGTCGCTCATATTCTTTTATGTAATTCTGGAAAATCAAAACCCATCTATAGTTAGCAAAAGAACTGGGATATTTTTAATGATCTTAAGAAATGGCCCTTTGTTTTACAACATTAAAACAGAGTGATAAAAATGATAAAATAAAAAATTAGAAGTATAAAAATATATACAATTAATTTTAGAAAAGTTTTACTTAAAATGGTGATGTGGTAAGATCTAAAATGCAAGAACAAAATAGTAAAATACTATAAACCACATACTATATATATAATAAATAATAAATGAAAAACTCAAGATCCTGGAATTTAATAATCAAAGAAAAGCAGAGATCATTTGATCCAACTTACTCTTTTAAAACTATGGAAACTGAGACCCAAAGAGGTGAAAGGACTTGATGAAGGTCACAAAACTATCTGGCATTGCCAAGATAAGAATCCTATTTTTTTTGGAATTACTTCCCAAGCAAAAATCAACCAGAAACCAACAGAGGCTGACCTATTTAATCCTGTTCAATTTTCTAGCCTTAATGAGGTAGGCTAAATAAAGTGCTATTCCTTAGATAAATTTATGAAGAAATCTAATAATAGTGGTAGCACTAATAGTAGGAAATATTTATTGAGCTTTTACTATGTGCCAAGCTAAGTGTTTTCTCCATATTATCTCATTTAATCCTTTCAACAGCCTTATGAGGTAGGATCTGGTCTTCTTTCTTCTCTTCATTTTGTAGGAGGAAATTAAGAATTGTCCAAGTTGTACAGCTAGTAGGTGATAAAGTCAGGATAAATATATATCACCAAACAACATACCCATAAGAGCACATTGGACCTTCATTTATGTTAAATCATATACAGGATTTTATTGTTCTGTAGTAGGTCAGAGCTTAAAATAGTTTGCCAAAACTTCCCCATGATTTCCAAGTAAAGATAATCTTTTAAATGACACCTATATTTCTTTCCAATAATTTTATTATTCTATGTTTAAACAATCCAATCTACCAAACACTGTGGTAGTAAATTCTTTGTTATTTGGTAAGGAATTAATAAAGCTAAGGAATGTATTTGTGTTGGCTGGATGTTCTTTAAGACCAGAGGATAAAGATTTGGACTTCAAGATCTGTCGCTCATATTCTTTTATGTAATTCTGGAAAATCAAAACCCATCTATAGTTAGCAAAAGAACTGGGATATTTTTAATGATCTTAAGAAATGGCCCTTTGTTTTACAACATTAAAACAGAGTGATAAAAATGATAAAATAAAAAATTAGAAGTATAAAAATATATACAATTAATTTTAGAAAAGTTTTACTTAAAATGGTGATGTGGTAAGATCTAAAATGCAAGAACAAAATAGTAAAATACTATAAACCACATACTATATATATAATAAATAATAAATGAAAAACTCAAGATCCTGGAATTTAATAATCAAAGAAAAGCAGAGATCATTTGATCCAACTTACTCTTTTAAAACTATGGAAACTGAGACCCAAAGAGGTGAAAGGACTTGATGAAGGTCACAAAACTATCTGGCATTGCCAAGATAAGAATCCTAGATTCCTGCTCCCAATTCACTATTATTTCACACATGTATATTACTTCCCAAGCAAAAATCACCAGAAACCACAGAGGTCTGAAGCCTAGGCTAGGAACTTCAGGGGTTAATGCACCTAGCCCATAATCTGAGCAATTTGTAGAACTGAGATGAGAGTTCTTGAGTTTGCAGAAGTTGAGAATTCTCAACAAAAGGAGCTTGTTCAATTCTGATCCCCTTAGGATTAGAGTAACATGTTGAGAGCTCTTAGACACTTGCAACTTCTGCTGGCATCAGAAATTCACACCTTAGGCTTCAGATTCTTGCAGGGGTAGATCATGGTAACCAATACATCAGGTAAAAATCTCCAGACAGTTGACCAAACCCTAGTCAGTGCACATGATAGCCCACTGGTCCTCCCTCTCCAGGACTCTGAAAAGAAACATAAATTTAAGAGACTGATTTTGCTCTTTATGTGGATTCTCTCAAGTATAACCAGCTCTGGTCCTTAACATATAGATGTTTTCCCAACCTGGCCCCAGCATTCTCTTCCAGCTCCATCTCCCAACTCATCTTGCATTCTAAAGCCAAAACTATGGATCAGCTCAACTTACCTTGGGATAATCATATAATCTCATACATTCATGCCCTTGCACATGCTGTTCCCTCTGCATGGCATGTTCTCCCACCTTTTCCCAACATCTAGACTGAACAAATACACAACTGGGTGGATGAATGAATGGATGGCAAATAAATGAAGGAATGAATGAATATAATTTGAGAAGCACCAGAAAAACCTGCCAACTTAAATGAGCTCCAGCTCCCACTCAAAAATAAACAATTAATTTTAGAAAAGTTTTATAAATGGTGATGTGGTAAGATCTAAAATGCAAGAACAAAATAGTAAAATACTATAAACCACATACTATATATATAATAAATAATAAATGAAAAACTCAAGATCCTGGAATTTAATAATCAAAGAAAAGCAGAGATCATTTGATCCAACTTACTCTTTTAAAACTATGGAAACTGAGACCCAAAGAGGTGAAAGGACTTGATGAAGGTCACAAAACTATCTGGCATTGCCAAGATAAGAATCCTAGATTCCTGCTCCCAATTCACTATTATTTCACACATGTATATTACTTCCCAAGCAAAAATCACCAGAAACCACAGAGGTCTGAAGCCTAGGCTAGGAACTTCAGGGGTTAATGCACCTAGCCCATAATCTGAGCAATTTGTAGAACTGAGATGAGAGTTCTTGAGTTTGCAGAAGTTGAGAATTCTCAACAAAAGGAGCTTGTTCAATTCTGATCCCCTTAGGATTAGAGTAACATGTTGAGAGCTCTTAGACACTTGCAACTTCTGCTGGCATCAGAAATTCACACCTTAGGCTTCAGATTCTTGCAGGGGTAGATCATGGTAACCAATACATCAGGTAAAAATCTCCAGACAGTTGACCAAACCCTAGTCAGTGCACATGATAGCCCACTGGTCCTCCCTCTCCAGGACTCTGAAAAGAAACATAAATTTAAGAGACTGATTTTGCTCTTTATGTGGATTCTCTCAAGTATAACCAGCTCTGGTCCTTAACATATAGATGTTTTCCCAACCTGGCCCCAGCATTCTCTTCCAGCTCCATCTCCCAACTCATCTTGCATTCTAAAGCCAAAACTATGGATCAGCTCAACTTACCTTGGGATAATCATATAATCTCATACATTCATGCCCTTGCACATGCTGTTCCCTCTGCATGGCATGTTCTCCCACCTTTTCCCAACATCTAGACTGAACAAATACACAACTGGGTGGATGAATGAATGGATGGCAAATAAATGAAGGAATGAATGAATATAATTTGAGAAGCACCAGAAAAACCTGCCAACTTAAATGAGCTCCAGCTCCCACTCAAAAAATTGAAATTAAGCCTTCACTAGTTGAGTAGCCTCTGCTTCCTTCTTGGATCACAGCAGTGTTGTGATTCTCAGCTGCAAGGCATTTGTATAAAGTTTAAATAATGATTATGATACTGAAGTTGGAGCCTTGAGTACAAAAGATGTGAAATTATGCCTAGGATGCATATAATTGGGCATAACCATAGATATGTCAATGAGCATCCATCATAGGGCAGAATGAATGAAAATCACAGTCACAGAAAACTAACCAAAATGATAACAGCTTTGCGTAACTTTATGAAACTAAGAGCAATGCCATGTAGGGAAACCCAAGACGGAAGGGCCATGGTGGAGAATCCTGACAAAATATGGTCCCTGGAGAAGGGAATGGCAAACCACTCCAGCGTTATTGCCTTGAGAACCCCATGAACAGTATAAAAAGGCAAAAAGATCTGACACTGAAAGATCACTCAGGTTATTAGGTGTCCAATATGCTATTGAAGAAGAGTGCAGAAATAGCTGCAGACAAATGAAAAGGCTGAACCAAAGCACAAATGACACACAATTGTGGATATGTTTGGTGGTGAAAGTAAATTTGGATGGTTTTTTTAGAAAAAAAAAACAATATTGCATAGGAAGCCGGAATGTTAGGTCCATGAATCAAGGTAAATTGGAAATGATCAAACAGTAGACAACAAAAGTGAACATCAATATTTTAGGAATAAGGACACGAACTTTCTTGAACTAAAATGGATAGGAAAGGATGAATGCAATTCCAACAGCCACTGTATATACTACTGTGAGCAAGAATCCCTTGGAAGAAATGGAGTAGCCCTAATAGTCAACAAGAGTCCAAAACGTAGTACTTGGGTGCTGTCTCAAAAATGAGAACATGATCTCAGTACGTTTTCAAGGCAAACCATTTAATATCACAGTAATCCAAGTCTATGCACCATCCACTAATGCCAAAGAAGCCAAAGTAGAACAGTTCTATGAAGACCTACAAGATTTTCTAGAACTAACACCCCCCTCCCCAGCAAAAAAAGATATCCTTTACAACACTGGGGACTGGAATGCAAAAGTAAGAAGTCAAGAGATACTTGGAGTCACAGGCAAGTTTGGCCTTGGAATATAAAATTAAGCAGGGAAAAGGCTAACAGAGTTTTGACAAGAGGATGCACCTGTTATAGCAAACACCTTCTTCCAACAACACAAGAGATGACTCTGAACATGGACATCACCAGGTAGTCAATACAAAAATCAGATTGATTATATTCTTTGCAGCTGAAGATGGAGAAGCTCTATACAGTCAGCAAAAACAAGTCATGAAGCAGCCTGTGGCTCAGAGAATGAGCTCCTTATTGCAAAATTCAGGCTTAAATTAAACAAAGTAGGGAAAACCACTAGACCATTCAGGTATGACCTTAATCAAATCCCTTATGATTCTAAGTGGAGGTGACAAACAGATTCAAGGGATTAGATCTGGTAGACAGAGTACCTAAAGAAATATGAACAGAAGTTCATATCATTGTACAAGAGGCAGTGATCAGAACCACCCTCAAGAAAAAGAACTACAAAAAGAGGCTTCTGAGGACACTTTACAAATAGTTGAGAAGAGAAGTGAAAGGCAAAGGGGAAAAGGAAATGTGTACCCATCTGAATGCAGAGTTCCAAATAATAGCAAAGATAGATGAGAAAGCCTTCTTAAGTGAACAAAGAAAGAGAGGAAAACAACAGAATGGAAAAGACTAGAGATCTCTTTAAGAAAACTGGAGTTGCCAAGGGAATATTTCACTCAAAGATGGGCACAAAAAAGGGCAGAAATGGCAAGGACCTAGCAGAAACAGAAGAGATTAAGCAGAAGTGGCAAGAATACACAGAAGTATACAAAAAATACCTTAATGAACTAGGTAGCCACAATGGTGTGGTCACTCACCTAGAACCAGACATTCTGTAGAGTAAAGTCAAGTGAGTTTTAGGAGCATTACTATGAACAAAGGTAGTATGGATGATGGAATTCCAGCTGAGGTGTTTCAGATCCTAAAAGATGCTGCTGCTAAAGTGCTGTACTCAATATGCCAGCAAATTTGGAAATCTCAGCAGTGGCCACAGGACTGGAAAAGATCAGTTTACTTTCCAATCCCAAAGAAGGGCAATGCCAAAGAATGCTGAAACTGCCCCACATTTACACTCATTTCACATGCTACCAACGTAATGCTCAAAATTATTCAAGCTAGGCTTCAATAGTATGTGAACTGAGAACTTCCAGATGTACAAGCTGCATTAAGAAAAGGCAGAGGAACCAGTGATCAAATTGCCAACATATGTTAAATCATAGAGAAAGCAGTGGAATTCCAGAAAAACATCTGCTTCTGCTTCATTGCCTATGCTAAAGCCTTTGTGGGGATTATAATGAGCTTCGGAAAATTCTGAAAGAGATGGCAATACCAGACCACCTTACCTGCCTCCTGAGAAAACTGTATGCAGGCCAAGAAGCAACAGTTAGAACCAAACATGGAATAATGGACTGGTTCAAAATTGAAACAAGAGTACATCAAAGCTGTATATTGTCAACCTACTTCTTTTAAGTTACATGAAGGTTACATCATGCAAAATAACAGGCTGGATGAAGCTCAAGCTGGAATCAAGATTCCTGGAAGAAATATCAATAACCTCAGATATGCAGATAGTACTACCATAATGGCAGAAGGAGAAGAGGAACTAAATAACCCCTTGATGAAGGTGAAAGAGGAGAATGAAAAAGCTGGCCTAAAACTCAACATTCAAAAAACAAAGACCAAAAAGAAAAATAAAGAAAACAAACAAAAAAAAAAACCACCAAAAACCAAAAAACAAAGACCATAGCATCTGGTCCCATCACTTCATGGCAAATAGATGGGGAAGCAATGGAAACAGTGACAGACTTTCTTTTCTTTCTCTCCAAAATCACCAGGGGTGAGAACTTCAACCTTGAAATGAAAAGACGTGTGCTCCTTGGAAGGGAAGCTATGACAAATATAGAAAACATATTAGAAAGCAGAGGCATCACTTTGCCAACAGAAATCCATATAGTCAAAGCTATGGTTCTTCCAGTAGTCATGTGTGGATATGAGAGCTGAGCCAGAATAAAGGCTGATCGCCGAGAAATTGATGTTTTCAAACTGTGGTGCTGGAGAAGACTCTTGATAGTCCCTTGGGCAACAAAAAGATCGAAACAGTCAATCCTAAAGGAGGTCAACCTCGAATATTAATTGGAAGGACTGATGTAGAAGCTAAAACTCCAATGCTTTGGCCACCTGATGTGAAGAGCTCACTCTTTGGAGAAGACCCTGATGCTGGGAAAGACTGCAGGCAGGAGGAAAAGGGGGCGACAGAAGATGAGATGTTAGATGGCATTATCAACTCAATGGACATGAGTTTGAGGAAACGCTGGGAGATAGTGAAGGATAGGGAAGCCTGGTGCCTGGTGAGCTGCATTCATGGGGTTGCAGACTCCATCACAACTGAGCAACTGAACAACAGCCACTGAATCATCTCTTCACTGAGAGTGCAACATATGTGGGTATCAATAACCACTGTGTTTATAGTAGAGGAAACAAGTTTTGAAACTTTGTAGTAGAAATAACGCCCTATGTTTTACCTTCTGACTACCTATTCTATAATAAAGACACTTCGGGGGGAAAACAATCTAAATATGTAAATGAAAATAGTCTCATAGAATGTCTTTATGCTGTCAGCCATCATGAATACTGTGATGTAAACTAATTTATTATTATATAATTTTTTCTTAGATATTTAACTTTCCTCTGTGACAACTGGGTTCAGAACTGGACCATGGAGAAGGCAGTGTGGTAAAATTGGAAGCTTGGCATAGTGATGCAAGAGAATAGGCTTATTTAGAGAAATGGGATAAACCCAGTGAGGAACACATAGACATTTTTCTGGGTGAACAGGAGAGAGTGAGACCCAGCAAAAGGGAGCTAGAAAGCCCAAAGGAGAACTCTGAACTGTATCACAATCTTCATCCTCCCCTTCTTTTGATGCACATTCAACAATAGGGCACAATCCCAAGAAAATGGAACTCAGGCTCTAGAATACTCATTCTAAACAATCTTGGTATCATTCTCCCTTTGAGGGCCTGTCCAGGAAAAAACAGAACAAAACAAACCCAAAAATGTGCTTGTTCATATATCCAGTATATTTTATCTACATTTTCTAGACGTTTATAGACACTCTGAAGCCAAGACTTAGGTTGTGTAGTGATCCATTAACTGCAGGTTAAGGACTTCATGACTGGTTAACATTTGCAGACTGTTCCAAAGTTTGTCAACTACTTTTCACATGATTATGTCACTTAACAACACAATTTGCCAGTCGCTCTATCATCTTACTCATAAGGAAACAGAACGTCAGCCTGGTTTTCCAGAGTATATCCTCAATTTCTATCTACATGGAAAATATCTAGAAAGAAGGCCAAGAACTGGTATTGGTGGTTGCCTCTGGAAAGCAAGTTAAGGGAGAATATAACCTTTTGTAGTGTTTCTATATTTTTCATGTGTGATGTCACTTTTTAAAAAAGATATCAGATCTCCTACTTCAAACCTGCATTTTCACCCCTTTCAATAGGTGAAATGATAAGTTCACTAAGAAAAATCAGATATTTTCCATGTCTTCTGAAAATGAAAACTTTTAATACAAATTTTTATATCACTTTTAAATCACTTACCTCTTAACCCTAGTCCGATAATTTGTAGGTAAATAATGCATGTTGAAAGTGAATTTCTTTGCAGCCTGATGAGATGGTATCTTGCTAATATATGACACTTATATATATAACAATTAAATGTTTTAATGAGTGTCCTGGCTTTTTACTTGCAAATTAGTTCTCAGTAGAATTATTGGACTATGGAGTTTACCCCAAAATTTTTGATACAATAAATACTAAAATAAAAAAATTTCTCTTCATTCTCCAGTTTCAGGCAGCATTTAGCCAAAGTCTCCAAACAACATTCCAAACAGCACGCCCTCAGTTTAAACTATTTCTTCTCTTTGTGTGTTACTAAAATTTTTAAGTAACTAAATAATCAGTATCTACTATTCATATACACTATTTAAAAACCAAAACCTTGAATCATGAGATGCTTATTACTTTTCTATTTTAAGGCTTAAAGAAATAAATTAGTGGTAGGGCATTTTTAAACAAATAAAGATGATGAATACCTTGATGTGAGACCTTACTATTCAATATGATTCATAATAAATTGAGTGGCGATCATTACAATGCCGGAAACACTTAGTTTCAGTTGTGACCCAACTCCAGTAGGTTTTTTAGTATCTATTAAAATGGACAGATCTATTCCATAAAGGAGAAAGCCAACCAAAGCTGTGTAATTATTTTTGGTTTCTGCCTGGACTTTCGGGTACTGCTAATGCTCAGTGGCAGAGCTGGTTAAGCAAAGGTGAACTTTTAAGAAGAGCCTTCCACCAGCTCTTCCACAATAAAAGACAATGTTCCAGGTCAAGAGCTGCAGTTGTCCAGGTTCCCAAAATCCTGGTCCTTGCCTAGGAGGGTGAAAACAACACCATGTTTGTGAAACAGCAGTTATATGAGTGATTCAACATCTGTCAACACCATTCAACAGTTACTCTGAGTAGATTCATCTTGGTGACTGAGTTGAAGGTGGGAGGGCGGGGGAAGAATTGAATAGAAAGGTCACAGTTCTCTGGCATGCCAGATCTTCATGGGAAAATCTAAGTTATCTGTGCACAATGTGGGTAGTGAATGAGCTGGGTGGACACCGCAAATATTATAAGCCATAGGCCCTACAGAAAATAAAGTGTCTTGAGGCCATGTGTCCACATAGGCATATGGTTTCTGTAAGAATTGAAGTAAGAAACTGTACAGCTGAATTATAATACTGGCACCTACTAGCTATTTGAAAATCCGTAAAACATTCTTAAGAATTAACTCCCTTACTTGAAAGGTAAGAATAAGAATTAACCCAGCAAAGCTTGTGAGATTTAAATGTCTCTCAATACCCTTCTGACACCAAGACCAATCATCAAGTTAAAACATGAATTGATTATGTCATTTCCCTTCTTCACTGGCTCCCATGAGATTAAAAACCAACCCTCAGCACTGCATCAAGGACTTTCACATATCAGCCCATCCCACTTTCTTCTTTGCTCTGCTGCAGCTTTTCATGCTCAACTCTTTCAACCCTCAGTTTCTCCCCCTGGAATGCCCTTCTCTGTGTGGTAAAATCCTACTCAATCTTCAAAACCCAGACCAAACATCACCTTTTATTATTCCACCCCTTCCCAACTTTGATGGTCCTTAGAACTTCAATAATACTTTGTTCATTGCAAGATCACATCTTACTGTAATTACCTGTATCTTAATCCATCTGCCCATTGGTTTGTGAGTCCTAGGACAAGGGTGATGTCTTATTCTTATTTATATCCACATCATCCAGCACAATGCCTTCTAATCTCAAAGATGGTCAAAAAATTATATACTCATATATGGAAATGTGAATACATGAAGGAGTTTATAATAGCAAAATGTCATTAAAATATAGTAATTAGCAATAGTAAAGGTGAAGAATCTGAGCAATAAGCATTTGGTTCCAGAGTTTTGTACTTGAAAAACTTAATATGAGAATCCTTCATATTCTAGATGCCACATATTTTTCCATGACCCTGCAGAGGAATGGGTGGGTGCACCAGCAGGTGAGCCACTTGAAGTTACAAGGCACTACACATCCTAACCTTCACTGTTAAAGGACAGTTATATGAGTGATTCAACATCTGTCAACACCATTCAACAGTTACTCTGAGTAGATTCATCTTGGTGACTGAGTTGAAGGTGGGAGGCGGGAAGAATTGAATAGAAAGGTCACAGTTCTCTGGCATGCCAGATCTTCATGGGAAAATCTAAGTTATCTGTGCACAATGTGGGTAGTGAATGAGCTGGGTGGACACCGCAAATATTATAAGCCATAGGCCCTACAGAAAATAAAGTGTCTTGAGGCCATGTGTCCACATAGGCATATGGTTTCTGTAAGAATTGAAGTAAGAAACTGTACAGCTGAATTATAATACTGGCACCTACTAGCTATTTGAAAATCCGTAAAACATTCTTAAGAATTAACTCCCTTACTTGAAAGGTAAGAATAAGAATTAACCCAGCAAAGCTTGTGAGATTTAAATGTCTCTCAATACCCTTCTGACACCAAGACCAATCATCAAGTTAAAACATGAATTGATTATGTCATTTCCCTTCTTCACTGGCTCCCATGAGATTAAAAACCAACCCTCAGCACTGCATCAAGGACTTTCACATATCAGCCCATCCCACTTTCTTCTTTGCTCTGCTGCAGCTTTTCATGCTCAACTCTTTCAACCCTCAGTTTCTCCCCCTGGAATGCCCTTCTCTGTGTGGTAAAATCCTACTCAATCTTCAAAACCCAGACCAAACATCACCTTTTATTATTCCACCCCTTCCCAACTTTGATGGTCCTTAGAACTTCAATAATACTTTGTTCATTGCAAGATCACATCTTACTGTAATTACCTGTATCTTAATCCATCTGCCCATTGGTTTGTGAGTCCTAGGACAAGGGTGATGTCTTATTCTTATTTATATCCACATCATCCAGCACAATGCCTTCTAATCTCAAAGATGGTCAAAAAATTATATACTCATATATGGAAATGTGAATACATGAAGGAGTTTATAATAGCAAAATGTCATTAAAATATAGTAATTAGCAATAGTAAAGGTGAAGAATCTGAGCAATAAGCATTTGGTTCCAGAGTTTTGTACTTGAAAAACTTAATATGAGAATCCTTCATATTCTAGATGCCACATATTTTTCCATGACCCTGCAGAGGAATGGGTGGGTGCACCAGCAGGTGAGCCACTTGAAGTTACAAGGCACTACACATCCTAACCTTCACTGTGGGACAGAACTAGTCCATGGAACAGTGCCTTTGTCTGGCAACTAATTAAAGATTCAGAGCGTCTCTCAGACTTTCTCAAAATCAAAACGCACAAACCTGTGTGCCTCTCTGTTTTCTTCTCTATAGCTCCTGTTTTCCACACCGTTCAGTACATGATGAAGTGTCATTTAACTATGAGGGAAAAAGGCACAGGGTTTTGAACCAAACAACCACAGGTTCAAAATCTGACCCTCCTATTCATTCCCAGTGTATGGCCTTGGACAGTGTCTTCAGTCTTGAAGAGTCTTTGGTCTCACCTCTAAAATGAGAAAAATTCATGATAGGGTTATTGTGAAATTTTTCAAGTGAGAAAAATGTGGAAGAAGGTATCTCAAGCTAAAAATATATGGAGACTGTAAGTTGTTATTCTCATGATGGTAAGTAGATTTGCCACCTCCTTTTGTTACTTCTTCCTCAATGTTTCCCTACCAGGGTCTTTGCCAGAACTCAGGGTACAAATGTACATCTCAATGGGCTTGGGTCTGCTTTTGCATAGAGGGCTATTTGCTCCAACCACTAATAGGTCTGATCTACTTTCTTTTCTGCAAAGAACTTGTGCAGGGGAAATAACAGTTTCAGCAGCCCCGATGGTAACAAAGCATTTCTTTGATCTCTTGCCATTATCTGAGTGTTGTTTTGAAAGCTACTTAAGGATGAAAGTATCCTCCAAAAACCTACTGTCAAAGAGGATTTCAGCTCACCTCAGATTCAACTAACTCTTGAGATTTGCATGTGTAAAAATGAGATGGAGATGGCTACAGAAGTACTGAATGAGCAATGTGGTGTCATGTCTTCAATACTGTTTGCCATTGAACTTCTGAATGAATACATGAAGGAGTTTATAATAGCAAAATGTCATTAAAATATAGTAATTAGCAATAGTAAAGGTGAAGAATCTGAGCAATAAGCATTTGGTTCCAGAGTTTTGTACTTGAAAAACTTAATATGAGAATCCTTCATATTCTAGATGCCACATATTTTTCCATGACCCTGCAGAGGAATGGGTGGGTGCACCAGCAGGTGAGCCACTTGAAGTTACAAGGCACTACACATCCTAACCTTCACTGTGGGACAGAACTAGTCCATGGAACAGTGCCTTTGTCTGGCAACTAATTAAAGATTCAGAGCGTCTCTCAGACTTTCTCAAAATCAAAACGCACAAACCTGTGTGCCTCTCTGTTTTCTTCTCTATAGCTCCTGTTTTCCACACCGTTCAGTACATGATGAAGTGTCATTTAACTATGAGGGAAAAAGGCACAGGGTTTTGAACCAAACAACCACAGGTTCAAAATCTGACCCTCCTATTCATTCCCAGTGTATGGCCTTGGACAGTGTCTTCAGTCTTGAAGAGTCTTTGGTCTCACCTCTAAAATGAGAAAAATTCATGATAGGGTTATTGTGAAATTTTTCAAGTGAGAAAAATGTGGAAGAAGGTATCTCAAGCTAAAAATATATGGAGACTGTAAGTTGTTATTCTCATGATGGTAAGTAGATTTGCCACCTCCTTTTGTTACTTCTTCCTCAATGTTTCCCTACCAGGGTCTTTGCCAGAACTCAGGGTACAAATGTACATCTCAATGGGCTTGGGTCTGCTTTTGCATAGAGGGCTATTTGCTCCAACCACTAATAGGTCTGATCTACTTTCTTTTCTGCAAAGAACTTGTGCAGGGGAAATAACAGTTTCAGCAGCCCCGATGGTAACAAAGCATTTCTTTGATCTCTTGCCATTATCTGAGTGTTGTTTTGAAAGCTACTTAAGGATGAAAGTATCCTCCAAAAACCTACTGTCAAAGAGGATTTCAGCTCACCTCAGATTCAACTAACTCTTGAGATTTGCATGTGTAAAAATGAGATGGAGATGGCTACAGAAGTACTGAATGAGCAATGTGGTGTCATGTCTTCAATACTGTTTGCCATTGAACTTTGAGTAAAGCTGAGACTTTGCATACACCTGAAGAGAGAGCATAGATTTTGATATGACTACAATATTTGATTTGGAATTTTTTAAGTATATGGTGTTGCTAATCACTGTTAGTTTGAACTCCAGTATTCACCATTTCCTGTGAGAGCTTGAAATGCCAAATATTTGGATTTATATAAAAATTTGGCTCACAAATGCCTCAGTGAATAGGAAAAGATATTTTGTGGTGGCCATCAGAAGGCATACACTTCCTTTGTCCTCACAAAGGGCAAAGATAATGCCAAGCCTGAGCTGATACTCCATCTCATGTAGATCACAGTACTAGTAGGATCTTTCTGGTCTCCCAGATAAAGCCTTGCCTCTCTCCCATAGTTAAAACAGAGATGTTTCTAAAATACCTACATGATTATATGATACCCTGATCTTTCAATAGGTCCAAAATGTCTTCAAAATAATATTGACACTTGTTAGCATGATAAGCTCCTGCCGCCCTGTGGAATTTCATCACTAACTAAAGCCACATTCTCATCCCATTCATCTCTTATGTTCCCCATAATTGCTCTGCCATTCCCTGACCGCACCATGATTCTGTGCCTTTGCACACCCAGGAACTTCTGCCTAGAATGCCTCTAACATATCCTTCAGGCGTCTGCCAAGAGCCAGTTTGTCCAGAAAGTTATCCTTAGCCATACTCTCCTCGGATTTTGGAGGGTGACCCCACTCCAAGCCTGCCTCTATAACAGCACTTTATTGCATTATAACTTACTAACTTGCCACTCTCCCCCTGGACCATAATTACCTTGAGGGTAGGATTAGGCTTACTCACATTTGCATCCCCAGCACTTTACCTCATCTGGCGCCCAACAGGGCTACACTGCAGGTCTGATAAATCAATCATCCAAACAGTACTACATTGAAAGTTGAATTTGATTTCTTATCCCAAACATGTCAGCAATTATCTTGGTGTTGGGTGCTGGACCAACAGATACAAAATTCAATCAACTCAACTATGTTTATTTACTGAAATCTGATTATGTATATATCCTTCCAACAAATCCTCATAATTCTTTTCCTCACGTCTATGGGCCAAATATCTTAACCTCAAGAGTTAAATATTGCCAATGACTTTCCTCAAAATCCTCCAAGCTAGGTTTCAACAGTATGTGAACTGAGTACTTCTAGATATAAAGCTGGATTTAGAAAAGGCAGAGGAACCAGAGATCAAATTGCCAATATCCACTGGAACAGAGAAAAAGCAAGAGAATCCCAGAAAAGCATCTAATTCTGCTTCACTGACTATACTAAAGCCTTTGACTGTGAGGATCACAACAAACTGTTGAAAATTCTTAAAGAGATGGGGGTGCCAGACCACCTTTCCTGCTTCCTGCTTAACCTGTATACAGGTCAAGAAGGAACAGGTACAATTGGACATGGAACAACAGACTGGTTCCAAATTGGGAAAGGAACATGTCAAGACTGTATATTGTCAACCTGCTTATTTAACTTATATGCAGAATATACCATGCAAATTGCTGGTTTAGATGAAGCATAAGCTGGAATCAAGATTGCCAGGAAGAATATCAATAACCTCAATATGCTGATGACAAACCCTTATGGCAGAAAGCGATGAGGAACTAAAGAGCCTCTTGATGAAGGTAAAAGGGGAGAGTGAAAAGGCTGGCCTAAAACTCAACATTCAATAAACAAAGATCATGGCATCTGGTCCCATCACTTCATGGCAAATAGATAGGGAAACAATCGAAACCTTGACAGACTTTATTTTCTTGCTCTCCAAAATCACTGCAGATGATGACTGCAGCCATGAAATTAAAAGATGCTTGCTCCTTGGAAGAAAGGCTATGACATACCTAGACAGCATGTTAAAAACCAGAGCCATTACTCTGCCAACAAAAGCCCATATAGCCAAGACTATGGTTCTTCCAGTAGACATGTATGGATGTGAGAGTTGGACTTTATCTGCAAGGTCTGATAAATCAATCATCCAAACAGTACTACATTGAAAGTTGAATTTGATTTCTTATCCCAAACATGTCAGCAATTATCTTGGTGTTGGGTGCTGGACCAACAGATACAAAATTCAATCAACTCAACTATGTTTATTTACTGAAATCTGATTATGTATATATCCTTCCAACAAATCCTCATAATTCTTTTCCTCACGTCTATGGGCCAAATATCTTAACCTCAAGAGTTAAATATTGCCAATGACTTTCCTCAAAATCCTCCAAGCTAGGTTTCAACAGTATGTGAACTGAGTACTTCTAGATATAAAGCTGGATTTGGAAAAGGCAGAGGAACCAGAGATCAAATTGCCAACATCCACTGAATTCTAGAAAAGCAAGAGAATCCCAGAAAAGCATCTAATTCTGCTTCACTGACTATACTAAAGCCTTTGACTGTGAGGATCACAACAAACTGTTGAAAATTCTTAAAGAGATGGGGGTGCCAGACCACCTTTCCTGCTTCCTGCTTAACCTGTATACAGGTCAAGAAGGAACAGGTACAATTGGACATGGAACAACAGACTGGTTCCAAATTGGGAAAGGAACATGTCAAGACTGTATATTGTCAACCTGCTTATTTAACTTATATGCAGAATATACCATGCAAATTGCTGGTTTAGATGAAGCATAAGCTGGAATCAAGATTGCCAGGAAGAATATCAATAACCTCAATATGCTGATGACAAACCCTTATGGCAGAAAGCGATGAGGAACTAAAGAGCCTCTTGATGAAGGTAAAAGGGGAGAGTGAAAAGGCTGGCCTAAAACTCAACATTCAATAAACAAAGATCATGGCATCTGGTCCCATCACTTCATGGCAAATAGATAGGGAAACAATCGAAACCTTGACAGACTTTATTTTCTTGCTCTCCAAAATCACTGCAGATGATGACTGCAGCCATGAAATTAAAAGATGCTTGCTCCTTGGAAGAAAGGCTATGACATACCTAGACAGCATGTTAAAAACCAGAGCCATTACTCTGCCAACAAAAGCCCATATAGCCAAGACTATGGTTCTTCCAGTAGACATGTATGGATGTGAGAGTTGGACTGTAAAAAAGGCTGAGTGCCAAAGAATTGATGCCTTTGAACTGTGGTATTGGAGAAGACTCTTGAGAGTCCCTTGGACTGCAAGGAGATCAAACCAGTCAATCTGAAAGGAAATCAACCCTGACCATTCATCAGAAGTATTGATGCTGAAGCTTAAGCTCCAATACTTCGACCACCTGATGGGATAAGCTGACTCATTGGAAAAGATCCTTATGCTGGGAAAAATAGAAGACAAAAGGAGAAGGAGACAACAGAGGAAAAGATGGTTGGATGGCATCACTGAATCAATGGACATGAGTTTTAGCAAGCTCCAGGTGATAGTGAAGGACAGGGAAACCTGGCATGCTGCAGTCTCTGGGGTTGCAAAGAGTTGGACATGACTGAGTGACTGAACTGACTGAATGACTTTCCTTTCCCTGCCTTATTTTTTATCTTAAAATAGAATACTTTTTAAAAATCTGGAGAGCTTCATCATCCCCACAAGTAGATGGCCTCTTTTCAATGTTTGCAAAATAATAGTCTTGTTCTTCATTTTTCATTATCAATATTATAAGATCTTCCTTATTAAATAAATTATTGTGATCATTCATTTCCAACATCTTTATTGGGACTATACTAAATGTAAGGCATGGATGAATCTGCCAGTTAAACATGTGAGCTGTAAACCACTCAAACATTTTAGGTATAAGCTACTAATTCATGTATGTTTTGTGAGTGTTGAAAATTTAGAGACATTGCATATAAGTAGAAATGTTGAAACCAAAAACAGCAAAGTGGAGATAACTACAGCATCACCTCAGAGGAAAGTAATTAGTCCTTTCAAATAGCTCCAGGTAGGGTTCTAAACACTGCATTCTACTCTGTGATGTGTAATCTTTTAGAGGGAGTTGTGGAGGCAGAAGGGAGGGTCGATGGGGGTGGGAGTGGGGGAATACGTATATGTTGCTTACAATATGAAGGGTTTTCTTTAATACTTTGAAGCCCATCTGACACTTCTGGATCCCAAGTGAATAATGCCTGTGTGAGTATATTGAGGCTCATGCCCTCATCCTCAGCTAGTCTGATCATTCACGTAGAAGTAGAATCTGAGTCTGAGAATGGGGCACAAGGCTCTTTGTTTCCCTCAGAAGCTCTGAAAGGCTCGTTCTTGCCTAGATGGGGAAAAAATGTAGAGACTGAATTTTTCAGGATCAATAAAGGCACCTTGTTGAGTAATTTACAGTAGAATGTGAAAACCAATATGGAAGGGAAGTACCTCTAAACAGCACATTCCCCTTGGTAATACACAAAGGGAAGAGGACTCTGGTTAGCTGCTCCTAAGGCAGTCTTATTCTTCCTTTCCTTTTCTTTCTTCCTTCCTTCCCTCCCTCCTTCCTCCTTCCTTTTCTCTTTTCTTCTTTCCTTCTTTTCTTTCTCCCTTTCTTTTTTTAAAACTGTATGTATATATCTTTGACTGTGCTAGATCTTCAGGGCTCCATGCAAGCTTTTCTCTAGTTGTGGCAAGTGGGGCTAATCTCTAATAGCGGTGCACAGGCTTTTCATTGCAGTAGCTTTTCTTATTGCAGGGCATGGGCTCTAGGGTGCATGGGCTTCAGCAGTTGTAGCTCACGGCTTAGTTGCTCCAGGGCATATGGAATCTTCCCAGACCAGGGATGGAACCTCTGCATTGGCAGGTGGATTCTTAACCGCTGGACTACCAAGGAAGTTCTCTTCTTCCCTTTCTGTCTCTCTTTCTTTCTTCCCTTTCCTCCCTTCCTCATGTCCTGGTTTATTTCTATTCTTCTGCAAATTCCCATGGATCCAAGGGAACCACTCCTATTTTGGAGCTGGTTTATTCCCAGGCTGTGCATCCAGTCTTTTACCTAGCTTAAGCGTCTCCATACAAAGGGGAGAGAAACAGGTGAAAGAAAACATGGGCCTTATTCAGGTCTGCAGAGGTCTAGAGTGGGCCACAGTAGGGGCGTGGAGGAGGTGAATGAGGAATATCTGGCACAAGTGAGGATACATAACATGAAACAGACTCAAAATACACGCCAGTAATTTACACGAGTTTTCTGTGACTGTTTATACCTCAAGCCCATCTGACACTTCTGGATCCCAAGTGAATAATGCCTGTGTGAGTATATTGAGGCTCATGCCCTCATCCTCAGCTAGTCTGATCATTCACGTAGAAGTAGAATCTGAGTCTGAGAATGGGGCACAAGGCTCTTTGTTTCCCTCAGAAGCTCTGAAAGGCTCGTTCTTGCCTAGATGGGGAAAAAATGTAGAGACTGAATTTTTCAGGATCAATAAAGGCACCTTGTTGAGTAATTTACAGTAGAATGTGAAAACCAATATGGAAGGGAAGTACCTCTAAACAGCACATTCCCCTTGGTAATACACAAAGGGAAGAGGACTCTGGTTAGCTGCTCCTAAGGCAGTCTTATTCTTCCTTTCCTTTTCTTTCTTCCTTCCTTCCCTCCCTCCTTCCTCCTTCCTTTTCTCTTTTCTTCTTTCCTTCTTTTCTTTCTCCCTTTCTTTTTTTAAAACTGTATGTATATATCTTTGACTGTGCTAGATCTTCAGGGCTCCATGCAAGCTTTTCTCTAGTTGTGGCAAGTGGGGCTAATCTCTAATAGCGGTGCACAGGCTTTTCATTGCAGTAGCTTTTCTTATTGCAGGGCATGGGCTCTAGGGTGCATGGGCTTCAGCAGTTGTAGCTCACGGCTTAGTTGCTCCAGGGCATATGGAATCTTCCCAGACCAGGGATGGAACCTCTGCATTGGCAGGTGGATTCTTAACCGCTGGACTACCAAGGAAGTTCTCTTCTTCCCTTTCTGTCTCTCTTTCTTTCTTCCCTTTCCTCCCTTCCTCATGTCCTGGTTTATTTCTATTCTTCTGCAAATTCCCATGGATCCAAGGGAACCACTCCTATTTTGGAGCTGGTTTATTCCCAGGCTGTGCATCCAGTCTTTTACCTAGCTTAAGCGTCTCCATACAAAGGGGAGAGAAACAGGTGAAAGAAAACATGGGCCTTATTCAGGTCTGCAGAGGTCTAGAGTGGGCCACAGTAGGGGCGTGGAGGAGGTGAATGAGGAATATCTGGCACAAGTGAGGATACATAACATGAAACAGACTCAAAATACACGCCAGTAATTTACACGAGTTTTCTGTGACTGTTTATATTGCATTTTTTCCTCCTAAATCAGTACTTGTCTTGGCCACCACAGCCACATGTGTCTGACCTGAAGATACAGAACACCTTCATGAGACTCACAGTCCGCAGCATCAGCACAATCCCCTGCCCTGCTGAGTGGTCACTGCTCACTATCCTCAGTCCCTCTTGAAACCACAAAAGGAAATCACAATATTGGAGACAAATCTGGCCACTGGGGAGAGGAGGCAAAGGTGCCAACCAGGAATCCTGCCACATGTTCACTCATTATAAGTCAACTATTATAAATACTTTCTATAAACTCTTCAGGCTTGGGGCATCCTCTAGCTTAAAAGACCTCAACATGGTTGTGAGTTCATTTATCACTTTCTCATCATATGGGCTTGGGAGGAAGACAAAACAGACAGGGGCTCAAATTCAAACTCTTCCCTGATCAACCATGTGTCCTTAAGCTAGTTAAAAAATCTGGAGTCTCAGTTTTCTCACTTGTAAAATGAGGCACATATTATCTACGATATAGGATCATAGATACCCCAGTAAATCAAATTGATCCAGTAAGCACTAATAAATCTTGGAGTCTTCCCAATATCCTCCAAAGATCGCTAAGCATTAGCTTCCTAATAAACCATTATCTGTTTTTGTCTAAATCAAGATTTTATCTTTTGTTTTTTGTAGCATTTTATGCCTGTTGTATTTTAAAAGGCAATCTATAGCCTTTTGAAAAAGAATTTTCATAGGAAAAACTGCCAACCACACCTTTTTTCCATTATCAGAACACATTGAGCCTAATCCACCATCAACTAGAAATATCCTTTATTGGGGAACTTTAGATACCCATAATGTCCATTAAGGAATATGCTGGGATTCATAGCACCTCATTAAAATGTGCCCTCAAACAATACACTGTAGATGAGGTAGAAAAGATGCTGTACATATTTTATTGTTTCTTGGGGTTCAACTGACAGATGTTTTCTCACTTTGACTCAGGAGGAAGAGGAAGTAAGGTCTAGCATTTTATTCAGTTAACAGCTATTTTGGAACTATTATTATTCCATAGGGGGTGAAAGGTCTGGCACAAGTGAGGATACATAACATGAAACAGACTCAAAATACACGCCAGTTTTACACGAGTTTTCTGTGACTGTTTATATTGCATTTTTTCCTCCTAAATCAGTACTTGTCTTGGCCACCACAGCCACATGTGTCTGACCTGAAGATACAGAACACCTTCATGAGACTCACAGTCCGCAGCATCAGCACAATCCCCTGCCCTGCTGAGTGGTCACTGCTCACTATCCTCAGTCCCTCTTGAAACCACAAAAGGAAATCACAATATTGGAGACAAATCTGGCCACTGGGGAGAGGAGGCAAAGGTGCCAACCAGGAATCCTGCCACATGTTCACTCATTATAAGTCAACTATTATAAATACTTTCTATAAACTCTTCAGGCTTGGGGCATCCTCTAGCTTAAAAGACCTCAACATGGTTGTGAGTTCATTTATCACTTTCTCATCATATGGGCTTGGGAGGAAGACAAAACAGACAGGGGCTCAAATTCAAACTCTTCCCTGATCAACTATGTGTCCTTAAGCTAGTTAAAAACTCTGGAGTCTCAGTTTTCTCACTTGTAAAATGAGGCACATATTATCTACGATATAGGATCATAGATACCCCAGTAAATCAAATTGATCCAGTAAGCACTAATAAATCTTGGAGTCTTCCCAATATCCTCCAAAGATCGCTAAGCATTAGCTTCCTAATAAACCATTATCTGTTTTTGTCTAAATCAAGATTTTATCTTTTGTTTTTTGTAGCATTTTATGCCTGTTGTATTTTAAAAGGCAATCTATAGCCTTTTGAAAAAGAATTTTCATAGGAAAAACTGCCAACCACACCTTTTTTCCATTATCAGAACACATTGAGCCTAATCCACCATCAACTAGAAATATCCTTTATTGGGGAACTTTAGATACCCATAATGTCCATTAAGGAATATGCTGGGATTCATAGCACCTCATTAAAATGTGCCCTCAAACAATACACTGTAGATGAGGTAGAAAAAGATGCTGTACATATTTTATTGTTTCTTGGGGTTCAACTGACAGATGTTTTCTCACTTTGACTCAGGAGGAAGAGGAAGTAAGGTCTAGCATTTTATTCAGTTAACAGCTATTTTTGGAACTATTATTATTCCATACAGGACACAATGTTGGTTATGGCAGGCCATGTAAAAATGAGTCAGAGACAATGTCTTTCCTGAAGAAAATTAAGGAGAAGGTAATACGCTCAATTAACATGCTTTTTCTGGGCTTCCCTGGTGGTCCAGTGGGTAACGAGTCCGCCTTGCAGTGCAAGGGGCGCCGATTGGATCCCTGGCCTGGGAAGATCCCACATGCCACAGAGCGGTTGGACCAGTGTGTCCAATTGTGAGCCAGCACTCTGCAGTGCATGTGCCCAGAGCTTTTGCTCTGTGACAAGAAAGGCCACTGCAATGGGAGGCCCACATAGGCCGGAGAACAAAGATGGATGAAAATAAAACAAATAAATGAAATATCAATAAAAGTGGCTAAAATTAAAAAAAAAAAAAGAAAAAAACATGCTTTTTCTGAATGCCTATAATGTGCAGAAACTCTTCTAGGCCCTGCGGATACAGCAGTGGAGAGGGCAACAGACAAACACATGAAGCTCATATTTCTTGAATAAACAAGTACATTTAAACATGACCATTTCAGATAGTGATAAATTCCCCAAATAAAGAAGGATAATATATTGGAGAGATGCAGATGAGCTCAGGAGAAATAACTTAGGAAAGTTGGATGAAGCAAAATGAGGGGGAAAGTAGGACAAAGGGATTCCGAAGAAGTAGGCAGTCTCCAGATCATGACTCCTTGTAGGTCAGGGATCTACAAATTCTTTCTACAAAATATCAGACAGTAAATATTTTAGGCTTTGCTGGTCACATGGTCTCCACTGCAACTGTTAAAATCTGCCATTGAGACAATGTATAAAAGAATGTTCCACTAAATTCTGTTCTGTTCCAATACATTCTTATTTATTGACACTGAAATATGAATTTCATGTCATTTTCACAACTTAAAGTGTATTTTGATGTTTTTTTAATGTAAAAACTGGAAAAACCTCCCAAGCTATATAGAAACAGGTGGTGGGCTGGATTTGGCCCGTGGGGGGTCTCAGTTTGCCAACCCATATTGTAGACAGTGGTGTCTGGATTTTATTCCGAGTGCACTTACAAGGTTTCAGTGAAGGAGAGTATTGTGATATTATTTATGTTTTGAGAGACTGTTCTGGCTTCAGTAGGTGGGAGCAGGGAGAGTGACTAGGAACAGAGGCAGAGACCTTCTGTTTCAGCTCTGAAACTGTCCTAGTACTTCCAGGGTGAAATGATAATAGCTTGGATGAGGGTGATAATAGTGGAGTTTAAAAAAATTAAAAGGAGACGACTTGAAGTATATTGTGCAGGTGGAGTTGAAAATGCAGGGCATGAATCATTATAATACAAAATAGAGAGTACTGAAGCCAGTCACGTGTCTTCCATATCTGCACAACCTACCTGAACAACAATCTAATATCCATTCAATAAATATTTATTGACCTACCATGAAGCAATGAAGTGTTAGTCGCTCAGTCATGTCTGACTGTTTGCAACCCCATAGACTGTGGCCTGCCAGTCCCCTCTTTCCATAGAATTCTCCAGGCAAGAATACTGGAGTGGGTAGCCATTCCCTTCTCCAGAGCATCTTCCTGACCCAGAAAATGAACCCAGGTCTTCTGCATTACAGGCAGATTCTTCTGAACCACCAGGGAGGCTCTGGTGGCATATGCTAGCTATTAGGCAATATATATATTCATAGCCATTGTCTTCATAGAGTTTTTAAGATGAAAAAGATAATTGCACTAATACATAATCACTATGCTATTATTATAGCTCTGGGATATATAACAGGGACATTAATTTTATCTTCAGATCAGAGAAGGCTTATGAGCAAAAGTGACATTTGCACTGGAAGCCTAAAAGATAAAGAAGATATAATTACAAAAGTCAGAAAGGAAAAAAAAAAAAATTTCCAGCAAAATGAACAATATGCATGGAAAAGAAGCCTGACATATTTGAGGATCTAAAAATCAGAAAGAGAAAGGGAACTTGTGGGTAGAGTGAGACTGAAGCTAGAAGATGGAGAAGTCCCATGTTACCCAGGGCCTTGCAACCAGGACACAGATTGGGAATTTTATCATGGGTTCAAAACAATTATATAAGTTTTTAGTTCACATAGACCTGGCTTTAATTCCCAATTCTGCCACTTGTTAAAACTGGTATAATTATTTTAGTCTCTCTTGCAGGAATATTGTGAGGCAAAAGTAGACAGTGGTGTCTGGATTTTATTCCGAGTGCACTTACAAGGTTTCAGTGAAGGAGAGTATTGTGATATTATTTATGTTTTGAGAGACTGTTCTGGCTTCAGTAGGTGGGAGCAGGGAGAGTGACTAGGAACAGAGGCAGAGACCTTCTGTTTCAGCTCTGAAACTGTCCTAGTACTTCCAGGGTGAAATGATAATAGCTTGGATGAGGGTGATAATAGTGGAGTTTAAAAAAATTAAAAGGAGACGACTTGAAGTATATTGTGCAGGTGGAGTTGAAAATGCAGGGCATGAATCATTATAATACAAAATAGAGAGTACTGAAGCCAGTCACGTGTCTTCCATATCTGCACAACCTACCTGAACAACAATCTAATATCCATTCAATAAATATTTATTGACCTACCATGAAGCAATGAAGTGTTAGTCGCTCAGTCATGTCTGACTGTTTGCAACCCCATAGACTGTGGCCTGCCAGTCCCCTCTTTCCATAGAATTCTCCAGGCAAGAATACTGGAGTGGGTAGCCATTCCCTTCTCCAGAGCATCTTCCTGACCCAGAAAATGAACCCAGGTCTTCTGCATTACAGGCAGATTCTTCTGAACCACCAGGGAGGCTCTGGTGGCATATGCTAGCTATTAGGCAATATATATATTCATAGCCATTGTCTTCATAGAGTTTTTAAGATGAAAAAGATAATTGCACTAATACATAATCACTATGCTATTATTATAGCTCTGGGATATATAACAGGGACATTAATTTTATCTTCAGATCAGAGAAGGCTTATGAGCAAAAGTGACATTTGCACTGGAAGCCTAAAAGATAAAGAAGATATAATTACAAAAGTCAGAAAGGAAAAAAAAAAAAATTTCCAGCAAAATGAACAATATGCATGGAAAAGAAGCCTGACATATTTGAGGATCTAAAAATCAGAAAGAGAAAGGGAACTTGTGGGTAGAGTGAGACTGAAGCTAGAAGATGGAGAAGTCCCATGTTACCCAGGGCCTTGCAACCAGGACACAGATTGGGAATTTTATCATGGGTTCAAAACAATTATATAAGTTTTTAGTTCACATAGACCTGGCTTTAATTCCCAATTCTGCCACTTGTTAAAACTGGTATAATTATTTTAGTCTCTCTTGCAGGAATATTGTGAGGCAAAAGTAGCAAAATTATCTACAAAAGGGTCTGGTTGATTTTCATTAAGCATTAGTTTTGTTTTCCTGAAGCACAGGGCAAATGCAGAAAATAGTGAAAAGCAAGGCTCAGAAATTAGGTTAAATGCCCAGCAAAGCAGTTCTTATTTTGTAGATCAAGGGAGCAAAATGGATCTATAGGAACTGTCCCTCATTTAGGTATGTCAACATGTAAACCCACTCAATTTGACCCAAGTTAAACTCACTTGATTTTAGCCTGTACTCAATAGTTCTACAAGAGTGGAATGCGTGTCCAAAAATAATATGGCCTGAGTCCTTTCCTTAAGTATCAATTAGTTAGGGTTCTAAGAAGGGAAATCGGATGTTAAAAAATGGGTACAGTAGATTTATAATAGCTAAGATATAGAAACAACCATTCAGTGCCTACCAATAGATGGATGAACGAATAAAGACGTGGTACACATATCACACATACTAGAATACTACTTAGCCATAAGAAAAAAGAAATCTTACCATATGCACCAACACAGATGGACCTTGACAGTATTATGCTAACTCAGATGGAGAAGGACAATATTGGGTGATTTTACCCCTCTGTGGTATATAAAAAAATTTAACAAAATAAATGAAAAAAATAAACCAAATAAAAACAAACGCATAGATAGGGAGAAGAGAATAGTGGTTATCCCAAAAAAGAGAGCTAGGGAGAGGGAAAAACAGGCAAAGGGAGTCAACTGGATGGTGACAGATGGAAACTAAATTTTTAGTGGTAAGCACACTGTAGTGTTTACAGAGGTAGAAATAATAATACTATACACATGAGACCTATATAATGTTGTAAACCAACTCACCTCAAAAATTTTTTTTAAATGGGCAAGAAAATGGCCCCTACTTCCAAAGCCAAATAGTTGGAATGTTTTTGCTTTCTTTTTAATTTCACAAGGAGTCAACAGAATTCAGCAAGCTGTCAACTGATCACATAACTTGGATCTTGTGTGTATATATAGCAGACGGTTGATTCTGTGCTTCCCTATTTTGTATCCTTTAGAAAGTACAATCACTTGTCAGAGTTCTCTCCCTGCAGGCAAGAAGTGCATTGCTCTGCTGGAAACAAAATAAAAACAAAAGTCTCATCCCAGGAAGCTCACAGAGCAGCTCCTGTTCCTTGGAGCAGGTTTCAGATGCTGCCTATTCTCCTTACTGTCTTCCATAGTGGCTATATCAATTTACATTCCCACCAGCACTCCTTCACTGCAGTGGACTCTTGGCCATCTAAGCCACCAGGGGAAGCCCTTCCTCCTATTGGTCAGCTTTCTCCTTCACAGTCTTTAAAAGACTTATACTTCTTTTATTTTTTAAAATTATTTTTATTTTACTTTTTGCTTTTACAGAGTTTTGTTGTTTACAGATATGTATAATCCCAGATCAGTCATATGTATATCCCAGGCCCCTCCCTCCTCCACCCCGCTCCCAGTCCTGCCATCCCACCCCTCCAGGCCTTCGCACTGTGCACCTGCAGGATCCCCTATTTACACAGCACAATGACAAGAGCTATCTCTTTCACATATGATAGTATAAGTTTCCATGTTACTTCCTCTACGCCTCCCACCCACTGTTCATTTCCCACGATGTCCATACGTCTGTTCTCTATCTCTGTTTTTCCATTGCTTCTCTGTGTGTGTTATCATTACCCTCTTACTAGATTCCATATATATGTGTTAGTATACTGTACTTGTCTTTCTCTTTTTGATTTACTTCATTTTGTGTAATAGGTTCCAGATTCATCCACCTCATTAGGATTGATTCTTCTGCATTTCTTTTTGTGGCTGAGAAGTACTCCATTGTGTATATGTACCAGAGCTTTTTTATCCATTCATTTGTCAATGGACATCTAGGTTGCTTCCATGTTCTAGCTATTGTACAGAGTGCTGAAATGAACACTGGGGTACAGGTGTCTCTTTCAATTTTGATTTCATCAGGGTATAAGCCTAATAGTAGGATTGCTGGGTAGTATAGTGCTTCTATTTTTAGTTTTTTAAGGAATCTCCTTACTGTCTTCCATAGTGGCTATATCAATTTATATTCCCACCAGCAATGCAAGAGTGTTCCCTTTTCTCCGCACCCTCTCCAGCATTTATTGTCTGTTGATTTGTTGATGATGGCCATTCTGACGGGTGTGAGGTGATATCTCATTGTAGTTTTGATCTGCATTTCTCTAATAATAAGCAACGTTGAGCATCTTTTCATGTGTTTTTTTTTTTTGGCCATCTGTATGTCTTCTTTTGAGAGATGTCTCTTTAGGTCTTTTTCCCATTTTTTGATTGGGTTGTTCATTTTTCCAGTGTTGAGTCGTCTGAGTTGCTTGTAGATTTTGGAGATTAATTCTTTGTCTGTTGTTTCATTTGCTGTGATTTTCTCCCACTCTGTGGGTTGTCTGTTCACCTTGTTTGTAGTTTCTTTTGCTGTGCAAAAGTTTTTAAATTTCATTAGGTTCCACATGTTAATTTTGTTTTTAGTTCCGTTATTCTAGTAGGTGGGTCATAGAAGGTCCTGCTTTGATTTATGTCCTTGAGTGTTTTGCCTATATTCTCCTCTAAGAGTTTGATGGTTTCTCGTCTTACATTTAGGCCTTTAATCCATTTTGAGTTGATCTTTGTGTATGGTGTCAGGGAATGTTCCAACTTCATTTTTTTGCATGTAGCTGTCCAATTTTCCCAGCATAAAAGGCTTATATTTCTTTAATGAATAAAAATTATTATCAAGATAGTGTCTCTTAAGTAGTCTAAAACAAGTGAAAGTCTGCCTGGACACCTGATAAATGGTAGTGTTCCAAAGAAAAAGGAGAGTAAGAGATTTGCAGGAATTAAGGACCTATGTTTCGATTTCCAGGCCATGATGTCTTAAAAATGCCCATTCATAAAATCCAGATAATTGTGAAATAAAACATTAATGATAATGTGTAATAATAAAATATAACAAAGACTATAACAATAATGAAGCCCAGATAATCCTCTTTAGGCTTGAAGCTCTTTCAGGCCGTCTGAAGGAGTGGACTAAGCTGTTTTGCAGCCCATACAGCCACCACGGTGTTTTTTTAAGGGCCTAATAGTAGGATTGCTGGGTAGTATAGTGCTTCTATTTTTAGTTTTTTAAGGAATCTCCTTACTGTCTTCCATAGTGGCTATATCAATTTATATTCCCACCAGCAATGCAAGAGTGTTCCCTTTTCTCCGCACCCTCTCCAGCATTTATTGTCTGTTGATTTGTTGATGATGGCCATTCTGACGGGTGTGAGGTGATATCTCATTGTAGTTTTGATCTGCATTTCTCTAATAATAAGCAACGTTGAGCATCTTTTCATGTGTTTTTTTTTTTTGGCCATCTGTATGTCTTCTTTTGAGAGATGTCTCTTTAGGTCTTTTTCCCATTTTTTGATTGGGTTGTTCATTTTTCCAGTGTTGAGTCGTCTGAGTTGCTTGTAGATTTTGGAGATTAATTCTTTGTCTGTTGTTTCATTTGCTGTGATTTTCTCCCACTCTGTGGGTTGTCTGTTCACCTTGTTTGTAGTTTCTTTTGCTGTGCAAAAGTTTTTAAATTTCATTAGGTTCCACATGTTAATTTTGTTTTTAGTTCCGTTATTCTAGTAGGTGGGTCATAGAAGGTCCTGCTTTGATTTATGTCCTTGAGTGTTTTGCCTATATTCTCCTCTAAGAGTTTGATGGTTTCTCGTCTTACATTTAGGCCTTTAATCCATTTTGAGTTGATCTTTGTGTATGGTGTCAGGGAATGTTCCAACTTCATTTTTTTGCATGTAGCTGTCCAATTTTCCCAGCATAAAAGGCTTATATTTCTTTAATGAATAAAAATTATTATCAAGATAGTGTCTCTTAAGTAGTCTAAAACAAGTGAAAGTCTGCCTGGACACCTGATAAATGGTAGTGTTCCAAAGAAAAAGGAGAGTAAGAGATTTGCAGGAATTAAGGACCTATGTTTCGATTTCCAGGCCATGATGTCTTAAAAATGCCCATTCATAAAATCCAGATAATTGTGAAATAAAACATTAATGATAATGTGTAATAATAAAATATAACAAAGACTATAACAATAATGAAGCCCAGATAATCCTCTTTAGGCTTGAAGCTCTTTCAGGCCGTCTGAAGGAGTGGACTAAGCTGTTTTGCAGCCCATACAGCCACCACTTATGTTTCTGTTGCCCAGCTCATGGCTCTGCCATCCTTGTTGCAATCAAGTCCACAGATGCCTGCCCTAAAAGCTGTACACTATGGTAGTTTCTGGGCCACTCCTAGCTTGGGCAAGAACTGAGGCCTGAAGTCTGAGCACCTGTTATACCCAGTCCACAGGTCTCTGGACAGGCATCTCAGATGGTGATTCCTTAGTAGATGAACTTTTGCCCCAGATTCCCTCACTGTGCCACGCCTGCCTCCTAAGGGGCATATGTACCTCATTTCATCTTAGATAACAGAATGTTACCTAAGTTATGTCTGAGGAATCTACTCTCCTTGGACACTATACCATGCTATTCAGTATACATCCACCCTTACAGACTTTGAGCAACCATCTAGCATTTATCCAGTGATGTGATGGTAAATGTTGAACAATTGAATCTCTGAGAGAAAAAAGTACACACACACACACACACACACAAACACACACACACACACACACAAGTCTTCTAATTAATTTTATGACAAAAAGGATATGTAGCACACAATTTAAAACTAAGAACAATAAAATATACCATATGATTTCTATAAATCTCTAACAGGCTAACCCCTTCATGGATCTCAGCCTGTCATAGCAAAGAGGCTTGTGTAACTCAGTGAAGCTATGAGCCATGATGTAGAGGGTTGCCCAATATGGACAGGTCATATTGAAAAATTCTAACAAAAGGTGGTCCACTGGAGAAGGAAATGGCAACCCACTCCAGTATTCTTGCCTGGAGAAGCTCATTCAGAGTATGAAAAAGCAAAAATATATAGCACCTGAAGATGAGCTGCCCTCCCTGCCAGGTCAGAAAGTATCCAATAAGCCACTGGGGAAAAGCAGAGGGCAATTACTAATATTTCTAGTGAGAATGAAGCGGCTGGACCAGAGCGGGAATGATACATAGCTTTGGATGTGTCTGATGGTAAAATTAAAGTCTGATGCTGTAAGGAACATTGTTGCATAGGAACCTACAATGCTAGGTCCATGAATCAAGGTAAATTGGTCATGATCAGGCAAGAGATGGCAAGATTGAACATCAACATCTTAGGAATCAGTGAATTAAAATGGGTGAATTTAATTCAGTTGCCCATCATATCTACTGCTGTGGGCAAGAATTCCTTAGCAGAAATGGAATAGCCGTCATAGCCAACAAAAGAATCCAAAAAGTAGTACTTGGGTTCAGTCTCAAAAGCAATAGAATAATCTCGGTTCATTTCCAAGACAAACCATTCAACATCACAGTAATCCAAGTCTATGCCCAAACCACTGGTGCTGAAGAAGAAGCTGAAGTTGGCCAGTTCTGTGAAGACCTAAAACATTTTCTAGGGCTAACACCAAAATATATATATATATATATATGTATATATAGATCATTTTCATCAGAGGGGATTGGAATGCAAAAGTCGGAAGTCAAGAAACATCCAGAATAACAGACAAGTTTGGCCTTGGAGTACAAAATGAAGCAGGGCAAAAGCTTAACAGAGTTTTGTCAAGAGAACACACTGGTTATAGAAAAAAAAAAAAAAAAAAACCCTTTCCCAAGAGACAGCTCTACACATTGACATCACTAGATGGTCAATACTGAAATCAAATTGATTATGTTCTTTGTAGCAAAAGATGAAGAGGCTCTATACAGTCAGTAAAAATAAGACCTGAACTGATTGTGGTTCAAATCATCAGCTTCTTATAGCAAAATTCAGGCTTAAATTTAAGAAAGTAGGGAAAATCACGAGGTTATTCAGGTATGGCCTAAAGTAAATCCCTTATTATTATACAGTGGATGTGATGAATAGATGCAAGAGTTTAGACAGTCTATGATAGACAGAGTGTCTGAAGAACTATGGACAGAGGTTCTCAATGCTGTACAGGAAACAGTGACCAAAACCATCCTAAAGAAAGAGGAATGCAAGATGGCAAAGTGGTTGTCTGCAGAGCTTTACAAAGAGTTGAGAAAAAACATCAAGTAAAAGGCAAGGAAGAAATGAAGACTTTCTTAAATTAACAGTGCAAAGAAACAGAGGAAACAATAGGATGGGAAAGACTACTGATCTTTCAAGAAAATTGAAGATATCAATGGAACATATCATGCAAATATGGCCATGAAAAAGGACAGAAAGAAGAAGAAGAGATTAAGAAGAGACGGCAAGAAGAAATGGAAGATGTATACAAAAAAGTTATCATGACCTGGATAACCATATGGTCACTCACCTAAAGCCAGACATCCCAGAGTGTGAAGTTGAGTGGACCTTAGGAAGCATAACTACAAGCAAAACTGATGGAGCTGATGGAATTCCACCTGAAATATTTAAACTCCTAAAAGATCATGCTGTTAAAGTGCTGGACCCAGTATTCCAAAAAATCAGCAGTGACCACAGGAGTGGGAAATGTCGGTTTTCATTCCAATCCCAAACAAATGGCAATACCAAAGAATGTTTAAATTACCATACAATTGGGCTCATTTCACAGGCTAGTAAGGTTATACTCAAAATCTTTCAAGCTAGCCTTCAGCATATGTGAACTGAGAATTTCCAGATGTGCAAGCCGGACATTGAAGAGGCAGACGAACCAGAGATCAAACAGCCAGCATCCACTAGATCATAGAAAAAGTAAAGGAATTGCAGAAAAACATCTACTTCTGCTTCATTGACTACTCTAAAGCCTTTGACTGTGTGGAACACAACAAACTGGAAAATTCTTAAAGAGATGAGAATGCCAGACCACCTTACCTATCTCCTGATAAACCTGTATGCAGGTCAAAAATCAGCAAACAGAATCAAGCATAGAACAGACTGGTTCAAAATTGGGAAAGGAGTACAACAAGATTGTATATTGTCACCCTGATAATTTAATTCTATGTACAGTATGTTAAAGCAAAATGCCAGGCTGGATGACTCACAAACTGAAATCAAGATTGCTGGGATAAACATCAACAACCTCAGATATACCAATGGTACCACTCCAATGGCAGAAAGTGAAGAGGAACAAAAAAGCCTCTTGATGAAGGTGGAAAAGGAGACTGAAAAAGCCAGCTTGAATCTCAACATAAAATCCTAAGCTCATGGCCTGATCTTGGGCTGGTTTTGTCTTCTGGAACTATAGTTTGCCAATATATGGTTTAGACAGTCCACAAAATAAAAAATAAAAAAAATCAAGCCTTGGTTTCATAGCATTTGCTGATTTCTACTTTGTAAATATTCCCACCACACCCAATTTCAAGCTACCAATGTGATGTCACTAAACAGACTGGGAAGATAAGTATAGTAGTACATTATTTCATGTTATTTCCACCATACAGATAAAACAGTTATCAATAATTTTATGAACAGAATTAATAGGAAAATGAAGTAAATTAGGAAGTCATGAGTTTAGAGTATTTACTGTCTTTCTGTTTATACAATGTAATCTTTAATGATGGCTATGCTTAACTGCCAGCTGGAAAATTCCTGAAATTTTAATAGTCAGCTCTTGCAAGCCATATGGGTCAACTCCAGCAACGATTGGAGATCTTTCCACTATTCTGTCTCTGGGTTTCTCGACACATCTCTCTCTCTCTTTCTTCCTCTTGTGCTATGGTTGGCCTAAAGGGTTAGAAACTGCACAATTAGATGGATCAATGGAAGAAATACAGTCTAAATGTGGATGGAGCCAAGCTCTGACACTCTCCTTCTCCCTCTTTATGCTGTCTCTAAAAGCTGTGCAATTTGTGGTAAATCTGAGACCTTCCTAACTTTTCATTTAATATTCTACGAAAACCAGTAAGTGACTCTACTAAGGAAAGAGATCCTATAAACGAAAAGAAAAAAGTGATTTCTAAATGATCTGAGGTTTGAGGGTTAACTTATATTTCTGATAACTCCACTACTGCCGATCATTGAGACTTTCTCATCCCCAAACTGCAAAAATTACTGAAGGAATTTTTGTTTGAAAGGCACCCCTGGTTAAGAGACGAAACATGTACAAGAGGTAAAGCTCTTTGATCTCACTGAAGACATTAGACGGGCAGCAGTTGGGCCTCTGAAAGACTGGTATTCTTTCAACAAACCATTCATGCCATGCTTGGGAAAAGAGAAAGAACTCTTAGTAGTAGTAGTAAGAATCACAAAATAAATACATATGCTTTATTTAGAAAGTAAAGAGGATCAAGAGAAAGAATAAATTCAGACAAGAGCCATAAGAGGACTGCCATTAGGAGATAAAGAAGCAAATTGATCAGACTGTGGAGCTGAGTTTTTTGTGGTTACCTGTAGTATTTTGTAGTATCGTAGCCTTTTCAAACATCTGAGCATTTAGAATCTCTTCATCATGTCTGTATCTATAAGTAGCTCTGTCACATGGCAGGAAAAACTAAGACAGTACACAACATATACAAGTACAGGCATATTACTTTTGCAGATGGCAGAATCTGACAATAAATAAATGAATATAGCCTTCCAATTCCAACTGCACTTTTAATCTTCTAGAAGTACTAAGAGCAGGAAGGATTTACTAGTGTCCAAAGAAAAAGCCTTTTGCCCTTAATTTAAATCATTGTTTTTCTAGGCAAATTTAATTTGGGGAAAAAAAATGTTTTTCTAATTAACTGGAAGACTGTGTGCTATGCAAACAATAAAGATTTTTGTTTGAAAGTAATACATGCTCTTGCTCCTTGAACTCCCAAGGGAATTTAAAATAAAAAATGCAAGTGGCCCCAGTGTCGTATTTTGCCAGAGCAAAACAGAATTCCCAGATCCAGAGTTTTCACGTCAGTTCCCAATTTAAAACCCACAAGTGTTGAGTGGGTTCATGCTTCAGCAAGACACATCTCATCTCTAGAAATGACTGCATTTGATTTTTCTCTGGGTTTCTCCACATGTCCCTTTCTGTCTTTCTTCCTCTTGTGCTATGGTTGGCCTGAATGGTTTAGAAACTCCTCAATTAGATGGATCAAGGGAAGATTTCATAATGCTCTGGTGCTGGGCTAGGCAGTCTAGCCAAATTCCGTTCATTAGCTAAGGCGCCGGGTGAATGTGGCCAGTAAAAATGCTGTTTTGGTTCCACTGAAGTGCTGATAGGGAATAGGGAATAAACTTTTATTTGGGAGTTCCTCAGAGGCAGTAGGGACAAGTGAAGAGTCTCGGATGGTGAGAATCTGAAAGTCAGGAATTAATCTCCATCTCAACTACTTATTAAGAGTTCAAACTTCTGTTCTCTCTCAACTGTATTTTTTCTATCTTAACATTGCTTTCTTATTTAAGTCCCAGAGTCAGATTTCTGTCTATATTAGTCTTCAAGCATTCCAAAGTCATGAATCAAATATTCAATTCACCCAATGTATATCGAGCTGCCTATATACTGTGCTAGGTGCTGTGGTAAATGTTTGGGAAGCTGGTATTAATGCAGCTTGGTTCATGCTTTCAAAGAGCTCACAGACTAAAGAGGAGTCAAAGCTCTTAAATACCAAATAATAAACCAAGTGCAATGTAAGGGACATATTGTGATTGCTATGGGAAAATTTGCAAAGGAGATTCCCTTGACAAGCCTAGAAAAGTTGTGGAGAGGAAGAGTCCTCGAGCCAAGGGTTTGCATGAAAGGGTAGAAGATTTGGGGAAAGGAGAACATACCAAAATAGAACAGTACAAGCAGCAGATTTGAGGTTGAGTGCCCAGTGAGGCTTAAGGAGAAAAGCTTGGCTCAGGTCAAGCAGGTAACTTTCACAGTCTGTCCTCCCGATGTGTGAAGAGGATAAAACAAGTCCTCTAGACTTTGAGTCATTTGAGATTTGAGGAAGAACTTGGACAATTGCAAGTTGTAGAATCGTTTTTAAATCAATTGCATAGAAGTGAGGCATTGCAGCAATGTTACCTCTTTATGCCTTTACTTTTGCATAGTACACATCATCACACAGCAGTGTAATGTGCAGTGCCTCATCACTGAGGCACCTGCAGACTCTGGATGGCCTCTTCAGTTTTAACACTGTTCTAACTTTTCAGGATTTATTAATCACACAGTCCACACGTTGAGGCTTGAAACCGACCTGCACTTTGACTAAGTTCTCTGTTTGTGTGCCCTAACACTTCCAGTCATAGATTTTTTTCTCTTCTACTGGGACATTTCTCCTTACATTATAGGCTTCAAATGACAAGGCCAAACCATCAGGAGCTCTTTCTCTTCTTAAGCTTTCAGCTTGTGGTTATGTAACTGTCATCAGGAAAACAGTGATGGTTCAGCTAGAACTCTCTTGCCCAACTGACATTTCTAATGCTTAGACAAAAATGAAATATTTGTTAAATAATGAAACATCACATTTAAACTATTCATAGCTATTTGATATAAATACACTGAATCACAGTTCAAGCCTGAGCCAAATTTTAAGAAATATTAACACCTAGGTTTTGTCTGGTACCTTTTTTTTTCACTAATGTTCAACTGCTATGAGCTATTGCATCATTGAACCCTGCTTCCTTATTTAAGCCCGAGCATTGCCTAGTCAATCAGAATCAAATATTCAATTCACCCAATGTATATCGAGCTGCCTATATACTGTGCTAGGTGCTGTGGTAAATGTTTGGGAAGCTGGTATTAATGCAGCTTGGTTCATGCTTTCAAAGAGCTCACAGACTAAAGAGGAGTCAAAGCTCTTAAATACCAAATAATAAACCAAGTGCAATGTAAGGGACATATTGTGATTGCTATGGGAAAATTTGCAAAGGAGATTCCCTTGACAAGCCTAGAAAAGTTGTGGAGAGGAAGAGTCCTCGAGCCAAGGGTTTGCATGAAAGGGTAGAAGATTTGGGGAAAGGAGAACATACCAAAATAGAACAGTACAAGCAGCAGATTTGAGGTTGAGTGCCCAGTGAGGCTTAAGGAGAAAAGCTTGGCTCAGGTCAAGCAGGTAACTTTCACAGTCTGTCCTCCCGATGTGTGAAGAGGATAAAACAAGTCCTCTAGACTTTGAGTCATTTGAGATTTGAGGAAGAACTTGGACAATTGCAAGTTGTAGAATCGTTTTTAAATCAATTGCATAGAAGTGAGGCATTGCAGCAATGTTACCTCTTTATGCCTTTACTTTTGCATAGTACACATCATCACACAGCAGTGTAATGTGCAGTGCCTCATCACTGAGGCACCTGCAGACTCTGGATGGCCTCTTCAGTTTTAACACTGTTCTAACTTTTCAGGATTTATTAATCACACAGTCCACACGTTGAGGCTTGAAACCGACCTGCACTTTGACTAAGTTCTCTGTTTGTGTGCCCTAACACTTCCAGTCATAGATTTTTTTCTCTTCTACTGGGACATTTCTCCTTACATTATAGGCTTCAAATGACAAGGCCAAACCATCAGGAGCTCTTTCTCTTCTTAAGCTTTCAGCTTGTGGTTATGTAACTGTCATCAGGAAAACAGTGATGGTTCAGCTAGAACTCTCTTGCCCAACTGACATTTCTAATGCTTAGACAAAAATGAAATATTTGTTAAATAATGAAACATCACATTTAAACTATTCATAGCTATTTGATATAAATACACTGAATCACAGTTCAAGCCTGAGCCAAATTTTAAGAAATATTAACACCTAGGTTTTGTCTGGTACCTTTTTTTTTCACTAATGTTCAACTGCTATGAGCTATTGCATCATTGAACCCTGCTTCCATTTCCCAGACCTAAGTAGAAACAGTTGCCTTGATCTTTATCTTAAAATTATAAGTCTTAAATAGTTTTAAACTTCATATACATGGCTCCAACCCTTCAGGGATTCAGAGCAGATTTATAAGTGATTTTTCTCATGGCTTTAATATTAAGTCTTTAAACTACCTACACATAACTTTCCAGAAAGACCATGCTAAGTTGCGTTCTTAGAACTCTCAATTGGTCCTCAAAGTAATTCCCACTCACTCTATTTCCATGAGCACCTTTTTTTTTTTTTTTTTGGCCACTTCTATTGGTCTTTCATTTATTTCCATCTTTGTTCATTGGCATGTGTGGGCCTCCCATCGCAGTGACCTCTCTCATCACAGAGCACCGGCTCTGGGTGCATGCGCCCCAGAGCACTGGCTCAGTAGTTGGACACATTGGTCCAGCTGCTGCGTGGCACATGGGATCTTCCCAGTCCAGGGATTGAACTGGCACCCCTTGCACTGCAAGGTGGTGTCCTTACCCACTGGGAAGCCCTGTAGAACATATTTCAATAGAACATGATAGCTCTTATTCAAAAATAGTTTCTTCCAAAATTTTAAAGTTTACATTTTTGAGAAACTTATCAATAATCATTTTTCAAATAATCTGGTCTTGTTCTCACTAATTCCTAGCTCTTCTTCAGGCATGTTACTCTGAATCTTTAGCCTGAAATCAGATGCTCTTGTTTCTCAGCCTTGGGCTTGGGGCCTCAGCACATCAGCCAACTCATTCAAAGCCAAAACATCAGGAGCTCTTTCTCTTCTTAAGCTTTCAGCTTGTGGTTATGTAACTGTCATCAGGAAAACAGTGATGGTTCAGCTAGAACTCTCTTGCCCAACTGACATTTCTAATGCTTAGACAAAAATGAAATATTTGTTAAATAATGAAACATCACATTTAAACTATTCATAGCTATTTGATATAAATACACTGAATCACAGTTCAAGCCTGAGCCAAATTTTAAGAAATATTAACACCTAGGTTTTGTCTGGTACCTTTTTTTTTCACTAATGTTCAACTGCTATGAGCTATTGCATCATTGAACCCTGCTTCCATTTCCCAGACCTAAGTAGAAACAGTTGCCTTGATCTTTATCTTAAAATTATAAGTCTTAAATAGTTTTAAACTTCATATACATGGCTCCAACCCTTCAGGGATTCAGAGCAGATTTATAAGTGATTTTTCTCATGGCTTTAATATTAAGTCTTTAAACTACCTACACATAACTTTCCAGAAAGACCATGCTAAGTTGCGTTCTTAGAACTCTCAATTGGTCCTCAAAGTAATTCCCACTCACTCTATTTCCATGAGCACCTTTTTTTTTTTTTTTTTTGGCCACTTCTATTGGTCTTTCATTTATTTCCATCTTTGTTCATTGGCATGTGTGGGCCTCCCATCGCAGTGACCTCTCTCATCACAGAGCACCGGCTCTGGGTGCATGCGCCCCAGAGCACTGGCTCAGTAGTTGGACACATTGGTCCAGCTGCTGCGTGGCACATGGGATCTTCCCAGTCCAGGGATTGAACTGGCACCCCTTGCACTGCAAGGTGGTGTCCTTACCCACTGGGAAGCCCTGTAGAACATATTTCAATAGAACATGATAGCTCTTATTCAAAAATAGTTTCTTCCAAAATTTTAAAGTTTACATTTTTGAGAAACTTATCAATAATCATTTTTCAAATAATCTGGTCTTGTTCTCACTAATTCCTAGCTCTTCTTCAGGCATGTTACTCTGAATCTTTAGCCTGAAATCAGATGCTCTTGTTTCTCAGCCTTGGGCTTGGGGCCTCACCACATCAGCCAACCATACATGTCTCAAAGGAAACCAAAGACATTTTTGTTTCTGGGATTTTCTTATATTGTTTGTTCTTCATAGATTTCCTTGCACATGTGCTACTGATTTTCATTTTGTTTGTGATAATTCCCTCAGTGACTGCTCTTTTTTCTTTAGCTTAAAGTAATATGCAATGTTAGTCTTTGATTACAAACCCTCTCTAATTGGACTTTAAACAACTTGGTTCTTCAAGAACTAGGAGCACCTATGCATAGTAAAACATTAGTGAAAAAAGTATACATATATATTATAAAACATATGTGTATGTTTTAGAATACATATTTATAATAAGGTATAGGCTTGATTTGAGTGCATATAAAACCTTAATCATTTGACTTTAATTAGATTTTTTAATATGCATAAGAGCTTTACAGGGCAAGAAAATGGAGAAGGAGAAGATTCGCATGAGAGAAATATCTCTATGTTGGAAAACTGGTCTATTGTGAATGAGTGTGCATGTGTGCAGGCATGTATACATGGGCATATGTGCACAATAAAACAAATATATATATATACCTTTGATTTGTAAAATATTTAGTAACCATCTTCTAAAGCACACAGATCCACATGAGGATCTAGAGAGAAAAAATGACTAACAATTTTCTTATTCTCAAATTTCTCAAAATCGAACAAGAAAAAGTGACACATACAATAAAGCCTAATATATGTCTTTATATCTTGTTTTTATATAAACAAAGGACTTTGGGAACACAGAAAAAGATGTATTTTATTAATTGTTCCTGAAGAATTGAGAGGATTAGTAGGTTTTTGACAAGCAATGTTGGAAGATAAACACAAGACACAGGCATAGAACTACACGGAATAATAATCGGGTAACAGATTTACAAACAAGGACTTTGCTTTGGGAAATGGCAGGACATAGGATAGTAGAGAAAGACTGGGACTAGGTTATGAAGGTCCTTGAATGCCTTGTTAAGATTTCACTTCAGTTTGAAATTAACTAGACACTAAGAAAAAAATTTTAAGCAGAGAAACTAAATAATTAGATCATAATTTTAAAACTTTAATTCAGACTATAATAGGAAGATTGTATATAAGGATACAGAGATGAACAAGAAAATCAGTTCAGAGAGTTTATTAATTAGGCCTAAAAAATCAGCTTCAGAGTTGATGTCCATGATTGTGACGCTCTAGAATAACTTCAATGTGAGGGGAAAAGGGAAATTTATAGGAGATATTTAAAAATTGAACTTACTAGGTATAGTAATCAACTGATTGTGAGGAACTAGAGAAAAAGAGATTGCAAGGATGCAGAGTTTTAGGTTGGTTGATTGGGTGTGTGGCAGAGTCATGAGCTAAAGTTAAGTAAAAAAAAGAGGAGAAACATGCTTCTGTAAGAAAAAGTACTTAGTGGAGTACTTCCACTCAAGTGGATGGGAGGATACTCAGCTGAAAATGCATAGGAAGAAGTTAGAGGTCCAGAGAGAAAGCTAAACCCAAAATTATAGCTTCAAGGGTCATCGTTGGAGCCATAAAAGTGGATCAGGTCACTACATGGGACAAGTATGTGGAAAGAAAAATGAGCCAAACCCTCAAGGAACATCATATCAAAGGACAAAGAAATAGAGAAGCCAGAGAGAGCCCGAAAAGAAGGAACCATAAGGCAGGAGAAGCAGAAGAGAGAATGCAACTGAAACCAAGGGGAAAGAAGGCTGAAAAAAAAGGGGGAAGCCAAAGCAGCAGGATTTCCCCAAGAACAGGTTGCTGTGGGTGATCAAAGTTCTAGGAATTTCAGGAGAGCAATTCCAAGAGAGTGAGGAGAGTAAGCTAGATTCCCAGGAGCCTAATAAAGAGAATCTGAAGATGAAGGGGCAACAACTCTGAAGCAGTGGAACTGTGTGACCCTAGGGTAACAGCAGATTTAGAGATACTTTAGACTAATTTTCAAGAGTTTAAATGTCATAGAGAATATAATTTAAATCTTTAGGCCGATCGCTCATCATTATGAGGTTTAGAAATATGCAAGCCTTGTCTTCCATGGGACTTAAGTGCATGCTTCATTTAGGATTGCCTCAAATCCTGCCATGTATAAACGGTCACTTAATTCACTTTTTACTGATGATGTACAATGTCTCTCTCCTGACCATGGTTTTTTCAACCAGTGGAAAATGTTATGAAAGAACATGCCTCTCAGTAAAATGGGGTGCTACAATTTGAGTGTTAGATTTAACTGTGAATGAACACCCACTCTGGAGATGTCGGGTGTGTGGGAAGCACTGAAGAGGTCAGCCAAACATCCCAAATTCTCCAGCTGGAAAGAAACCAATGAGAAAGTCTGGAAGACACTATCATGGAGGAGAAGGAAAGCCAGGGGAGAAAGGTATAGGACATTGAAGAGAGTGATTCCAAAAGTCAAATTATGTGGAAGGAAATGGAAGGAGGTTTCTTTAACTGTGAGGAGAATACCCCTGGAATCTTAACATAGAACTCTTAACCAAGTGGTGAAATGGAAACCAGGCCTGGGGAACAAATAGAAGGTAATATCCTAATTAATCCACTTCTTACATGTAATAAATACATACAACAAGCTTTTATATATAATAAGCCATAGCATGTGTGTGTGTATATACATAAATACATACATACACATGTGTATATTTAAGGTATATTGATTGCTGTTAAATGATTACTTTTTTCTCACTTTTGTTTTAAAAAATGATGGTGAATTTGGAAACCGATTTATCCTGAGGAGAATTTTTAGAGGTGCCAAAATAGGGGAAAGATGGTACACTTCACTGTTTTGGTTTTTTTAATCTGTGAATATAAATGGTGTTTCCATTTATTGATTAAATTTCCCAAGAACAGGTTGCTGTGGGTGATCAAAGTTCTAGGAATTTCAGGAGAGCAATTCCAAGAGAGTGAGGAGAGTAAGCTAGATTCCCAGGAGCCTAATAAAGAGAATCTGAAGATGAAGGGGCAACAACTCTGAAGCAGTGGAACTGTGTGACCCTAGGGTAACAGCAGATTTAGAGATACTTTAGACTAATTTTCAAGAGTTTAAATGTCATAGAGAATATAATTTAAATCTTTAGGCCGATCGCTCATCATTATGAGGTTTAGAAATATGCAAGCCTTGTCTTCCATGGGACTTAAGTGCATGCTTCATTTAGGATTGCCTCAAATCCTGCCATGTATAAACGGTCACTTAATTCACTTTTTACTGATGATGTACAATGTCTCTCTCCTGACCATGGTTTTTTCAACCAGTGGAAAATGTTATGAAAGAACATGCCTCTCAGTAAAATGGGGTGCTACAATTTGAGTGTTAGATTTAACTGTGAATGAACACCCACTCTGGAGATGTCGGGTGTGTGGGAAGCACTGAAGAGGTCAGCCAAACATCCCAAATTCTCCAGCTGGAAAGAAACCAATGAGAAAGTCTGGAAGACACTATCATGGAGGAGAAGGAAAGCCAGGGGAGAAAGGTATAGGACATTGAAGAGAGTGATTCCAAAAGTCAAATTATGTGGAAGGAAATGGAAGGAGGTTTCTTTAACTGTGAGGAGAATACCCCTGGAATCTTAACATAGAACTCTTAACCAAGTGGTGAAATGGAAACCAGGCCTGGGGAACAAATAGAAGGTAATATCCTAATTAATCCACTTCTTACATGTAATAAATACATACAACAAGCTTTTATATATAATAAGCCATAGCATGTGTGTGTGTATATACATAAATACATACATACACATGTGTATATTTAAGGTATATTGATTGCTGTTAAATGATTACTTTTTTCTCACTTTTGTTTTAAAAAATGATGGTGAATTTGGAAACCGATTTATCCTGAGGAGAATTTTTAGAGGTGCCAAAATAGGGGAAAGATGGTACACTTCACTGTTTTGGTTTTTTTAATCTGTGAATATAAATGGTGTTTCCATTTATTGATGTCTACTATGGCTTCCAAATGTAAAATTTTTGTTCACATAAAGGCCTTACATGTTGACTTCACTATTTTTTTGTTTTATGTATTTATTTATTTATTTGCCACTTCTACTGATTTTCAGTTTATCTTTGTTCTTTGGCCTGTGTGGGCCTCCCATCACAGTGACCTCTTTCGCTGCAGAGCACTGACTCTGGGGACATGCGCTCTAGAGCTCCGGCTCAGTAATTAGACATATCAGTCCAGCCGTTCCACAGTATGTGGAATCTTCCCAGGCCAGGGATCGAACCAGCACCTCTTACACTGGAAGGTGGTGTCCTTACCCACTGGACCACCAGGGAAACCCTGACTTCACTGTTTTTGAGAGCGATTACATGCTAGAGTTTCTATGATGCTTCTTGATAAATGACTATTCTCTCTTTCTTTACCTTCTCTATTTCTTTCTATCCCCCTCTCTTTTCCCCTACCCTCCCCTTTCCATCCAGTGGAATGGAGTATATCTAAAGATTTCTGTCCTTTGGCTGGAGAAATCATCATGGAAAACCTGCAGACCCTGAGATGCACAATCACAGGACTTACAATGGTAAATGCCAAGTCCTCTCATCAAACTTCCTGTTCCCCTGCCCCTTGTGTCTGTGCTGGGATATTCGTGGCAAATGCCTACTTTGGAAGCAACAGCCAACATCCATTCCTCTGGCAACAACTGCCAATCGTTAAGCGTGATATGTCTGGTATCCATAATTTGAACCCCACAAAGGAGTGAGCAGACAGCATGAACCACTTTGTAAGCTGCCATGTTCTACAGAGATCAGAAAAAGGCTGGCCTCATGCAAGCCTTGAAAGCTGCTGCTTTCTGGATCACAGTTTAATCTTCAGTGGGGGTGGGAGGGATCAAAGGCTCTAAGAGATCCAATTTTGACTCCCTGTCTGATGGTAAAAATAACAGTCTCATCTAACCCTCACTCCCACAGCCTTGGTTGAGATCAGTCATCAATTGGAGTCACACAATTTCCTGAGAGAAACCCTTTCCCTTGATTAAAAAAAAAAACAAAAAAAACTGTCTCTAAATCTGCTTTCACAAAGAAGAAACTATATATGGTGGCCGTACCCTTCTCAGTAACCTGAACCAACTTAAACTGTGATGAAAAACTGGAACAAAACTGTGCTTATTTATTTAACCAATCTAAATGTTAATTATCTAGAGAACTGTAAACCATATAAGCATATGACATACAGTAAATAAAAGCACCTAACAAATCAGTTCAGACTGGAACAAATCCTAGATGTCCTCAAACAATTAATACAATTAAACTGGGTCATCAATTTTTTTAATTAAAAAAGGTTTTAAGTCAACTTAAACCTGTAATTTTTTTATCCAACTCAAATAATTAATATCTAAGGACCTTCAAATGTGAGAGGTAGAGACAGAATTTTCTTGTTTTTTCAAAAATGTTAATCAATTAAAACAGTTATCTGTAAAGCATAATCCTGAAGTCCAAAATTAAAAAGCTGTGTTAGGCTGCACCTCTTCAAGTTTGAACCAGCACATTCTAATGGAATTCCTCCTGGTTGGGTCATCATCACAGAATCTTAACTTTTCGTCTTACTTACACGCCTACACCAGAGGCCAAAACTTTTGTTGCCCGATCTTAGCATTGACAAACACCAGACCCTGTGGATAGTTACAATGGTAAATGCCTTCCTTGCTCCCTGCCCCTTGTGTCTGTGCTGGGATATTCGTGGCAAATGCCTACTTTGGAAGCAACAGCCAACATCCATTCCTCTGGCAACAACTGCCAATCGTTAAGCGTGATATGTCTGGTATCCATAATTTGAACCCCACAAAGGAGTGAGCAGACAGCATGAACCACTTTGTAAGCTGCCATGTTCTACAGAGATCAGAAAAAGGCTGGCCTCATGCAAGCCTTGAAAGCTGCTGCTTTCTGGATCACAGTTTAATCTTCAGTGGGGGTGGGAGGGATCAAAGGCTCTAAGAGATCCAATTTTGACTCCCTGTCTGATGGTAAAAATAACAGTCTCATCTAACCCTCACTCCCACAGCCTTGGTTGAGATCAGTCATCAATTGGAGTCACACAATTTCCTGAGAGAAACCCTTTCCCTTGATTAAAAAAAAAAACAAAAAAAACTGTCTCTAAATCTGCTTTCACAAAGAAGAAACTATATATGGTGGCCGTACCCTTCTCAGTAACCTGAACCAACTTAAACTGTGATGAAAAACTGGAACAAAACTGTGCTTATTTATTTAACCAATCTAAATGTTAATTATCTAGAGAACTGTAAACCATATAAGCATATGACATACAGTAAATAAAAGCACCTAACAAATCAGTTCAGACTGGAACAAATCCTAGATGTCCTCAAACAATTAATACAATTAAACTGGGTCATCAATTTTTTTAATTAAAAAAGGTTTTAAGTCAACTTAAACCTGTAATTTTTTTATCCAACTCAAATAATTAATATCTAAGGACCTTCAAATGTGAGAGGTAGAGACAGAATTTTCTTGTTTTTTCAAAAATGTTAATCAATTAAAACAGTTATCTGTAAAGCATAATCCTGAAGTCCAAAATTAAAAAGCTGTGTTAGGCTGCACCTCTTCAAGTTTGAACCAGCACATTCTAATGGAATTCCTCCTGGTTGGGTCATCATCACAGAATCTTAACTTTTCGTCTTACTTACACGCCTACACCAGAGGCCAAAACTGTGGATTAGCAGAACAAACAAAACCCTGAGTGGGTGGCCCCCAGAGATGCTATCAGCATCTGATTCCCAACCTTGTAGCTCACAAGATGGAAGAGGGCCAGAGAGAACCCGAGGGGATTTCCATTGCTCAAAAGAAAAAGCGATATGGTGATAAAAATGGAAAACTCTCCATAGAGAATTCTCTAATATTTGAACTAATTTTATAGGGATTAAGCTTTTCCACTTGGTCATCCAATGAGAGTAATGCAGACACTATCCTAATCCCATAAAAGCCTAGAAGGAGATTTACATTTCTACAGAATATCCATAATGTTGAGGTACAGAGAAACCCATTTTTAATGTTATAAAAATTAATTTTATAATAGGTAAGGCCACTATTATTAAATCCCTAGCAAAGGTTCTACAAAGAGTGCTATTTTTTTTTAACTCCAAACACCATTTTACAGAGTTTACAAGCAATGCTTTAACAAGTGCTGGATTCTGAAATATCTCTTTGGAAAAAGAATTCCTCAAAGCAAAAACATAAAACCATACAAAACATTTTACAATATTATAATAAAACAAAAAAAACAACTTCTTAATTCTTTTTTTTTTAATTGAAGTATATGCAGCTTCCTTGGTGGACCAGTGGTTAAGACTCCACATCTCACTGCACCTGCAAAGGGCACAGGTTTGATCTCTGGTCAGAGAACTAAGATCCCACATGCTAGGGGACAACCACCAAAAATAAATAAGTAAATAAATAGAAGGAGAGTTTCTTTACAATGTTTGTTTCAGGTGTAGAATGTAGTGACCTGATATTTTGACAGATTATACTTCATGTAAAGTTATAAAATATTGGCTATACTCGCTGTGTTGTACTTTATATACTTGTATTTTCTTTATTTCTTACCTAGTGTTTTGTACCTTTCAATTCTCTTCTTTCTTGCTCCTCTCTACTTCCTTCTCCCTACTGGTCATACCTGTAGTCTGTTTCCTTTTGTTATATTTACGTTTCAAGTCCAAATTAAAAGCTGTGTTAGGCGGGGCACCTCTTCAAGTTTGAACCAGCACATTCTAATGGAATTCCTCCTGGTTGGGTCATCATCACAGAATCTTAACTTTTCGTCTTACTTACACGCCTACACCAGAGGCCAAAACTGTGGATTAGCAGAACAAACAAAACCCTGAGTGGGTGGCCCCCAGAGATGCTATCAGCATCTGATTCCCAACCTTGTAGCTCACAAGATGGAAGAGGGCCAGAGAGAACCCGAGGGGATTTCCATTGCTCAAAAGAAAAAGCGATATGGTGATAAAAATGGAAAACTCTCCATAGAGAATTCTCTAATATTTGAACTAATTTTTATAGGGATTAAGCTTTTCCACTTGGTCATCCAATGAGAGTAATGCAGACACTATCCTAATCCCATAAAAGCCTAGAAGGAGATTTACATTTCTACAGAATATCCATAATGTTGAGGTACAGAGAAACCCATTTTTAATGTTATAAAAATTAATTTTATAATAGGTAAGGCCACTATTATTAAATCCCTAGCAAAGGTTCTACAAAGAGTGCTATTTTTTTTTAACTCCAAACACCATTTTACAGAGTTTACAAGCAATGCTTTAACAAGTGCTGGATTCTGAAATATCTCTTTGGAAAAAGAATTCCTCAAAGCAAAAACATAAAACCATACAAAACATTTTACAATATTATAATAAAACAAAAAAAACAACTTCTTAATTCTTTTTTTTTTAATTGAAGTATATGCAGCTTCCTTGGTGGACCAGTGGTTAAGACTCCACATCTCACTGCACCTGCAAAGGGCACAGGTTTGATCTCTGGTCAGAGAACTAAGATCCCACATGCTAGGGGACAACCACCAAAAATAAATAAGTAAATAAATAGAAGGAGAGTTTCTTTACAATGTTTGTTTCAGGTGTAGAATGTAGTGACCTGATATTTTGACAGATTATACTTCATGTAAAGTTATAAAATATTGGCTATACTCGCTGTGTTGTACTTTATATACTTGTATTTTCTTTATTTCTTACCTAGTGTTTTGTACCTTTCAATTCTCTTCTTTCTTGCTCCTCTCTACTTCCTTCTCCCTACTGGTAACCACTACTTTGATCTGTCAGTCTGTTTCCTTTTTGTTATATTTATTCGTTTGTCTTATTTTTTAGACTCCACATATAAGTGATATCATACAGTATTTGTCTTTTTCTAATGTATTTCACTAAATGTAATACCCTCTGGGCCCATCCATGCTGTTGCAAATGGCAAAATTTCACTCTTATAGTGGAGTCCATTGTCTGTGTGTATATGTGTGCCTCTGTGTGTGTGTGTGTGTGTGTATCACATCTTCTTTATCCATTCATATGTTAATGGACACATGGATTGCTTATATACTTTGGTTATTGTATACAATTCCGCTTTGGGGCTTCCCCTGGTGGGCCAGTGCAAGGGATGCCGGTTCGATCCCTGGCCTGGGAAGATCCCACGTGCCGCGGAGCGGCTGGACTGATGTGTCCAATTACCGAGCCGGAGCTCTGGCGCGCATGCGCTCAGAGACGGCACTCTGCGACGACAGAGGCCACCGCGATGGGAGGCCCACAGGAGCCAAAGAACAAAGACGGATGAAAATAGAGAAATGAAAGATCAATAGAAGTGGCCCGCCCATCCCCCTCCCTCCCCACCCCACCCCCCAAAAGATAAATAAATAAATTAATTTAAAAAAAAACAATTCCGCTTTGAACATTGGGATGCATATGTCTTTTGAAATCAGTGTTTCATTTTCTTTGGATAAATATCTGATGTAAAATTGCTGGATCCTATGGCAGTTCTTATTTTTTTGAGGAATCTCCATACAGCCACAACTCCTTAATTCTTAATATTGTATGACATTCAACCATATAAACTATTGTTTTAGTAATGGTTTTAAAATTGAATTTACATCAAAGATTTAATTTTTGAAATGTCTAAATAACTAATTAAGGAATATTTATTGCAGTATTATTTACTGTAGCATAAAATGTAGAAACAATCTGTCTACTAGTGAGGGATTGGTTAAATAAATAACTGTGTTTACCCAAAGTGAAGTACTATACAACCACTAAAAAAATGAGGCAAATCTTTAATTAATAATCTGAAAAGGCATTCATTACGACTTGTCAATTTTATAAACCAAAATGACCAGCTAGAAAAAGGTGACAGTATTTGCTACTGGGGAGGAGAAAATAAGAAAAAAACAGATAAGGGTGAGAAATTGCAGGTTTTCATAAACCCTATGGAACTATGATGTAAAAGTTGGGGTATAATTTAGGGGGTGAGGTCAGGAAAAGTAATGAAGACATTCCAATTTTGAAACAAAGAAAGCACAAAGAAATTAAGAGGGCACCCCCAAACAATGTATTAGCATGTAAAAACATACTAGTCAAGAAAACCTAGAAAGTTAAAGTACGAGTAGTGGGATGGGTGAATGCATCAAACACAGGGTAAAACTTCTGGGGTAAAACTGACTAAATGAAGTTCCCCATGCCTCACTCTCTCTATTTCAATGCTTTGCAGGGCCAACAGTATTTTGTTCAAGTGTCGGCTTATAACATGAAAGGATGGGGACCTGCTCAGACCACGACACCAGCATGTGCCTCTCCTTCCAGTAGGTGGTGGCTGCGAATTCTCTCAAGCCTGGCCAGGCTCCAACTCCAATTCCATCCTCAAGATATCATTGCCATTCCCTCGCCCCACTGCTTGGGACTAATAAAACCTCCTCAGAGTAGCATCTGGCTGCATAATGAGTGATTCCTCTGCAGAAATGTTTCCCTGGGAGACAAGTCAGTGGAAAGAAAGAAGAGGGGATTTAGAACCAGAAAGATTGAGTTTGATACCCATTATGCCTTTTATTAATAGTATGGTCTTCAACATTTACTTAAACTGAGTCTCAATTCAGCATCTGTAGAATGGGTCTGATCATACCCTTCACAGGGCTTTTGTGGGGATGTAGTGAAATGCTGCAGTAGGACTGGCTGGCCCAAAGGACATGCAGTTCACTTTAGCTCTCTCTTCCCCTCCCTCACCAAAAATCTAGCAAATCGTGCTTACTTTCTGTCAGAAGAAAAGCTTTCTTATGAACAGGCACTCTGCCACAAATAAAATCTACATTTGTAATGGAGGATGAAAAAGCCAGCAAAGGCCCTTCTAATTTTTTTAAAATTAATAAGTTATTTGTGGTATATTTGGTAATTATTAACCAAAAAATTTAATAAGAAGAAACATCTCCAGACATAACACAAAATGATAGATCTTTCTGCATAATGAATCTATTGCTCTGAATTATGTTTTAATTTTTAAAAAATCTTGGGCATCCCTGGTATAAGAAAAGGTGACAGTATTTGCTACTGGGGAGGAGAAAATAAGAAAAAAACAGATAAGGGTGAGAAATTGCAGGTTTTCATAAACCCTATGGAACTATGATGTAAAAGTTGGGGTATAATTTAGGGGGTGAGGTCAGGAAAAGTAATGAAGACATTCCAATTTTGAAACAAAGAAAGCACAAAGAAATTAAGAGGGCACCCCCAAACAATGTATTAGCATGTAAAAACATACTAGTCAAGAAAACCTAGAAAGTTAAAGTACGAGTAGTGGGATGGGTGAATGCATCAAACACAGGGTAAAACTTCTGGGGTAAAACTGACTAAATGAAGTTCCCCATGCCTCACTCTCTCTATTTCAATGCTTTGCAGGGCCAACAGTATTTTGTTCAAGTGTCGGCTTATAACATGAAAGGATGGGGACCTGCTCAGACCACGACACCAGCATGTGCCTCTCCTTCCAGTAGGTGGTGGCTGCGAATTCTCTCAAGCCTGGCCAGGCTCCAACTCCAATTCCATCCTCAAGATATCATTGCCATTCCCTCGCCCCACTGCTTGGGACTAATAAAACCTCCTCAGAGTAGCATCTGGCTGCATAATGAGTGATTCCTCTGCAGAAATGTTTCCCTGGGAGACAAGTCAGTGGAAAGAAAGAAGAGGGGATTTAGAACCAGAAAGATTGAGTTTGATACCCATTATGCCTTTTATTAATAGTATGGTCTTCAACATTTACTTAAACTGAGTCTCAATTCAGCATCTGTAGAATGGGTCTGATCATACCCTTCACAGGGTTTTTGTGGGGATGTAGTGAAATGCTGCAGTAGGACTGGCTGGCCCAAAGGACATGCAGTTCACTTTAGCTCTCTTCCCCTCCCTCACCAAAAATCTAGCAAATCGTGCTTACTTTCTGTCAGAAGAAAAGCTTTCTTATGAACAGGCACTCTGCCACAAATAAAATCTACATTTGTAATGGAGGATGAAAAAGCCAGCAAAGGCCCTTCTAATTTTTTTAAAATTAATAAGTTATTTGTGGTATATTTGGTAATTATTAACCAAAAAATTTAATAAGAAGAAACATCTCCAGACATAACACAAAATGATAGATCTTTCTGCATAATGAATCTATTGCTCTGAATTATGTTTTAATTTTTAAAAAATCTTGGGCATCCCTGGTGGTCCAGTGGATAAACAGTCTGCCTTGCAGTGCAAGGGGCACTGGTCCAGTCCCTGGCCTGGGAAGATCCCATGTGCCGTGGAGCGGCTGGACCAGTGTGTCCAATTATGAGCCAGCACTCTAGAGTGTATGTGCCCAGAACCAGTGCTCTGCAACAAGAGAGGCCACTGCAATGGGAGGCCCACACAGGAAAGAATAAAGATGGATGAAAATAAATGATGACTTCAAGGCAAAAAAAAAAAAATCTTCACTAATGTGATCATTTAAAATGGTATGATATACTTCTTGTGAAAGTACAAACTGCCCCATCCTTTGGGGCAGTTCCTATAAAATGTACATATTATATCAACAGCGATAAGAACATTCATTTATTTTTATCTCATAATTATACATCTAAGAATGTAACTTAAAGAAACAGATGCAGACACACGATCATAGACAAGCATGTGCACTGCAGCAATATACTGATACAATGAAATATCATGTGGGGAGAAGAAATATCAACATCGTGATTAAATAAAATATGATATGTAGAGATCCACGCTATAGAACAAAATGCAGCCACTAAACATGGTGTTTCTAAAAACATTCATGGCATAGAAGGAATTCTTAGAATGTAAGTTTTATGTAAATATCACAATTTTTTCACATTTAAACTGTGAGTCTTGATAATTAGGTAAGTATACCTGCATGTAATTACTGTTAAAAGTTAACAGTGGATATTTGGGTTATAAGATTATGGGCTCTTTTGTTTCCTCTTTTTATGTCTATTTGTTTTTCAAGTATTATAATAATGCTTTACCCAGGAGAAACTATGAATCAGTTGTTATATTAGGAGCTTTTACAATCAGTGTGTCACTTAATCCTAACAACATCCATTCCCATCTTGTGGACAAACATCACCATTATCATCTGCATCACTATCAACATCAGAGCTGACGTTTTCAAAACTGCTTATATGCTACGTGTTAATCTAAGAATATTGCACAGATTAACTCACTTAATCTTTTTTTTAACCTTTATTTTGCTTTTAACTTTTACAGAGTTTTGTTGTTTACAGATATGTATGTTCCCAGATTAGTCATATGTATATTCTCCCCTTCCCACCCCTCCCAACCATCACACAGCACCCCTGAAGGATCCCCTTTTCTCACAGAGCAATGACTACAGCTATTTTCTTCACTTATGATAGTACAGGCCTTCATGCTACTTCCTTTACGCCTCCCACCTTCTGTTCCTTCCCCACAATGTCCATATGTCCACTGTCCATGTCTGTCTTTCCGTCACTTCACTGCGTGTGCCATCATCACTTAATCTTTTTAACAAACCCACCGAAGTGATTTTTACTGTTTTCCTGATGAGGGAACTATTAATATTGATGAGGGAACTATTAATATTGATTAATATTGATGATACACACACACATACAGCCCAACAACACAAAATTAGCAAGCACTAAAGACAGGTCTAAACCCTTGGCTTGCTTTTAGCCTCATGCTCTCATCCTCCTCTATTAATATGGTAGTTAGGGTTGAGAGAAGATGTCTCCTTGCCCATGGTCACAGCTGTGGTACATGGCTGAGCCAGGATTCAAGTCTGAAGTAGTCAAGACTGTACACAATAACTACTGCCCTGCTACCAGGCAGACAATCAGACTACAAGCCAGCCAACCATTACCAGCTATTGCCTCTGGTTGATTGTTGTTGCTGTTGTTGAGTCACTCAGTTGTGTCCTAGTCTTTATGACCCCATAGATGGCAGCATGCCAGGGCCTCCCTCACCTTCGTCTCCCAGAATTTGCTCAAACTCATGTCCAATGAGTCAATAATCTCATCCAACCATCGCATCCTCTGTTGCCCCCTTCTCCTCCTGCCTGCAATTTTTCCCAGCATCAGGGTCTTCCCCAATGGGTCGGCTCTTCCCATCATGTGGCCAAAATATTGGAATTTCAGTGTCAGCATCAGTCCTTCCAGTGAATATCCAGGGTTGATTTTCTTTAGGATTGACTGGTTTGAGCTCCTTGCAATCCAAGGAACTCTCAAGAGTTTTCTCCAATACCACCATCAGTTCTTAGGTGCTCAGCCTTCCTTACGGTTCAACTCTAAGATCCATACATGACTACTGGAGAAACTGTAGATTTGACTATAAGGACCTTTGTCAGCAAAGCAATGTCTCTGCTTTCTAATATGATGTCTAGGTTTGTCATAACTTTTCTTCCAAGGAGCAAGGGTCTTTCAATTTTATGGCTCCAGTCACTGTCCACGGTGATTTTGGAACCCAAGAAAACAAAGTCTGTTACTGTTTTCCATTGTTTGCCCATCTGTTTGCCAAGAAGTGATGGGACTGGATGCTATGATCTTAGTTTTCTGAACATTGAGCTTTAAGCCAGCTTTTTTCACCTTCATCAAGAGGCTCTTTACTTCCTCTTCACTTTCTGTCATTAGGGCGATTATTGATATGTCTTAAGTTATTGATATCTCCCCCAGTTTTTGATATTTCTGAGATTATTGTTATTTCTCCCAGCACTCTTGATTCTAGGTTGTCATTCATCCATCCAGTCTGGCATTTCACATGATGTACTCTACATACAAATAAGCAAAGTGACAATACATACATAGATTTGATGTACTTCTTTCCCAATTTTGAATGAGTCCCTTGTTCCATTTCTGGTTCTGACTGTTGCTGCTTGACCTGCATACATGTTTCTCAGCAGACAGGTAAGGTGGTATGGTATTCTCATCTCTTTAAGAATTTTCCACAATCTGTTGTGATCCACACCGTCAAATACTTTAGCAAAGTCAATGAGGCAGAAGTACATATTTTCTGGAATTCTCTTGTTTCTTCTATGATCCAATAGAGATTGGCAATTTGATCTCTGGTTCCTCTGCCTTTTCTAACCCCAGACTGTACATCTGAAAGTTCCTGGTCACTTACTGTTGAAACCTAGCTTGAAGGATGTTGAGCATTACCTTGCTAGCATGTAAAATGAGTGTAATTGTGTGATCCAGACTTGTTTTACAAAAACTGACCTTTTCCAGTCCTGTGGCCACAGTTTTCCCAATTTGCTGGTCACTTACTGTTTTGAAACCTAGCTTAGTTTCATTTGTAGTGAGGGTTCCTTCCAGTGAATATCCAGGGTTGATTTTCTTTAGGATTGACTGGTTTGAGCTCCTTGCAATCCAAGGAACTCTCAAGAGTTTTCTCCAATACCACCATCAGTTCTTAGGTGCTCAGCCTTCCTTACGGTTCAACTCTAAGATCCATACATGACTACTGGAGAAACTGTAGATTTGACTATAAGGACCTTTGTCAGCAAAGCAATGTCTCTGCTTTCTAATATGATGTCTAGGTTTGTCATAACTTTTCTTCCAAGGAGCAAGGGTCTTTCAATTTTATGGCTCCAGTCACTGTCCACGGTGATTTTGGAACCCAAGAAAACAAAGTCTGTTACTGTTTTCCATTGTTTGCCCATCTGTTTGCCAAGAAGTGATGGGACTGGATGCTATGATCTTAGTTTTCTGAACATTGAGCTTTAAGCCAGCTTTTTTCACCTTCATCAAGAGGCTCTTTACTTCCTCTTCACTTTCTGTCATTAGGGCGATTATTGATATGTCTTAAGTTATTGATATCTCCCCCAGTTTTTGATATTTCTGAGATTATTGTTATTTCTCCCAGCACTCTTGATTCTAGGTTGTCATTCATCCATCCAGTCTGGCATTTCACATGATGTACTCTACATACAAATAAGCAAAGTGACAATACATACATAGATTTGATGTACTTCTTTCCCAATTTTGAATGAGTCCCTTGTTCCATTTCTGGTTCTGACTGTTGCTGCTTGACCTGCATACATGTTTCTCAGCAGACAGGTAAGGTGGTATGGTATTCTCATCTCTTTAAGAATTTTCCACAATCTGTTGTGATCCACACCGTCAAATACTTTAGCAAAGTCAATGAGGCAGAAGTACATATTTTCTGGAATTCTCTTGTTTCTTCTATGATCCAATAGAGATTGGCAATTTGATCTCTGGTTCCTCTGCCTTTTCTAACCCCAGACTGTACATCTGAAAGTTCCTGGTCACTTACTGTTGAAACCTAGCTTGAAGGATGTTGAGCATTACCTTGCTAGCATGTAAAATGAGTGTAATTGTGTGATCATTTAACACTCTCTGACATTGTCCTTCTTTGGGACTGGAATGAAAGCTGACCTTTTCCAGTCCTGTGGCCACTGCTGAGTTTTCCAAATTTGCTGACATATTAAGTGAAGCACTTAACAGTGTCATCTTTCAGGATTTTAAACATTTCATCTGGAATTCCGTCAACGTTCCACTAGTTTCATTTGTAGTGAAGCTTCCTAAGGACTAGTTGACTTCACAGTCCAAGATGTCTGGCTGTAGGTGAGTGACCACACCATCATGGTTATCCAGGTCATTAAGACTATTTTTTCGTACAGTTCTTGTGTGTATCCTTGCCTCTGGTGGATTCGGATAGCTAAATCAGGTGATACAGGGCCTTGGACCATAAAAGATTTCTAGCACTCCTGAGTCCCTAACATTTGATGACTTAACAATCCAAGTCTTACTAGGACATCTTTATTACTGAAGACTTGCCAGAAACATGTGTGGAGAATATTGCAAGATTAAGATAAGATGCTACTATACTACATAGTATACTAAGATACTTAATGAACCATCCTCATTCCAGGGTGGGGTGGAAGGGAAGAATATTTATTTTTGGAGATAGAAGGATGGAACGAATAGAAAAGGAGGGAAAAAAAAGCATACCTGAAGGTGAGGAATGGGGAAACCCACTCCAAATGCCTGTCCCATGCAAATTCTGATCCGCATGATATGTTTACTTATAAAAATCAGATGTTCTAGTTCTGTGAACTTCAAATTCTATTCAGATACTCTCCCTCACAGCCCATTTGAAGAACTCTCTCCAGAATGAAAAGAACAGTTGTCCAGGGGTGGGAAGAGTTCCTTATTACATGGTAATTGACATAGCAAATGGCAACACTTTAAAACAGCACATTTGATTAGTAGGGGCATCTGGCAAAGAATTAAAACCCAAACATCTCATTACTGTCTCTGCAGACATGCATGTCACTTGGAAAGAACAATATAAAAACACTCTGGATCTATTTATAAATAGAGATTGGCAATTTGATCTCTGGTTCCTCTGCCTTTTCTAACCCCAGACTGTACATCTGAAAGTTCCTGGTCACTTACTGTTGAAACCTAGCTTGAAGGATGTTGAGCATTACCTTGCTAGCATGTAAAATGAGTGTAATTGTGTGATCATTTAACACTCTCTGACATTGTCCTTCTTTGGGACTGGAATGAAAGCTGACCTTTTCCAGTCCTGTGGCCACTGCTGAGTTTTCCAAATTTGCTGACATATTAAGTGAAGCACTTAACAGTGTCATCTTTCAGGATTTTAAACATTTCATCTGGAATTCCGTCAACGTTCCACTAGTTTCATTTGTAGTGAAGCTTCCTAAGGACTAGTTGACTTCACAGTCCAAGATGTCTGGCTGTAGGTGAGTGACCACACCATCATGGTTATCCAGGTCATTAAGACTATTTTTTCGTACAGTTCTTGTGTGTATCCTTGCCTCTGGTGGATTCGGATAGCTAAATCAGGTGATACAGGGCCTTGGACCATAAAAGATTTCTAGCACTCCTGAGTCCCTAACATTTGATGACTTAACAATCCAAGTCTTACTAGGACATCTTTATTACTGAAGACTTGCCAGAAACATGTGTGGAGAATATTGCAAGATTAAGATAAGATGCTACTATACTACATAGTATACTAAGATACTTAATGAACCATCCTCATTCCAGGGTGGGGGGGAAGGGAAGAATATTTATTTTTGGAGATAGAAGGATGGAACGAATAGAAAAGGAGGGAAAAAAAAGCATACCTGAAGGTGAGGAATGGGGAAACCCACTCCAAATGCCTGTCCCATGCAAATTCTGATCCGCATGATATGTTTACTTATAAAAATCAGATGTTCTAGTTCTGTGAACTTCAAATTCTATTCAGATACTCTCCCTCACAGCCCATTTGAAGAACTCTCTCCAGAATGAAAAGAACAGTTGTCCAGGGGTGGGAAGAGTTCCTTATTACATGGTAATTGACATAGCAAATGGCAACACTTTAAAACAGCACATTTGATTAGTAGGGGCATCTGGCAAAGAATTAAAACCCAAACATCTCATTACTGTCTCTGCAGACATGCATGTCACTTGGAAAGAACAATATAAAAACACTCTGGATCTATTTATAAATAGAGTATGACATTGTGATGTAACATATATCAGTATTCAGATATTTACTACAGGACAATGTATTCTAACATGACAGAGTAATTGGAAATTTGGTAATATGTTCCAGTAAGCTATAAAACTTTTTAAAATATTTTTACAAAAAGCCTTAATGTGTTTTTATAGACTTATGTTCTATGGTATGGTACATAATAAGAGAAAAGGACCCAGACAGGCTTGTCTGAGTTATGATCAGGAAAGCCCTGATATCGCCAGTGAATGTAAGCTCTGCATTGTGTTGCAACTAAAGTGTCTTATTACCAGAACAGTGAACAGTATTATGTGGCACGATCTGCTCTTTTCCTACTGCACTTAAGTTTGTTCCTGTCAGGTTCCTGATTTCTTAATATATTTTCAATTTTCTCCCTCATCCTTAAAGTCTATTTTATGTAGTCATCAGAACCTTCCAAACATCTATGAGAAAAACTCATCCTTTCCAAAACCTTGGCATCATGTCCATTGCTCACTCAGGCTGCAATTTAGCATTAGCAATTTTCTAAGGTATCATAAAGTCATCAGCTCAAGCTTGCCTCTGATGTAATAGGGCTCAGCTAAAGCAGCCAGGTCTAATTTATCTCCCCCTGCACTGATGACAGTATTAACACTCATTAGAATGTATTAGCATGTTCAGAGCTATGTAGTAATTTTGGAAAGAATAGAAAAGGAGGGAAAAAAAAGCATACCTGAAGGTGAGGAATGGGGAAACCCACTCCAAATGCCTGTCCCATGCAAATTCTGATCCGCATGATATGTTTACTTATAAAAATCAGATGTTCTAGTTCTGTGAACTTCAAATTCTATTCAGATACTCTCCCTCACAGCCCATTTGAAGAACTCTCTCCAGAATGAAAAGAACAGTTGTCCAGGGGTGGGAAGAGTTCCTTATTACATGGTAATTGACATAGCAAATGGCAACACTTTAAAACAGCACATTTGATTAGTAGGGGCATCTGGCAAAGAATTAAAACCCAAACATCTCATTACTGTCTCTGCAGACATGCATGTCACTTGGAAAGAACAATATAAAAACACTCTGGATCTATTTATAAATAGAGTATGACATTGTGATGTAACATATATCAGTATTCAGATATTTACTACAGGACAATGTATTCTAACATGACAGAGTAATTGGAAATTTGGTAATATGTTCCAGTAAGCTATAAAACTTTTTAAAATATTTTTACAAAAAGCCTTAATGTGTTTTTATAGACTTATGTTCTATGGTATGGTACATAATAAGAGAAAAGGACCCAGACAGGCTTGTCTGAGTTATGATCAGGAAAGCCCTGATATCGCCAGTGAATGTAAGCTCTGCATTGTGTTGCAACTAAAGTGTCTTATTACCAGAACAGTGAACAGTATTATGTGGCACGATCTGCTCTTTTCCTACTGCACTTAAGTTTGTTCCTGTCAGGTTCCTGATTTCTTAATATATTTTCAATTTTCTCCCTCATCCTTAAAGTCTATTTTATGTAGTCATCAGAACCTTCCAAACATCTATGAGAAAAACTCATTCTTTCCAAAAACCTTGGCATCATGTCCATTGCTCACTCAGGCTGCAATTTAGCATTAGCAATTTTCTAAGGTATCATAAAGTCATCAGCTCAAGCTTGCCTCTGATGTAATAGGGCTCAGCTAAAGCAGCCAGGTCTAATTTATCTCCCCCTGCACTGATGACAGTATTAACACTCATTAGAATGTATTAGCATGTTCAGAGCTATGTAGTAATTCAGCCACCCAGGAGTCCTACTTAAACAAACTGCATTGCTCATCTTACCTGAGTACTTCAGATACATTCACCTAAGAGAACAAACTCATAATGGCCTTTGGGAATTCATGAGAGTAATATTTATTCTCACTGTGCCCAGATACCAGGGACATTACATATAGTCCAAGCAACACTTGGGATTAGTTTCCTCAAACGTTTCTAAATTTCCCAGCAAAAGCTCTTTCCTAGTTCATGTTCATGTATTTCCTATCTGAACACCATCATGTTTCAAGTCACAATGCCTTACCAACCTTTAATGAGCATCTCCAATGTGCCCAGCATAGTGCTTTACATACATTATTCCTTTGAAACCACAAATAACCTTAAAAAGAGACTCAAAATCTCACTTTACAGAGAAGAAACCTGAGGCAAAGCAAAATTAAGTCACAGTTTCTGCCAACAAGAGCAGCGTCCACAGAAAGCACCTGTGCCAATTCCCTGTCTCCAGAGTTGACCACAGTTAAGCCACACTACACAGCCTCAACCAAACTCTCACCCTCTTTCTCAAAAGAAAACAAAAACACACCATAATATAAGGAAATGAATGCTCTATGGAAGATCATGAGGCTATGTTATAGTCCTGGCTATGCCACCAACACGCTGAATAATTTAGAACTGGAATGGCTACCTCTGGGCCTTAGTTTTCTGAAAGGTAAAATGAAGATGAGTACCTGGGGGGAAGATTGAAAGGAAGAATTAGAAAATCTCTGAGGTCTTTCACTTCAAGGGGAAATATCTGCTAAGGTGAAAAAAAAATGATGTTTCCATAAACACCACTTAGGAAGTTCACTTTCCATTTATGATTTCCCTTCTTTTTAAGTTATTGTTTACATAAGGCTTTCCACATAACATTGTGCTGGATATCTAATATAATACACCTCTCATTTAATCCTCACAAAACTCCTGCCAGATAGATATTATACTTCTTTTTCATAGTACAGAGTAGAGGCACTGTCAGTGAAAGTAACTTGTCTTGTAGACACCCAACTAGGAATCAAAAGAGCCATCAGCCTTTGGGATGTTCAGAGCTATGTAGTAATTCAGCCACCCAGGAGTCCTACTTAAACAAACTGCATTGCTCATCTTACCTGAGTACTTCAGATACATTCACCTAAGAGAACAAACTCATAATGGCCTTTGGGAATTCATGAGAGTAATATTTATTCTCACTGTGCCCAGATACCAGGGACATTACATATAGTCCAAGCAACACTTGGGATTAGTTTCCTCAAACGTTTCTAAATTTCCCAGCAAAAGCTCTTTCCTAGTTCATGTTCATGTATTTCCTATCTGAACACCATCATGTTTCAAGTCACAATGCCTTACCAACCTTTAATGAGCATCTCCAATGTGCCCAGCATAGTGCTTTACATACATTATTCCTTTGAAACCACAAATAACCTTAAAAAGAGACTCAAAATCTCACTTTACAGAGAAGAAACCTGAGGCAAAGCAAAATTAAGTCACAGTTTCTGCCAACAAGAGCAGCGTCCACAGAAAGCACCTGTGCCAATTCCCTGTCTCCAGAGTTGACCACAGTTAAGCCACACTACACAGCCTCAACCAAACTCTCACCCTCTTTCTCAAAAGAAAACAAAACACACCATAATATAAGGAAATGAATGCTCTATGGAAGATCATGAGGCTATGTTATAGTCCTGGCTATGCCACCAACACGCTGAATAATTTAGAACTGGAATGGCTACCTCTGGGCCTTAGTTTTCTGAAAGGTAAAATGAAGATGAGTACCTGGGGGGAAGATTGAAAGGAAGAATTAGAAAATCTCTGAGGTCTTTCACTTCAAGGGGAAATATCTGCTAAGGTGAAAAAAAAATGATGTTTCCATAAACACCACTTAGGAAGTTCACTTTCCATTTATGATTTCCCTTCTTTTTAAGTTATTGTTTACATAAGGCTTTCCACATAACATTGTGCTGGATATCTAATATAATACACCTCTCATTTAATCCTCACAAAACTCCTGCCAGATAGATATTATACTTCTTTTTCATAGTACAGAGTAGAGGCACTGTCAGTGAAAGTAACTTGTCTTGTAGACACCCAACTAGGAATCAAAAGAGCCATGGCTTAAACCCAGATTTATCTGACTCCAAAACCTGAGTTCTTTCTAACTATGCTGTACTACGTAGCCTAGCGTGGACCAAGGTGGAATGCTTCTACCTAACCTCAACTGTCATGGCATCTGCTTAACAAGGGAGACTAAACAAGAGAGACTCCCTGTTTTAAAATAACTCTAGGTGGAGGGAAGTTGAAACTTGTTCAATTAGAACTTAAGCTTCAGATATATTCATGAACTAACTACCTTTTCTTGAAAAGAATGTCCAGCAATTTTAGAGAAATCATTTCAACCAAGAAGCACTTTCAACTGTTGCTTTTGAAAGATCCAGAAAGTAAAATCGGGGGAAAAAGAATAGAGGGGGAAAGGGGGGATGGTGAAATGACCGACCTACTGAAAAATAATCTAGCGTTGGAGACGGCAGAATTATAATCTTGACATTAGTCCCATACGGATTATTGCTTTTGATATCATTATAGCCAAATGGAATGAAAATAGAAGGCGGAGAAAAATCTCAGTGGGTATTGCAATTTAAATTTGCCATGTAAGCTAATACTGTATATTTACAGACTGAGCAGACAGGGTGGCTCAGAGTATGTGCAGGAGTTGCCGTGCCAGCTAACCAAAGCAGACATTCATTAGAGCTAAAATGTAGATTTCCATTTCTTGGCATCTGACATGAGCTCTTTCCTTGGAAAGAAATGTCAATTTGGCCAAAAGTGTGAAACCTACAATAAAAGCATTGGGACCTCTGGGCCTTAGTTTTCTGAAAGTTTTAAAAACCTGGGAAGATTGAAAGGAAGAATTAGAAAATCTCTGAGGTCTTTCACTTCAAGGGGAAATATCTGCTAAGGTGAAAAAAAAATGATGTTTCCATAAACACCACTTAGGAAGTTCACTTTCCATTTATGATTTCCCTTCTTTTTAAGTTATTGTTTACATAAGGCTTTCCACATAACATTGTGCTGGATATCTAATATAATACACCTCTCATTTAATCCTCACAAAACTCCTGCCAGATAGATATTATACTTCTTTTTCATAGTACAGAGTAGAGGCACTGTCAGTGAAAGTAACTTGTCTTGTAGACACCCAACTAGGAATCAAAAGAGCCATGGCTTAAACCCAGATTTATCTGACTCCAAAACCTGAGTTCTTTCTAACTATGCTGTACTACGTAGCCTAGCGTGGACCAAGGTGGAATGCTTCTACCTAACCTCAACTGTCATGGCATCTGCTTAACAAGGGAGACTAAACAAGAGAGACTCCCTGTTTTAAAATAACTCTAGGTGGAGGGAAGTTGAAACTTGTTCAATTAGAACTTAAGCTTCAGATATATTCATGAACTAACTACCTTTTCTTGAAAAGAATGTCCAGCAATTTTAGAGAAATCATTTCAACCAAGAAGCACTTTCAACTGTTGCTTTTGAAAGATCCAGAAAGTAAAATCGGGGGAAAAAGAATAGAGGGGGAAAGGGGGGATGGTGAAATGACCGACCTACTGAAAAATAATCTAGCGTTGGAGACGGCAGAATTATAATCTTGACATTAGTCCCATACGGATTATTGCTTTTGATATCATTATAGCCAAATGGAATGAAAATAGAAGGCGGAGAAAAATCTCAGTGGGTATTGCAATTTAAATTTGCCATGTAAGCTAATACTGTATATTTACAGACTGAGCAGACAGGGTGGCTCAGAGTATGTGCAGGAGTTGCCGTGCCAGCTAACCAAAGCAGACATTCATTAGAGCTAAAATGTAGATTTCCATTTCTTGGCATCTGACATGAGCTCTTTCCTTGGAAAGAAATGTCAATTTGGCCAAAAGTGTGAAACCTACAATAAAAGCATTGGGACTGTGGATTTCATCTAGTCTGCACATTCCCACCCTTTTCTTTCCTGCTGTGGAAATCCAGTTGTGACCTGGGGTGCCGAATGGAGAGGGGATAGGGGAACTGACTAGAACAAGGCTGCTGAAAAGGAGGGTAAGGAGCTGGGAGAGGGGACATCGGACTCCCAAATTCTCTATTTTCTTTTTTTTTGGCTTTCAATCACCATTTTCCCTTGCCTTAAAACTGCCCGACACAAGACACCAACCACAATTACTGTTTTGCACAGGGCCTGAACAATGGCCGCTTCCAAGTCGTTGGCAATTCCTGCTAGTTGTGCAAGTGCTGGGTGCTCATCCACAGTCTGTGGGTAGTATAAGCAAAACTCAGCCCTCAAGGCAAGGCAGGGAAGAGGCCTCCCCTACTTGAAAAGTTTTACTCTGTTTGTTTCTTTTGCTCAATAGACTGGAAAGACCTTGATGACAGAGCGCCCAGACACAAGGGACAGAGTGAAGTTTTGGAAGGTCTGCTGCAGCAGGTCCGAGCCCTTCATCAGCATTACAGTTGCCCGGGTAAGGATAAAAATCTCTACCAGGCCATCAACTGAGGTCTCAGTGGCGCCGGTAATTTTAGCAGTTTCCTAACTGGGTCATACCTTCTCATTCATCAGAGAGGGAGAGAGATATTAATATTTGTACATCTGGAATCACTTTACAGTACTATCTTGCTTTAACCCTTGAGGAGAGACTCTCCCTTCCTTCCCTTCATCTTTCTTTCACATCCTCACTCCATAGGAACAGTTTGGAAACAAGCACAGGAAAAAATACCAGCTGTCGTTAGCTTTCTTTAAACTGAACCTTTGCAAAACCTCTCCGTGTGCTGGGTTTTTGGCACATTCACCCTCCAACTTCTCACCTGTAATGAAAATTCTCTGAACATCTCCGAGGAAGCTTAACCAATTGTATTAGCAAATTGTTGTGTATATTTATAATCAAGTTTACATGCAATTTCACATTCAGTATCTCTTTTTCATCCTCATTTTGGAAATTACCCCTGAGGCTAAGTGACTTGATCAAGGTCATAATGCCGAGAAGAGACAGAATCAAGATACCAATCTAAGTTTTCTGTCTCCAAGCCAGTTTTCTTGTTACACTTCATTTTTGCCCCCAACTCTTACATCAGGACTGGGCACTGGATTCTAATCTTACCCTGAATTTTAATCTCTCAGGAGAAAGTAGGACATGCTTTCTCTACTAGCCAACTATACCCAGAAAATCTCTGAGAAGTCTTAAAAAGATTATTTTCTACTTGGGCTATTCAGATCGGACAGGGTCAGGTTTCTGATCTGTAATGATTTGTGGAGCAGGCACTTGGTTTTATTTGTAGAATTAAAAGTTCCATAAAGTTTTCATTTTCCAGGCTCCTTCACCCATCAGATCTCTAACTGCATTGTACTCTCTGGATTCAGGGCACGGCTGGGCCAGCTAGGTTAGATATCTATGGTTGAAACTAAGAAATACTAAATGAGTTTTGACTGGGTGTAAAGAAAGCATATTAAGCACTAGCAAAATATTGTTCCCAGTTTCTATATCTATGACAACAGAACCCTTCAGAAATGCCAGCTGTAGCTAGAAATGAGAAGGGAGTGTTTGTAAGAAATTAATGTTCTAGCGACTGGTTGGTCCACTAGGAGATATAAACATGCAGGGAGGAGGCTTGAGAAGGAAACCCTTCTTCATTCTTGGATCTCTAGGAAGACTTTACCAGACAAGGGCCTTCAGCATTCCACACTGAATAAAGTATACTCAGTTCTTAGTTACCCAGGGCCCATTTAACCAAGACAGGCGTCATCTAGAACCTTTCTCTTCTGCTGCTTTTCCATTACTCTCCTGTCCATTCTGGCATGGCAGGCAAAGTGATAAAGCAATGGGACAGATTATTCTTTGCAATTCATAAGCCATTTTGTGTTTGGTCTTTATCAGAGGGGAAAAGCTAGAACAACTCATGATGATGATGAATTATTTTTTATATTATCTGAGGATTTAGGTATTCTCTCTATTACTACTGGATTACGTTCCAATAATCAAAAATATGACTGTCTCAGGCTTCCCTGGTGGTCCAGTAGGTAAAGAGTCCGTCTTGCAGTACAAGGGGCACCAGTTCAATCCCTGACCCGGGAAGACCCCACATGCCTCGGAGCAGCTGGACCAGTGTGTCCAATTATGAGCCAGTGCTCTGGAGTGCATGTGTCCAGAGTCAGTATTCTGCAATGAGAGAGGCCACTGCAATGGGTGGCCCACACAGGCCAAAGAATAAAGATGGATGAAAATAAAGGATGACATAGAGGCAAAAAAATAAAAAATGATTGCCTTGACAGCCCAATTATTTCTATGGTTGCATTCAACTTTTATCATGTGCATATATTCCCTTCACAGGGATTAAATATACACAGTATCAGGCAAGATTTAAGTAAGGCATAAGGTAGAACTTCCCAAGAAGGAGGAATATTTTTATATTGAAATATACTTTGGATATTTAAACAGTACCTAAAGTCTGTTCTGAAGAGGAATGGTTCTGTAAAATGCTCAGTGGAAAAAGGGTCTCTAGTCAAGTATATTTGGAAATTGTTACATTATATATACTTCAATTGAAAATGTAAAGTAGACATTAAGTATTAAGAACTCTAATAAAAAGGCATTTTGAATTCAGTTATAAAATAAGAATTTCCCAAACTTATTTGACCACTGTAAAATGTTTTTCACAGAATTAGTGTTCCAAGGCACAAACTTTGGGGAACACTGACCTGTAGCACACCAGGATAAAAGAAATGACCTTCCAAGATGATACAATATAAATCTGTAAGTCTTAAAGGATAAATGAAGGATAGTTAGGTATTGCCTACAGAAAGTTACAACACCGTTATTTAAAATACTCAAGTACATGGATACTATGTGGCTCACAAATTTTATAATTAGGAAAAACAATTATCTAAAATCCCATTTCTACTACTTACTGTGTGTACTTAAGAAAAGCATTTAAAGTTTCTCAGCCATAGCTTCCCTACCAGAACAGCCAGCGTAATAATATCTGTCTTTCAGGGTTGTTACAAGAATTAAATCAGATATTGGATTAAACTCACCTGGCATAGTGTAGGCGCTTGGCAAATGGTAGCTTGTTTTCTTCCATTGTTCTTCCAAATGAAGATGAAGCATGCTTCATCCTCAGCAATTTATATGTCCTACAATCAGAGGGTAATAATTGACTCCATTGCAAGTAGCCAGGACTAATCAATAAACACACAGTATATTCTAAATGCAGAACTAACGACAAAACATTCCTTGTCCTACCAAAGTCCTACATGGAAGATATTAAAATCCATATGGATTTCTTTATTTTTAGCTAAAGAGCTGGCCGCAGCTAGTTAGCATCTTTAGAGATGGAAATTCAATGGAGATGTTGAATGACCTTTTAAAGGCATGTAAACCTGTCAACCATTTGAGGACTGAATGACTTAAAATAAGTAAAGCATTGAGAAAAACTTTATTATTAAAGAAAACGTGATTTCTCCCATTATCCATTTTCTATTCCATAAAGGCTAAAGTATCCCTTTTTTAAAAAATTTTTTGTCTACTTTTATTGGTCTTTCATTTATTTATTTTTCGTCCTTCTTTGTTTTTTGGCCTGTGTGATCCTTCCATTGCAGTGATCTCTCCTGTAGCAGAGCACCAGCTCTGGGCACATATGCTCCAGAGCGATGGCTCGTAATCGGACACACTGGTCCAGCCGCTATGTGGCACGTGGGGTCTTCCATGCCAGGGACTGAACCGGCATCGCTTGTAGTGCAAGGCAGACTCTTTACCCACTGGACCACCAGAAGTTCTAATTTTGGTATTTCTCCTTATCACTAAATAATAGGCTTGTAGTGCAAGGCATGACTCTTTACCTCATAAAGATAAAAATGACCTTCCAAGATGATACAATATAAATCTGTAAGTCTTAAAGGATAAATGAAGGATAGTTAGGTATTGCCTACAGAAAGTTACAACACCGTTATTTAAAATACTCAAGTACATGGATACTATGTGGCTCACAAATTTTATAATTAGGAAAAACAATTATCTAAAATCCCATTTCTACTACTTACTGTGTGTACTTAAGAAAAGCATTTAAAGTTTCTCAGCCATAGCTTCCCTACCAGAAAAAGCCAGCGTAATAATATCTGTCTTTCAGGGTTGTTACAAGAATTAAATCAGATATTGGATTAAACTCACCTGGCATAGTGTAGGCGCTTGGCAAATGGTAGCTTGTTTTCTTCCATTGTTCTTCCAAATGAAGATGAAGCATGCTTCATCCTCAGCAATTTATATGTCCTACAATCAGAGGGTAATAATTGACTCCATTGCAAGTAGCCAGGACTAATCAATAAACACACAGTATATTCTAAATGCAGAACTAACGACAAAACATTCCTTGTCCTACCAAAGTCCTACATGGAAGATATTAAAATCCATATGGATTTCTTTATTTTTAGCTAAAGAGCTGGCCGCAGCTAGTTAGCATCTTTAGAGATGGAAATTCAATGGAGATGTTGAATGACCTTTTAAAGGCATGTAAACCTGTCAACCATTTGAGGACTGAATGACTTAAAATAAGTAAAGCATTGAGAAAAACTTTATTATTAAAGAAAACGTGATTTCTCCCATTATCCATTTTCTATTCCATAAAGGCTAAAGTATCCCTTTTTTAAAAAATTTTTTGTCTACTTTTATTGGTCTTTCATTTATTTATTTTTCGTCCTTCTTTGTTTTTTGGCCTGTGTGATCCTTCCATTGCAGTGATCTCTCCTGTAGCAGAGCACCAGCTCTGGGCACATATGCTCCAGAGCGATGGCTCGTAATCGGACACACTGGTCCAGCCGCTATGTGGCACGTGGGGTCTTCCCATGCCAGGGACTGAACCGGCATCGCTTGTAGTGCAAGGCAGACTCTTTACCCACTGGACCACCAGGGAAGTTCTAATTTTGGTATTTCTCCTTATCACTAAATAATAGGCTTATATTACTAATTCTTGATTTAAAAAAATGATAGTTATGATTTCACTAAGGAAGATGATTATTTCTTTTTTAATCTCTCTACCCTATTACATGCACATTTAATTCCTAACCTCTTATCTTTTTAATCCCCTAGAGAAGGGGATGGCAACCCACTCCAGTATTTTTGCCTGGAGAATCCCATGAACAGAGGAGCCTGCCGGCCAAAGTCCATGGGGTCGCAAAGAGTGGGCAAGACTGAGCGAATGGGCACATGTGCATACTCCTAATACTGTAATTGTGATAAGATCAATGTTTATTGCTAACATTATAATGATCATATAAATTTTATGATTCCTTTCCTTTCCTGGATAACTTTTTGTTTCCCCTGCAGGTAAAAGTCAACTTTTACTATGTGTTTTTTGTCTTTCTGTGTTATAACTAATTAATCTCCAAGTATTCTGCAGTTCCACAAATTTTCTCACAGTACAATCAGATACATAAGAATTGTTTCAAGCACATCTTCTTACAGAAACCTCTCCTAGAGTCCTCTGACCTGCTCCAGTCGAGCCTGGTGACTAGTTGCCTCTGTGTCTACTTCATCGCTGTCACCTCAGGATCTCCTTTCACCACTATATTCAGGACTCTTCTTGTCACTGTCCAATGTTGACTTTCCTCTGTTTACCACCTCTTCCTTTTTCTGGGGTTTTCCTGCCATTGGTGGAGCCTCTCCTCTAGCAGCTTCCTGAAAGGATGCTTGGGAGCTAGCTTTTGGATACATTAAGTGCCTGGAAATATATTTATTTTATTTAACATTTACTTAAAGATTTGGATAATTGTAGAATTCTCCACTGAAATAAGTTTCCATCGTATTTTGAAGATATTGTTTCATCACCTTCAAGTCTTCAGTGCTGAAAAGGTGTGATCCTTCCATTGCAGTGATCTCTCCTGTAGCAGAGCACCAGCTCTGGGCACATATGCTCCAGAGCGATGGCTCGTATCGGACACACTGGTCCAGCCGCTATGTGGCACGTGGGGTCTTCCATGCCAGGGACTGAACCGGCATCGCTTGTAGTGCAAGGCAGACTCTTTACCCACTGGACCACCAGGGAAGTTCTAATTTTGGTATTTCTCCTTATCACTAAATAATAGGCTTATATTACTAATTCTTGATTTAAAAAAATGATAGTTATGATTTCACTAAGGAAGATGATTATTTCTTTTTTAATCTCTCTACCCTATTACATGCACATTTAATTCCTAACCTCTTATCTTTTTAATCCCCTAGAGAAGGGGATGGCAACCCACTCCAGTATTTTTGCCTGGAGAATCCCATGAACAGAGGAGCCTGCCGGCCAAAGTCCATGGGGTCGCAAAGAGTGGGCAAGACTGAGCGAATGGGCACATGTGCATACTCCTAATACTGTAATTGTGATAAGATCAATGTTTATTGCTAACATTATAATGATCATATAAATTTTATGATTCCTTTCCTTTCCTGGATAACTTTTTGTTTCCCCTGCAGGTAAAAGTCAACTTTTACTATGTGTTTTTTGTCTTTCTGTGTTATAACTAATTAATCTCCAAGTATTCTGCAGTTCCACAAATTTTCTCACAGTACAATCAGATACATAAGAATTGTTTCAAGCACATCTTCTTACAGAAACCTCTCCTAGAGTCCTCTGACCTGCTCCAGTCGAGCCTGGTGACTAGTTGCCTCTGTGTCTACTTCATCGCTGTCACCTCAGGATCTCCTTTCACCACTATATTCAGGACTCTTCTTGTCACTGTCCAATGTTGACTTTCCTCTGTTTACCACCTCTTCCTTTTTCTGGGGTTTTCCTGCCATTGGTGGAGCCTCTCCTCTAGCAGCTTCCTGAAAGGATGCTTGGGAGCTAGCTTTTGGATACATTAAGTGCCTGGAAATATATTTATTTTATTTAACATTTACTTAAAGATTTGGATAATTGTAGAATTCTCCACTGAAATAAGTTTCCATCGTATTTTGAAGATATTGTTTCATCACCTTCAAGTCTTCAGTGCTGAAAAGTCTGATATTATTCTGATTCCATAAGTTGTATATAAATTATACTAGTTACTACCCTGGAGGTTTTTAAACATTTTTTTCACCTTCAATATTCTAAAATTTCACTAATATGTGCCCTTGTGTGGCTCCATTTTTGTCTGTAGTGCTGCATACTTGCTAAGCCCTTTCAATATGGGAACTTACAGCCTTCAATTATGGGATATTTTCTTAAATTAGTTCTTGAATTATTTCTTTCCCTCCATTTGGTCTGTTCTCTCCTATGAGAATACACTAGCCCTAGCATGTTTTTCTCCTTTCCCACTTTTCACTTTCATGACCCTTTGCTCCACTTTCTTACAAATTTACCCAATTTTATTTTCTATTTGGTTTTTCAGAAATTGATAACAAATTTTTAGTTTCCAATGTCTCTATTGTTCTCTATTTCTCTTATAGACAGACACTTATCCCTTTGGCCAGGATGCAAAGTCTTTGCTTGTCTCTCATGCTATTGATGATGGGCTTTGTTTCATTTTATGTTTTTTTCCTCAACATAGTCTCCCCTCTAAATTGCTCTTTTATTTGTTTCTGGTCTGTTTTTTCTGAAACGTGTTTTTTCAAGCTGCCTAGTGATCCTCAGATGTGTGCTCAGATTGAAGAGAACTCAATAACTGTTGGGAAACTCTGAACACATGCATAGGGCTCTTAAATAGACCACTGTCAGATACATAAGAATTGTTTCAAGCACATCTTCTTACAGAAACCTCTCCTAGAGTCCTCTGACCTGCTCCAGTCGAGCCTGGTGACTAGTTGCCTCTGTGTCTACTTCATCGCTGTCACCTCAGGATCTCCTTTCACCACTATATTCAGGACTCTTCTTGTCACTGTCCAATGTTGACTTTCCTCTGTTTACCACCTCTTCCTTTTTCTGGGGTTTTCCTGCCATTGGTGGAGCCTCTCCTCTAGCAGCTTCCTGAAAGGATGCTTGGGAGCTAGCTTTTGGATACATTAAGTGCCTGGAAATATATTTATTTTATTTAACATTTACTTAAAGATTTGGATAATTGTAGAATTCTCCACTGAAATAAGTTTCCATCGTATTTTGAAGATATTGTTTCATCACCTTCAAGTCTTCAGTGCTGAAAAGTCTGATATTATTCTGATTCCATAAGTTGTATATAAATTATACTAGTTACTACCCTGGAGGTTTTTAAACATTTTTTTCACCTTCAATATTCTAAAATTTCACTAATATGTGCCCTTGTGTGGCTCCATTTTTGTCTGTAGTGCTGCATACTTGCTAAGCCCTTTCAATATGGGAACTTACAGCCTTCAATTATGGGATATTTTCTTAAATTAGTTCTTGAATTATTTCTTTCCCTCCATTTGGTCTGTTCTCTCCTATGAGAATACACTAGCCCTAGCATGTTTTTCTCCTTTCCCACTTTTCACTTTCATGACCCTTTGCTCCACTTTCTTACAAATTTACCCAATTTTATTTTCTATTTGGTTTTTCAGAAATTGATAACAAATTTTTAGTTTCCAATGTCTCTATTGTTCTCTATTTCTCTTATAGACAGACACTTATCCCTTTGGCCAGGATGCAAAGTCTTTGCTTGTCTCTCATGCTATTGATGATGGGCTTTGTTTCATTTTATGTTTTTTTCCTCAACATAGTCTCCCCTCTAAATTGCTCTTTTATTTGTTTCTGGTCTGTTTTTTCTGAAACGTGTTTTTTCAAGCTGCCTAGTGATCCTCAGATGTGTGCTCAGATTGAAGAGAACTCAATAACTGTTGGGAAACTCTGAACACATGCATAGGGCTCTTAAATAGACCACTGTGGGGTGACCTGGCATGGCCTTATCTTTAGGAAAGCAAAAAGACCAACGTAAGAATCTTTAGATGTATTCTTATGCTAATCAGAGTCTCCAGAGACACTATTTCCAGGATATAAGTCAGAGTACCAGGGTTCCTGGAGTCCAATCGGGAAATATTCTGTCAGGAAGTTTTCATTTAATGCACCTATTTGGAGTCCATTGAGGGGGGCTTCACTGGTGGCTCAGATGGTAAAGAATCTGCCTGTAATGCAGGAGATGAGAGTTCAATCCATGGGTAGGGAAGATCCTCTAGAGAAGGGAATAGCTACTCCAGTATTCTTGCCTGAAGAACTCCACGGACAAAGGAGCCTGGTGGGCTACAGTCCATGGTATTGCAAACAGTCAGACACAACTGAGCAACTAGCACTGACTGACTGACTATTTTGAGTATATACCACTCCCTCTTTTCATTTTTAACCACATACCATCATCTGACGAGCTCTATTTTTATGCTTTCCTGAAAATAAGCCACTAGCCTTCTTCTAGCATTGGGAAGCAGTAGAATATCTAGATGTCTAACTACTTTCTAAACAGATTATAACCAAATCCCCTGATTTTAGCTCACCAGTCACTTCCAGCAGTATATGGTACCCATGGGGTGAGTCATGTTACTTCTCAGCTTCCTCCACTTAGGAAGTCATCCTTCCTTGGCTTAGGAACCATCTTCCTCAAGTCTGCTAAATCTATCTGTCCATCTGCTTTCTAGCTACCAGAATTCACCTGCTTCTGTTTCCTTTCCCATCTCTTTATCTTTATACATTTGCATCCCTTCCTCTTTTTAAAGTCTCTTTTTTTTTAACTCTTATTTTACTTTTAAATATTACAGAGTTTTGTTGTTTACAGATATGTATGTTCCAAGATTAGTCATATGTATATACCCCACTTCCCACCCTTCCTGACCATCACACAGCACCCCTGAAGGATCTCCTTTTCTCACAGAGCAATGACTATAGCTATTTTCTTCACTTATGATAGTACAGGCCTTCATGCTACTTCCTTTACACCTTCCACCCTCTGTTCCTTCCCCACAATGTCCATATGTCCACTGTCCATGTCTGTCTTTCCGTTGCTTCACTGTGTGTGCCATCATCACCATCCTACTAGATTCCATATATATGTGTTAATATATTGTATTTGTCCTTCTCTTTCTGACTGACTTCACTTTTTATATGTTCTAGATCCAGCCACCTCATTAGGGCTGATTCTTCTGCATTTCTCTTTACAGCTGTGTGGTATTCCATTGTATATATGAACCAGAGCTTTACCCTGCCATTCAGTAAGGTTTTGGGAGACAGTAGCATGTGATGACTACATTTAATATGCAATCTTTAATCGGAAGTCCCAGCAGCATATCAAGTAGAATATGACCAGCCACATTCATGCTCAGGTTAGGGAAAAAAAATGCTTTTGCTTTGTCCTGGCAGGAAGCTGGCATGAAAGCTGGTGTCAGTCAGCTCATTCCCAACTACTCCTACAGGATCATAGGCAGAGCCACACTGGGTCTTGGGCATAGGCTGTCTGCCCTAGCTTTTGTGTGTAACAGCAGTCAGGGACCACTGTCAGTGACAGCTTCCATGTCACCCCCAGTGACCTGTCTGTCAAGAGTTTGGTGATGACCTCAACAACCTCATCTTCCCTTCATTAGTTATACTTAAATCGCTGATCAACTAGTTCAGCTCTAGGGAGCACTGTTTGCAAAGACTGCTACAGAAAATCTACTACTTTTTTTTTTAATTAAAAGATACTTGTTTTACAATGTTGTGTTGGCTTCTGCCATACAACCACAGGACTCAGTCATAAATATATGTATGTCCCTTCTCTCTTGAAGGAATATATGTATGTTCCTTCCCTTCCTCCCACTTCCCACCCCATCCCATCCTTCTAGGTTGTCAGAGAGCACTGGGTTGAGCTCCCTGTGTCACAGCAACTTGCCACTAGCTATGTATTTTACATATGGCAATGTATATGCTTCATTGCTACTAGCTTTATCAGAGAGAGCTCCATATTTGAAATAAAAGAGTCAAACAGAAGCAATGGATGATTTGCTCATCACTGTAACCACAGAACCAAACATATAATAGTGTACCAATAATTATTTATTCAGTGAACAAATGTGTTTTTCTGGGTATTGACTTTTTATCTTGGACAATCCACTTAACCTTTCTATCTCAGTATCTTCTTCTGGATAATGAGGATGATAATCATAGCTATGCCTACAAGTATTTTTGTAAGCCAACATACACACTGCCCAAAAAAAAAAAAAAAAACCAGAATACTAGTAATGATTCTGCTAAAGTGACAGGACGGCATGTGTGGGATTTTGGTGTTTTTTTTTCTGTGCTCCAGACTTCCTGTAATGTGCCTATATTAATTTTATAATGAAGAAAAAAATGAATGGAATATGTAGTCTAATAAGAGCTTTGCCAACTTTGAGAAACAGGTGAATATTAAAAGGCAATAGAGGGCTTCCTTGGTGGTCCAGTGGGTAAGGACACTGGTTCGATCCCTGGCCTGGGAAGATCCCACGTGCCGTGGAGCAGCTGGACCGATGTGTCCACTTACAGAGCCAGAGCTCTGGAGCGCATGCGCCCAGAGCCGGTGCTCTGCGACAACAGAGGCCACTGCAATGGGTGGCCCACATGGGCCAAAGAACAAAGATGGATGAAAAATAGATAAATGAAAGATTGATAGAAGTGGCCTGCTTGCCCTCCTCCCTCCCCAACCCACCCTCTCAAAAAAAAAAAAAGGCAATAGAGGCTGGAGACAAAAGTTGATTCTATTTCTTGTTATCTACCTATCTCATAATAAATAAGGAGACTATAAATAGAGCATCTAAGTGACTTCCCCTGAAGTTATAAATGTTACTCATCTCCAACATTTTTGAGGAGCTGTTCATTAATTGAGTTAACTACTGGGACCTCAAAATACGAATTCATTCTTGACAAAATGAATGAGCTGAATCCCTCTGAAATGAGTGTAGATGGCACTGAATGTAAGGGGAGAGAAAGGGGAAATGTGGGAAGAAGGCACTGAGAGTGTTGTTCTTCCAGGGAAATTTACACTGTATTTTTTTCCTGTGTTCCAGAAGGTTCCAAATTACAAACCACGGGTCGCAAACAGTCAGTCTCTAGGAGCCTGAAACACCTATTCCATTCCTCAAACAAGTTTGTGAAGACCTTGAAACGGTGGGTCCTTTGTAGTTTTTCCAGGACATCTTAGCTTCTCAGGAATCTACTAGTTTGGGTTCTGAGTGAAACTTGGTAGATATTTCTTTTTTATTAAAAGACATAAAATTCATTCTTCTTCTGAGAAATTGGACAAGATAGTAATTTCTCTGAATTCTAGCCAATACATTTGTGGTTCTTAACAAGAATATTTTCATAAGTATATTTTAAATTATCATTTATCATACCCCAAAATATTTTTTCCATGATTCAGACTTGGAGAAAATGATTGAGGACAATTTTTATTTTGCTTTTTCTTTTTAGGGGACTCTACATAGCTGTTATATTTTATTACAAAGACAATATGCTAGTCACCAATGAAGATCAAATACCGATTGTGGAAATAGATGACTCTCACGCCAGTTCCATTACACAAGATTTTCTGTGGTTCACAAAGGTATCCTGAGTTCTAATTTTATTCTTCCCCACTTTGCACCCACAGCACCTCGCATAAATCTCTTGGGAGCACGCGACCCTGGCTCAAAAAAAAAAGGCTCAATGCGACAACAGAGGCCACTGCAATGGGTGGCCCACATGGGCCAAAGAACAAAGATGGATGAAAAATAGATAAATGAAAGATTGATAGAAGTGGCCTGCTTGCCCTCCTCCCTCCCCAACCCACCCTCTCAAAAAAAAAAAAAGGCAATAGAGGCTGGAGACAAAAGTTGATTCTATTTCTTGTTATCTACCTATCTCATAATAAATAAGGAGACTATAAATAGAGCATCTAAGTGACTTCCCCTGAAGTTATAAATGTTACTCATCTCCAACATTTTTGAGGAGCTGTTCATTAATTGAGTTAACTACTGGGACCTCAAAATACGAATTCATTCTTGACAAAATGAATGAGCTGAATCCCTCTGAAATGAGTGTAGATGGCACTGAATGTAAGGGGAGAGAAAGGGGAAATGTGGGAAGAAGGCACTGAGAGTGTTGTTCTTCCAGGGAAATTTACACTGTATTTTTTTCCTGTGTTCCAGAAGGTTCCAAATTACAAACCACGGGTCGCAAACAGTCAGTCTCTAGGAGCCTGAAACACCTATTCCATTCCTCAAACAAGTTTGTGAAGACCTTGAAACGGTGGGTCCTTTGTAGTTTTTCCAGGACATCTTAGCTTCTCAGGAATCTACTAGTTTGGGTTCTGAGTGAAACTTGGTAGATATTTCTTTTTTATTAAAAGACATAAAATTCATTCTTCTTCTGAGAAATTGGACAAGATAGTAATTTCTCTGAATTCTAGCCAATACATTTGTGGTTCTTAACAAGAATATTTTCATAAGTATATTTTAAATTATCATTTATCATACCCCAAAATATTTTTTCCATGATTCAGACTTGGAGAAAATGATTGAGGACAATTTTTATTTTGCTTTTTCTTTTTAGGGGACTCTACATAGCTGTTATATTTTATTACAAAGACAATATGCTAGTCACCAATGAAGATCAAATACCGATTGTGGAAATAGATGACTCTCACGCCAGTTCCATTACACAAGATTTTCTGTGGTTCACAAAGGTATCCTGAGTTCTAATTTTATTCTTCCCCACTTTGCACCCACAGCACCTCGCATAAATCTCTTACACTTTAGTGGAGGAGTTGAGGGGTGTCCAGTGATCACAATGTTGGAGTGGGAGTAAATTATCTCAATGGTCTCTTTCAGGCCTGATATGCCCTCTGTTGTAAAAAATGCCAAAATAGTACCTATACTATATTTTCAAAGCAAAGAAGCTTCCATCCTGTCAGATTGGGTCTCCACTATTCTGACTTATGGGATCATTTGGCAAAGACTAAAATGTGGATCTGATTGTTTCATTAACATTCAGATCTTTTTCCAGTTGGACAGAGATCAAAAAGTTGTTTTGCATGTATCTGAAAATGGACTGGGGAAAAAACATCAGGGGTCAGGTTTCCTTCTCCTTGCTTTGCTTTGATGCCGCAACTTAAATCATGCACTGGTTTGGATGATGATAGGACCTTGTGACTTCTTTTGCAGCTGTCTTGTATGTGGGAAGACATAAGATGGTTGAGGCAAAGCACACCTCTCTCCATGTCCTCGTCCACAGTCCTGCAAACTCGGCAGAAGATGCTCGCAGCAACAGCCCAGCTACAGGTGAGGGACCCGGCTTCAACCTAGACCTCCAGGGAAATTTTGGAAATACGTGTCTATTCAGTCATGCATACCACCCGAAGAGTAAAAGGGTGGGCTCCTTGCTCTTTAGGTCCTTAGACACACAAAAGTCTTGAGCAGTGTGAGCCGCACACTGTCTTTGTAGGAAACCCCTGCTTTGGGTGCTCCCCTGGAGGAGGAACAGAGGTTTATCTTGAAGAATCTAGGAGTCAACAGGAGTAAAGAGACTTGAATTCTGGATCTGATGTTAATCAGTCAACTCATTTGGATCTGAGTTTCATTATTTTAAATTATCATTTATCATACCCCAAAATATTTTTCCATGATTCAGACTTGGAGAAATGATTGAGGACAATTTTTATTTTGCTTTTTCTTTTTAGGGGACTCTACATAGCTGTTATATTTTATTACAAAGACAATATGCTAGTCACCAATGAAGATCAAATACCGATTGTGGAAATAGATGACTCTCACGCCAGTTCCATTACACAAGATTTTCTGTGGTTCACAAAGGTATCCTGAGTTCTAATTTTATTCTTCCCCACTTTGCACCCACAGCACCTCGCATAAATCTCTTACACTTTAGTGGAGGAGTTGAGGGGTGTCCAGTGATCACAATGTTGGAGTGGGAGTAAATTATCTCAATGGTCTCTTTCAGGCCTGATATGCCCTCTGTTGTAAAAAATGCCAAAATAGTACCTATACTATATTTTCAAAGCAAAGAAGCTTCCATCCTGTCAGATTGGGTCTCCACTATTCTGACTTATGGGATCATTTGGCAAAGACTAAAATGTGGATCTGATTGTTTCATTAACATTCAGATCTTTTTCCAGTTGGACAGAGATCAAAAAGTTGTTTTGCATGTATCTGAAAATGGACTGGGGAAAAAACATCAGGGGTCAGGTTTCCTTCTCCTTGCTTTGCTTTGATGCCGCAACTTAAATCATGCACTGGTTTGGATGATGATAGGACCTTGTGACTTCTTTTGCAGCTGTCTTGTATGTGGGAAGACATAAGATGGTTGAGGCAAAGCACACCTCTCTCCATGTCCTCGTCCACAGTCCTGCAAACTCGGCAGAAGATGCTCGCAGCAACAGCCCAGCTACAGGTGAGGGACCCGGCTTCAACCTAGACCTCCAGGGAAATTTTGGAAATACGTGTCTATTCAGTCATGCATACCACCCGAAGAGTAAAAGGGTGGGCTCCTTGCTCTTTAGGTCCTTAGACACACAAAAGTCTTGAGCAGTGTGAGCCGCACACTGTCTTTGTAGGAAACCCCTGCTTTGGGTGCTCCCCTGGAGGAGGAACAGAGGTTTATCTTGAAGAATCTAGGAGTCAACAGGAGTAAAGAGACTTGAATTCTGGATCTGATGTTAATCAGTCAACTCATTTTTGGATCTGAGTTTCATTACTTGCAAAATAAGAGTCTGATGAGCTCTCCTGAAGAGCTCTTGATGTTTTGGTATTCTGTGCATCTATATGAGCGTACAGAGATGCGAAAAGAAATCCTCAGATAGTTTAAGAAGTTTCTTGGCTTTGTGCTTATGGGAGAGCAAATGTATCTGCATATATTTTTGATAATTAAAAAAAACTCTTAAAAACTTACCTTTAATTCTGAACTTCATCCTTCTGTACTATTAATTCAATCAGATCATGTCTCCAAGTCCTACAAGAATTGTTGGAAGTTACAGACTCCCTGCAAGAAATGACATTGAATTCTAACCAGTCTATTCTGGGTTTCCTTCTCATTGTTTTGTTTTTTTTTTTTTTTTTTTTTTTATATTTTTGGGTTTTTTTTTATATTATCTAAACTTGTGGTTCTTAGTACAGGAAAATACCTGCTACATAGAATTAGGATCTTTAAGGTATCTATAAGCCTTTATCAGTGATGGGTATCTATCTACAAAGCTTCCAGTTAATCAACCCTGGAAATGCACATAACAGGAATCTATATAAGCTGGTTTTGGCCAGGTCATATCAGCCAGAACATAAAAAAGAAAGTCATAATAACCAAAAAAAATTTTCTACAGCTCCATCCCCACCTGCAATTATAGGAATTTCATTTATTGACCCATACAATAAATTGACTCCTTACAATAATAATTATCATCCTCATCCTGCTATTATAATAAATTCTGAAAAGTAACTCTTAAAGCTCCTGTTCTATACTCCACTGCATAGCCAGTTTACTGCCTTATGCCTTCCATAAGATTAAAAATAAAAAAAAAAAACCAGTGCCCTCCATTTCAACTCACTCTTGACTGCAGAATTTTCTCCTTCAACTCAAGAATTTCTTGGAGCTGGGCCATGATGACTGCTAAATTCAAAGAGCCTCTTCCTTTCATCACAGACAAGTTATAATTGGATCAGAGCCTTCTTTTTAAACCTTTCAGTGGATTGCTCTTTAGGTCCTTAGACACACAAAGTCTTGAGCAGTGTGCCCACTTTTGGGAAAGGGGGAGGAACAGAGGTTTATCTTGAAGAATCTAGGAGTCAACAGGAGTAAAGAGACTTGAATTCTGGATCTGATGTTAATCAGTCAACTCATTTTTGGATCTGAGTTTCATTACTTGCAAAATAAGAGTCTGATGAGCTCTCCTGAAGAGCTCTTGATGTTTTGGTATTCTGTGCATCTATATGAGCGTACAGAGATGCGAAAAGAAATCCTCAGATAGTTTAAGAAGTTTCTTGGCTTTGTGCTTATGGGAGAGCAAATGTATCTGCATATATTTTTGATAATTAAAAAAAACTCTTAAAAACTTACCTTTAATTCTGAACTTCATCCTTCTGTACTATTAATTCAATCAGATCATGTCTCCAAGTCCTACAAGAATTGTTGGAAGTTACAGACTCCCTGCAAGAAATGACATTGAATTCTAACCAGTCTATTCTGGGTTTCCTTCTCATTGTTTTGTTTTTTTTTTTGTTTTTTTGTTTTTTTTTTTTTTTATATTTTTGGGTTTTTTTTTATATTATCTAAACTTGTGGTTCTTAGTACAGGAAAATACCTGCTACATAGAATTAGGATCTTTAAGGTATCTATAAGCCTTTATCAGTGATGGGTATCTATCTACAAAGCTTCCAGTTAATCAACCCTGGAAATGCACATAACAGGAATCTATATAAGCTGGTTTTGGCCAGGTCATATCAGCCAGAACATAAAAAAGAAAGTCATAATAACCAAAAAAAATTTTCTACAGCTCCATCCCCACCTGCAATTATAGGAATTTCATTTATTGACCCATACAATAAATTGACTCCTTACAATAATAATTATCATCCTCATCCTGCTATTATAATAAATTCTGAAAAGTAACTCTTAAAGCTCCTGTTCTATACTCCACTGCATAGCCAGTTTACTGCCTTATGCCTTCCATAAGATTAAAAATAAAAAAAAAAAACCAGTGCCCTCCATTTCAACTCACTCTTGACTGCAGAATTTTCTCCTTCAACTCAAGAATTTCTTGGAGCTGGGCCATGATGACTGCTAAATTCAAAGAGCCTCTTCCTTTCATCACAGACAAGTTATAATTGGATCAAGCCACTATACCTCAAAAACAGCTCTTTCTTTATGATAAACTTCATTCTCAGTGGATCCCTTGGTCCCTTAGCAAAAGTTCTTTCCCAGGAGTCCTTAGTGAACCTTCCCATTAGCTCACCATAGACCCCAGACATGTATAGATTACAGAATGGACAAATAAATAATTTCAAATGGGGCTCTTATTTTATGTTTATTAGGGGCTTCCTAGAATGCCTTCATCTGATATTAAAGAAGGATTAAGCTGTCACAAGTCATTGCACTTAAACATAGAGGGGCTAGAGAGAAGTCATGATGGCCCATGTGCTCTTCTTAATGATGACTTACATTGCAATAGCTCTTGGATTTGATTCTCCAATGTATTGGCCCCCATCATGCATTTTCATAACGTGTCAGCCCCCTTCTCCACTCATTTTTCTCCTTGTCTAACTTAGATTACTTGGCCCATCATAATCACCCCCTTGAAAATCCTCTCATTTGTAAAAGTTCAAGTTGGATGAATCCAAGATGGATTCATACACTGGAGTCATTGCACACTGCTGCAGAAAAAATTACTGAAAAAGTGTAGGGGGGTGATTGGTTTTATGTCTTATGCCATTACTACAATTCTCATATATAATGTTACCTACTGATCACATTCTATTTCTCTACTAAATTCACTTTTCTAAATTACAAATCAACTATGTAAAACCTTCTCCATTCTACCACATCCCTTCCTCTTTCCCAGGCTTTCCATCCCCACATCAGGTGATACTTTACTGTATAACTCACCTAGAAAATGAATGGGAAATATTTTCTTTTTATCACCAAATTGAAAAACTTCCTTGTTTGTGTTCATGCTATTTTCTCTTCCTTTCTTTATCTATTCCAAAGACAAAACTTCACTTCTCCTACCAAAGGCTCATCTCTCAAAGGTGCTCTAGATCTCAGTTCTTCACTCCCTTCTTTAACTACCAAGCTCTCTCCTCTTCCTTAGATCCAAACTTCAAAGAGTAGCCAACATTCTCCTTCTCCATTTAGTTCCTCACTTCCCATTTAGTTCTAAGCTCTTGCCCTGACTTCTTATCCTTATGCCTACCAAACTGCTCTTTCAGATCACCAATAATCAGAGGCAGATGATGCTCATAAATCTTGAGCTTCCAGGTCCCTCACTTGCATGATCCCCTGTGAGTATGGGAGTCATAGAGTGGGTAGGGAGGCGAAGTTAAGTTACAACCAGCAAGCATTTCTGGTAAACTGCCTAAGAAAGAGCTTCCCAATTGGCTCAGTGGTAAAAAATCCAGTTGCCAATGCAGAAGACACAGGTTCAGTCCCTGGGTCTGGAAGATCCCCTGGAGGAGGAAATGGCAACCTACTCCAATATTCTTGCCTGGAGAATCCCATGGACCAGGGAGTCTGGTGGGCTACAGTCCATAGCATCGCCAAAAGTTAGACACAACTGCACAACTGAGTATGCATTCATGCCTAAAGAAATACCATACTGGGGAACATTTTCTTTCTCAGTCTAAATACTCACTTATATTTTTCTATACATTGACTTTTATACCTAACCTTCATATTTTAAATTTTGTATTCTTTACCTTAAAGAGGGCCTCCAGATTGTGTGGTACTGGCCCCTACAAAACCTGGATCCAACTCTGCCAATGATTTCAGTTTCACTAAATTATAGACACTTTTAATCTTTGCAGCTGACATCTCAGCAACATTTGACACAATGGTCTTACTCTTTTTAAACTGCCACATCACTTGACTTCCACAACCCCACACTTTCCAGACTTTTTTAACTTCCTACAAATAAACTATGTAAAACTCCATCCCTTCCTCTTTCCCAGGCTTTCCATCCCCACATCAGGTGATACTTTACTGTATAACTCACCTAGAAAATGAATGGGAAATATTTTCTTTTTATCACCAAATTGAAAAACTTCCTTGTTTGTGTTCATGCTATTTTCTCTTCCTTTCTTTATCTATTCCAAAGACAAAACTTCACTTCTCCTACCAAAGGCTCATCTCTCAAAGGTGCTCTAGATCTCAGTTCTTCACTCCCTTCTTTAACTACCAAGCTCTCTCCTCTTCCTTAGATCCAAACTTCAAAGAGTAGCCAACATTCTCCTTCTCCATTTAGTTCCTCACTTCCCATTTAGTTCTAAGCTCTTGCCCTGACTTCTTATCCTTATGCCTACCAAACTGCTCTTTCAGATCACCAATAATCAGAGGCAGATGATGCTCATAAATCTTGAGCTTCCAGGTCCCTCACTTGCATGATCCCCTGTGAGTATGGGAGTCATAGAGTGGGTAGGGAGGCGAAGTTAAGTTACAACCAGCAAGCATTTCTGGTAAACTGCCTAAGAAAGAGCTTCCCAATTGGCTCAGTGGTAAAAAATCCAGTTGCCAATGCAGAAGACACAGGTTCAGTCCCTGGGTCTGGAAGATCCCCTGGAGGAGGAAATGGCAACCTACTCCAATATTCTTGCCTGGAGAATCCCATGGACCAGGGAGTCTGGTGGGCTACAGTCCATAGCATCGCCAAAAGTTAGACACAACTGCACAACTGAGTATGCATTCATGCCTAAAGAAATACCATACTGGGGAACATTTTCTTTCTCAGTCTAAATACTCACTTATATTTTTCTATACATTGACTTTTATACCTAACCTTCATATTTTAAATTTTGTATTCTTTACCTTAAAGAGGGCCTCCAGATTGTGTGGTACTGGCCCCTACAAAACCTGGATCCAACTCTGCCAATGATTTCAGTTTCACTAAATTATAGACACTTTTAATCTTTGCAGCTGACATCTCAGCAACATTTGACACAATGGTCTTACTCTTTTTAAACTGCCACATCACTTGACTTCCACAACCCCACACTTTCCAGACTTTTTTAACTTCCTGGCCTGTCTTTCTCAGTCACCTTTGCTAGCTCAAATGCCATTTCCTCTGATTAGAATCCTCTTCTATTTCTTTGTCTCACTAATTCCTACATATCCTTCAGATCTCAGCTTCATTTTTATACTTTTTCTGGGAGCCTTTTTCTGCTATCCCATTTTAAGTGCATCTCTTGCAAAGCGCCTTGTAGTCTTCATTCAGAATGGTGAACATAACCCATTGGTTAATTATTCATATCATTATTTGGCCAGTGTCAACTTGGACTGTGAGTCCCTCAGCATGTATCTGTCTTGGTTATCACTATATCCACCATGTGTGGCACATGGTAGATCCTCTGTATGTATTGCCTGGATAAATGTATTTTTCAGTCCAACCTCTGTACCCCTAAGATCACACTTGAAGGGACTCTATCTAACCAAAGGGGAAATGGATCACGGAAATGTACCTCATGCCATAGTTACCACCTGGATAATTCTCCAGCCTTGCACAGTGACCAGTGCCTCATGGTACTCAACATAGTTACCCCTTACAGTGCCCATCAAAGGCTAAAGCACTGCCTACTTAAATAAAATAAGTCACTTTCATCTTTTTGGTAGAAACTATTGCCCAAGCTCCTTGCTGACCTTTGGAATGAAAATGTCTAGAAATACTGAAGCCACTCTTTTGAGGGGGGAGGGTTGGGTGAGGAGTAGGGGTGACAAGGCACAGGAAAATCTTTACCAAAGAGGAATAAATATAAATTGGGGGGAGATTTATACATAATATTTTAGATCTCTTTACTAATCTAACATTTCCTAAAATGTTCTGTGAAAAAAGCATTCTTAAATAGCTTGACTGACATTGGCCATAATAAACCTGATTTCTTTACCTATGGGATATCTCATTTTAACCTCCTCCCCTTTCCAGAATCACTACCATTGCCTCATTATTCCAGTTGGGTTAAAAGCCTCCAAAGTCATCCTCCTAATTCCAGCCTTAACAGCCTCCCATCTGTTCTCTACACTTATGCCAGAGTCGCCAAAAAAAGGTTCTACCCATATTTTAGACTTTTTGCAGCTGACATCTCAGCAACATTTGACACAATGGTCTTACTCTTTTTAAACTGCCACATCACTTGACTTCCACAACCCCACACTTTCCAGACTTTTTTAACTTCCTGGCCTGTCTTTCTCAGTCACCTTTGCTAGCTCAAATGCCATTTCCTCTGATTAGAATCCTCTTCTATTTCTTTGTCTCACTAATTCCTACATATCCTTCAGATCTCAGCTTCATTTTTATACTTTTTCTGGGAGCCTTTTTCTGCTATCCCATTTTAAGTGCATCTCTTGCAAAGCGCCTTGTAGTCTTCATTCAGAATGGTGAACATAACCCATTGGTTAATTATTCATATCATTATTTGGCCAGTGTCAACTTGGACTGTGAGTCCCTCAGCATGTATCTGTCTTGGTTATCACTATATCCACCATGTGTGGCACATGGTAGATCCTCTGTATGTATTGCCTGGATAAATGTATTTTTCAGTCCAACCTCTGTACCCCTAAGATCACACTTGAAGGGACTCTATCTAACCAAAGGGGAAATGGATCACGGAAATGTACCTCATGCCATAGTTACCACCTGGATAATTCTCCAGCCTTGCACAGTGACCAGTGCCTCATGGTACTCAACATAGTTACCCCTTACAGTGCCCATCAAAGGCTAAAGCACTGCCTACTTAAATAAAATAAGTCACTTTCATCTTTTTGGTAGAAACTATTGCCCAAGCTCCTTGCTGACCTTTGGAATGAAAATGTCTAGAAATACTGAAGCCACTCTTTTGAGGGGGGAGGGTTGGGTGAGGAGTAGGGGTGACAAGGCACAGGAAAATCTTTACCAAAGAGGAATAAATATAAATTGGGGGGAGATTTATACATAATATTTTAGATCTCTTTACTAATCTAACATTTCCTAAAATGTTCTGTGAAAAAAGCATTCTTAAATAGCTTGACTGACATTGGCCATAATAAACCTGATTTCTTTACCTATGGGATATCTCATTTTAACCTCCTCCCCTTTCCAGAATCACTACCATTGCCTCATTATTCCAGTTGGGTTAAAAGCCTCCAAAGTCATCCTCCTAATTCCAGCCTTAACAGCCTCCCATCTGTTCTCTACACTTATGCCAGAGTCGCCAAAAAAAGGTTCTACCCATATCATTCTATGACTCATATTCTTTTGAGGGTGGCCCAGAGATTTTATCATGGCACCAGGGTTCTCCCGGCCATCTTTCTCCTCCTCCTCTGTTTCGACCGCACCCTGGCTTGCCTTCCTCACAGCACATACGAACTTCTGTGTATCATGTGCCTTGTTTTCCAACTTCTGCTCTATAGGGAGGCTCTGTAGTACACAATAATAAACACTGATCACAAGAAAACAACTTTCATTTACCTAGCAGATAAATGCCAGGCACTGTTCTAAGTGCTTTACAAACTATATCCCATTTATTTTCACCACCCCATAATGTGAAAGTACTACACTTGATATTCATTTAACACAGGATACAACTGAAGCCTAGGAAAGGAAAATAACTTGTTCAGGGTTGAACAAATAGGAAGGAGTCTATTTCTATCCAGAGTCTGGATAGAAACCCTCAGGGTTGCATAAATGGGAAGGAACAGAGTCTGGATAGAAACCCTGATCTATATGATTCCACAGCCTGCATATTTTCTAATATTTCATCATCTTGTGCATTTATTTTACAAACAACAAAGAAAAATGTTAAATAGAGCAAATCATCTACATTTATAGTCTAAAATGAAATAGGGAACGTCTATTCTGCATCATTTGGAGTCTATTTAAGAGAAGTGCTCTTAAATTTTATTTGGAAGAAGGTAAAGTCCCTGGTGGCCCAGTGGTAGAGAATCTGCCTGCCAATGCAGGAGACACAAGAGATGCAGGTTTGATCCTTGGAATGGGGAGATCCCCTGGAGTAGGAAGTGGCAACCCACTCCAGTTTTCTTGCCTGCAAAATTCCATGTACAAAGAAGACTGGCAGGCTACAGTACATGGGGCCCCAAAGAGACCAACAGATGGAGTGACTGAGGACACATACACAAAATATGAATTAATAATTACCTGGGCAGGAGAGATAAGTATCTGCCAACATTGGAATAATAATAAAGATTAGAAAGTCTGTAAATGGCCAAGACCCCACATTGTTTTTCCTACTCTGAGGAAAATAGCGGAGGTCCCAAGAGACAGAGATGTACATTCCTCTTAGGCTAAGAGATGTCTAAACTACTTATCCTCAAAATACAGTAATGATCTGACATCATAGATGGGGTTATATTAAATTTTCCTCCTCTACAACTTTTATTTTATTTTTTGCACATTCATTTTATTTTTTAAATTTTTACTGGAGCACAGTTGATTTACAATGTTGTGTTACTTTCAGGTGTACAGCAAAGTGAATCAGTTATATATTTACATATATCTGATCTTTTTTAGATTATTTTCTCATATAGGTCATTACAAAGTTTTGAGTGGCTCTCCCTCTGCTATACACTAGATCTTTGTTAGTTATCTCTTTTATATAGAGAAGTGTGTATATGCCAATCCCTATCTTCCAGTTTCTCTCTCCTCCTCCCTTCTCTATTGGTAACCATTTTTTCCCCTACATTTGTGACTATTTCTGTTTTGTAAATAAATTCATTTGTGTCATTTTTTTTAGATTCCTCCTCCACAGCTTCTAGAAAAGAGTGTAAATAAGTTAAAGCCACGTAACAATTCATGAATATTAGGTCTTTTCATGTTTCAAACAGGGGACAAATGAGTTTTCCCCAAATTTTTTTCTTTTCCAGGACTTCTTGTCTCTATTCCAGACTTCCTAGATCTCTAAGCATTGTGCATCTGTCTAGGGCTTATGGACAGGCCTATGATGTGTTGTAGTTATACCCTAGATGCATTCCTGTGAGCCATTCTTTGGTTTGTACTTCTTTTTACCTTGTAGAATTTTCAGGGTTCCCAGACCTCCTAATCTTGACTGTATAGCATGACAGGTATTAACGTGGTCTGTTTTTCCTTTAGTCTTGAAAGAACTCCACATTTGTTCCCTTAGAATATGGCTGCAGTTTATTTTTACAAGGATATTCTTTTAAATTGGGCTCTTCCCAGAGCTAACTATCTTGTCCAATTTACTATCAATATAGAATTTCAGGAGGATTTAGTGTTTTCTTAGTTAAGTCCCTTAGTCAACATGGCCAAAGCTAACAGTGAACCACTGATAATAATTCTGCCTAAATGAAATGACCATCTCATTTAATATCTGCCCAACTGCTTTATCCAAAGCAAATCATATTTCCCAGTGTCCATAGTGATAATATGTTAAAGCAGACAACAAAAACTTCTTGAGCAATTACTGTGTACCAGGCACTGTATGAGGAACCCAGAGAAACAGAGATGGAAAAACCATGAAATCGTGACATGTACATCAATACATAGAAAGGCCAGGGTCGTGCTAGGATACAGGTTGGTACAGGAAGAAGTAGAGGAGAAAAGAGAAGATGGTAAATTCTGCCTATGAGAGTTGAGAAAGTCCTTCCAGAGAAGGTGAAACTTGGATGACTCTTACAAACAAGCCAGCATTGTTTTCCAACTAGAGAAGCCCATACCCTACCTAAGTGTATCAATTTTGAGAGTTTACAAAACATTTTCTCATACACTGCTTGATTTAATTCATCACTCTATAAGGTAGGGATTATCATAAGGGATGTCTGAACTGTTAGGACTCTTAATTCTAAGTGAGGAAGCTCACGACCAGAAAGAATGATCATTTTTCAAAAGTCTTAAGTGTTAATAAACAGCAGCCAGCCCTGCAACTCAACACTTTAGGATAACTAAAGACTTAACAGCAGTAATGTGCTGCAGTCAACTTGTACTCACTTAGGAGAGCAACAGGGGACAAATGAGTTTTCCCAAATTTTTTCTTTTCCAGGACTTCTTGTCTCTATTCCAGACTTCCTAGATCTCTAAGCATTGTGCATCTGTCTAGGGCTTATGGACAGGCCTATGATGTGTTGTAGTTATACCCTAGATGCATTCCTGTGAGCCATTCTTTGGTTTGTACTTCTTTTTACCTTGTAGAATTTTCAGGGTTCCCAGACCTCCTAATCTTGACTGTATAGCATGACAGGTATTAACGTGGTCTGTTTTTCCTTTAGTCTTGAAAGAACTCCACATTTGTTCCCTTAGAATATGGCTGCAGTTTATTTTTACAAGGATATTCTTTTAAATTGGGCTCTTCCCAGAGCTAACTATCTTGTCCAATTTACTATCAATATAGAATTTCAGGAGGATTTAGTGTTTTCTTAGTTAAGTCCCTTAGTCAACATGGCCAAAGCTAACAGTGAACCACTGATAATAATTCTGCCTAAATGAAATGACCATCTCATTTAATATCTGCCCAACTGCTTTATCCAAAGCAAATCATATTTCCCAGTGTCCATAGTGATAATATGTTAAAGCAGACAACAAAAACTTCTTGAGCAATTACTGTGTACCAGGCACTGTATGAGGAACCCAGAGAAACAGAGATGGAAAAAACCATGAAATCGTGACATGTACATCAATACATAGAAAGGCCAGGGTCGTGCTAGGATACAGGTTGGTACAGGAAGAAGTAGAGGAGAAAAGAGAAGATGGTAAATTCTGCCTATGAGAGTTGAGAAAGTCCTTCCAGAGAAGGTGAAACTTGGATGACTCTTACAAACAAGCCAGCATTGTTTTCCAACTAGAGAAGCCCATACCCTACCTAAGTGTATCAATTTTGAGAGTTTACAAAACATTTTCTCATACACTGCTTGATTTAATTCATCACTCTATAAGGTAGGGATTATCATAAGGGATGTCTGAACTGTTAGGACTCTTAATTCTAAGTGAGGAAGCTCACGACCAGAAAGAATGATCATTTTTCAAAAGTCTTAAGTGTTAATAAACAGCAGCCAGCCCTGCAACTCAACACTTTAGGATAACTAAAGACTTAACAGCAGTAATGTGCTGCAGTCAACTTGTACTCACTTAGGAGAGCCAACTGTTAAGTATTCAGAAATTTTCAAAGCCTATTGTCAAAGCCTATTTGGTAACTTGAAATAGATAAATGTGGAAGTATTTACACCACAAAAATTGGTGAATGCTACATATTGGGACTTTTTTTTTTTTGGCCAGTTTAGGGCATGCCGTTGCTGATTAGCCAGTATGACCTTGCAGCAAACTGTTTTATATAAGACTACAGTAAAAGCCTTACCCAATTACTTCTCTATGAGTTAGAAGTTAATGGTTGGAAAGCAATAATCTGAGTAGTTAGGCCATTTCTTAAAATAGTAAGCCTGACAAATTATTATAAAATGTCAATAAAGATATATAAAATTTCTTATTTATCAATATGCATTCAGTTCTTGCAAATTAAGAAGAAAAAAGACATAGTCCCTATCTATGAGGACTATTTCATTGTTTTTCTAAATGTGGATACTGACCAGCTGGCTCATTCATCCATTTTTAGGTCATCTTAATTACTTTTACAAATCCCAGTTCTACTTTTGCTCTCCTCCTAACAGGTTATCTTGTCAGGACTTATGTAAGCTTACAAAAACCACAGCTAGTGGCTCTGAGATGACTAATCATTTTTAAAAACCATAGACAGTCTGAGTAAAAGGGAATTTTATTCTAGTCATCCAATGCTCTAAGTTAAAAATCTTTACACCTTGGATATATGTAAAAATTGCTTATTTTAATAATATCTACCTAGATCCCTCCACATTTAATGTGGAATCCATCTCTTCTTACCTCGAAAAGTATTGTCTACCTTGTTGACCTAGCTCACCAACAATTTTAACAAAATTTTAAAATAAATAGAACTCTCTGAAATGCAGATAAGTCACACGAGGCCAATCTCCCAATTAAAGTACCTTGAAGGGAATGTGCAGGCATTTGGGGACCTGTACAATGTGCTGCATTGTCAATTCACTTCTTCATTTTGAACAACCCCACTTCATACCAGCTTACTGTAGATCTCTTGAAAACTCCACAAGTAGCATACTTCAAATATCAGGCATTTTTCTTTTAAACATCTGGGATTCTCTTCAAGTGTTGGTAACTGAGGTTTATGTGCTGGTGTGTCTATGTGGGTAAGAGATATTTACAGATATTAAATTTGCTTAAGAAAACATAATTTTGTGCTTCTTGCTATAATCTTTGCAGGCTTATAGTAAAGACATTTTCCTTGAGCTTCTGTTAAGGACATTCCTATGATTCTACATATTTTAAGTTTAAGTCTAGAATAACAAAAACAGTAACAACAACAGCACAGTTTCTGAGAAAGATCGGATAATTAATTATTCAGTGCTTTTGTTGCAGTTATGTTGCTTTGTTTGCACATGATTGAAGCCACCAGAAATCTGTTTGTTCCTAGAATTTACTTGGGACACACAACTTGGGAAGAGTTTACTATGAACCCATAAAAGACCGGCATGGAAACATCCTCATAGTCACCATCAGAGAAGTGGAGATGCTTTATTCATTTTCAGTGGAAAATGGATGCAGATCTCAAAACTGCAAAGCCAGAGGAAGTCTCTCTCAACGCCTGAAGAGCCAACAGCCTTAGACATTTTATTGATAACCATCCAGGTATGTAGTCTTTTCAACTTCCTAATACATTTAGAGTTCCAAATATACTTGTTGAGGATCTAGTGAAATATATCAAAAGCCATTTACATATGCAGTAATGCTGATAGGGAATTTTATTCTAGTCATCCAATGCTCTAAGTTAAAAATCTTTACACCTTGGATATATGTAAAAATTGCTTATTTTAATAATATCTACCTAGATCCCTCCACATTTAATGTGGAATCCATCTCTTCTTACCTCGAAAAGTATTGTCTACCTTGTTGACCTAGCTCACCAACAATTTTAACAAAATTTTAAAATAAATAGAACTCTCTGAAATGCAGATAAGTCACACGAGGCCAATCTCCCAATTAAAGTACCTTGAAGGGAATGTGCAGGCATTTGGGGACCTGTACAATGTGCTGCATTGTCAATTCACTTCTTCATTTTGAACAACCCCACTTCATACCAGCTTACTGTAGATCTCTTGAAAACTCCACAAGTAGCATACTTCAAATATCAGGATTTTTTCTTTTAAACATCTGGGATTCTCTTCAAGTGTTGGTAACTGAGGTTTATGTGCTGGTGTGTCTATGTGGGTAAGAGATATTTACAGATATTAAATTTGCTTAAGAAAACATAATTTTGTGCTTCTTGCTATAATCTTTGCAGGCTTATAGTAAAGACATTTTCCTTGAGCTTCTGTTAAGGACATTCCTATGATTCTACATATTTTAAGTTTAAGTCTAGAATAACAAAAACAGTAACAACAACAGCACAGTTTCTGAGAAAGATCGGATAATTAATTATTCAGTGCTTTTGTTGCAGTTATGTTGCTTTGTTTGCACATGATTGAAGCCACCAGAAATCTGTTTGTTCCTAGAATTTACTTGGGACACACAACTTGGGAAGAGTTTACTATGAACCCATAAAAGACCGGCATGGAAACATCCTCATAGTCACCATCAGAGAAGTGGAGATGCTTTATTCATTTTTCAGTGGAAAATGGATGCAGATCTCAAAACTGCAAAGCCAGAGGAAGTCTCTCTCAACGCCTGAAGAGCCAACAGCCTTAGACATTTTATTGATAACCATCCAGGTATGTAGTCTTTTCAACTTCCTAATACATTTAGAGTTCCAAATATACTTGTTGAGGATCTAGTGAAATATATCAAAAGCCATTTACATATGCAGTAATGGAATGAAGAGGTGCAGAGACATGTGATTGTTTGTATTCCACACATAGGAAAGATTCAGAAGCAACATTTTAGCTCTTCACTTTTGCAAGCCCCTTCTAAGCCCCTAACAACTTCACATTCATAGCTGTGTATTCTTTTCCTTAAGGAAAGCATCAAAAATTGAATTATTTTCAGGCCCCACCAAGCTCAGATTTGCCCCTAGACATACAGCTAGAAAATGGCAGATCTGAACTCAGATCTTCTCTTTGGAAGCAGTCTGCTTTCTATCATATTATAACACCACATTTGGGAGCAGGAGTTAGAATGTTAGTGAGTGAGGGGGTGGGTGAGAGAACTAAATAGCCACTGAAATTCAAACATCAGGCATCTTAGATCCAGTCTCTTAACTTGAATGGCAGAGCTGGAACACAAGTCTACATCTTGTGCTCCTAAGTCAGCCTTCTCTCCATGCCACCACACTGTCGCTGTCTCATATGTTTGTCTCTCTCTCTCTCTTTTATTTTTTTGGTAGCAGTGTGTCTTCATTGCAGCATGAAATAGTTGCCCCATGACATGTGGGATCTTAGCTCACTGACCAGGGATCAAAACCACATTTCCTGCCCTAGAAGGGAGAACATGGACTTCAAGCTGCTGTTTCATTTTTCCTTCTTTTAGACTCAGTGATGAGATGAGTTCTTCAGAACTCTCCAGTTAGGTGGCAAAGTTAGGAGAAACAACCACCTTGAGGCCAACATAGACGACGGTATATATCCACAAGATGGAAAGGGCTCGGTTTCACAAGCCAAACCCAAGTCTTAACCCAGGAACCCCACATGATCACTCTAAACAGATAAGCTACCAGCCTGTCTGACTTACTTTCGTTCTCCACTGTATGGCTAGTACAATCATCTCATCTTTCTTTATTTGCTCTGGCCCAGACCAGGATAAAGCCCAGTATAACAACATTAAGGGAACTGGTCAAAGCCAGTACCTCTGGATTTGGTTTCATGGGATTTGGGTTCATATGAAACTTATAGAGGTTGAAGTGTGTGTGTGTGTGTGTGTGTGTGTGTGTTTAGGTGGGAACAGGGAACACAGACACATTCGTGGTTCCCCTTTCACCTTTTATAAGTAAGTGCTAAAAGAAACATTTAAAAAATCATAATAAATTGAGCTTTTACAGGGTGACTAATACACTAATCCTCTATAGGGATAAACTGGAGTCTGGGCTACCTTTGCTCCTAGAAACACATCACAGGCCCCAGCATGATATAATACCTGGTCTCTCCTAGACTTATTACATTAAAAATGTGTTACAGGTGCAGAAAAATTCCAATCTGGCAAAAAGTTGTTAGAGAAGGAGACCAAAAATAAGAGGCAAGATCATGTTTCCATGCAGATCCAAGTGGAAAATTTACCCCCGCTGACTGGCACATTCCTGCCTGATGTCATTCCCGCCCACCCCCTACTCTCCTTTTTCCTCCTTCTACTCTTTCTCTCTCCCCCCTTCCCATACCAGTCCAACACTAGAGAGGAAATGGGTGAATAAAACTACTAGACTTAACCTTTAATTACATTAGGAGGCAGACCCACCAATTCAACATAGAGATAGGTCTTGTTAACCAAAGCAGGCTGGGCAATTCCCACAATTCCAGGCCACAAGCTGTTCTTTCTTCTTAGTCTCCCTAGAGTGATGACCACCAGGCCTTCTGACTGAAAGCCTGAGCTTCCTTCTGCTACACTACATTCTGAAGTACCACTGTGGAATCAAGCCGAGAGTGTGAGTCCTGACTCCACCTTTTCTGGTTATGTCACTGAACAACTCACTTAATTTCTTATCTCATGTCCTTCTTCCTCTGCAAATAAAATTACTTCATAGGTTTCTTTTTTTTAATAATTATCTTTATTTTACTTTTTACTTTTACAGAGTTTTGTTGTTTAGAGATATGTATAATCCCAGATTAGTCATATGTATATCCCTGGCCCACTCCCTCCTCCACCCCCTTCCCAGTTCCCCCCATCCCAACCCTCCAGGCCATCGCACAGCACCCTTGCAGGATCCCTTATTCCCACAGCACAATGACAATAGCTATGCTTTTCATATATGATAGTATAGGTTTCCATGTTACTCTTTCCACGCCTCCCACCCACTGTTCATTCCCTACGATGTCCATTAGTCTGTTCTCTGTCTGTTTTTCCATCGATGCTCTGCATATGTTATCATTACCCTCTTACTAGATTCCAGATATATGTGTTAGCATACTGTACTTGTCTTTCTCTTTTTGACTTACTTCACTTTTTAGGATAGGTTCTAGATCCATCCACCTCATTAGGACTGATTCTTCTGCATTTCTTTTTACAGCTGAGAAGTACTCCACTGTATATATGTACCAGAGCTTTTTTATCCATTCATTCGTCAATGAACATCTAGGTTACTTCCATGTTCTAGCTAATGTACAGAGTGCTGCAATGAACATTGGGGCACAGGGGTCTCTTTCAATTTTGATTTCATCAGGGTATAATGAAGGTCGAATCAGTTAAAGAGGCTTCTAATGAATATTAAATGAGTGAAATATATAAAGTGTTAGAAGAGCAGCACAGAGTGAGTGCTCACTAAATGTTTTTGTTGTTATTGTTCCTCAGTCACTAAGTCATGTCTGACTCTTTGTGCACCCATGAACTGCAGCATGCTAGGTTTCCCTGTCCTTCGCTATGTCCCAGAGTTTGCTCAAATCCATGTCCATTAAGTCAGCAATGCTATCTAACTCATCCTCTGCTGCCCCCTTCTTTTGCCTTCAATCTTTCCCAGCATCAGGGTCTTTTTCAATGAGTCAGCTTTTCGCATCAGATGCCAAAGTACTGTAGCTTCAGCTTCAGCAACAATCCTCCCAATAAATATTCAGGGTTAATTTCCTTTAGGATTGACTGGTTTGATCTCCTTGCAGTCCAGGGGACTCTCAAGAGTTTTCTCCAGCACTACAGTTCAAAGGTATCAATTCTTTAGTGCTCTGCCTCCGTTATGGTTCAACTCTCACAGCCATACATGACTACTGGGAAAACCATAGTTTTGACTATATGGACCTTTGTTGCCAAGGTGATGCCTCTGCTTTTTAATATGCTGTGTAAGTTTGTCATAGCTTTCTTTCCAAGGAGCAAGTGTCTTTTAATTTCATGGCCGCATTCACCATATCTACAGTGATTTTGGAGACCAAGAAAAGAAAATCTGTCACTGTTTCCACCTTTTCCCCTTCTACTTAACATAAAGTTATGGGACCAGATGCCACGGTCTTAGTTTTTTAATGTTGACTTTTAAACCAGCATTTTTACTCTCATCTTTTTCATTCTCCTCTTTCATCCTCAAAAGGCTTTTAGTTCCTCTTCACTTTCTGCCATTAGAGTGGTCCTCTGTATATTTTTGGATAGGTTCTAGATCCATCCACCTCATTAGGACTGATTCTTCTGCATTTCTTTTTACAGCTGAGAAGTACTCCACTGTATATATGTACCAGAGCTTTTTATCAAATTTTTGAACATCTAGGTTACTTCCATGTTCTAGCTAATGTACAGAGTGCTGCAATGAACATTGGGGCACAGGGGTCTCTTTCAATTTTGATTTCATCAGGGTATAATGAAGGTCGAATCAGTTAAAGAGGCTTCTAATGAATATTAAATGAGTGAAATATATAAAGTGTTAGAAGAGCAGCACAGAGTGAGAGCTCACTAAATGTCTTTGTTGTTATTGTTCCTCAGTCACTAAGTCATGTCTGACTCTTTGTGCACCCATGAACTGCAGCATGCTAGGTTTCCCTGTCCTTCGCTATGTCCCAGAGTTTGCTCAAATCCATGTCCATTAAGTCAGCAATGCTATCTAACTCATCCTCTGCTGCCCCCTTCTTTTGCCTTCAATCTTTCCCAGCATCAGGGTCTTTTTCAATGAGTCAGCTTTTCGCATCAGATGCCAAAGTACTGTAGCTTCAGCTTCAGCAACAATCCTCCCAATAAATATTCAGGGTTAATTTCCTTTAGGATTGACTGGTTTGATCTCCTTGCAGTCCGGGGGACTCTCAAGAGTTTTCTCCAGCACTACAGTTCAAAGGTATCAATTCTTTAGTGCTCTGCCTCCGTTATGGTTCAACTCTCACAGCCATACATGACTACTGGGAAAACCATAGTTTTGACTATATGGACCTTTGTTGCCAAGGTGATGCCTCTGCTTTTTAATATGCTGTGTAAGTTTGTCATAGCTTTCTTTCCAAGGAGCAAGTGTCTTTTAATTTCATGGCCGCATTCACCATATCTACAGTGATTTTGGAGACCAAGAAAAGAAAATCTGTCACTGTTTCCACCTTTTCCCCTTCTACTTAACATAAAGTTATGGGACCAGATGCCACGGTCTTAGTTTTTTAATGTTGACTTTTAAACCAGCATTTTTACTCTCATCTTTTTCATTCTCCTCTTTCATCCTCAAAAGGCTTTTAGTTCCTCTTCACTTTCTGCCATTAGAGTGGTCCTATCTGCATATATGAGGTTATTGATGTTTCTCCCAGCAGTCTTGATTTCAGTTTGTGACTCACCCAGCCCAGCATTTCACATGATGTACTCTGCATATAACTTAAATAAACAGGGTAACAATATACAGCCTTGTCATACACCTTTCCCAATTTTGAACCAGTCCATTGTTTTATGTCTGACTCCAACTGTTGCTTTTGGCCTGAATACTGGTTTATAAGGAGACAGGTAAAGTGCTCTGGTATTTCCATTTCTTTAAGAATTTTCCACCGTTTGCTGTGATCCACACAGACACAGGCTGTAGCGTAGTCAATGATGCAAAAGTAGATGTATTTCTTGAACTCCCTTGCTTTTCTCTATGATCCAACAAATGTTGGCAATTTGGACTATGGCTCCTCTGCCTCTTCGAAACCCAGCTTGTACACTGGGAAGTTCTCAGTGTCACATACTGCTGAAGCCTAGCTTGAAGCATTGTAAACATAAACTTCTAGCATGTGAAATTAGTGCAACTGTATGGTAGTTTGAACATTCTTTGCCATTGTCCTTCTTTGAGATTGGAATGAAAACTGACCTTTTCTGGTCCTGAGGCCGCTGATGAATTTTCCAAATTTGCTGATATACTGAGTGCATAACTTTAACAACATCATCTTTTAGGATTTTAAATAGCTCAGATGTTAGTTGTTTTTGCTATTTCTCCACTCAGAAAAATCCAACCAATGCTAGGCTCTCCTCAGGGAATACCTGAAAATTTACTCTCCCAGGAGACCCTAGATACTGGTTCATCAACCCTCAGAATACCTTGTTGCCAAGGTGATGCCTCTGCTTTAATATGCTGTGTAAGTTTGTCATAGCTTTCTTTCCAAGGAGCAAGTGTCTTTTAATTTCATGGCCGCATTCACCATATCTACAGTGATTTTGGAGACCAAGAAAAGAAAATCTGTCACTGTTTCCACCTTTTCCCCTTCTACTTAACATAAAGTTATGGGACCAGATGCCACGGTCTTAGTTTTTTAATGTTGACTTTTAAACCAGCATTTTTACTCTCATCTTTTTCATTCTCCTCTTTCATCCTCAAAAGGCTTTTAGTTCCTCTTCACTTTCTGCCATTAGAGTGGTCCTATCTGCATATATGAGGTTATTGATGTTTCTCCCAGCAGTCTTGATTTCAGTTTGTGACTCACCCAGCCCAGCATTTCACATGATGTACTCTGCATATAACTTAAATAAACAGGGTAACAATATACAGCCTTGTCATACACCTTTCCCAATTTTGAACCAGTCCATTGTTTTATGTCTGACTCCAACTGTTGCTTTTTGGCCTGCATACTGGTTTCTAAGGAGACAGGTAAAGTGCTCTGGTATTTCCATTTCTTTAAGAATTTTCCACCGTTTGCTGTGATCCACACAGACACAGGCTGTAGCGTAGTCAATGATGCAAAAGTAGATGTATTTCTTGAACTCCCTTGCTTTTCTCTATGATCCAACAAATGTTGGCAATTTGGACTATGGCTCCTCTGCCTCTTCGAAACCCAGCTTGTACACTGGGAAGTTCTCAGTGTCACATACTGCTGAAGCCTAGCTTGAAGCATTGTAAACATAAACTTCTAGCATGTGAAATTAGTGCAACTGTATGGTAGTTTGAACATTCTTTGCCATTGTCCTTCTTTGAGATTGGAATGAAAACTGACCTTTTCTGGTCCTGAGGCCGCTGATGAATTTTCCAAATTTGCTGATATACTGAGTGCATAACTTTAACAACATCATCTTTTAGGATTTTAAATAGCTCAGATGTTAGTTGTTTTTGCTATTTCTCCACTCAGAAAAATCCAACCAATGCTAGGCTCTCCTCAGGGAATACCTGATTCACTTCCCCATCATCTCTACTCTCCCAGGAGACCCTAGATACTGGTTCATTCAACCCTCAGAACATTTCACTACTCCTTCTACCTTTTCATAAGAAGTAAGGAAAAACTGTATACAGACTATAGGATCCACAATGAAGTTTTCAAAACAGGTAAGACCTTTAACAAAAATGGGCCCATAACTAATGTACTAATCCTTTAGGGCCCCAGGGGACCTCCAAGGTCTAACCCATTCAAATTCCTGACCCTCTCAAGTCCCAGACCTTCATAAGAGGCCTCTCTCATATATCTGGAGGGGAAAAGAACTCCTCCCCATAATTTCCTGGGAGTAAAAGAGAGTTATTACAGACATGTTAGAATCCCCAGTGAGGAAGCAAACTGGCAATGAGAGTACAAGTGACCCTTGAACTAACAACCCAGGGGTGAAGGGTGCTAAGAAGTGCCCACCTGGGCTTCCCTGGTGGTCCAGTGGGTAAGGATACTGCCTTGCAGTGCAAGGGGCGCCAGTTCGATCCCTGGCCTGGGAAGATCCCATGTGCCGTGGAGCGGCTGGACCAATGTGTCCAATTACCGAGCCGGAGCTCTGGAGTGCATGTGCCCAGAGCCGGCGCTCTGCGACAACAGAGGCCACCGCGATGGGAGGCCCACATGGGCCAAAGAACAAACATGGATGAAAATGGACAAATGAAAGACCAATAGAAGTAGCCTGCCTGCTCCCCTCTCTCCCCACCCCACCTCCCTAGTAAATAAATAAATAAATCTGTAAAAAAAAAAAAAAGTGCCCACCTGCCAGAAATAAATCCACATATAACTTCTGACTCTCCCAAAATTTTACTACTAATAGCCTATCATTGACCAGAAGCTTTGCTGATAACATATTTTAAGTGTATTATGTAGTATATTCTTATAATAATAGGTATAAAAGAAAATGTGACCAAGAAAATCATCAGAAAGAGAAAATACACTTACAGTACTGTATTGTATTGTATTTATTGGTACTGTAAATTTGTCATCTCTTTACCAGAGGAATCCTCTGTCTATATCTATTTCAATGTTGTCTTATACAAAACACTATAGATGTTATACTTATTACAAATGTCAGACATCAAAAATGAAAAGATAATGTGAAAAAGAAATTCATATTTATTTGCAGGTATAATAATTCATACGTTGACAATAAAGAAGCAGCAATATGATTACCCTAAGGTAACCCAGAGTAATCAATACAGTTGCTGCAGAGTAGCTTAGCCTATAGACTAGTAAACGGTCATAAAATTTTTATGCCATTCAGTATTATAGTCACATTTATAATGCAGTAGTGGAAACATTGTTACTTAAAAAAAAAAACTATTTTGATGATAGGCTGATAGGCAGTTTCTCCAATTACAAGAGAGAGGCATATTGTATGGTAATGCAATTCTTTGAAAGCAAAGTTATAAAGCAGTAAGAAAACTAAAACATTATTAATTTTACATTAAATTTTACCCAATGTATGCCTATGCAAAGATAGGCTATCCAGTTCAATACAAGTCCGGCACAATGCAAGTGTACACAATTGTTTTACACATATATTTTTGTATATTTACTGAAATCCACATATAAGTGGACTCACACAGTACAAACCCATGTTGTTCTACAGTCAACTGTATTTTCAACAGAAAAGCCCCTTTCAGGTGCTGAGTTTCTCTTACCATAATCTTCAAGGGGTCACTTCAATAACTGAAAAGCTCACAGGCGAAGTTTTCTCTGAAGATTAATCTCTCATGCTTCCAGTACACTTTCATTTAGAACACTTTGTCTTGTCTATCTGACCCCCATGAAAATCCAGTGAAGTTGAGTGAGAAATTTATGTCCAATTCATGTTTGAAGCTATGGATTTCAGAGAAGCTACTCACCAAGGTCATATCAGCTACAAAAGCAGCCTATGGGACTAGGACACAAGTCATCTGACTCCTAGCCTGATGGCCTTCCCATTCTGCCAGGATGCTTGACTCAACTTCCCCCTCTTTTTCTCTAGATTCTTTTTAAATGTGTTATCCTAGAGAAGCTGTGTGAAGCTTGCCCCCCTCCTGTCCCTGATTTCCTCCTCTTGTTCTCCTTAGGCACTTCCTGTCACCTGCAGGCACCCCAAACCTTCTTTTTACACCTGAGGTGCTCAGGACCTACTACCTCTTCCACCTTTTTCTGCTTTATTCTTGCACATTCCTGCTCTACCTCTCAGCAACCTCTAACATGGAGGTCAAAAACTTCTGAAATCAGGAAGATGAATGGAAATGAGTCAATTAGACTGGATATAAGAACCAACTGGAGTCACACAAAAACTTCTTCACCAAGGTTCATGGCAGAAGTATTCACAATAGCCAAGGAGTGGAAACAATGTAAACATTCAATAACTGGTAAATGGATAAGTAAAAGGGGTATATTCATACAATGGAATATTATTCAGGCATAAAATGAATGAAGTACTGATCCATGCTAACATGGATGAAAACATTATGCTAAGTGAAAAAAGCCAGTTACAAAATGTGACACAATTAAATACCCAGTATAGGCAAATCCATAGAGACAGAAAGTAGATGAGCAGTTCCAGAGGCAGGAAGAGGAGGGACTGAGGAATGACAGCTAATGAATGCAAGGTTTCTTTTTGGAATGATGAGAATAATCTGGAATTAGATAGTGCTGATAGTTGCACAGCCCCATGACTATGGTAAAAGCCACTGAATTTCATACTTTAAAAGGGTGAATTTTATAGTATAAGAGTTATATCTCAATATAAAAAAAGTGGAAGCAATAAAGACTACAGTAATCTGGAGCCCTTGTCTCATTTGAAGAACGGCCTTATTCAGCAGCAGCTAATTGCAGGCGAAGTTTTCTCTGAAGATTAATCTCTCATGCTTCCAGTACACTTTCATTTAGAACACTTTGTCTTGTCTATCTGACCCCATGAAAATCCAGTGAAGTTGGTGAGAAATTTATGTCCAATTCATGTTTGAAGCTATGGATTTCAGAGAAGCTACTCACCAAGGTCATATCAGCTACAAAAGCAGCCTATGGGACTAGGACACAAGTCATCTGACTCCTAGCCTGATGGCCTTCCCATTCTGCCAGGATGCTTGACTCAACTTCCCCCTCTTTTTCTCTAGATTCTTTTTAAATGTGTTATCCTAGAGAAGCTGTGTGAAGCTTGCCCCCCTCCTGTCCCTGATTTCCTCCTCTTGTTCTCCTTAGGCACTTCCTGTCACCTGCAGGCACCCCAAACCTTCTTTTTACACCTGAGGTGCTCAGGACCTACTACCTCTTCCACCTTTTTCTGCTTTATTCTTGCACATTCCTGCTCTACCTCTCAGCAACCTCTAACATGGAGGTCAAAAACTTCTGAAATCAGGAAGATGAATGGAAATGAGTCAATTAGACTGGATATAAGAACCAACTGGAGTCACACAAAACTTCTTCACCAAGGTTCATGGCAGAAGTATTCACAATAGCCAAGGAGTGGAAACAATGTAAACATTCAATAACTGGTAAATGGATAAGTAAAAGGGGTATATTCATACAATGGAATATTATTCAGGCATAAAATGAATGAAGTACTGATCCATGCTAACATGGATGAAAACATTATGCTAAGTGAAAAAAGCCAGTTACAAAATGTGACACAATTAAATACCCAGTATAGGCAAATCCATAGAGACAGAAAGTAGATGAGCAGTTCCAGAGGCAGGAAGAGGAGGGACTGAGGAATGACAGCTAATGAATGCAAGGTTTCTTTTTGGAATGATGAGAATAATCTGGAATTAGATAGTGCTGATAGTTGCACAGCCCCATGACTATGGTAAAAGCCACTGAATTTCATACTTTAAAAGGGTGAATTTTATAGTATAAGAGTTATATCTCAATATAAAAAAAGTGGAAGCAATAAAGACTACAGTAATCTGGAGAGCCCTTGTCTCATTTGAAGAACGGCCTTATTCAGCAGCAGCTAATTGCAGTGGAAGAAAGTGGTCCCAATGTTGAAATATTTTTTTTCAGTTTTTAAAGAGAAGTCAAAAATCCTGAATTTTTAGATAAAATCTCTTTACTTTTAAAAGTTGGAATATAACTCAGAAACTTTACCTTCTTAGCAGTTCATATAATCTTGGGCCCCTGGCCACCTTTTCATGATTTCTACTAACCCTGGACAATTCAGCTTCCGTACCCTATTCAATAAAACAAACGTTAATGGAAAACAAGATCTTAGGATATCTGATCAATGAAGAGGTGATGGGTATGCCCTTCCACTGCATGAACACAACATATTCTCTCCCAAAGGTCCAGCACCATACCCCCACGACATCTGGGCCTCCCACTTCATATTTAATCAACATTTTTCCAGCACCAACTAGGTGCCAGGAACTCATCTAGGTGCTGTAGGAAAAACAAAGGAATAAGTCAAGGTCCTTGCTTTCAAGGAGCTCAGTCAAGGGAGAGAGACAGACTTGTAAACAAATCAAGGTAATACAAGGCAGAATTAAACCAGAGCCTGATAGCAGCACAAACAGTGTACTATAAAAACACAGACAAAGTAACTATTAATCTACCTGGAAATATCAGGGAAGGCTTTGTAGAAAAGGTGACATTTGGCTGACCCATACAGTTTAAGTTAAGTTCACCAGGTGGAGGAAAAAAAGCAAAAGATGGGGGTCAGGGAGTGGAAAAAAAAAAAGAAAAAGGGAAAGAGAAGAAGAAAGGAAGACAGGAAAGAAGGGAGAAAGGAAGGAATTAAATAGAGAACTTAAATATCTAATTAAATTAAATATTTATTAAAAAAAAAAGTAGAAACTGGAAAAGTAGATCCCACCCTCCCTTAGATCCACGATAGAGGGACCTTACACACCTTTATCACACTGGGCTAAGACAAACTTACATGTCTCTCTCACAAGCTGAAATATGAGTTCCATGAAAGGAAGGATCATGCCCTGTTCATCTTGATGTCAGTAACATCCTAGCATAATGCTATATACACAGTAGGTACTCCATAATAATTGACAGAATGAGTGAATTCATGAACCAACAAAGAATCAAAGAAGAGAGATTAGGCTATGTATGAGGAAGGAAAAAGCAATCTATTTTGGCTGGAGATAAGAGACACAAGAGATTTGTAGTGGAAGCAGAGACTAAAAATGCAGGTTAGAGGTCAAATCAGGCAATATATAAAGCCACAGGCATTTGATTTGGCTTCAGAGGCCTTTCTAATGTACCTCAGATTACATGACTAGGACAGTTCTTTCTCGTCCCATGCATTTATCAGGCTCCAAAAACATCCTGACCAATGAAGGATAAATGACTATGTAAATGCAGGAAAACATAGTAGATGCTCAGTAATAGCCTTTACAAAATTGAATGGAAGAGTGGATTACTCCATCCCAGAATGGTGGTGTTTTTTACATAACCACAGTATGTTCCTGAGTCATATTCTGTTTGTGGTCAGTTCTGACCCCCACATGTTCTTTCTTATTGTCATATCCATCCTATAGTTTGTACTCTTGGGTTTAGGTCTTTACAAACACATTTTCTTATTAAGTTTCAACCCTAATTATGATAGACTTATTTTTCCAATGCATAGGGTCATTCAGAACTTTATTTCTATTTTCCAGAAAATCAAAACCACACCAAATTTGGGACCCACAAATTTGATACACACATTCTTTACTTGTCTGGAACATGAATAAACATGCTGAACAGACTGGCTCTCAAGACCAGTCTCCACTGGACCATCACTCACTATGTCCTGTCATTTCCATATTATCCCCATCAGCCACAAATCTTCAACCCTGATATTCAACTTACAGATTATACTGGAGACATCTCCCTGGTATGTGGATCTTGACCTTTTGCTATTAGAAGTTAGTTGTCCATATGATTTGCCCATGACAAAACCATGCTGACTCTTTTTGGAGGTGGGGGTGCAGGTTGTGGAGGGAGGGGGGCAGGCAGGCCACTTCTATTGGTCTTTCATTTATCTATTTTCATCCATCTTTGTTCTTTGGCCTGTGTGGGCCTCCCATCGCGGTGGTCTCTGCTGTCGCAGAGCACTGGCTCTGGGCGCATGCGCTCCAGAGCTCCAACTCGGTAATTGGACACATCGGTCCAGCCGCTCCGCGGGCATGTGGGATCTTCCCAGGCCAGGGATCGAACCAGCGCCCCTTGCACTGCAAGGCGGTGTCCTTACCCACTGGACCACCAGGGAAGCCCCCAAGTTGACTCTTAATGTATCAGGGTTTCCTAGCAACTGCAAATTGATTGATAGTTCTCACTTCTCCCATAGATCAATAAGTTGGTGGTCTTTAACTAGGACAGTTCTTTCTCGTCCCATGCATTTATCAGGCTCCAAAAACATCCTGACCAATGAAGGATAAATGACTATGTAAATGCAGGAAAACATAGTAGATGCTCAGTAATAGCCTTTACAAAATTGAATGGAAGAGTGGATTACTCCATCCCAGAATGGTGGTGTTTTTTACATAACCACAGTATGTTCCTGAGTCATATTCTGTTTGTGGTCAGTTCTGACCCCCACATGTTCTTTCTTATTGTCATATCCATCCTATAGTTTGTACTCTTGGGTTTAGGTCTTTACAAACACATTTTCTTATTAAGTTTCAACCCTAATTATGATAGACTTATTTTTCCAATGCATAGGGTCATTCAGAACTTTATTTCTATTTTCCAGAAAATCAAAACCACACCAAATTTGGGACCCACAAATTTGATACACACATTCTTTACTTGTCTGGAACATGAATAAACATGCTGAACAGACTGGCTCTCAAGACCAGTCTCCACTGGACCATCACTCACTATGTCCTGTCATTTCCATATTATCCCCATCAGCCACAAATCTTCAACCCTGATATTCAACTTACAGATTATACTGGAGACATCTCCCTGGTATGTGGATCTTGACCTTTTGCTATTAGAAGTTAGTTGTCCATATGATTTGCCCATGACAAAACCATGCTGACTCTTTTTGGAGGTGGGGGTGCAGGTTGTGGAGGGAGGGGGGCAGGCAGGCCACTTCTATTGGTCTTTCATTTATCTATTTTCATCCATCTTTGTTCTTTGGCCTGTGTGGGCCTCCCATCGCGGTGGTCTCTGCTGTCGCAGAGCACTGGCTCTGGGCGCATGCGCTCCAGAGCTCCAACTCGGTAATTGGACACATCGGTCCAGCCGCTCCGCGGGCATGTGGGATCTTCCCAGGCCAGGGATCGAACCAGCGCCCCTTGCACTGCAAGGCGGTGTCCTTACCCACTGGACCACCAGGGAAGCCCCCAAGTTGACTCTTAATGTATCAGGGTTTCCTAGCAACTGCAAATTGATTGATAGTTCTCACTTCTCCCATAGATCAATAAGTTGGTGGTCTTTAACTGCTAAGGTCCTTACGGGTCTCTCCCCTTCTTATTTCAAAGATAGACCTATTTGCCCTTTTCCAGTTTTTCGGGACTTTTCCAGTTCTCCTGCACTTATCAGAAGTAACGACCTGGAGCAGGGGGAGCATGTGGCCACATCTGCTTGTACAGCAAGTACTCTAGGGTGCATGTCATCAAATTCTGCTCATGTGAATACTTCCTCCACATTTTTCCTCTTCTCATTCACTGTTTCTTTCTCTTTGATGACTTGTTCATTTCTCAAAATTTCACCTTGATTGAACTTCCTCTAGTCACCTATCTACGATCTGTTCTGAAGAGACAAGATGAAAAAAAATTCAGCCTTATCAATCACCTGATAGAAGAATCTCTTCCTTCTTAATCATGAAGTCAAATTGTTCTAGTCTATGTTTTCCCAAGCATCATAAAAGTTATTTATTTGCTTTTCTATAATGCTAGTTACATCTTCCTCCCAATTGTGGCCATTCTTATTTTGTCCTTCTGCTTTTCTCATACGTTCTGCTTTAGGGATAAGGCCTGATGTCCACATGTTGCATACTTGATATATGCAGAAATAGTACTGGGTCCTAAAGAGACAGAGCAATTTAAAAAAAAAAGTCCTGACATTAATTTCATAGTCTAGTTCAAGATAAAACATAAAAGAAGAAAAGTATAGGTTAAGCACTCCTTCCTCTGTATGCCCACATTGTCTCTATTATAAACTCGTTTCAGTATATTGTGATTGTTTCTTTACTCACTTGTTTTTCTTGACCTCTTTAAAAGCAGGGATTTTATCAGGTTCACCTGAAACCCCAATGTCTCCTGTAATACCTGAAACAATATGTTTGATAAGGATGGGACAAAGAAGACAATACACAATAGCATATGTTATTCTCCAGGCAAGAATACTGGGGTGGGTGGGTAGTCATTCCTTTCTGCAGGGATCTCTCTGACCAAGGGATTGAGCCCAGGTCTTCTGCACTGCAGGCAGATTCTTTACTGTCTGAGTCACCAGGTAAGCCCATGTTAGATGTTACAGGTGGTTAACTCTACAAAGGATGGGTCACTCCTTCAGAGTATACCATCAAGGAAGGCCTCCTACATTTCTGTTCTGTACAGAATTCTATGCAATTCTGTATGGTTTTCTTCTTCTTTTTCCCTACATTTATGGGTAGTGTTTAGTCCCTCTTTTTTTACCTCTTTGAAAACAGGCTAAATTCTGGCCTATAGGAATCCTTCCCTTACAATCAGTTTCCTGAGTCCTCACGGCTACTCTATTTCACTCACACTCCCCAAATGTATACAAAGTCTTACCTATTGATCTAGGGGAGAGGGAGTATCTGTATCCAAATATTTACCAAGTGTTTATTTTGTGAGTTCCTATAGTCATATAGAGAACCAGATGTTACAATCTTAAGTTGGTCCAGCTTCATTCAGTCTCTGCTGCCTAAGGAAGAGTGTGATATGACAATACAATGCAAATTCAATGCAAATATATTACAAGGTAAAAGTATACATCTTGTAAAAGACGCAAATTTTTGTGAAGCTAATGAAGATGATGTAGAGACCTAATCAAATCCCATGCACAGCTATTGAAAATGGAGACTCCAGCAGAGGCAGGCCAGTTAAAAACTGAAGAACCCATGATGAACAAGGATTATATGAGATATTGACTTGAATATCAATATTTATGCAAGGGTAAAAATATAGGGAGCCTTCAAATAGTCTTGCAAAATTATCCTCTTCATGATCACATTGTGAAAGTCAAATATTAGGAACAACATTCCAGCTATCCTACAATTTAGTAGTAAACAATTACAACTCAAATGGTAATAAAAGAAATATATTGCTATTATTTGTTTCATTTGTCAAGATACTCAATCAAATTCTTTTTTCCCTACTTGCTATAAAATTTTGATCCTTTTCCTGGCACCAGTTATTCTAAAATAGTGATCCTTTCTATGCTGCTTCGTCAGTTTTTACACTTGCAATTCTGCCCAACCTAATCCATAAACTCTCCAAGGGTAGAAATTATAAACTCTATTTTTCTTTAGTACTTTCTTCTACCAAAACCAGCCCATTTCCAATCACAGTTGACACATCTACTTGTGGAACAGAAATCTGAGGAAAATTAACACACAGAATATTTTACTGACTGCCTACCTAACTTGGAGGCTCATTCTCCTAAAGGTAAGACTGACTGTCCTACCAACACATTCTCAACGCTCCTAGGGATATCCAAGGTTCCCCACTATTTACTTAGCTACAGCTCCTTTACTTCCTGACAATGGTATGCCTAAGAAATGAAATGTCTTCTTATGTGTTTTTTGTTTTCTTTTCATCCTACAGGATATTCTCTCCTATTACAAAAAGAGCCACCAGCGTCTGTCTCCTGGACTGTATCTGGGTTATCTAAAGTTGTGTAGCTCTGTGGATCAGATCAAAGTTCTTGTTACCCAAAAGTTGCCTAACATTCTCTGCCATGTGAAGATCCGTGAAAATTATAATATTTCCAAGTGAGTTTTAAGGAGTTTGGATTTTCTTTGTGCTGATACAATGGTTGAAGAGAGGGGTTTGACGTGCCAGAAGGAAACTGAAATGTGACTTGGGAGTAAAGTATTTACAATAAGATGTCTTCAGGGGCCAGTGCACTGGAGCAAAGGCATATCTGTTTTAACATTAGGGTAAGGAGTGCACCCATTTAAAGGGGACACTATCCTTTCACTTTCCTCTCTACAACCATGGACATTCAGGTGAGCGAGCAGATGCCCTTTTCTTTCAACATTGCCATTTCCTATATCTTTTCTCCATAACCTAAAAAGCTACATTTAAAAAACAATCACTTGTATAAATGAGTTCTAGTAGAGTAATTGCCTTCCCCTTACTCTTAAAGGACCCTCTCTACCCTCATTCTCTCTATTCCTAATCCCCTGGCCTAAGGCCGCTGTGTGTTTCCTACACTTTGTATGGTTCTCTAGGGAAGAAAAGAAGTAACGAGGCCTGAGCTTCTGGAAACTGCTCTATGGTTTGGCATTCTGGTGAATTACCCTGTTAACTTTGGAAAAGTTGCCCAGTCTTGGTAATCTGACCCAGCTTTACAACTAGCCCTCTAGTAGGCCTCTGAAATTCTACTCAAATGAACTGCATTGTGCTCAGCACGAAAAGGAAAGTAAAGAATAGATAAGAAAAGAAAAAGAATTTGAAAAAGAGTTTGTCGGCTTCAGTGTGCAGACCCCCAGATTCCAGTTGCACCTACAAATTTGCTTAACCAAAGGAGACTCATTTAAAACTGGTCCCTAAAGTGAGAAGAACTTATTACCTATGGTTATCTCACAATATAGATTAAATACTCTTTGATGACAGTGAAGGAGATAATGACCGATGGTCTCTTCAGAGCACCCACTAGCTGCCATATTCTCTTCTTTCACTTAACTACACCTAGACTCTAAGTCTGCCATCTGGTGGCCGCTTCCACAATCAGCAGTAGTTAACTCAGTCCTTCCCAGGAGGCTCATTTGTGGGTGGATTCTGCAACGTTTACTTTCATCCATTTGGTAGATGTGTGTCTTAAAGGTTTCCGCTCTTTTAGTGGCTATACCAACTGATTTCCATTCACCAAGGATCCAAGCTTCATTTTAACAAAAGATTCCAGTAGTCTTTACTCTGCCAGTTCCATCTCCCTCATCCTTAAAAGCGAAGCTGATTAGTTAGTGGTAAATATTTAATGGTACTTCTCCTGGTAATTTATTTTCTAGTTTGATTACAGATACTGTTGTAGCAATGTGGTTCTTTAGATTTTGTGCATACTTATGCTAGTCAGAATTCCTCATTTTGTTCAGTATCAGTGATGGAAGAAAAGATATAGTTCCCAAGCAGGTTCTCAAAGATTTCAATTATTTGTGACGCCAACAGTATGCCCAGATTGAAGCAGGATTTAATTTTCCTTTTTTTTTTCCCTCTTATTGAGACAAAGGGTATATTTTTCCATAGTCTTTTCCAGTGTGGGAATTGAAATGAAACTGATCTCATGAAAACAGAAACTCTTTGAAGAGGGTCATTGGTTAAAAAAGAGTGTATTCTATTGAAAAGCTCATGTCACAGTCAACTTCATTTTCTGGCTCATAGCTTGGAGCCCAAGTGACTATAACCCATCAGGGAGAGCCCTCAGAGGATTTTCACGAGGGCGGGAACACCGGATAGCACCTCCTCTCATTACATCTCAAAACAGGACGGCTTTCCTTTGCTCCATAGCCTGTTCCTGGGAGCACAATGCTTCTCCTTGCAGTCAGGAGTAAATGGGCCAAATGAATGTGTTTAGAGATGTGCGCTAAAATACCTATAGAAACAATGTTACCCAAGAGGTATTTACCTCGATCTTTTCAAGATCCTTTTGAAGAGCAACTTTTGAGGGACAAACTGGATGTACTTTCTTCCCACCTCCATTCTTTTCCCATCGTTTTTGCAGGACATTTGGAAAAGTTCACTAAGAAGGATTATAGAGCATGCAAAATAAAGACACAGATGACTGGTTTGAGAGGAGGGTAGAAACAGTAATAGGTGTCCTTTGGTTCCTTTTATTAGAATTGTCTGGTGTTCCTGTTTGTGATTCTCCTCAAGCTTTTGGAAAAGGAAAGAAACCAAAATAGTACCCACGATTACAACAGGCCTGGGCTGAAATGTGCCATGTGGTTTCTTGCCTGAGTTGGACCAGAGTCCTGTGGTTACCCAACTGCTGAATTAACCAGCAGATGCCCCTGCGGTAAAATGTAGGGTCTTAGAACTTACAGGGGGTCTTCAGGGAAAGAAAAATTATTACAAAGTATTTCAAAGCTCCAATCTCAAAAACTGATTCATTACAAATCAGACCTGCTGTTCTGAGGTATATGTGGTTTGATAGGTGAAATAAACTTAAAAAGAGTTCATTTTAAACTCTATTTGGGTGGCAAAAAGTTCAAATTTCAGGAACTGCATCAAGTTTTAGCCACCGAAAATTGGTTATTCAGGCTCTGCACATATACACTAAAAATGTTCTGAGCTGTGTTCTGAACTTTTGTTATATTTCTAATTTTAACTTGACTCAACATACAGAGAGGAGTGGGAATGGGTCCAAAAGCTTTCTGGCTCTGAATCTATGGAAAGTGTGGATCATACTTCTGACTGCCCCGTGCAATTGTTCTTCTACGCGCTCCAGATGGCAGTGACAGCTCTCCTTAAGCAGATCAATATACCTCTACACCAGGTACTGGTCCCTACCGTTATTTTTATCTTCTTTTTATGGCTCATGGAAACTGCATTATGGTGTAACACTCAAAAAAGAGGTGAAAAAATACACACATCTATATTTTCTCATTGATTTATATTTGACTCTGCAGAGATATGCACATTTTCCATCTGATGCCCACACGTGGACAGAGTGTCCTTCTGTACCTTTTCTCTAGCTCTTCCACATTGATGCCTTGCAAAGCGCCCAAGCCCTACTTTTTTGTGGTCTGGCCAAACAAGGAAAAACTGGCTAACCCACCATGAAAGACATCAAGTCTTAGCTTCAAGATAGCATGAAGCAAAGGAAGTAAATAAATAAGTGCATAGTTAGATTTACAAAGGATTTACTTAAGAACAGAATATTACTGGTGGTATAAATCTAGCATGGTGGCCAACGTTATATCATGCTATCTTTCCACAAACAGAAAATTTGCTGTCAAAATTACTGTCCTGTCTAAATTCAAATCTTACCTCCGGTAATAAGCAATTTCAAAGAAAAAAAAAAAAAAAAAAAGCCTTTTGGCATAGAAGACAAGAGTAAAGGTTTACTAGGCTCTGTCTAGTGAGCTAATATCATACAGCATTATTTTTCTGAGTTACAGTTACCATCTCTCCTGACTCAACACACGCATATACCATCCCTATACACACAAAGAAAATAAGCTAAGGTTAGCCTGTAAACAAGAAGACTGCAACAGAAGTGGCTATCTCTTTTTAAATAACAAAGAGACAACCTGAATTGGCCTCTGACCCACGGAGGCAAGAAGAGAAAGTCTGCAAGAGTGTTCTTCCATTAGGGTACTGCTCTGATTATCAGTCAGTGTTGCAAAGCTAGTCCAAAGCAGCCAACGCTGTAGAAGAATAAATTGCACAAGAGACTATAAAGACACTAGGGGAGTTAACTGGATTATTCCAGGGGTGGCCATGTACTCAGGAGGAGGGAAACACCAGTACTCAGGACAGCTCTCCTAATGGAAAGTGTGGATCATACTTCTGACTGCCCTGCAATTGTTCTTCTCGCTCCAGATGGCAGTGACAGCTCTCCTTAAGCAGATCAATATACCTCTACACCAGGTACTGGTCCCTACCGTTATTTTTATCTTCTTTTTATGGCTCATGGAAACTGCATTATGGTGTAACACTCAAAAAAGAGGTGAAAAAATACACACATCTATATTTTCTCATTGATTTATATTTGACTCTGCAGAGATATGCACATTTTCCATCTGATGCCCACACGTGGACAGAGTGTCCTTCTGTACCTTTTCTCTAGCTCTTCCACATTGATGCCTTGCAAAGCGCCCAAGCCCTACTTTTTTGTGGTCTGGCCAAACAAGGAAAAACTGGCTAACCCACCATGAAAGACATCAAGTCTTAGCTTCAAGATAGCATGAAGCAAAGGAAGTAAATAAATAAGTGCATAGTTAGATTTACAAAGGATTTACTTAAGAACAGAATATTACTGGTGGTATAAATCTAGCATGGTGGCCAACGTTATATCATGCTATCTTTCCACAAACAGAAAATTTGCTGTCAAAATTACTGTCCTGTCTAAATTCAAATCTTACCTCCGGTAATAAGCAATTTCAAAGAAAAAAAAAAAAAAAAAAGCCTTTTGGCATAGAAGACAAGAGTAAAGGTTTACTAGGCTCTGTCTAGTGAGCTAATATCATACAGCATTATTTTTCTGAGTTACAGTTACCATCTCTCCTGACTCAACACACGCATATACCATCCCTATACACACAAAGAAAATAAGCTAAGGTTAGCCTGTAAACAAGAAGACTGCAACAGAAGTGGCTATCTCTTTTTAAATAACAAAGAGACAACCTGAATTGGCCTCTGACCCACGGAGGCAAGAAGAGAAAGTCTGCAAGAGTGTTCTTCCATTAGGGTACTGCTCTGATTATCAGTCAGTGTTGCAAAGCTAGTCCAAAGCAGCCAACGCTGTAGAAGAATAAATTGCACAAGAGACTATAAAGACACTAGGGGAGTTAACTGGATTATTCCAGGGGTGGCCATGTACTCAGGAGGAGGGAAAAAAAACACCAGCTCAACCTGTGACAGTAGATACCATTAAAGGGTTTCTTGGGCTTAGCAGGTTTGAAGCGGCTCATATTTCATTAGTGACTCTTGGGCTACGTACACATGTTGGGAGAAGGCTGCCTAACTGCCTAAGAGTGCATACAACATTTTTTTTTTTTGATACTTGTAAAATTTTCTAAGTCCTTGGCCAGAAACTACATTTTCCCCCCTTAACCAACTTAAATTGAAACTAGTGGATTTTTAATTCAATCCGTTTTTGTTGCTTCATGTAATTATGTTCATCATTTTGAAAAGCCTACAGAACGCAATCATTTTTTGCTTTTATAAGAAGCATAAATGTTGTTTTCAGAGTTTATGTGGAACATTACTGCCTTAAATCTTGATTTTATATAGCATTATTAAATGGACTGAACCCTAATATTTATGTTGTATAAAAATTCCAAGCTTGAAGTCATGTAATTTTGTTAGATGTTTTATGCCAGTTTGGTGTTGTTTATGTAAGTGCTGTGTTGTAACTCTCCTATTTTTCCTCCGCGCGTGTCCCTCTGCAGGCAAGGAACTTCCGCCTCTACACACAGGAGGTGTTGGAAATGGGTCACAATGTGTCCTTTCTTCTCCTGCTCCCTGCCTCAGACGACGTCTGTACAGCCCCAGGACAGAATAATCCTTACACCCCACACTCAGGGTTTCTTAACCTCCCTCTTCAGATGTTTGAACTTGGTATAGTAGCTTGTTTCACCTAGAAATATTAACCCAGCCTCCTTATAATAAAATCACAAAGTTATATCTGTTCCCCCTTGTCCCAGTGGAGGGTCAATAAATCACATGATGGCTTTGGCAACAACCCTTCCTAGAACTGTGTACAAGTCTGAGAGAAAGCAAAGCTCCAAGACTATGTGCCTGAGCAATAATTACTGAAACTTAGCTAAGGCCCAATAGAGAAGAGGGACTTCTAAACAGAAAGTGCAGTTATCAGGCTGCAGTTCTTGCCTCCCCCTTGCTTTCCTAAAGCATAAATACACGAACTGATATTTTCATGAAAAGCACTGCCCCTTTTCTTTCTTTTTTTCCTCTCTCTCCCTTTTCTGCTGCCTCTTTTCTTCAACTGGGAAAAAAATACTGAAATTAAAATGTAAAGTGTATATCACTTTAAAGAAGAAAAAGGTCTCTAGCTTCAAGTAGTGCTAACCTATTAAATAGACTCAAAATTTCTAACAGACCATTTGAGAAATTGACCAGATCTCCCAGGATGCAATAGTGTGATTATAATGTGGGATTTTCAATGGTGGAAGGTCTCATCCTAACTTTCAAAAATGAATAACCTGTGCCTCAGTTTCTCTACTTTTGCAGAAACCCCTGCTGCCCACTAAAATTGGGAATAGGGAGGCTTTGTCTCTTCCCCACGCTTCCTCTTGTAATAGGCCAGGAATAGGCCCCATCCATTCGAATGGACTGTGAGATGTGGGAGTGGGGGTGACTGGGTGGGAGGAAGGAAGGCAGGATCTCTGGACTTCTCTCCAGCTACCAGCTTTAGAGATAAGACAGGCAATTGCCTGGTGTCTCATTCTGAGACCTGGGCATCTGAATATGAATTCATCTCTTGAGGATAAATGGATTAAGTCTCCCAATTTGCCTTGCCCCAACAGTTTACCTGCTCAAAAGCTGAACAGCAGTTGTTATTTTCCAGAGGAGGGAGAGTTATTAAGAGAAGCCTGAATCAGACTTGCAGACTGAGGGTACTGGGTCCTCTATTGTGCAGCACTGGCAATGATTTAACTTTCCTTTACCTTTTCTGTGCCAAATGATCAATAATTTTGACCATATCACTCCTAAGATTCCTGAGTATAAATGTGGCTATTTAATGAGTGCCCCATCCAGTGAACATTTTTAGTCTATGATATTATGAAGCATAGTTTGGGTCAGAGTATTTCAATTCAAGTGCATACTTACGCATTAGATGTTTACCATGGAGATTAAGAGATGATTTAAGACAAAGGCTCTGCCCTCCAGGGGCTCTTTAGTACAGTGGTTGGTGCACAATAAAAAACAAATCAATTTTTAAAAGATGTGCTGAATCTTAAGCAGTAAGTGATATTGAAAAAAAGAAATGAAAGCACATTTTCTCAAAGAAGGTATCAGAAAGTCACCTTGGAGAAAGGTTTTAGGTGTTTAAGAGGACGCTAATAAACAAGGATAATGAAAGGTCTTTTGTCAAAGGGAGCAGAATGAGCAAGGACATAATAGAAGAACCCAGAAATAATCAGGAAAAGAACAAGTGGTCCAGCTTAGCTAAACCTGAGAAGTGACCTGAGGAATAGTAGACATAAAGCTGTATGGACAAGTTGTAGCCATACTAAGCTGTATTATAAGAGGCATGCTGAGGAATCTGCTTAAGATGAACTGAAAGCAGGGTTAGAGAGATATCTCAGAGGTCATTTTAATATTTCGACATTAAAGTAGAAACAAAAAAAAAGGAAACAAACACAGGTGTAAGAAACATTGGAGGTAATCGACAAGATTGGACAACTATGAGGATATTGCTGCCATCACCAGGCATAATGAAATCAGAAAAGAAAATGCTCTGGGAAAGAATATGATGCTTTTATTTCTGAACACATTGCACTCAGTCGTAAAGAATCCACCTGCCAATGCAGGACATGCAGGAGACAGTTTCAGTCCCTGGGTTGGGAAGATATCCTCAGAATAGGAAATGGCAACGAGCTTCAGTATTCTTGCCTGGAAAATTCTATGGTCGGAGGAGCCTGGTGGGCTATAGTTCCTGGGGTCTCAGAGTCAGACATGACAGCATGCATCTTGAGTCTGCAGGTGTTAATTCAATATTCAACTGGACACATGAAATTGGCAGTAGAAATGCAGGAAACAAAATCAGGTACTAGGGGCTTCCCTGGTGGTCCAGTGGGTAAGGACACCGCCTTGCAGTGCAAGGGGTGCCAGTTCGATCCCTGGCCTGGGAAGATCCCACGTGCCGCAGAGCGGCTGGACTGATGTGTCCAATCACCGAGTTGGAGCTCTGGAGCGCATGAGCCCAGAGCCGGCGCTCTGCAATGACATACGCCACCGTGATGAGAGGCCCACATGGGCCAAAGAACAAAGATGGATGAAAATAGACAAACGAAAGATCAATAAAAGTGGCCCACCTGCTCCCCTCCCTCCCCACCCCACCCCCCCAATATAAATAAATAAATAAATCTTTAAAAAAAAATCAGGTACTAAACACAGAAATTTGGCCAATGTCTTCTGATAATAGCCAAAGCTACGAAAGTGAGTGATTTCCCATGGACAGACAAATGACAGAGAAAGGAACTAAAGACGATACTTCATTGGAAAGCGAATGAGAGTCCATTCTATGTAAAATGGTCATACTGTTCCATGATCACAGGGAAAAATACATGAGGTTCATTTCCTGTTGTCTCAGTGGCCTGAGTGGGAATGATCAATGATTTAGTATCAATCATAATAGTGTATGGCTCCCAAGACTCTAGAGCACCAAGCTTTTCAAAGCACTATGTCTTTCTTTCTCGGAGGCCCACACACTATTCTTGGGAAACCACACTTTATCCTACTGTTGTCACTCCCCATTCTACAGTTTCCTCTCTTCATTCATTTGTTCATTAGCTCATCAATAAATACTTATTAAGTAACCTACTATGTGCCAGGCTTCTCAAGTGGCTCAGTGGTAAAGAACCCCTCTGCCAATGTAGGAGACATAGGTTCACCCCCTGGGTCAGGAAGATCCCCTGGAGAAGGGAATGGCAACCCACTCCAATATTCTTGCCTTGGAAACACCACAGACAGAGGAGATTGACAGGCTGTTGTCCACAGGGTCACAAAAGAGTCACACACGACTTAGTGACTAAAATAACTACTATGTGCCAAGCACTATTCCAGGTATTGAAAACTCAATGAACAAACTCTTCATGGAGCTAAGGACAAAAATAGGAAATTAATCAACAAACATTAATATTGCAAATATCAGATGGCAGCGAAAACTATAAAGAAAAATAAATTGGGATAAAGGACTAGACTGAAGGGACAGGAACAGCACTTCTGTATAAGATGACCAGGGAAGGCCTCTCTGAAGAAGATAATTTCCATGCAATGAAAACAGTATATGCAAAGGCCTTACAATGAGAGTGGGCTTGGTTAAGACATCAGCATAGATGGAATGTGGGTAAGCCAGAGCAACAGAGATAGGAAATGATATCAGAAGGTCAGCAGTGGCCAGATCATGCATGGCTTCATAGATCATAATAAGGACTTTGGGTTCTACTTTAAGTGTGTTGGAAATCCAATGGAGATTTTTGAGTAGAGTACCTTTTTAATATAAACTTTAATATAAGTAACTTTTAACAGAAGCTCTGCAGAATATGGTAGCACCCTCCACCAAAAATAAGTTTAACTTTGTTTAACCAAGACATTTTCCAAATTCACTTGAACCATTCACTGGAACCATTTTTGGCATGGTACCTATTAAAAGCCCACAGAAAACATACTTCAGGATGTGATGCCCAAGAACAGTGCTTCTTAAACTCTAATGTACGTAAGAAACACTTAGAGAGCTTCCTAAAACAGATTCTTGGAGTCCCACTCCAGACATGCTGAGTCAGTAGGGACTGGAGAATTTGCATTTCTAACAAGTTTTTAGCTGAAACTTAACTTTCCAATCCACGGACCACATTTGAAGTAGTATTCCCAGAACACACAGAAAAAGACATTTTAGGAACTTAGAGAACTAAAGTTATGGCTAGCAAAGTAACAGAATGCAACAGTGCCCATCTCTTTGACCTTTCTTACCTCCTATTAGTACTAAAATCAGTATAAGATCATCAGGTACTATCCCTTCATCTATGAAAAACAGGTCATAGATCAAAGCCTGGGGTTCAACAGTTCCTGACTTTAAGATGTTTTTTCCTAGAATAAAATGTAACATCTAACCCTTCTGACCCCCTTTTGTTGCCATATCACTGGTGATCCACCTCATTAAGGAGGGCCATGTAAGCTCCAGAAAAGACCACTTGGTTGGGCTTGTTTCCACTAGCATACACAATCCTAACAGCCTTTTCTAGGAACCAGGAGGAAATCTTGTCAGTTTCAAAAAATTAACACATTCTAATATTATCTTTATTGTACTTTTGCACCATCAGCAACATTTTTAAAATACTACTGGGTCTTGGTAAGAACCACGATTAAACTCTCTCTTATCTCCAACCAATCAGAACTTTCAACGAGGCAGATAATCAAGAGTCCTAAATTACATTAAGTGCCTCTCTGAAGTTTCCATGCAATGAAAACAGTATATGCAAAGGCCTTACAATGAGAGTGGGCTTGGTTAAGACATCAGCATAGATGGAATGTGGGTAAGCCAGAGCAACAGAGATAGGAAATGATATCAGAAGGTCAGCAGTGGCCAGATCATGCATGGCTTCATAGATCATAATAAGGACTTTGGGTTCTACTTTAAGTGTGTTGGAAATCCAATGGAGATTTTTGAGTAGAGTACCTTTTTAATATAAACTTTAATATAAGTAACTTTTAACAGAAGCTCTGCAGAATATGGTAGCACCCTCCACCAAAAATAAGTTTAACTTTGTTTAACCAAGACATTTTCCAAATTCACTTGAACCATTCACTGGAACCATTTTTGGCATGGTACCTATTAAAAGCCCACAGAAAACATACTTCAGGATGTGATGCCCAAGAACAGTGCTTCTTAAACTCTAATGTACGTAAGAAACACTTAGAGAGCTTCCTAAAACAGATTCTTGGAGTCCCACTCCAGACATGCTGAGTCAGTAGGGACTGGAGAATTTGCATTTCTAACAAGTTTTTAGCTGAAACTTAACTTTCCAATCCACGGACCACATTTGAAGTAGTATTCCCAGAACACACAGAAAAAGACATTTTAGGAACTTAGAGAACTAAAGTTATGGCTAGCAAAGTAACAGAATGCAACAGTGCCCATCTCTTTGACCTTTCTTACCTCCTATTAGTACTAAAATCAGTATAAGATCATCAGGTACTATCCCTTCATCTATGAAAAACAGGTCATAGATCAAAGCCTGGGGTTCAACAGTTCCTGACTTTAAGATGTTTTTTCCTAGAATAAAATGTAACATCTAACCCTTCTGACCCCCTTTTGTTGCCATATCACTGGTGATCCACCTCATTAAGGAGGGCCATGTAAGCTCCAGAAAAGACCACTTGGTTGGGCTTGTTTCCACTAGCATACACAATCCTAACAGCCTTTTCTAGGAACCAGGAGGAAATCTTGTCAGTTTCAAAAAATTAACACATTCTAATATTATCTTTATTGTACTTTTGCACCATCAGCAACATTTTTTTAAAATACTACTGGGTCTTGGTAAGAACCACGATTAAACTCTCTCTTATCTCCAACCAATCAGAACTTTCAACGAGGCAGATAATCAAGAGTTACTTCTGAAGTACCTTATGAAGAGAAACATTGACTTTTATCAATTTCCTTGGCTCTATAGTTCTGACTGATTTGATGAACAAGATTAAGAAACTGGGAAGTTTTGTAAAACCAGTTGAAAGCCTTGTATCTATTTCATACTTTAGAGTTTAGTTACATGCTTCATTCAGCAAACATTTACTGAGTTTCCACTATATGTTTCCAAAGCCTTTGAATGTGGAAATCACAACAAACTGGAAAATTCTTAAAGAGATGGGACTACCATACCACCTTACCTGCCTCATGAGAAACTGCAGGAAGCAGCAGTTAGAACTGGACATGCAACAAAGGATTTGTTCCAAAATGGGAAAGGAGTACATCAAGGCTGTATACTGTCACCCTGCTTATTTAACTTATATGCAGAGCACATCATACAAAATGTCAATCTGGATGAAGCACAACCTGGAATCAAGATTTCTGGGATAAATATCAATAACCTCAAGTAAGCAGATGACACCACTCTTATGGCAGAAAGCAAAGAGGAACTAAAGAGCCTCTTGATGAAGATGAAAGAAGAAAGTGAAAAAGCTCGCCTAAAATTCAACATGAGGGCTTCCCCTGGTGGTCCAGTGGGTGAGGACACCGCCTTGCAGTGCAAGGGGCACCGGTTCAATCCCTGGCCTGGGAAGATCCCACGTGCGGAGGGGGACAGTGTCCAATTAACAGCTCCCCCCCTAAAATTGCAACAGATCGAGAAAAGACAAAAAAAACTTTTTGGTTGGGGCTTTTTTTTTCCTAGAATAAAATGTAACATCTAACCCTCTGACCCCTTTTGTTGCCATATCACTGGTGATCCACCTCATTAAGGAGGGCCATGTAAGCTCCAGAAAAGACCACTTGGTTGGGCTTGTTTCCACTAGCATACACAATCCTAACAGCCTTTTCTAGGAACCAGGAGGAAATCTTGTCAGTTTCAAAAAATTAACACATTCTAATATTATCTTTATTGTACTTTTGCACCATCAGCAACATTTTTTTAAAATACTACTGGGTCTTGGTAAGAACCACGATTAAACTCTCTCTTATCTCCAACCAATCAGAACTTTCAACGAGGCAGATAATCAAGAGTTACTTCTGAAGTACCTTATGAAGAGAAACATTGACTTTTATCAATTTCCTTGGCTCTATAGTTCTGACTGATTTGATGAACAAGATTAAGAAACTGGGAAGTTTTGTAAAACCAGTTGAAAGCCTTGTATCTATTTCATACTTTAGAGTTTAGTTACATGCTTCATTCAGCAAACATTTACTGAGTTTCCACTATATGTTTCCAAAGCCTTTGAATGTGGAAATCACAACAAACTGGAAAATTCTTAAAGAGATGGGACTACCATACCACCTTACCTGCCTCATGAGAAACTGCAGGAAGCAGCAGTTAGAACTGGACATGCAACAAAGGATTTGTTCCAAAATGGGAAAGGAGTACATCAAGGCTGTATACTGTCACCCTGCTTATTTAACTTATATGCAGAGCACATCATACAAAATGTCAATCTGGATGAAGCACAACCTGGAATCAAGATTTCTGGGATAAATATCAATAACCTCAAGTAAGCAGATGACACCACTCTTATGGCAGAAAGCAAAGAGGAACTAAAGAGCCTCTTGATGAAGATGAAAGAAGAAAGTGAAAAAGCTCGCCTAAAATTCAACATGAGGGCTTCCCCTGGTGGTCCAGTGGGTGAGGACACCGCCTTGCAGTGCAAGGGGCACCGGTTCAATCCCTGGCCTGGGAAGATCCCACGTGCCGCGGAGCGGCTGGACTGATGTGTCCAATTACCTAGCCGGAGCTCTGGAGTGCATGCACCTAGAGCCAGCGCTCTGCAGCAACAGACTTCACCTCAATGGGAGGCCCACAGGAGCCAAAGAACAAAGACAGATGAAAACAGAGAAATGAAAGACCAATAGAAGTGGCCCGCCCGCTCCTCTCCCTCCCCAACCCAACCCCTGCCCAAAAATAAATAATAAAATAAATAAATCTTTAAAAAAAAAAATTCAACGTGAAAAAAATGAAGATCATGGCATCTGGTCCTATCAATTCATGGCAAATAGATGGCCAAACAATGGAAATAGTGACAGACTTTATTTTCTCAGGCTCCCAAATCACTGCTGACAGTGACTGCAGTCATGAAATTAAAAGATACTTGCTCCTTGGAAGAAAAGCTATGACAAATCTAGATAGCATATTAAAAAGCAAAGACATCACTTTTCCAACAAAAGTCCTTATAGTCAAATCTAAGGTTTTCCCAGTATTCATGTATGAATGTGAGAGCTGGACCATAAGGAAGGTTAAGCACCGAAGAATTGATGCCCCTGAATTGTTGTGCTGGAGAAGACTCCCAAGAGTCCCTTGGACTGCAAGGAGATTCTGCAGTTAATCCTAAGGGAAATAAACCCTGAATATTCACTGGAAGGACTAATGCTGAAGCTGAAGCTCCAATACTTTGGCCACCTGATGTGAAGAGACGACTCACTGGAAAAGACCCTGATGTTGGGAAAAATAAAAGACAAAAGAGAAGGGGGTGACAGGATGAAATGATTGGATAGCATCACTAAGTCAATGGATATGAGTTTGAGCAGGCTCCAGGAGCTGGTAAAGGACAGGGAAGTTTGGCATGCTGCAGTCCATGGGGTTGCAAAGAGTCGGACACAACTGAGCAACTGAACTGAACTGAACTATATGCCAAGTACTAGGCTGGGCATATAGATATTAACAGACATAATCCTCCCACCAGCAGCCTAGGATCCAATGGGGGATATTATCTATATCAATAGTCCTAATACAATGAAAATTCTGCTATAAGAGGTAGGTTGCTGAAATCTAGAGGAAAGACATCTAGTCCTTTTTTACACAGATAAGATTTAAGATAGACCTTGAAGCATAAATAATTATTCAGGGGGAAAAAAAGGTATAACAGGAAAGGAAAATCATTGTGAGCAAAAGGGATAGCATGCATAAAGGCTTGGAGCCCTTAGAAAACGCAGCTCAATTAATTAGACTCTGATTTCCAGCGGTGAAACTCTAGTGGCCTTCCTCTACCCTTTTTTCATTCCAGTGTGAGTTGAAGTTTCCGTTACCTAAAGACAGGCTTCTAAAACATTGTTTTCTGAAGAATAAAATAAAACATAGTCGTCTGGAGTCAAAAACAATACTATAGTTGTTGAGTGTTTAAATACAGTATGGAGGGCTTCCCTGGGGGTCCAGTAGGTAAGGACACCGCCTTGCAGTGCAAGGGGCACCGGTTCAATCCCTGGCCTGGGAAGATCCCACGTGCCACGGAGTGGCTGGACTGATGTGTCCAATCACCGAATCGGAGCTCTGGAGCTCATGCGCCCAGAGCCGGTGCTCTGTGACAACAGAGGCCTCTGCGATGGAAGGCCCACACAGGCCAAAGAACAAAGATGGATGAAAAATAGATACATGAAAGACTAATAGAAGTGGCCCGCCCCCACCCCTCCCTAACCCACACCCCCCCCAAATAAATAAATAAATAAAATTAAATACAATATTGAGATGACCCAGAGTAGTAAGTATAAAAAGCAGGTAACAGTCAATAGTGGTAGTGTAGTGGCAGTAGTATTAGAGTATAGTAAGAATAATAATAAAGTACACTCTGAGTAGCTCATTGTGACAGATGCTATGGCAGGAGATAAAAGTAAAATATTTTTAAAAATCATGAAGGGCTAGGCCATCCTAAGTAGTTAGACTTTATTCTATAGGCACTAAGAAGTCATTAAAAGATTTTAAGAAAAAGAATACTATGGTATTACTGGGTTTTAGCAACTCTGTGGATTGCAGGAAAATAAGAAAAAGGTTGAGACTAAAGGCAATGAGACAGTTAAGAGACTGGCCCAGGATCCAATGGGGATATTATATATATCAATAGTCCTAATACAATGAAAATTCTGCTATAAGAGGTAGGTTGCTGAAATCTAGAGGAAAGACATCTAGTCCTTTTTTACACAGATAAGATTTAAGATAGACCTTGAAGCATAAATAATTATTCAGGGGGAAAAAAAGGTATAACAGGAAAGGAAAATCATTGTGAGCAAAAGGGATAGCATGCATAAAGGCTTGGAGCCCTTAGAAAACGCAGCTCAATTAATTAGACTCTGATTTCCAGCGGTGAAACTCTAGTGGCCTTCCCTCTACCCTTTTTTTCATTCCAGTGTGAGTTGAAGTTTCCGTTACCTAAAGACAGGCTTCTAAAACATTGTTTTCTGAAGAATAAAATAAAACATAGTCGTCTGGAGTCAAAAACAATACTATAGTTGTTGAGTGTTTAAATACAGTATGGAGGGCTTCCCTGGGGGTCCAGTAGGTAAGGACACCGCCTTGCAGTGCAAGGGGCACCGGTTCAATCCCTGGCCTGGGAAGATCCCACGTGCCACGGAGTGGCTGGACTGATGTGTCCAATCACCGAATCGGAGCTCTGGAGCTCATGCGCCCAGAGCCGGTGCTCTGTGACAACAGAGGCCTCTGCGATGGAAGGCCCACACAGGCCAAAGAACAAAGATGGATGAAAAATAGATACATGAAAGACTAATAGAAGTGGCCCGCCTGCTCCCCTCCCTAACCCACACTCCCCCAAAATAAATAAATAAATAAAATTAAATACAATATTGAGATGACCCAGAGTAGTAAGTATAAAAAGCAGGTAACAGTCAATAGTGGTAGTGTAGTGGCAGTAGTATTAGAGTATAGTAAGAATAATAATAAAGTACACTCTGAGTAGCTCATTGTGACAGATGCTATGGCAGGAGATAAAAGTAAAATATTTTTAAAAATCATGAAGGGCTAGGCCATCCTAAGTAGTTAGACTTTATTCTATAGGCACTAAGAAGTCATTAAAAGATTTTAAGAAAAAGAATACTATGGTATTACTGGGTTTTAGCAACTCTGTGGATTGCAGGAAAATAAGAAAAAGGTTGAGACTAAAGGCAATGAGACAGTTAAGAGACTGGCCCAGGTGGGCAATGATAAGAACTCAAACAGAGACTGCCACAGCAGGGCAGCAGAAGAGAAGTCTGAGGCAAGAGGAATTTAGAAGTTAAAATCAATAAGACTTTTGATTGATTTAATGTGGCTGAAGAGAAAGGTGGAGGAGCCAGAGAGTCTGAATAGGGTGCTGAAATGGATAATGCTGCCATCTACCAAAACAGGAAATAAGAGGGGAGGAACAGGTTTGGAGGAGGGGAGAGATGATGAGTTACTTTAGTCTGACAAATGATGAGTTTTGTTTGAGGTGCCTGTGGGATATACAGGCATTGAGCCTAATGGAATCCAGGCCACATGCTTATAAGAAATGGCACAGTCTCAACCCCCATTCTCAATGCCCATTTTTCATGATTTAGGATACCATTCCTGAATTCCCACTGCCAACTCATGCACTACCAGGAATCTCTACAGAGGCATCTTATGCCCAGGTTCTTTCTGACACCTTGGCAAATAACCGTGGAACTAAACTGACCCTAAGTGCAATTATGTTGGCTCCTTAGCTTCTAAACTAGGCTCCATGGCCCAGGCTGATTAGGACTTGACTAAGTTAGAGATCTTTAGGAACAATATTCTAATCTCAATCCTTTTCTAATATTCCAACTACTAAAAGCCTCGTTCATCCCAGGGGAGCAGGATAGTGATGTGAACAAAAATTCATTTTGTATCTGATATGTTCCACGTGCTGCGCTGGGCACTTTCTTATTATGTCATTTTATCCTAGGCAGACATTCCTTGTCTTAGATATAAGAAAACCGAGGCTCCCTGGGGTTATATGCCTATTATGATGGTGGTAGTAAGTGGGAGAACTATGACTCAAATCTAGTTCTCTCTGATACCAAGCCTGAGTACTTTCCACTCTACAGTGCTCCAAATCTGACTTCCAGGGCTGCTACTGACGGCATGTCAGTCTATAGGCACTAAGAAGTCATTAAAGATTGAAGTACTATGGTATTACTGGGTTTTAGCAACTCTGTGGATTGCAGGAAAATAAGAAAAAGGTTGAGACTAAAGGCAATGAGACAGTTAAGAGACTGGCCCAGGTGGGCAATGATAAGAACTCAAACAGAGACTGCCACAGCAGGGCAGCAGAAGAGAAGTCTGAGGCAAGAGGAATTTAGAAGTTAAAATCAATAAGACTTTTGATTGATTTAATGTGGCTGAAGAGAAAGGTGGAGGAGCCAGAGAGTCTGAATAGGGTGCTGAAATGGATAATGCTGCCATCTACCAAAACAGGAAATAAGAGGGGAGGAACAGGTTTGGAGGAGGGGAGAGATGATGAGTTACTTTAGTCTGACAAATGATGAGTTTTGTTTGAGGTGCCTGTGGGATATACAGGCATTGAGCCTAATGGAATCCAGGCCACATGCTTATAAGAAATGGCACAGTCTCAACCCTCATTCTTAATGCCCATTTTTCATGATTTAGGATACCATTCCTGAATTCCCACTGCCAACTCATGCACTACCAGGAATCTCTACAGAGGCATCTTATGCCCAGGTTCTTTCTGACACCTTGGCAAATAACCGTGGAACTAAACTGACCCTAAGTGCAATTATGTTGGCTCCTTAGCTTCTAAACTAGGCTCCATGGCCCAGGCTGATTAGGACTTGACTAAGTTAGAGATCTTTAGGAACAATATTCTAATCTCAATCCTTTTCTAATATTCCAACTACTAAAAGCCTCGTTCATCCCAGGGGAGCAGGATAGTGATGTGAACAAAAATTCATTTTGTATCTGATATGTTCCACGTGCTGCGCTGGGCACTTTCTTATTATGTCATTTTATCCTAGGCAGACATTCCTTGTCTTAGATATAAGAAAACCGAGGCTCCCTGGGGTTATATGCCTATTATGATGGTGGTAGTAAGTGGGAGAACTATGACTCAAATCTAGTTCTCTCTGATACCAAGCCTGAGTACTTTCCACTCTACAGTGCTCCAAATCTGACTTCCAGGGCTGCTACTGACGGCATGTTAGTCTATCACTATCTTACAAAGAAAAAAAGACAGAAAAAACACCACAGAAAATTAGTCTTCCTTTGTAAATTACTAACAAATCATGTGGTCTGGGATAATGCATTTTTGTATCTTTATACCATTTCGCCTGTAAAATGCATGTGATTCACATTAGGAAAAAAATTAGAAGCTTCCAGTCTATCCTCCCCTTCTCAGTGATGGCTACCAAATGTATCATTGCTAAACCACAAAAGACTATGTTAAAGTAACATTTGTTAAAGTAACATTAAAGGCTCTGGATAAAAAACCACTAGAGTGGGAAAGTGAAGCGCTGTCCTTGTCACTGAGAGGTCCTCATGGCTCACTGTGGTGAGTGGCACAGTGGTGTGGGCGCTGTGAGACCACCCACTGATCCAAGGCTCTGACCACAAGGAGACACAACAAGAGAAATCTGTGGACACCCTGGCGTGCTAGAATTCAGATGGGACTGATAGTATTTCCTTTAAAGAAAGTCTTCAGTGCTTCTCACTGTCTTCCAGTCATAGTTTAGAAGGAAGGAAAAAAGGCTAATTTTTTTTTTTTTTTTGCAAGTTGGTTTGCAGAGGCAGACTGTGAGATACTTCACTCTTTTCACTCTCCAGCTCAGAGAGGACATCTGTCACGTGCAAACAGGATATAATTCCTCCTTGAAGGGCATAAAGACACATTCAGGGAGCTACAAGGGTCAAGAGTAAGCTGAAAAGTAATGGTGACTCTTTCCTGTAGGGCAGCCAGTAAATATCAGAGACTTGAAGTATACCTTTTGAAACAAGAAAATCAGAAGCACCTTGAAAAAAGAGAATGGAAGAGAAAAGGAGAGTGTGAAATAAAGGTCTGCTCTCTTCAGACCAGGGCATACATTTTGTCATTGTTGTTCACTCAGTCAATAAACATTCATAGAGAAGTTATAGTGTTCCAGGTTTTGAGGAAATAAAAATTAACAGGAGACATGCTTCTTACCCTCAAAGAAATCATACAAGGTAGTCAAGTAAATACATTATTACAGGAAAGTAGGATAAATGTTCTTATATATTTAAGAACAAGTGGTCTAGTCTAGCAGCACAAAAGAGAAATCAGTTCTGCCCGAATGGAAAGAGGCGTCAGTGAAGACTTCACAGAGGAGGACATTTAAGACAAATTTTCAAGTATCAGAAGAGGCTGACCTGAAGGTGTTGGTAGAGAAGGGTACTGGAGGAGAGAAAAACGGCATGGTTACAAACAGGGAGTTACAAAAGAATCTGTAGTGGGCTCAGCTTGACCAAAGCATAGGGTCAACGCAGGCATAGGGCAGCGGGTCGGAGAGACCATAAGACTGAAGATACGTTAAAATCCTAGATCTCAAGAAGCTTGCTCTTCAGTGATGTTTGGATTATATCCTGTCTCGAGAAGGTGCTCTATACAGGTCTGTATCTGAGGGAAGCCATGCAGTGCAGATCATTTGGAAGGAGCTCAGTAAACTGCATTTACTGAGATCAGTTTTTCTGTGCATCAGACAAGGATGTGTCAGAGCAGAGAAAGTGAGACGGGCTTCCCTGGTGGTCCAGTGGGTAAGGACACCACCTTGCAGTGCAAGGGGCGCCGGTTCAATCCCTGGCCTGGGATGATCCTATGTGCTGCAGAGCGGCTGGACCAATGTGTTCAATTACCCAGCTGGAACTCTGGAGTGCATGCTCTCAGAACCAGTGCTCTGTGACAACAGAGGCTACCGCGATGGGAGGCCCACACGGGCCAAAGAACAAAGATGGATGAAAACAGACAAATGAAAGACCAATAGAAGTGGCCCCAAAAAAAAAAAAAAGATGTAATACACACACACACAGAGAAACAGAGCCAAAGCTACTTGAATTCTGAAACACCTCCTTGAAATGGTGCACAGATTAAGGGTGGGCCACTGGAGCCCTCACTCCATTCTTCTCTATCATTTCAATATGAAGAAATACAAACAGACCAGGTTACCCTTACCCTCACCAGAGTTTCATCATGAGAGAAAATCAAGCAAGAAAGCAGGCAGTGGTGAGATGGGAATTGTCAGTCAGTCAATTCAGTCACTCAGTCACTTCCAACTCTTTGTGAGTTGGCTCAGATTCATGTCCATAGAGTCAGTGATGTCATCCAACCACCTCATTCTCTGTCATCCCGTTTTCCTTCTGCCTTCTATTTTTCCCAGCATCAAGATCTTTTCCAACTAGTCATCTCTCTGCATTAGGTGGCCAAAGTACTGGAGCTTCAACTTCAGCATCAGTTCTTTCAATGGACATTCAGGGTTGATTTCTTTTAGGACTAACTGGTTTGATCCTGCAGTCCAAGGGATGCTCAAGAGTCTTCTCCAACACCATAGTTCAAAGGCATCAGTTCTTCAGCACTCAGCCTTTGTTATGGTCTAACTCTAAAGATGGGAATTGTAGGGTGCACACAATCCCTCATTATGCAGAGAAGAAGGGCTTCCTCAGTGAGGTACAGAGATGACCAGGTGCCCCACTGTGACAGAGTGTGGTTTCAGGTTCCCTAAATGGCCAGGAGTAGTCTCAGGAATCAATAGCAAAGAGGCCCAAGGGAAGTAATTAGATGTTCTTTCTGGAATTCCTCACCAAAGAAGCCAGAATAAAGATGTTTCCACAAATTTGTTGAGTTATTACAGCCCTATTTCCAAAGCATGAAACACACCGATACAGGTCAGAGGCACACAAACTAAAGTGAGGTCCCTGAGGAGTGAGTCTCCAAACTCAGCAAAGGCTAGGAAGAGACTAGTACTACACTAGTCTGAATCACAATGCTTTCCTCATCTTACAAGACTCTGAAGTTATGGTCTGTGATCAGAACCAGTCAGAGAAGTATGAAAAGTCTGATCATCACAGGTTGCCTGTACCAGGCTAAGTCCGACACTCCTCTCTCCCTCCTCCATGATAGAGATGAAGGTTAGACCATTTCCATTGGCCTCTGGCCCATTCTTTTTTAAGAGAAGAAGGTGAAGACAAAAATGGTCTGTTGCCCATTAGCTCCATCATCTTTCCAGAGGAACTGAGAAATGGAGAGGCAGGAGAAGAATCAAGCAAGAAAGCAGGCAGTGGTGAGATGGGAATTGTCAGTCAGTCAATTCAGTCACTCAGTCACTTCCAACTCTTTGTGAGTTGGCTCAGATTCATGTCCATAGAGTCAGTGATGTCATCCAACCACCTCATTCTCTGTCATCCCGTTTTCCTTCTGCCTTCTATTTTTCCCAGCATCAAGATCTTTTCCAACTAGTCATCTCTCTGCATTAGGTGGCCAAAGTACTGGAGCTTCAACTTCAGCATCAGTTCTTTCAATGGACATTCAGGGTTGATTTCTTTTAGGACTAACTGGTTTGATCCTGCAGTCCAAGGGATGCTCAAGAGTCTTCTCCAACACCATAGTTCAAAGGCATCAGTTCTTCAGCACTCAGCCTTTGTTATGGTCTAACTCTAAAGATGGGAATTGTAGGGTGCACACAATCCCTCATTATGCAGAGAAGAAGGGCTTCCTCAGTGAGGTACAGAGATGACCAGGTGCCCCACTGTGACAGAGTGTGGTTTCAGGTTCCCTAAATGGCCAGGAGTAGTCTCAGGAATCAATAGCAAAGAGGCCCAAGGGAAGTAATTAGATGTTCTTTCTGGAATTCCTCACCAAAGAAGCCAGAATAAAGATGTTTCCACAAATTTGTTGAGTTATTACAGCCCTATTTCCAAAGCATGAAACACACCGATACAGGTCAGAGGCACACAAACTAAAGTGAGGTCCCTGAGGAGTGAGTCTCCAAACTCAGCAAAGGCTAGGAAGAGACTAGTACTACACTAGTCTGAATCACAATGCTTTCCTCATCTTACAAGACTCTGAAGTTATGGTCTGTGATCAGAACCAGTCAGAGAAGTATGAAAAGTCTGATCATCACAGGTTGCCTGTACCAGGCTAAGTCCGACACTCCTCTCTCCCTCCTCCATGATAGAGATGAAGGTTAGACCATTTCCATTGGCCTCTGGCCCATTCTTTTTTAAGAGAAGAAGGTGAAGACAAAAATGGTCTGTTGCCCATTAGCTCCATCATCTTTCCAGAGGAACTGAGAAATGGAGAGGCAGGAGAAGAATCAAAAGTCATCATACTAGGTGCTTAGGAAGTTTTTGAGCCAGACAAAAGATAAAATATACCCTGAGAAAAGCATGTCTCTAAGACTTCTGGCCTTGGAAAGGAACATGCAAGAAACATACTGGAAATCAGACATGGCTATCAAAACTAGGTTTCAAATTGATACTTGCCTTTTTTTTTTCCTTTAAATTGATAAGAAAACTTATTTTCCCAGTAGCAGCCCAACTTTAGGGGCTGAATATAAACTGCAGCTTAAGCCAACTCCACTTCCCCGTACCCTACCAGGACTTGGTAAACCTTAGAAAGGAATACTGTCTGACTAAAGCCAGACAACTGGCCCCTTAAGAGCACATTTATAATTTATTTATGGCCTAATATTTTCCACTGATAGGATTAATAAATCATTTTTTCGTTCAACTTGTTTTCTCTGAGGTATGACTTTCTCTATTTTGATATGAGATCTTAACATGTTTTATTTTGCTTGTCCATTTTCCAGTTCATTTTTGCAGCTACAGGGAGAAATTTATTAGTCTGTATTGCCGCCTTTCTGCTGTTGTGGAGCTGGATTCTCTGAATACCCAACAGTCCCTGAGGGAAGCAATCTCAGACAGCGAAGTTGCAGCTGCCAAACAAAGACACCAGCAAGTTTTAGATTTCATTCAGGTAATAGTTTGGTGTTTGGGGGAGAGGGGGCGGGGGCTTGGGTTTTTTTTCCCTGAGGTAAAAGGAAGAAAGAAGGTGCAGGGTGATGGGGATGAGAATCAAGCATGAGAAAGAACAGCAGTCTGGGCTCGTTTAAAAGACCATTATGTGCGAATAGCCTGCTGATTTGGTTAAAATCCTAAACTCAGGGAAACATGAGTTTTTAAACAAAAGCTTAAGAAAAGCTACTCACTGTGTTGATAAGAGCTCTATCAGCCACAGTAGTGGGTAGCTGTAGTCTCCTATACTGAAGAGAAAAACAACTGCTAGAAGAAGTAGAGGTCAGAATATTATTCTTATCCAGTATCCCAATGAGAATTCCAACAGGAAGAAAAACTGTATTAATTAATTCAATATCATAGGGAAAAAGAGAACAGAATGACCTCTAAGTTGATAGTAACCCAAATCCAGAAAGTAAGACTTCTCACTCTTTGGACTAGTTTCTGGTAGAACTGATACTTTAATGTATAGCTACAAAGGTTTAAAAAATGTGTTCCCTGTCCATGGTCATTTCTGGAAAAGTCCTATGGTGACATCTCAGGGTCCTGAGACAATGGTACTGACTAGTCTTCAAGAGAATTTGAGTCTGGTCTTAAATTGCCCCTAAATCCCTTGGACAAATCATATGATCTTTGTGCCTATGCATGAGTGCATGCTAAATCACCTCAGTCGTGTCCACCTCTGTGTGATCCCATGGACTGTAGCCTGCCAAGCTCCTCGGTCGATGGGATTCTCCAGGCAAGAATATTGGAGTGGGTTGCCATGCCCTCCTCCGGGAGGTCTTCCCGACCCAGGGATTGAACCCACATCTCTTGTGTCCCCTGCATTGGCAGGCAAGTTCTTTACCACTAGCATCACCTGGGAAGCCCCTTTATGCCTGTGGTACAGCCCTGTTCAGACAATGAATACACAGGAGTGCTCTCTTAACCTCAAGAGATACATCCCAAGATGCCCAGTGGATGCCTGAAACTGCAGACAGTACCTAAGCCTAGATAAACTATTTTTTCCCTATACATACATACCTAAGCTAATGTTTTATTTATAAATCAGGCACAAGCAGAGATTAATAACAATAATGAAATAGAACGATTATAAAAATATGTTGTAACACAAATTATGTGAATGTTCTCTCAAAATACCTTATTGTACACACACAATGCTTTTTTCTGTCTTAACTGAACACCTGTGTCCATGACTTTTGCAATCTGAGGTGCAACAGCATAACTACTAAGGATTTATTTTTCCTTTTTCACAATTTCATGAAATGAAGATTCACACTTATCCTAAGTCTTAGCAATTTTATCATACAAGTTTTTTTTTTTTTTTCCTTACCTTAATAGAGGACTTTCAGCCTTTCAATTAAAGAAAGCACTTTGTGACTTCTCTTTGTCATAACCAAATTGCCAGCATCACTACTGCTGTCCTTTGGGGTCACAGTTAAATAACACAAGGGTTATCTGAACACAAGAACCGTGACACTGCAGCAATCTGATAGCTAAGGTGGCTACCAAGTGACTAATGGGTGGGATACACTGGACAAAGGGATGATTCACGTCCTGGGCAGGTTGGGCAAGATGACAGATCTCATCACACTATTCAGAACAGTGGCAATTTAAATTTTATGAACTGTTTATTTCTGCAATCTTCCATTTAATATTTTCAGACCTCAGTTGACCAGTGGTTACCAAAACTTCAGAAAGAAAAACCATGGATGAGAGGGAACTTCTATGACAGCAATTGCTCCATCATGAATATCACTTTGACATATATTCCCATCAATCTGATAAATATAATATCTGTGGACACCCAAGTGTCAAGCACTGTAAGAGAGATACAAAGTTGAATTGTGCACAATCCTTGAGCTTAAAGAGTTTAAAATTCATTAGGGCAGATAATAAATGTGCATAAATACAATTTGTAAAAATGATTTAGATGCCAAAAAAGGAAATATAAAAAATATAGTAAAAATGTTCTGTGTCAAAACGAAGAAGTTTATGCCTGGGAAGCCCCTTTATGCCTGTGGTACAGCCCTGTTCAGACAATGAATACACAGGAGTGCTCTCTTAACCTCAAGAGATACATCCCAAGATGCCCAGTGGATGCCTGAAACTGCAGACAGTACCTAAGCCTAGATAAACTATTTTTTCCCTATACATACATACCTAAGCTAATGTTTTATTTATAAATCAGGCACAAGCAGAGATTAATAACAATAATGAAATAGAACGATTATAAAAATATGTTGTAACACAAATTATGTGAATGTTCTCTCAAAATACCTTATTGTACACACACAATGCTTTTTTCTGTCTTAACTGAACACCTGTGTCCATGACTTTTGCAATCTGAGGTGCAACAGCATAACTACTAAGGATTTATTTTTCCTTTTTCACAATTTCATGAAATGAAGATTCACACTTATCCTAAGTCTTAGCAATTTTATCATACAAGTTTTTTTTTTTTTTTCCTTACCTTAATAGAGGACTTTCAGCCTTTCAATTAAAGAAAGCACTTTGTGACTTCTCTTTGTCATAACCAAATTGCCAGCATCACTACTGCTGTCCTTTGGGGTCACAGTTAAATAACACAAGGGTTATCTGAACACAAGAACCGTGACACTGCAGCAATCTGATAGCTAAGGTGGCTACCAAGTGACTAATGGGTGGGATACACTGGACAAAGGGATGATTCACGTCCTGGGCAGGTTGGGCAAGATGACAGATCTCATCACACTATTCAGAACAGTGGCAATTTAAATTTTATGAACTGTTTATTTCTGCAATCTTCCATTTAATATTTTCAGACCTCAGTTGACCAGTGGTTACCAAAACTTCAGAAAGAAAAACCATGGATGAGAGGGAACTTCTATGACAGCAATTGCTCCATCATGAATATCACTTTGACATATATTCCCATCAATCTGATAAATATAATATCTGTGGACACCCAAGTGTCAAGCACTGTAAGAGAGATACAAAGTTGAATTGTGCACAATCCTTGAGCTTAAAGAGTTTAAAATTCATTAGGGCAGATAATAAATGTGCATAAATACAATTTGTAAAAATGATTTAGATGCCAAAAAAGGAAATATAAAAAATATAGTAAAAATGTTCTGTGTCAAAACGAAGAAGTAGGGCTTCCCTGGTGGTCCAGTGGGTAGGGACACCACCTTGCAGTACAAGTGGTGCTGGTTCGATCCCTGGCCTGGGAATATCCCACATGCTGCGGAGCGGCTGGGCCAATGTATCCAATCATCAAGCCGGAGCTCTGGAGCGCTTGCGCCCAGAGCCGGTGCTCTGCGACAACAGAGGCCGCCGTGATGGGAGACCCACACGGGGAAGAACAATGATGGATGAAAATAGACAGATGAAAGACCAATAGAAGTGGCCTGCCTGCCCCGCTCCCTCCACACCCCACCCCCATGCAAAAAAAAAAAAAAAAAAAATGAAGAAGTAAAAAGTTACTCACATTTGTGGGTATTAAAAAATTGCCTTAGAGGATGTAAATGATATCTGAGCTGGGCCTACTGGAACAGGTGAGTCTATAGTGAGAAACAGAATGAGGAGCAGTCAAAGAAAATGTATAAACAGATAAGGAAGAGAGAGCAGACAAATTGTAGCTGGGGAATGATGAATAATCAAGATTAGTTTGGGCATCAACTGAATAAAAGACAATAGTGAAACATTAGGTAAGAACAAAAACAGCAATGAGCAGATCACATGGGGCTTTACTGAAGACCATGGTAAGAAATTTGTACTTGATTCTGCAGTCAATAGTTACAAACCCACAATGTTGGAGGAAGTCAGTTACAGGATCTCACAGATGTTTAGGATAGATTCGAGCAAGGGCGAATATCCCATCCCATTCACATTAATATGGCCACACTAGTTGTTTACAGTGAGCCCTCATTCATTGTTTACTAAATAATTTGCATATCGTTCCTAGACTTGAAGACTAAAGGCAGGGAAACCAGATAGAAAGCTATTACACAGCCCTCCAGGCAAGTAATCAGGACCTAAGATAAGGAAACATTAGGAACTTTGGACAAATGAAGTTCTCTGAATCTCAATCTCCTCCCATGTAAAGCAGGAAGGATAATAATAGTACTAGCTCTTAGTGTCACTGAGAGAATTCAACAAGATAACACATGCAAAGATTTCACTGAAGTGCCTGCACATAATAAGTAAGCAATAAATTATACATTCATTTATTCATCCACTCGTTAATAAGAAGGCAAAATACTTTAAAACATGACATACGATGTTGGGGGGTTATTAGGTACTCAGGAGGAAGATACTGTACTATCCTTGCAAAATGTGAGCAGGCAAATCCTACCCTACTTCTCTCATTCTAAACGAGATATTTTAGGCAACCTCTTAGACTAAAAAAATAAACCTTTCAAGAACTCACTTGCTTTCTTGACCTGAAAGTATAGTATTTAAAAATTCAAAACATTGGCATCATTTATTTCCAGTAAAAATGAAACACTGATGGGTGAAGGGGTGGAAAAAGGAAGAAGGAAGCATGAGGAGTATGAAAGACTGGCTTATCTTTTGAAGCCAGTGTAAGGAATAGTGAAGCAGAGTACGAAGAACAATGACCAGAATTCAGTGAGCATACATTTTTATTCCAGAATCTTCTACCGATAGATCCTAGAGTATTGGTCAATTCATTTGATCCAGGGGTCTCAATTTTAAGAATTCAACTGGATGACTTCCTAAGCACCTAGCTGGTTCTAACGTTTCATGATTTCTTTAACAACCATAAATCTTTTTAAAGAATCACTTTAAAATAGACCCTTAGGGGCTTCCCCTGGTGGTCCAGTGGGTAAGGACACCACCTTGCAGTGCAAGGGGCGCCGGTTCGATCCCTGGCCTGGGAAGATCCCACGTGCCGCGGAGCAGCTGGACGGATGTGTCCAATTACCGAGCCAGAGCTCTGGCGCGCATGCGCCCAGAGCAGGTGCTCTGCGACAACAGAGGCTACCGCGATGGGAGGCCCACACGGGCCAAAGAACAAAGACCGGTGAAAATAGAGAAATGAAAGACCAATAGAAGTGGCCCGCCCGCTCCTCTCCCTCCCCAACCCGACCCCCGCCCATAACAAATAAATAAATAAATCTTTAAAAATAAATAAATAAATAAAATAGACCCTTAGGTTCTATTTCTGCTTTATTCCACTTCAGGCTCCCCGAAGCCACTATGTTCAACCAACAAGAACGTTGACTCTTGTCAGTGTGTCTGTCACAGTCTCCAACTACCCCAAGAGCTCTTGGTTCCCTTCTTACTTCCTGATGACACTCCTCACGCCTTTCTTTTTCACCTAGCCTAGGGCTCCACTGCCTTTCTCTCTTTCCTTTTCGTCACCCTAGTAAGCGGGATGCATGAAGGCATGCTGGGCCAGGAATTCTTTAAAGTTTTAGCCTGCTCTCATTTCCCAAAGCAGGTAACTTGAGAGCCCCTTCTACCTACTCTCTCACTAGCCAGCCAGGTAAACGGAGACTTGGACAAAAGCCAATTCCCAAAGGGTTCAAGAAAGTACTTCTTGGCCAGGCCAAAACCAGACCATCTCCTTGTACCCATAGCCTGCAGTGGACGGCTTTTCTCCATCTAACATGAATAACTTCACTGACGAGAGTTCATGCAGTACCGTCTCTCCCCTTTACCTATACTGGGCTTCCCAGTCGCTCTTGCTCTGAATGAAAACCAGCTGCAGCCACTCACCCATTGGCATTCACAGCTCAGTCCACCACACACGGTAATTGGAATCGGCTAGTGCCAGCTGTGAGAGCATTTGTACGACTCCAGATCCAAGACAGTGTTGAAGGCACTACACAAACCAAACATTGTAAAGAGCAAGGGAGTCTATGTAAATACGGTTAGGAAAAGAAGCCAAGCAGTGCAGCCAGAAGAGGAAGGGCTAGGCCAGGGGAGGTGCAGAAAACCATAGATAAGGTATACAGCCTTTATAGACAACACACGCTGCAGAAATGTCAAAGTGTAGAGACTTGGCACTTGGCATATTCTGAGCTGCTGAAGCCGAAAGGGCAATTAGGCTATAATTTATATACTGTAATGCTTCAAATGCTCCTAAGCTGTAATAGAAACACAGCTCATTAAATATAGCCAATCTATCATCCCCTCAAGCACCTTGTAACTGTGCTGTGAGAAAACCAATCACCTTTACATTTTAATAAAAATATTATCTTGCCTGAGTACAGAGAAAGGGGTGTAATTTATGGGATGAAAACCAAAATTTTTAAAGGGCAGGGTGAGAAATGGATGCAAAACTTTTAACCAACAGACCTAGTGAGTTCATGGTCTTTCTTTTTATAAAAAACATGTCAGCAAGTCTTTAGAAGCTGAATTTGGACCTTAAAATCAAGGGGATTATGTTGTCGGTTATTTTTAGATCAACAGTAGAAGGTAAAACAGTGAAAATCAGGCCTCGGTTAGAGCTGCTCAGCTTGTAAATCGATTCATGTTTGTTTTCTTTTGAGAAAAATCGGGATAACAGAGCCTTCTATTTCCCAAAGCAGGTAACTTGAGAGCCTTCTACCTACTCTCTCACTAGCCAGCCAGGTAAACGGAGACTTGGACAAAAGCCAATTCCCAAAGGGTTCAAGAAAGTACTTCTTGGCCAGGCCAAAACCAGACCATCTCCTTGTACCCATAGCCTGCAGTGGACGGCTTTTCTCCATCTAACATGAATAACTTCACTGACGAGAGTTCATGCAGTACCGTCTCTCCCCTTTACCTATACTGGGCTTCCCAGTCGCTCTTGCTCTGAATGAAAACCAGCTGCAGCCACTCACCCATTGGCATTCACAGCTCAGTCCACCACACACGGTAATTGGAATCGGCTAGTGCCAGCTGTGAGAGCATTTGTACGACTCCAGATCCAAGACAGTGTTGAAGGCACTACACAAACCAAACATTGTAAAGAGCAAGGGAGTCTATGTAAATACGGTTAGGAAAAGAAGCCAAGCAGTGCAGCCAGAAGAGGAAGGGCTAGGCCAGGGGAGGTGCAGAAAACCATAGATAAGGTATACAGCCTTTATAGACAACACACGCTGCAGAAATGTCAAAGTGTAGAGACTTGGCACTTGGCATATTCTGAGCTGCTGAAGCCGAAAGGGCAATTAGGCTATAATTTATATACTGTAATGCTTCAAATGCTCCTAAGCTGTAATAGAAACACAGCTCATTAAATATAGCCAATCTATCATCCCCTCAAGCACCTTGTAACTGTGCTGTGAGAAAACCAATCACCTTTACATTTTAATAAAAATATTATCTTGCCTGAGTACAGAGAAAGGGGTGTAATTTATGGGATGAAAACCAAAATTTTTAAAGGGCAGGGTGAGAAATGGATGCAAAACTTTTAACCAACAGACCTAGTGAGTTCATGGTCTTTCTTTTTATAAAAAACATGTCAGCAAGTCTTTAGAAGCTGAATTTGGACCTTAAAATCAAGGGGATTATGTTGTCGGTTATTTTTAGATCAACAGTAGAAGGTAAAACGAGTGAAAATCAGGCCTCGGTTAGAGCTGCTCAGCTTGTCCGTTAAACTCAGTCCATAGGGTTCCCTCTGCCTATGTTTTTGATTTCTCATCAGTTAATGCCTCTTCACTTCATCACTGAGAAAAAATAAGAAATAAACATTGTTTCTATACATAAGTTTTAAAGTTTCCATGAAAAATCTCACTATCCATCCTCACTGTAAGGCTACAACAACCTACCCAAACAGAGCAAGTGGATCATTCTCAATTTTATTCATTTCGTAAAGCTGCTGCAACAAATTACCACAAACTGGGTGGCTTAACAATGGAAATTTATTCTCTCACAGTTGTGAAGGTCCAGAAATCTAAAATCAGGCGTTGGCCGAGCCACCCACCCTCTGGACAGGGAAAGACACTGTCTTCTGCTTCCTCCAGCTCCTGGCGGCCATGGGCCTCCCTTCACTTGCGGGCACCTCAATTCAGTCTTTGCTTCTGTGGTCACACTGCCTCCTTCTCTTCCACCTGCCACATCTCCCTCTGCCTCACTCTCCCAAGAATGTCCTTATGAAGACATCCATCACTGGAATCAAGGCCCACCCAGATAATCCAGGATAAATGCCTCTTGTCAAAAATCCTTAACAATCACATCTTTTGCCATACAAGGCAACATTTATTCTTTTATCATATAAGGTAATATATAAGTTTCAGGGATTAGGATGTACATATATATTTTGGGAGGCCACATTCCATCCACTACAATAACCATGATTATCACTGTAACAACTGAAAACTTCATCAGAACATGTAGTTACAAGATGCTCTCGTCTACATCAGCTCACTTAATCCTCATAATAACTCTATTCAAGGGCAGAGATCTAAAGAAGTAGGTAACCATTCATACCTTCATTCACTGAATGATCATTTATTGAGTGCCTATTCTTCACACAGCCAAGGGTTAAAAGGTACAAAAGCACAGTGCCCGCCTTTGGCAGGACCTCTAAACGCTGTCCACAGTCACACAGGGCCTCAGTTTGAGAGGAGAGGATGCTGCATGAGGTAGGATCAATAAAAGCTAGCTGAGAAAGAACAATTCCATTAAGAAAATCTGCCTGAGTCTTGAATGGAACTTCCACATTAGCTTTACCCCCCTAAACTTCAGGTTTCTCCCTTTACAAGGTTCAGAGCCTCCTCAGGGACCTGCCACAACTGAACCTTCAGCCCAACTCACTGCCTAACAAAGCTGGAAGCTCAGGTTCATGCTTTCAGTACCAGCTGTAAATACGCTGCCCAGATCTGTCCCTCCAGAACAGAACATTACCAGAAAGCAAGGGCAAGTGGCAACCAACCATGCAGTGCCAGCCAGGGTTCACTCAGGTCTGCTTGTCACTCGGAATGCCATGGACTATCACAGCTTCAGATGCTACTCTGTGTTTGTTGGGAGCACCAGGTTTGAGCATATTTTTCACATACAGATTAAGGCCCTAAAAAGGAATTCTGAAAATAAAATAGAGCACTGGATAGTCCCTTCTACAAACAGAGAAACCTTAACCTTGAAGTATTCATACAATACACACCTTCTAGCTGGAAACTGAGTGACATGTAACTTTCCAAAGGTTCCTCAAAAATAAATCATAAAGCGTCAGAGCTGGAAGGGACCTGAGACACTATCCAGTCCAGCCTCTTCTTTGTGCAGCAAGGTAGACGGATCAGAACATAATGGCTTGCTCAAGGCACCCAGTGAAATTAGATGCAAAGCTGCTTATTCCAGTAATGTTTTGTTTTACTAGTTCACACAGAATTAAAACTACATTTCTTTCCTCACCTATTCTGAAATTCAGACTTTGTCATATGCCTTCACCATAAATCCCAGTGAGGAATATTTCATTACATGCTGAGAATTAATAACACTTCATATGTGTGAGAAATATACCCTGCAGTTTTACAAAGTACCTTCAAATTTATCATTTCACCCAATCATCACAGCAGTCCTGGGGGGTATAAAAGAAATATTTTGTCCACATTTCACAAATAAGGCAACTAAAGCTCAAAGGGGTCAAGTGGCTTGCCAAAGGTTGTTACAAAACCAATAAGTTGCGGATCCCAGCTGGGATCCAAGTCTTCCACTATATGCGCTAAATGAAATAGCCTCTTGGGTAAAAACATGTAAAACACCAATGGTTATAAAGAAGAGGTATTTTCTGGTTCAGTAAACCTATGTTGAAAATATTTTGCCCATGTTCAAAATCAAATACTGTAGAAAAAATATACCATGTTGAACCCTGAGGGGAAATATAACACCTTTTTAAATCTGCTTGCTAATTCAATGTCTTTTACCATTTTATTCCAAAGCAAATAGATGAAGTTTGGCGCGAAGCGAGGTGGATCATGGATGCTCTACATTATGCAAGATACAAGCAACCAACTTCTGGCTTATCCATCACTAAGCTGATAGATCCTTCAGATGAGCAGAACCTAAAGAAAATCAATTCTACATCATCACATATAGACTGTCTTCCGTCACCATCCCCATCTCCAGAGATGCACAGAAGAAAGACAGTGAGTGGTAAGCAATAAGGTCCAAAATTCCATACTTGACTCACCAGACTCTTGGTCCTAATCTCCTGATGAGGGTGTTCTGCCCTGAATCATTAGTCTCAGCAAGCAGTAGAAAACACTGCTCAGTGGTAAGAATCTAGAAGTATGTGTGTGTGTGTGCTAAGTTGCTTCAGTCATGTCCAACTTTGTCTAACACTATGAACTAGAGCCTACCAGGCTCCTTTGTCCATGGGTTTCTCCAGGAAGACCCCAGGAATCTTCTGAACCAAGGGATTGAACCAGTGTATGTGTTACGTCTATCCTACCCTGGCAGGTGGGTGAAGACACAAAATCAGAACAGGGGAGGGTAGGAAGCTAGGGCAATGACCTGAGATCATACCCAGTTAGGAGTTGGTAAGATTTATTCCAGTTCCAGTTCAAGCTTCCAAGGTACAAAAGGAATTTGACTAAAACCAGGTAATAAAGAGAACAGACCCAACCTCCAGCAAACAGGGACTGACAGGTTTTCAGAAAACACTTCATATGTGTGAGAAATATACCCTGCAGTTTTACAAAGTACCTTCAATTTCATCCAATCATCACAGCAGTCCTGGGGGGTATAAAAGAAATATTTTGTCCACATTTCACAAATAAGGCAACTAAAGCTCAAAGGGGTCAAGTGGCTTGCCAAAGGTTGTTACAAAACCAATAAGTTGCGGATCCCAGCTGGGATCCAAGTCTTCCACTATATGCGCTAAATGAAATAGCCTCTTGGGTAAAAACATGTAAAACACCAATGGTTATAAAGAAGAGGTATTTTCTGGTTCAGTAAACCTATGTTGAAAATATTTTGCCCATGTTCAAAATCAAATACTGTAGAAAAAATATACCATGTTGAACCCTGAGGGAAATATAACACCTTTTTAAATCTGCTTGCTAATTCAATGTCTTTTACCATTTTATTCCAAAGCAAATAGATGAAGTTTGGCGCGAAGCGAGGTGGATCATGGATGCTCTACATTATGCAAGATACAAGCAACCAACTTCTGGCTTATCCATCACTAAGCTGATAGATCCTTCAGATGAGCAGAACCTAAAGAAAATCAATTCTACATCATCACATATAGACTGTCTTCCGTCACCATCCCCATCTCCAGAGATGCACAGAAGAAAGACAGTGAGTGGTAAGCAATAAGGTCCAAAATTCCATACTTGACTCACCAGACTCTTGGTCCTAATCTCCTGATGAGGGTGTTCTGCCCTGAATCATTAGTCTCAGCAAGCAGTAGAAAACACTGCTCAGTGGTAAGAATCTAGAAGTATGTGTGTGTGTGTGCTAAGTTGCTTCAGTCATGTCCAACTTTGTCTAACACTATGAACTAGAGCCTACCAGGCTCCTTTGTCCATGGGTTTCTCCAGGAAGACCCCAGGAATCTTCTGAACCAAGGGATTGAACCAGTGTATGTGTTACGTCTATCCTACCCTGGCAGGTGGGTGAAGACACAAAATCAGAACAGGGGAGGGTAGGAAGCTAGGGCAATGACCTGAGATCATACCCAGTTAGGAGTTGGTAAGATTTATTCCAGTTCCAGTTCAAGCTTCCAAGGTACAAAAGGAATTTGACTAAAACCAGGTAATAAAGAGAACAGACCCAACCTCCAGCAAACAGGGACTGACAGGAATAAGGCTGAAAAAGTAGGTCCTAGCCTGGGTAGAAGTTCCAGGAAAACGTCCCACCAATGTGGCACCAGTGCTCCAGGGCAAAGATGGGAAAGCAAGAAACCTTGGATAAACTAGGATCCTGAGTCTGAGGCCAGAAAGTAGGCCGGTCTCATCATGGATACCACAATCAGAAGACAGCTTACAGACAAGCTGGAGGAGATGCCTAGTAAGCCACCTCCACTCTTCAGAAGTTAATTGGACTTTACATGGCAAATACTGAAAAAACATAGTTGAGTTAACACTAACTTCCACCAAATACTTCCGTAAACAGAGAGAAAAAGAAGAAAGAGAATACATAGTAGTCAAAGGCAATGTAATGAATGCTCTCACCTAGTTGAAACAAATGCCATTTTTCTAATTAATTAAAATAATGGCATTCAAAGCATCTTTCTTGATTCTATACCTTATCAGAGCAAATGTTATATGTTCTACAATGATAATAATTGATATTTTTAATAAACAGTTCTGAAATGTGAACTTGTCCCATAGGGGGCAGCATGGTGTAGCAGAAAGAGCTTGGGTTTAGCCATCAAAGACCTGGATTCAAATTCCAGCTTTGTTTTGCTAGCTGGATGTGCTTGAACAGATGGCTACATCTGAGTCTGTTTCTCTGTATGCAAAATGAGAATAATAATACACATACCTTGAAAAGTTCTTTGTGAAGAAGACAATCTATGTCAGAGGTTCATGGGACATAACAGACAATAAATTGTAAGCATAGTATTTAATGTTATTTTTATTACAGAAAACTTCAGTGAGGATATGAATCTTTTCTATAAGTATGTTTATGCAACATGTCTAAAAATCAAAACTTAGAGCCTACCAGGCTCCTTTGTCCATGGGTTTCTCCAGGAAGACCCCAGGAATCTTCTGAACCAAGGGATTGAACCAGTGTATGTGTTACGTCTATCCTACCCTGGCAGGTGGGTGAAGACACAAAATCAGAACAGGGGAGGGTAGGAAGCTAGGGCAATGACCTGAGATCATACCCAGTTAGGAGTTGGTAAGATTTATTCCAGTTCCAGTTCAAGCTTCCAAGGTACAAAAGGAATTTGACTAAAACCAGGTAATAAAGAGAACAGACCCAACCTCCAGCAAACAGGGACTGACAGGAATAAGGCTGAAAAAGTAGGTCCTAGCCTGGGTAGAAGTTCCAGGAAAACGTCCCACCAATGTGGCACCAGTGCTCCAGGGCAAAGATGGGAAAGCAAGAAACCTTGGATAAACTAGGATCCTGAGTCTGAGGCCAGAAAGTAGGCCGGTCTCATCATGGATACCACAATCAGAAGACAGCTTACAGACAAGCTGGAGGAGATGCCTAGTAAGCCACCTCCACTCTTCAGAAGTTAATTGGACTTTACATGGCAAATACTGAAAAAACATAGTTGAGTTAACACTAACTTCCACCAAATACTTCCGTAAACAGAGAGAAAAAGAAGAAAGAGAATACATAGTAGTCAAAGGCAATGTAATGAATGCTCTCACCTAGTTGAAACAAATGCCATTTTGCTAATTAATTAAAATAATGGCATTCAAAGCATCTTTCTTGATTCTATACCTTATCAGAGCAAATGTTATATGTTCTACAATGATAATAATTGATATTTTTAATAAACAGTTCTGAAATGTGAACTTGTCCCATAGGGGGCAGCATGGTGTAGCAGAAAGAGCTTGGGTTTAGCCATCAAAGACCTGGATTCAAATTCCAGCTTTGTTTTGCTAGCTGGATGTGCTTGAACAGATGGCTACATCTGAGTCTGTTTCTCTGTATGCAAAATGAGAATAATAATACACATACCTTGAAAAGTTCTTTGTGAAGAAGACAATCTATGTCAGAGGTTCATGGGACATAACAGACAATAAATTGTAAGCATAGTATTTAATGTTATTTTTATTACAGAAAACTTCAGTGAGGATATGAATCTTTTCTATAAGTATGTTTATGCACATTCTAAAAGCGTCAGTGTCTAAAAATCAAAACTTAGCAAGTACGAGAACTTGAGAGACAGTTAATTTAGATTACCAAAGGGTTCTATGATTTAACAAATAATTGAACAAAATAATAGATTTTTATAGATTCCCAGTGAGCTCAAGATACAAATAAAAGACCATCCCTACCAGAAGCAAACAGGAGAGACAGATACATTAACAAACAATTTCATACTAATTGCATATGTGCCATTGATATAATGAGGATACTCATAGGGTGCTATAGAATCTAGTGAAGGTGTTAACCAGGAACTCATAAGATCAAAGAGAGCTTCCTGGAGGAGGTGACAAAGTCAAGAACTGAAGGAAAGCAGGAGTTGAACTGGAAAAGGCGAAAGCATTCTAGGCAGAGGAAGCAGGATGTGCAGCTGTGTTGTAGCTCAGGGAACTGTAAGGCAGTCTGGCTAAACTCAGGACCTAAGGACATTGCCCTTTCTTTCATGTAAAACTCATTTACTGGTTACCCACTTATGCTCCAGGCACTCTTCAAAGTAACACAGAGATAGTGATGAACAAAGCAAAGTCTCTGCTCCCACAGAGCTGACATTCTAGAATGACAATGAAAACATAAACAGGGTCATTTCAGACAGTTAAAATTCCAGTGCATAACACAACACAGCAATCAAGGTGGGTAGGGAGAGTGCTGAACTCACTAGGCCAATCAGCAGAGACCTACCTGTGAAGGTTACATTTGAATCAGCCAAAAAAAAAGGATCCAGTTATGCAAAGATCTGGAGTTGGAATACCCCTAGCAGCAAGACAGCAAAAGGCCCTGAGGTGAGTAAGGAGTGGAAAGAAGGCCAAAGCCATTGGAGCAGAGTGAACAAAGGGGCCAGTGGTAAGAGAAGAGGTACAGAGAAAGGTTTTTTTAAATTCCAGCTAGCTGGATGTGCTTGAACAGATGGCTACATCTGAGTCTGTTTCTCTGTATGCAAAATGAGAATAATAATACACATACCTTGAAAAGTTCTTTGTGAAGAAGACAATCTATGTCAGAGGTTCATGGGACATAACAGACAATAAATTGTAAGCATAGTATTTAATGTTATTTTTATTACAGAAAACTTCAGTGAGGATATGAATCTTTTCTATAAGTATGTTTATGCACATTCTAAAAGCGTCAGTGTCTAAAAATCAAAACTTAGCAAGTACGAGAACTTGAGAGACAGTTAATTTAGATTACCAAAGGGTTCTATGATTTAACAAATAATTGAACAAAATAATAGATTTTTATAGATTCCCAGTGAGCTCAAGATACAAATAAAAGACCATCCCTACCAGAAGCAAACAGGAGAGACAGATACATTAACAAACAATTTCATACTAATTGCATATGTGCCATTGATATAATGAGGATACTCATAGGGTGCTATAGAATCTAGTGAAGGTGTTAACCAGGAACTCATAAGATCAAAGAGAGCTTCCTGGAGGAGGTGACAAAGTCAAGAACTGAAGGAAAGCAGGAGTTGAACTGGAAAAGGCGAAAGCATTCTAGGCAGAGGAAGCAGGATGTGCAGCTGTGTTGTAGCTCAGGGAACTGTAAGGCAGTCTGGCTAAACTCAGGACCTAAGGACATTGCCCTTTCTTTCATGTAAAACTCATTTACTGGTTACCCACTTATGCTCCAGGCACTCTTCAAAGTAACACAGAGATAGTGATGAACAAAGCAAAGTCTCTGCTCCCACAGAGCTGACATTCTAGAATGACAATGAAAACATAAACAGGGTCATTTCAGACAGTTAAAATTCCAGTGCATAACACAACACAGCAATCAAGGTGGGTAGGGAGAGTGCTGAACTCACTAGGCCAATCAGCAGAGACCTACCTGTGAAGGTTACATTTGAATCAGCCAAAAAAAAAGGATCCAGTTATGCAAAGATCTGGAGTTGGAATACCCCTAGCAGCAAGACAGCAAAAGGCCCTGAGGTGAGTAAGGAGTGGAAAGAAGGCCAAAGCCATTGGAGCAGAGTGAACAAAGGGGCCAGTGGTAAGAGAAGAGGTACAGAGAAAGGCAAGGCACAGATGAGGCAGGGCATGGAAGGAAACTAGAATTTTATTCTACTTACAATGGAAAGCCATTGAAAGCTTTTAAGCAAGGATTGATATAATGTGAATATTCTTTAGAATCAAATCTGTCTGTTGCTTGACAAGCCCAATGTTGGAAGCAGAGAGATCAATCAGGAAGCTATTAGCAAAGAAGACAGCAAGTTTTCTGGCTTAGTGTCTCAGGACATTTACCAAAAAGAGATCGGATTGGAGGAGGAAAAAGCTTGAGCAAATAGGCATGTTGAATTTAGGTTCGTTTTAGGACATTCTATGCAAAAAGAAATATACAAAAGAGAACAGGATGAATGGGGTGTGAAGTTCAGAAAAGAGAAATGGACAAATAATATAGATTCAATAACTGTCAGCATATGAATGCTTGCTATTTCCCAAGAAAATGTTTGGTATTTCCTAGAGAGGGTAGGTAGAGTAGAAGAGGAGACTATGGAAAAATCCCTGTGGAATGGAACAGCAAAACTACTTAAACTGAGACGACCAGAGGAAGAAGATAAAGAGAGCAGTGTCACAAAAATTAAAACATGTCAAATGATGGAGAAAGGTTAACTAACACTGAAAAGTTTCTATTGTTTTGTTTCCTGTTTTCAACAAGCGAGTCATCAGTAACTTTGATGATAGCAGTTTGTGAAGGAAAGGAGACAGAAAGCGAATAGAAGTAGATCAGGGAGTAAATGGAAGGTAAAGGCGTGTGATCAGTAAGGATACACTCTTCCAAATCTTGGCTGTGAAAGAGAAGGAGCAAGGGCGAGAGCTGGGGAGGTGTAGGCTTGAAGGGGCATTTTTAAAAGGCAGGATAGATATACCCTCTGTTGTTCTCCAGCTCCCATAATTCTACAAACTCTTCAATTCTACCTCCACCTTCACAGCCCTTGTCTGTCCTCTCTGCTCACAGAACCTTCCCAGGGTTTAATCTTCTCTTAGCCACAGGCTTCTAAGTAGGTCCCCCTGGCTGTATGAGGGTGGCCTCTCTTGTGCCACATAGGCGCCAAATTCTCATGTTGCCCAGATGATGGGTTACACACACTCCCTGCTGGGAAGATCTGGCCAATTACACTCGGATTTTATTATTAACTTAAAACGTGAGTGCTCATCATTCTGTTTCTTAAAATATAACTCTCTCTTGGGTCCATTTATTTCTCTGAAGCCAAGATTCCACGGACTGTGAAACACAAAGACGTAGAGGGCAGCAGATGAAAAATGAAGCCCAGGGACAGGGAAACGGGTGAGAACCGGGAGAAGCATTCCGCATCCCCTCCCAAAAGCAAACGTATTTCAGAGCAATGAAATCTGCTCCTGGATGCACTATCCTCCCCACTAGTGTGATTATTTTCAGTTGTGTGGAAATCATTTGTGAAAAGGGAAAAATTTAGAGGTACAGCCCCTCTGAGCTGCTCACAGGCCAAAGTTTACAACACAGTTCCATTCTGTGTGAGCAGGGGTCACCTAATGTCTAAGGAGCCTGCTGGTAACACAAAGCCTGCCACAAGCCTCGACTCTGGTACCAGCCCAAGATTCTGTTTGAAGGCTGATGAGTGCCTTGGATTTGTTTGTGTGTGTATATGTGCCTGTGGTTGGACGGGGGCAGGACGGGAGGGCTGTGGAACTCTTTAACTTACTTACCATTTCTGTGTGGTTTTCAAACACAAAGTAGAACTCTTCTGAGTCAATTAAAATTAAGCATCTCCCAAAGACCCAAGGGGGAAATTTGGCTCCTAGAAAAGGCAGCACAAGGCAAGGGGTGGAACGACTGGTCCACTGCATGGGTATTTTCTCTCCCACTTCTTCTCTGTGGGTATAGTGGTCACAGGCAACGGCAATTTTTTTTTTTCCAATACTTCTGTTTCTCCTAGTGACTCATGGGTGAGGCAACAAAGGGGAGGGGGGCATTGTTTCCTTCAGATGCATATAAAGATGATCCTGATCTTCCAAATGTAAACCTTCCTAGTAAGTTTTTCCCCCCGATGAGGTTAAATTGAAGAACACTATGGCATAAACTAAACAGCTCCCCCGCCCGCCCAAAAAATCAACAGGAATGTGAAGATGGGAAATTAGAAAGTGAATAAAGCCCTGAGCTTCTACTCAAGGCCTAATGAGAGATTTATTAAAATTCTTTGTTTCCAAATTATCCAAATTCTACTCAAACACAGTGGACATAGATTCAATGAAGTACACACACAGAAAGTACCAGTTTGGACAGTGATATATGAAAAATGTGAAGCCAGATCTTGAGGGCAAATACTGCTTCTCATTCCTTTCTTTCCATCCTGCCATGCGCCTTGCCTTCAAGAGAAAAGCAATAACTTTAAATCAATTCTTTCTTGCAATGTCATCTCCCCATGATGCCCTCAAAATCCACATCAACTCTCCTCTGCTGTTGTTGGCCTGATCTGCAGAGATGGAGAGCTGCAACACCCCTTACGACGTCAAGAAAGTCAAGTTTCCCAAGCCAGCGTGAATGCTATGGACACAGCCTCTGACACACACACAGCTCGTGGGTCAAGCAGAGGGGAAGCGCAAGGGTCCACCAAGTACTGGCCCGCCCAGTGGGCCCTCTGAGGGAACTGAGGAGCATGACCAGCTTTATTAAAATAACAGCCGGGCAAGGTGCCCACACTGCTTAATGGAGCATATGGCCTGGATCTGGGCATGAAGCTGCACTTTGCATTCTTTTCCAGGAAGGGAGGGAGTAGCAGTGGCCTAAAATCCCTGGAAACTCTCCTCAGTGCCCTGGCTGGCATCCTGTGGCATCCTGGAGCTTTTCCCAGCTTGTTCTGGGAGGGGTATCCCACTCTAAGCAATAGGTTCCACTAAGTCCTATAATAAATAAGACAACCACCATGGAAGTCAAATATTTAGATTCCCACCAGAGCAGGGTTTCCAAAGTGCAGGTCCATGAACTTACAAGATAATATTTACCACTCCATACTCAAGCCCTTTTCATCTCTTTCCTGGGTTACTACAGTTATAACTTGCTATTCTCTTGATTTATTTCCCATCTCCCTTGCTCCTGGGAGCCACTGTAAAAATTTACATCGTTTAAAAATTCACTGCTAAATCTAGGATGAGGACAGTATCAGACTAACACAAGACACCATTCAAGACGTTACTGTCTCCTTACAGCAAAATCTTGCAGGTTTTCTGATGACTACTTTGCATCTTAATGTCAATTCTTGATATGTTTTCTAGCCATTCTCTGTTTTTTAAGTCTCTACGTAAAAGTGGAAAAGAGGCTTCCCTGGTGGTCCAATGGTAAGGACATCGCCTTGCAGTGCAAGGGCCACGGTTCGATTCCTGCCTGGGGGAGATCTTGAGGGCAAATACTGCTTCTCATTCCTTTCTTTCCATCCTGCCATGCGCCTTGCCTTCAAGAGAAAAGCAATAACTTTAAATCAATTCTTTCTTGCAATGTCATCTCCCATGATGCCCTCAAAATCCACATCAACTCTCCTCTGCTGTTGTTGGCCTGATCTGCAGAGATGGAGAGCTGCAACACCCCTTACGACGTCAAGAAAGTCAAGTTTCCCAAGCCAGCGTGAATGCTATGGACACAGCCTCTGACACACACACAGCTCGTGGGTCAAGCAGAGGGGAAGCGCAAGGGTCCACCAAGTACTGGCCCGCCCAGTGGGCCCTCTGAGGGAACTGAGGAGCATGACCAGCTTTATTAAAATAACAGCCGGGCAAGGTGCCCACACTGCTTAATGGAGCATATGGCCTGGATCTGGGCATGAAGCTGCACTTTGCATTCTTTTCCAGGAAGGGAGGGAGTAGCAGTGGCCTAAAATCCCTGGAAACTCTCCTCAGTGCCCTGGCTGGCATCCTGTGGCATCCTGGAGCTTTTCCCAGCTTGTTCTGGGAGGGGTATCCCACTCTAAGCAATAGGTTCCACTAAGTCCTATAATAAATAAGACAACCACCATGGAAGTCAAATATTTAGATTCCCACCAGAGCAGGGTTTCCAAAGTGCAGGTCCATGAACTTACAAGATAATATTTACCACTCCATACTCAAGCCCTTTTTCATCTCTTTCCTGGGTTACTACAGTTATAACTTGCTATTCTCTTGATTTATTTCCCATCTCCCTTGCTCCTGGGAGCCACTGTAAAAATTTACATCGTTTAAAAATTCACTGCTAAATCTAGGATGAGGACAGTATCAGACTAACACAAGACACCATTCAAGACGTTACTGTCTCCTTACAGCAAAATCTTGCAGGTTTTCTGATGACTACTTTGCATCTTAATGTCAATTCTTGATATGTTTTCTAGCCATTCTCTGTTTTTTAAGTCTCTACGTAAAAGTGGAAAAGAGGCTTCCCTGGTGGTCCAATGGGTAAGGACATCGCCTTGCAGTGCAAGGGCCACCGGTTCGATCCCTGGCCTGGGAAGATCCCACATGCCGTGGAGTGGCTAGATGGATGTGTCCAACTACTGAGCCAGACTTCAGGAGTGCATGCTCCCAGAGCCAGTGCTCTGCGGGGACAGAGGCCGCTGAAAAGGGAGGTCACACAGGCCAAGAACAAAGATGGAAATGAAAGGCCAATAGAAGTGGCCAAAAAAAAAAAAAACAAAGTGAAAAAGATTTCAATATTAACACCTTCTGTTTGTAAGCCCCTAAACCATTTTTTTTAGTTTTTTTCGGGGGTTTTTTTTTTTTTTTTTTGGCCCCTTCAATTGGTCTTTCATTTCCATCTTTGTTCTTGGCCTGTGGGCCTCCCATCACAGTAGCCCTCTCACTGCAGAGCACTGGCTCTGGGCGCATGCGCTCCAGAGCTCCGGCTCCATAGTTGGACACATCGGTCTAGCCACTCCGTGGCACGTGGGATCTTCACAGGCCAGGGATCAAACGGGCGGCCCCTGTACTTCAAGGCGGTGTCCCTACCTACTGGACCACCAGGGAAGCCCCACTAAACTATTTTTAATAAAGTGCTTTAATCCTTATAGCACCTATGGAAGACAGGCAACATGATTATGTATATGCTACAGCTTAAAGGGGCTAAGTCTGGAGGGGCTAAGTGATTGATTCAAGATCAGATACACTGTAAGGAGCAAGACAGGACTTCGGCCCACCTAATTTTAAGATAATTGTTCTTTCTGCTACAATTGAGCTGAGTCAAGTATTGCCAAATATGAGGCAGTATCAGACTAACACAAGACACCTTTTTCATCCCTTGCTCCTGGGAGCCACTGTAAAATTTACATCGTTTAAAAATTCACTGCTAAATCTAGGATGAGGACAGTATCAGACTAACACAAGACACCATTCAAGACGTTACTGTCTCCTTACAGCAAAATCTTGCAGGTTTTCTGATGACTACTTTGCATCTTAATGTCAATTCTTGATATGTTTTCTAGCCATTCTCTGTTTTTTAAGTCTCTACGTAAAAGTGGAAAAGAGGCTTCCCTGGTGGTCCAATGGGTAAGGACATCGCCTTGCAGTGCAAGGGCCACCGGTTCGATCCCTGGCCTGGGAAGATCCCACATGCCGTGGAGTGGCTAGATGGATGTGTCCAACTACTGAGCCAGACTTCAGGAGTGCATGCTCCCAGAGCCAGTGCTCTGCGGGGACAGAGGCCGCTGAAATGGGAGGTCCACACAGGCCAAAGAACAAAGATGGAAATGAAAGGCCAATAGAAGTGGCCAAAAAAAAAAAAAACAAAGTGAAAAAGATTTCAATATTAACACCTTCTGTTTGTAAGCCCCTAAACCATTTTTTTTAGTTTTTTACGGGGTTTTTTTTTTTTTTTTTTGGCCACTTCAATTGGTCTTTCATTTCCATCTTTGTTCTTTGGCCTGTGTGGGCCTCCCATCACAGTAGCCCCTCTCACTGCAGAGCACTGGCTCTGGGCGCATGCGCTCCAGAGCTCCGGCTCCATAGTTGGACACATCGGTCTAGCCACTCCGTGGCACGTGGGATCTTCACAGGCCAGGGATCAAACGGGCGGCCCCTGTACTTCAAGGCGGTGTCCCTACCTACTGGACCACCAGGGAAGCCCCACTAAACTATTTTTAATAAAGTGCTTTAATCCTTATAGCACCTATGGAAGACAGGCAACATGATTATGTATATGCTACAGCTTAAAGGGGCTAAGTCTGGAGGGGCTAAGTGATTGATTCAAGATCAGATACACTGTAAGGAGCAAGACAGGACTTCGGCCCACCTAATTTTAAGATAATTGTTCTTTCTGCTACAATTGAGCTGAGTCAAGTATTGCCAAATATGAAGCAAAATGAAAAAATTAAAATGAAGCTAAATGATTTGAGTGATTGTTTTCAGACATTTCTATGGCAGATTAAATTAGATCTCTTCAGGCTGCTTTCAGCATTGTTTTTAAGAGGCAATCAAATCTCACTACTTTTTAAGCTCTCAGATTTCAGTATTTGTTTCAGTTTCAATTCAACGCAGCATTCTTTACTGAGAGACTTGTATGTACCAGATACAGCACAAGAGGCCCATAATACAATGATGATTAATTCGCATTCTAGTCCTCATGGTTTGTTCATATGTTCATATTCAGAATAGATGATCTGGGAAATACAGAGGATTTATATGTCCCTTTCCTTGACTCCTTCCTTAGTCCACTCCTTCACTGACTGGCTTCTTCGACATTTATTAAGCAGTGATGAAAAAGACATGGTGCATGCCCTCTAGAGTTTACAATTAATGAGGGAGTTAAAAATACAAGTGTATTTTTTATAATAAATCTTGATAAATGCAGTAACAGAGATATAAATAAAATGGTTTACAAGCCAAGAGAACTGAGCAACTAACTCCATCTGGGGGAATCAGCACCGGCTTTTCCTGAGAATGGAGTCTTAAAATACAATGCTCCAGGGCTTCCCTGGTGGTCCAGTGGGTAAGGACAGCACCTGGCGGTGCAAGGGGCGCCGGTTCGATCCCTGGCCTGGGAAGATCCCACGTGCAGCCGAGTGGCTGGACCCATGTGTCCAACTACCGAGCCAGAGCTCTGGAGCGCATGAGCCCAGAGCCAGTGCTCTGCGGCGACAGAGGTCACAGTGATGGGAGGTCCATACAGGCCAAAAGAGCAAAGATGGATGAAAATAGATAAATGAAAGACTAATAGAAGTGGCCAAAAAAAAAAAAAAAAGTACTCCATCAAAATATTGGAATGTCCGCTTTTTAAAGCATACCTTGTTATATCTCCTACTTCCCGACAACCAACAAATTCTCACTATCTGTATGCTGTGGGGTCAAAGTACGAACTGTTCTTGTAGAGCATTTGACCTGACTGCAAGCGGGAAAGAGGAAAAACAAGTGCAGTTGCTTCTAGACATTTTAAAATGTTTTACAGCAAAATTGCCAAATATGAAGCAAAATGAAAATTAAAATGAAGCTAAATGATTTGAGTGATTGTTTTCAGACATTTCTATGGCAGATTAAATTAGATCTCTTCAGGCTGCTTTCAGCATTGTTTTTAAGAGGCAATCAAATCTCACTACTTTTTAAGCTCTCAGATTTCAGTATTTGTTTCAGTTTCAATTCAACGCAGCATTCTTTACTGAGAGACTTGTATGTACCAGATACAGCACAAGAGGCCCATAATACAATGATGATTAATTCGCATTCTAGTCCTCATGGTTTGTTCATATGTTCATATTCAGAATAGATGATCTGGGAAATACAGAGGATTTATATGTCCCTTTCCTTGACTCCTTCCTTAGTCCACTCCTTCACTGACTGGCTTCTTCGACATTTATTAAGCAGTGATGAAAAAGACATGGTGCATGCCCTCTAGAGTTTACAATTAATGAGGGAGTTAAAAATACAAGTGTATTTTTTATAATAAATCTTGATAAATGCAGTAACAGAGATATAAATAAAATGGTTTACAAGCCAAGAGAACTGAGCAACTAACTCCATCTGGGGGAATCAGCACCGGCTTTTCCTGAGAATGGAGTCTTAAAATACAATGCTCCAGGGCTTCCCTGGTGGTCCAGTGGGTAAGGACAGCACCTGGCGGTGCAAGGGGCGCCGGTTCGATCCCTGGCCTGGGAAGATCCCACGTGCAGCCGAGTGGCTGGACCCATGTGTCCAACTACCGAGCCAGAGCTCTGGAGCGCATGAGCCCAGAGCCAGTGCTCTGCGGCGACAGAGGTCACAGTGATGGGAGGTCCATACAGGCCAAAAGAGCAAAGATGGATGAAAATAGATAAATGAAAGACTAATAGAAGTGGCCAAAAAAAAAAAAAAAAGTACTCCATCAAAATATTGGAATGTCCGCTTTTTAAAGCATACCTTGTTATATCTCCTACTTCCCGACAACCAACAAATTCTCACTATCTGTATGCTGTGGGGTCAAAGTACGAACTGTTCTTGTAGAGCATTTGACCTGACTGCAAGCGGGAAAGAGGAAAAAAGTGACACAAACCGTAGCAGTTGCTTCTAGACATTTTTACTATCAGACTTCTAGTGAGTTAAATGGTGGCCACCCAAAAGGCGTGTTCATGTCCTAACTCTCCGAACCTGTAAATGTGACCTTATTTGGAAAAAGTCTTCACAAATGCAATTCAGGATCTTGAGATCATCCCGGATTATCCAGGTGGGCCCTAAATCCATTAACAAGTGCCCTTAAAAGACACAGAAGAGGGCTTCTTTGGTGATCCAGTGGGTAAAGAGTCTGCCTTGCAGTGCAAGGGGTGCCAGTTCAATCCCTGGCACGGGAAGATCCCATGTGCCTTGGAGCGGCTGGACGGATGTGTCCAATCTCCAGCCAGTGTGCTGGAGCGCATGCGCCTCGAGTCGGTGCTCTGGACGAGAGAGGCGGCCGTGATGGGAGGCCCAATCAATGAATGACCAATAAAAGAGGCCAAAATTAAAAAAAAGAAAAAAGACACAGAAGAGAGTTCATGTAAAGACAGAAGCAGAGATTAGAGTGATGCAGCCCAAAGTGGGCCATAGCCACCAGCAGCAGTAAGAGTCAAGAAAGTATATTCTTCCCTAAGAGCCTCCAGAGGCGATGCAACCCAGCTGATTACCATGTTTCAGACTTTGAGCTTCCAAAGCCGTGAGAGAATAAATATCTGTTGTTTTAAGCCACCTAGTGTGTGGTCATTGGTTACAGCACTCACAGGAAACGAATGGAAGACCTAACTGTGTGGGTGTCACACAAAGTGGTCAGATGAACTAGGTCCCAGCCTACAGGAAGCTTCCACAGAAGGTCATTAGAATTCTAAGGTAAATAGCAGTAGAGCAGGTCTTTGGCATGAGATAAATCTGCATATAGGTTCCTATTCTGCCACTTACCAGCTGACATGAATTGGAAAATTTCATAAGCCGAGGCTTCAGTATGCTTATCTGCGAATGGAAACTGATGTAAGAATTAAATAAGATAAAGTGACTAGAGCACTGAGCATAATGACTGGCCCACAATAAGCCCTACGTAAAAATCAAGTGTTGTTATTACCATTGTGGGTACAAATGAATAGTCACATGGATAAATGAGTAAACAAAACGAACTGTTCTTGTAGAGCATTTGAGACTGCAAGCGGAAAGAGGAAAAAGTGACACAAACCGTAGCAGTTGCTTCTAGACATTTTACTATCAGACTTCTAGTGAGTTAAATGGTGGCCACCCAAAAGGCGTGTTCATGTCCTAACTCTCCGAACCTGTAAATGTGACCTTATTTGGAAAAAGTCTTCACAAATGCAATTCAGGATCTTGAGATCATCCCGGATTATCCAGGTGGGCCCTAAATCCATTAACAAGTGCCCTTAAAAGACACAGAAGAGGGCTTCTTTGGTGATCCAGTGGGTAAAGAGTCTGCCTTGCAGTGCAAGGGGTGCCAGTTCAATCCCTGGCACGGGAAGATCCCATGTGCCTTGGAGCGGCTGGACGGATGTGTCCAATCTCCAGCCAGTGTGCTGGAGCGCATGCGCCTCGAGTCGGTGCTCTGGACGAGAGAGGCGGCCGTGATGGGAGGCCCAATCAATGAATGACCAATAAAGAGGCCAAAATTAAAAAAAAGAAAAAAGACACAGAAGAGAGTTCATGTAAAGACAGAAGCAGAGATTAGAGTGATGCAGCCCAAAGTGGGCCATAGCCACCAGCAGCAGTAAGAGTCAAGAAAGTATATTCTTCCCTAAGAGCCTCCAGAGGCGATGCAACCCAGCTGATTACCATGTTTCAGACTTTGAGCTTCCAAAGCCGTGAGAGAATAAATATCTGTTGTTTTAAGCCACCTAGTGTGTGGTCATTGGTTACAGCACTCACAGGAAACGAATGGAAGACCTAACTGTGTGGGTGTCACACAAAGTGGTCAGATGAACTAGGTCCCAGCCTACAGGAAGCTTCCACAGAAGGTCATTAGAATTCTAAGGTAAATAGCAGTAGAGCAGGTCTTTGGCATGAGATAAATCTGCATATAGGTTCCTATTCTGCCACTTACCAGCTGACATGAATTGGAAAATTTCATAAGCCGAGGCTTCAGTATGCTTATCTGCGAATGGAAACTGATGTAAGAATTAAATAAGATAAAGTGACTAGAGCACTGAGCATAATGACTGGCCCACAATAAGCCCTACGTAAAAATCAAGTGTTGTTATTACCATTGTGGGTACAAATGAATAGTCACATGGATAAATGAGTAAACATCAGTGATCAAACAGAGAAGGAAATCTGCCTAAAGTCAATGATCAGTTAATTTGGTTCTTATCAGTTAGTTTGGATCTTATTTTCTAGCCCAGTTCAAAATTTCAATTAACCTGTCTTCCCCATGGCACATACTACTGCCATCATCAAAAACCCCTAAGAGTTCTCAGATCTTGTTTTCCCTTTCCCCACTGTTTTTTAAAGATAGGGAAAAGTACTGTCTAAAAACTGTTTTAAGAAACACAAAGCCATTCAGCCCAAGGCTTTATCCAGTTCTCTTCTTTTAACTTGAAAAGCTATATCTGCCTTCTTCCCTAACCAGGAGTCCTTACATCTTTTCACTAAAGATCAATGATGGCCCTGTTGCTCCTGAGTGATCACCCCTCGTTGCTCTTTCCATCAGCCTACTTCTTATTATCCTCAGCAATTCCAACAGCCCCTTCTTCTTTACCCACAAACATCATCCTGCAACTTTGCTACCCCACAACATTCCCGCTCCATCCCTCCAGGATGCCTTGGCCAACTGCTTACATTCAACCTGTCCCAAATTTAATTTACCCTTGTCTTCCACTGTCCAACCCTTGGGCAATTAAACTCCTCTGGTTTAACGCTGCTCCTGTCTTCCAGGCACCAAGGCTAGAAACCTAGTTGTCATGTCAGGGTCTTTGCACTTGCTTTTCCAAGTTGTCTGGAACACTATTCCCTAAAATGTTCCCAAAGCTGGTTCCTGGGGATCACTGACGTCTCATTTAGACCCTTCCAAGCTGCTCTCTAGCTGAAATCCAATTTCACTTTATTCATAAAACTTCACACTCTCTGAAATTAATCTCGGGCATATTCTGACTTACTTATTGTCCAATCCACCCTCTATGAACTGCCTGGAAGCAGAGACCACGTCTGTCTGTCACAAAATAGGTGCTCAATAGACATCTTCAAATGAATGACTTTCCCGGACTTCTGTTTTCTTCCATATAACCATCAATCTTGCTCAGCCCCACTATCTATAAAAGGTAAATATTTAAAGGAAACATATTTTGGACAACAGCATCCCAGTTGACCTCCCTGCTGTTTCCTCCTGATACAGTTCATCTTACATCCTACCCTCTTATATATGTAACTATAAGTCACAACTTTCATCTTGTCAATTACTTCCTTAACATTTTCTGATAATAACCCATTGTCTACAAAATTAGGTACAAACTCTTCCCCATGGCACATACTAGCCATCATCAAAACCCCTAAGAGTTCTCAGATCTTGTTTTCCCTTTCCCCACTGTTTTTTAAAGATAGGGAAAAGTACTGTCTAAAAACTGTTTTAAGAAACACAAAGCCATTCAGCCCAAGGCTTTATCCAGTTCTCTTCTTTTAACTTGAAAAGCTATATCTGCCTTCTTCCCTAACCAGGAGTCCTTACATCTTTTCACTAAAGATCAATGATGGCCCTGTTGCTCCTGAGTGATCACCCCTCGTTGCTCTTTCCATCAGCCTACTTCTTATTATCCTCAGCAATTCCAACAGCCCCTTCTTCTTTACCCACAAACATCATCCTGCAACTTTGCTACCCCACAACTTTCCCCGCTCCATCCCTCCAGGATGCCTTGGCCAACTGCTTACATTCAACCTGTCCCAAATTTAATTTACCCTTGTCTTCCACTGTCCAACCCTTGGGCAATTAAACTCCTCTGGTTTAACGCTGCTCCTGTCTTCCAGGCACCAAGGCTAGAAACCTAGTTGTCATGTCAGGGTCTTTGCACTTGCTTTTCCAAGTTGTCTGGAACACTATTCCCTAAAATGTTCCCAAAGCTGGTTCCTGGGGATCACTGACGTCTCATTTAGACCCTTCCAAGCTGCTCTCTAGCTGAAATCCAATTTCACTTTATTCATAAAACTTCACACTCTCTGAAATTAATCTCGGGCATATTCTGACTTACTTATTGTCCAATCCACCCTCTATGAACTGCCTGGAAGCAGAGACCACGTCTGTCTGTCACAAAATAGGTGCTCAATAGACATCTTCAAATGAATGACTTTCCCGGACTTCTGTTTTCTTCCATATAACCATCAATCTTGCTCAGCCCCACTATCTATAAAAGGTAAATATTTAAAGGAAACATATTTTGGACAACAGCATCCCAGTTGACCTCCCTGCTGTTTCCTCCTGATACAGTTCATCTTACATCCTACCCTCTTATATATGTAACTATAAGTCACAACTTTCATCTTGTCAATTACTTCCTTAACATTTTCTGATAATAACCCATTGTCTACAAAATTAGGTACAAACTCCTTATCTAGGCTCTCCTCTAACTCTTCCCTACCTTTTAAAAAATAAAATGACCTCTTTAAACCATTTATTTAAAATAATTGTAAGAACATCAGGTTGCAAAGAAATGTACAGGAATTTGCATGTTCTCTTCCCCCGGCCTCTCCCCACTCTTACACAGTTCTTGTACAATATCAAGACCAAGAATCTGATACAATCCACAGCTTACCCATATTTCACTTGTGTGTGTGTGTGTATGTGTGTGTGTGTGTGTACACATGCATGCACATGCACATAAGCGTGCAGGCTCACTTGCACACCTCTGTGCAACTGTCATGTGTGTAGCCCTGGGTAATCACCACCACAGTTAAGATACTCCATTGTATCATCACCACAAAATATCCTCTGTTTACCCCTTAACAGGTTTACCCACTCTACCACACCCACACCCCAACCCCTGGCTACTACTAATCTGTCTTCATCTCTATAATTACTCCATGAATGTTACATACATAGATTTCTTTGTATTGATGAGTAGTATTTCATTGACTAGATGAACCACAATTTGTTTAATCACGCATCCATTGAAGGATATTTGAGTAATTTTCAGTTTGGGTTTAATATCAGTAAAATTGTTATGAACACTTATATGCCCTGTATGAAAATAAGACTAAATTTTTCTAGGATAAATTCAGACAGTGAAGCTGCTGGCATTTTACATCGTAATTCCATTTTTCCCCGAATTCCATTCTTACTCCCATCGAACAGTCAAAGAGGACTACTTATACTATTTCCTTTTCTTCTCAGGTTTATAATCTTCTCCTCAATATTTGCATATTTATTACTAAAAGCTGCCTCAAATCATTTTTTGAAAGTAGATGAAGAAATAAATTAATATACATACATTAGACATGAGTGAATGGAGAGAAGAAAAGATAGAGTGTTTTATCAATCCTGTCCCAATAAAATATGCTCTTTCCTATAAACCTGCATTTTATTTGCTTAACTTCTTTTATAAAAGTATGCTCTCCCACAGTCTCATAGATGCATATGTCCCACTTCCATTAAAACAGTAAAATCTCTGAAACAGATCATTTCTTATTAATTTTATATTCAGTCAGCCACCAAACACAGTGTTTCTGTTAGAGCAGGAGCTCAAGCAAAACAAAATCTTCATTGTTGAATAAATGGATGAATTAAGTATCTTTGCCGGTAGAGGGCTTGGGTCCAAACAGGGACTCAGGATGTTATATTTGCATTAAAAAATGTAACTAATAATACAAGTCTGTACAGGCTAAGTGCCAAAAGATAACAGAAGCAAAAAGCATTTCAGAAGTGCAGATAAGTGAGAAATGCTTTCAGTTGAGGGATGCTTCCTAGAAAAGACTTTGTTTGAGGGAATCTTTGAACAGATGAGTAGAACCTTTCCCCCCAAAATAGAAAAGGAAGTCCTTTTTGGTAGTCATTAGTTAAAGAACAGCCTATGGGATGATCTCACTCTCTGTAGCTGGATCCATAGTATGGATGTGCCCAAATTTTTAAATCACTGTCCTAACAATAAACATTTAGGTTTTTATCAGTTAAGATTAAGTCTGAATCTATGTTACAGAAAACCCAAATAAGGGTGCCATTAACACAAAATACTTTATTTCTCTCTTATGTAAAAGAGGCTCAGAGGTAGATAATTCAGGGACAGTATGCAGAGTCTGGTCTTCAGACACCACGCTCCATTTTTCAGCTTCACCATCCTAGCACATGGCTTCCTTTTCCAAGGTTGCCTTGTGAGCCCAGCCAACACATCTTGTTACAGACAACTGAAGGAAAGACAAAAAACGAAATGGTCTATCTCCCTGCTAAGCCAGCTCATTGGATTCAGTCTTCCAAAAGTTTCACACCATACTTACAGTTCTATCTCACTTGCCAGATTTTAGCTGTACGACCATTCCTAGCTGCAAAGGAAGCTGAAAAAAAAATGTGACTTTCCATGAATGCACTGCTTTCTCAAACAAAATTTAAGATTTTGTAACTAAAAAAGAATAAGGGATATTGGGTGGCAGCCAGCAGTGAGAGAACAAAACTGAAATCTTGCCCTGCCAATGAGTAAGCAATGTCATCTTCTATAGCCCAGAAGAAGAAAAAAAGGAAAAGAAATACTTTACTCCCTAACTCTGAAACAAACAAGCAACCAAAAAATATATATTACACCTGGTTCTAGTCCCTAAAATAGAAAAAACCTTAAGTCCATTTATGTAAATTACTGACTTCCTAACAAAAAAATTTTTTCCCTGAAGTTTGCAATATTCTTATGATAATCAGTCTGATTTTCCACCATGAACAGACTAACTATAACCTTATAACCCTCTGGGTTTTTACTTCAAATACCTGTTGTATTTTTTAATCAGCAAGCCAGTACTGAATTTGGACTCCCTTGCAGAACTTTGCCAAGTAAAGTATTTTTCTTTTCTTAAACTATTTTTCTTTTCTTAATGCTTCTGTGTCTCTAAGTCTTCCTTTCACAGTAGTCTTAGCCACAAAGATTTCAGTTGAGGATGCTTCCTAGAAAAGACTTTGTTTGAGGGAATCTTTGAACAGATGAGTAGAACCTTTCCCCAAAATAGAAAAGGAAGTCCTTTTTGGTAGTCATTAGTTAAAGAACAGCCTATGGGATGATCTCACTCTCTGTAGCTGGATCCATAGTATGGATGTGCCCAAATTTTTAAATCACTGTCCTAACAATAAACATTTAGGTTTTTATCAGTTAAGATTAAGTCTGAATCTATGTTACAGAAAACCCAAATAAGGGTGCCATTAACACAAAATACTTTATTTCTCTCTTATGTAAAAGAGGCTCAGAGGTAGATAATTCAGGGACAGTATGCAGAGTCTGGTCTTCAGACACCACGCTCCATTTTCAGCTTCACCATCCTAGCACATGGCTTCCTTTTCCAAGGTTGCCTTGTGAGCCCAGCCAACACATCTTGTTACAGACAACTGAAGGAAAGACAAAAAACGAAATGGTCTATCTCCCTGCTAAGCCAGCTCATTGGATTCAGTCTTCCAAAAGTTTCACACCATACTTACAGTTCTATCTCACTTGCCAGATTTTAGCTGTCGACCATTCCTAGCTGCAAAGGAAGCTGAAAAAAAAATGTGACTTTCCATGAATGCACTGCTTTCTCAAACAAAATTTAAGATTTTGTAACTAAAAAAGAATAAGGGATATTGGGTGGCAGCCAGCAGTGAGAGAACAAAACTGAAATCTTGCCCTGCCAATGAGTAAGCAATGTCATCTTCTATAGCCCAGAAGAAGAAAAAAAGGAAAAGAAATACTTTACTCCCTAACTCTGAAACAAACAAGCAACCAAAAAATATATATTACACCTGGTTCTAGTCCCTAAAATAGAAAAACCTTAAGTCCATTTATGTAAATTACTGACTTCCTAAAAAAAAATTTTTTCCTGAAGTTTGCAATATTCTTATGATAATCAGTCTGATTTTCCACCATGAACAGACTAACTATAACCTTATAACCCTCTGGGTTTTTACTTCAAATACCTGTTGTATTTTTTAATCAGCAAGCCAGTACTGAATTTGGACTCCCTTGCAGAACTTTGCCAAGTAAAGTATTTTTCTTTTCTTAAACTATTTTTCTTTTCTTAATGCTTCTGTGTCTCTAAGTCTTCCTTTCACAGTAGTCTTAGCCACAAAGTTATTTCTAGTTTTTCAATATTATAAATCATATTACAGTAAACAATTTGCAAATGTCTCCATGTACACACAGTGACAATTTCTCAAACACAGATATCTAAAAAAAGGAATCGCTGGGACAAATGATATGCACATTTTTAATATATCCTACCAAACTGCTCTCCAAAGAGCCAGACCAGTTTATATTCCCACCACCATTATTTGAGGTCCCTGACTTCCCACACATCACCAACACAAGAGACTATCATTCTTCTAAACACAAGAGAATATCATTCTTTCTTTTCTTCAGCAAAACTGGTGGGCAAAAAAAGAAAAGAAAATGCCTTGTTTTCACTTCAACTAGCATGTCCCACATTACTAACTAATTAGTACTTATAGTCTACCTAGCTTTAGGAGCTTTATGATGCTTAATGGTAACTTGTATTAATTATTCTTTGAAGTATTGGTCATCTTCTGCCCATGTAGACTGTCCTCTGATTTACAGGAGATCTTTATATAATATTAATCTTTTCTTATACATATTATAACTATTTTTTTCTAATTAACCACTTACCTTTTTACTTTATGTAATCATTTGTTTTACAAAGTATTAAACTTTTGTGTAGTGAAATTATCAGTTACTTCTTTTCTGATATCTGGGGTTTTGTCTTGCTTAGAAAGATCTTCTTCCCCAAAATTGCAAACATACTGTCTTCTAATACTTGTAGTTTGCTTGTTATATTTAAATAATATGGAAATTATATACATATATATTTATATACAACATATATGACTATATAATGTATATTAAATATAATATATACATAAATATATATTATATATGTATTGATTACATATTTATAAACATAGTTTCTATACATATAATATATATTTTCATATAATATATATGACATAGATATATGTATTATACCTATATAAAGTATGCCTATACATATTATATATTATATATATATTATATTATGATATTATACAATATATTTATTATTATATAAAACTATAATTTCTAATAAGTACACACATCATATACATCAACTACATACATAAATATATATTATATGTCACATGTGTATCATATATATCATATATAATATGTATATTACATATGTACCATGTATATATTATATATATCATATATAGTATATATATTATATATATTTGTATATAATATATAAAACATATTTATAATACATTATTTTATATATTATATATTATACATACATTTATATATATGTAATTTTATATACTTATATAAATTTATAAATCTATAGTTTATATATCTATAAATATGTATATTATAATATATAATATATGTTATAATATATAATATATAATATATGTTATAATATGAATTATATTATATATTATAATATAATAATATTATTGTGTAATATGTAATATAGAATAATATTTAATGATAATATGTATTATTATACATTATATTGCAATATTGTATATTGTAATATTATATCTTATAATATATTATATATACATTCAATATATAATATATATTTATAAGTATATTACAATATAAATACATATTCATATACATAAATATATACATCTATTTATATATATAATTTATATATTATACACATTATATATATATACACACATACACACAAATGAAATGAAGTAGGACTTTCCCTAATTATTTTACTAAAGGATAATCAATTGCCCCAACACTATATTTTAAAAATCTATTCACAGGCTTCCCTGGTGGTCCAGTGGGTAAGGCCACTGCCTTGCAGTGCAAGGGGTGTCCGTTCGGTCTCTGGCCTGGGAAGATCCCATGTGCCACGGAGCGGCTGGACTGATGTGTCCAACTATGGAGCCGGAGCTCTGGAACACATGCACCCGGAGCTGGTGCTCTGCAGTGAGAGAGGCCACTGCGGTGGGAGGCCCACACAGGCCAAAGAACAAAGATGGATGAAAACAGATAAATGAAAACCCAATAGAAGTGGCTAAAAAAAAATCTATTCACTCTCCTAGTCTGAAATGTTATCTTTACTAATTATCACACCGAATTAAAACTGTTCCTGGACTTTATATTTCTACTCTATAGATTCATCTGCCCATCAGTACTACAAAGCTTTAATTACTAAGGCTCTATAATATGTTTTGATACCTCATAAATCAGGCTCCTTCCTATTGGGCCATAAAAAATTGTTGGTTATTTTCACAAATTCTCTTTCCAGATAAATTTAAAAATAAATTTGCTAAGTTCCATTTAAAAATCCTAGGGAAGGAATTTCCCTGGTGGTCCAGTAGCTAAGACTCCACCCCTCCCAATGCAACAGACCCAAGTTAGATCCCAGGATAGGGAAGTAGATCTAGCATGCCACAACTAAAGATACCTCCGACTGCAACTAAAACCCAGTGCTGCAAAATATATAAAGGATTCTATGGAGATTTTTGCATGGGATTGGCTCAGATTTGGAGATCAGAGATTTCTTATTCAATTTTAAAAGGCTTGAATGATTTCAAAATTAGCTTGTATTTACTGAATACTTAATATGGAGTGAGTCCTGTGGAAAATTCAAAGGATTTTTAAGGCAGTCTTTATCCTACCGAAATGTACAACCAGATTGGGAAAAATACATAAACAAGTACTACATTAAATTACAAATAATGTATTTACAGAACTAAACTTCTGGTCCACTTATGAGCAGTGTAGCATGGCCTTTGAGGCTAGTTTTCACCTCTGATTCTACTCCTGTTTTATATTTTCCCTTGGTCTTAGTTTTTTTTCTTAAAAACACTGACAATGTGTTAACTATATACATATATAAACAATGTATTCTTTCTTACAATCACCTTAAGCAAGAAGTTCTATTACCATCCCCATTTTGCATATAAGAAAACTGAAGCTCAAAGAAGTTGAGTAACTTTCCCAAGACCTCAATCTGGAGAACGACTAGGGTTTGAAACCAGGTTTCCCTGACTTCTGCCATCAGAGGGGCTCCTCTTCTCCCTTCCCCCCTTAAGTTTCTGCTACTTTATCAAATGTAAAAATCATCTCTGAAATAAGACTAGCTCTGGAACACATGCACCCGGAGCTGGTGCTCTGCAGTGAGAGAGGCCACTGCGGTGGGAGGCCCACACAGGCCAAAGAACAAAGATGGATGAAAACAGATAAATGAAAACCCAATAGAAGTGGCTAAAAAATCTATTCACTCTCCTAGTCTGAAATGTTATCTTTACTAATTATCACACCGAATTAAAACTGTTCCTGGACTTTATATTTCTACTCTATAGATTCATCTGCCCATCAGTACTACAAAGCTTTAATTACTAAGGCTCTATAATATGTTTTGATACCTCATAAATCAGGCTCCTTCCTATTGGGCCATAAAAAATTGTTGGTTATTTTCACAAATTCTCTTTCCAGATAAATTTAAAAATAAATTTGCTAAGTTCCATTTAAAAATCCTAGGGAAGGAATTTCCTGGTGGTCCAGTAGCTAAGACTCCACCCCTCCCAATGCAACAGACCCAAGTTAGATCCCAGGATAGGGAAGTAGATCTAGCATGCCACAACTAAAGATACCTCCGACTGCAACTAAAACCCAGTGCTGCAAAATATATAAAGGATTCTATGGAGATTTTTGCATGGGATTGGCTCAGATTTGGAGATCAGAGATTTCTTATTCAATTTTAAAAGGCTTGAATGATTTCAAAATTAGCTTGTATTTACTGAATACTTAATATGGAGTGAGTCCTGTGGAAAATTCAAAGGATTTTTAAGGCAGTCTTTATCCTACCGAAATGTACAACCAGATTGGGAAAAATACATAAACAAGTACTACATTAAATTACAAATAATGTATTTACAGAACTAAACTTCTGGTCCACTTATGAGCAGTGTAGCATGGCCTTTGAGGCTAGTTTTCACCTCTGATTCTACTCCTGTTTTATATTTTCCCTTGGTCTTAGTTTTTTTTCTTAAAAACACTGACAATGTGTTAACTATATACATATATAAACAATGTATTCTTTCTTACAATCACCTTAAGCAAGAAGTTCTATTACCATCCCCATTTTGCATATAAGAAAACTGAAGCTCAAAGAAGTTGAGTAACTTTCCCAAGACCTCAATCTGGAGAACGACTAGGGTTTGAAACCAGGTTTCCCTGACTTCTGCCATCAGAGGGGCTCCTCTTCTCCCTTCCCCCCTTAAGTTTCTGCTACTTTATCAAATGTAAAAATCATCTCTGAAATAAGACTAGGGAATGAATAAATGAATGACATCCAGCCTTGTTTCCTATTTCACCCTCTGTCCACAAGTCCAGTGAATTGTAAAATCGGGCGTAGGCGAGGGAGGGCACATTGCCTTCTGCTGCTGCAAGGCTGGTTGGTCCAGTCAGACTTCTCTTTCCTTTCTCTTTTGGCTAGGAACAGGACCTATATAACGTATAGAGCCCTAGTCAGCACGAAAAAGGGGGTTCCCTTGTTCAAAAATTGGTAAAATATCAAGAAATGAGCGGAGACCACTAAACAGGGCAAAAGCCCTTTTAGGCAGGGAGGAAGGGTGGGGAATGCTCAACCATAGGTCCCTACTGAAGCCACGCTAGGAGTTTCTCTTTTTTCTAATCGGAGTCTCTGCCTTTGCAGATTCACAGCCCTGCTCTGACGAAGAAGCCTGCTCGGAGGTCTTCCTCCCTACCGACAGCGACTACGACTCCAGTGATGCCCTGAGCCCCCGGGATCTGGACCTGGTATACCTGTCATCACAGGACATTGCCCAGCAGTCCCGAAGTGGCCTGAGTGGCAGCGCCCCCGACGTCCTGCAAGTGCACGATATGAAGCCTCCGTCAGGCCTGGGCCAGGACACCGACCACGCGTGTGCAGAGCTCCTGCACAGCCTGACCCTCACAGGCTTTGTCCCCAAGAACCACCGCAAGACAACGCCAGGCGCGCGGCCACCGCTGGGCTTCCTGGGAAAACGGAAGCCGGCCAAGCCCCCGCACTACAGCGGCTTCAGCCGCCACCACCGCTGGTTGCGTATGCACAGCGAGACGCAGTCACTGTCCCTATCAGAGGGTGTGTACACGCAGCACCTGTCCAGGGCCTCGGGCCTGGCCCTGGAGCCCGGGGAGGCTGAACGGCTAGGACCTGCCCCCGAGGGGCCACAGGGCCTGACGCTGGCCCATGCCACCAGCCTCCCAGAGGCGCAGAAAAGCAGCCCTCAAGACTCTAGGCCTGCGGTGCAGCACATCTACGTGGAGCCCTACCCTGCGGCCCTGGTGGACACCAAACCCTGGGCCGCCTTGAGCCCGCCCAGCGGAGGCCACTCAGGCCTGCCCAGCCCCACAGGCCCGGAGATGAGCCCAGAGGGCCCGACCCCTCCCCCTGTGTCAGAGATCCTCAGCAGCATGCTTTAGGGAGGTCTGCAACTGGCTGTCCACTTTCCACTGCAAGTCCCTGCGTTTTCCACCACCCTTCGCCCAGCCGGCCTCCACCCCACTATGTCTCCACCCATTTCGAATTAGTTTGAATGTTAAAAATCCAAAGTAGAGGTTCAAGGTCCTCTCTTTTAGAGTTGGGAGTAGAGGCCCGAGTTGCCAGTGTCATTCCTAGTTCAGTCCATAAAGGGTATAAAAGAGCTTTGGTGTCGACATGGAGACCTGGACACAACAGTTCAAACATGCCATCCTGGTGGTGACACCTGTGGCAGAGGTTTGGTGTTGGTCAGTGGCTAAGTTACATCTAGTTTTTTGTGACTCGATGGACTGCAGTAGGCCAGGCTCCTCTGTCCTCTACTATCTCTGGGAGTTTGCTCAAATTCATGTCCGTTGACTTGGTGATTCTGTCTAACCATCTCATTCTCTGCTACCCTGTTTTCCTCCCTTCCTTCAATGCTTCCCAGCATCAGGGTCTTTGCCAATGAGTCATCCCTTTGTATCAGGTGGCCAAAGTATTGGAGCTTCAGTTTCAGCATCAGTCCTTCCAATGAATAGTCAGGGTTGATTTCCTTAAGGATTGATCATTTTGGTCTCCTTGCTGTCCATGGGACTCTCAAAAGTCTTCCCCAGAACCACAATTCAATAGCATCGATTGTTCAACACTCTGCATTCTTTATGTTCCAACTCTTATATCCACACATGACTACTGGTAAAAGCATAGCTTTGATTATATGGACCTTTGGTCAGCAACGAGATGTCTCTGCATTTTAATACACTGTCTAAGACTGGGATACCTTTCCTTCCAAGGAACAAGTGTCTTTTAATTTCATGGCTCAGTCACGACCTGCTGTGATTTTGGAGCCCAAGAAAATCAAACCTGTCACTGCTTCAACTTTTTCCCCTTCTAATTGCCATGAAGTGATAGGACCAGATGCCATGATCTTAGTTTTTTTTTAAATGTTGAGTTTCAAGCCAGCTTTTTCACTCTTCTCTTACTCCCTCATCAAGAGGCTGTTTAGTTCCTCTTCACATTCTTTCATTAGAGTGCTGTCATCTCCATATCTGAGGCCGTTGATCTTAGACTCCAGGTTATTTCCACTGCAAGTCCCTGCGTTTTCCACCACCCTTCGCCCAGCCGGCCTCCACCCCACTATGTCTCCACCCATTTCGAATTAGTTTGAATGTTAAAAATCCAAAGTAGAGGTTCAAGGTCCTCTCTTTTAGAGTTGGGAGTAGAGGCCCGAGTTGCCAGTGTCATTCCTAGTTCAGTCCATAAAGGGTATAAAAGAGCTTTGGTGTCGACATGGAGACCTGGACACAACAGTTCAAACATGCCATCCTGGTGGTGACACCTGTGGCAGAGGTTTGGTGTTGGTCAGTGGCTAAGTTACATCTAGTTTTTTGTGACTCGATGGACTGCAGTAGGCCAGGCTCCTCTGTCCTCTACTATCTCTGGGAGTTTGCTCAAATTCATGTCCGTTGACTTGGTGATTCTGTCTAACCATCTCATTCTCTGCTACCCTGTTTTCCTCCCTTCCTTCAATGCTTCCCAGCATCAGGGTCTTTGCCAATGAGTCATCCCTTTGTATCAGGTGGCCAAAGTATTGGAGCTTCAGTTTCAGCATCAGTCCTTCCAATGAATAGTCAGGGTTGATTTCCTTAAGGATTGATCATTTTGGTCTCCTTGCTGTCCATGGGACTCTCAAAAGTCTTCCCCAGAACCACAATTCAATAGCATCGATTGTTCAACACTCTGCATTCTTTATGTTCCAACTCTTATATCCACACATGACTACTGGTAAAAGCATAGCTTTGATTATATGGACCTTTGGTCAGCAACGAGATGTCTCTGCATTTTAATACACTGTCTAAGACTGGGATACCTTTCCTTCCAAGGAACAAGTGTCTTTTAATTTCATGGCTCAGTCACGACCTGCTGTGATTTTGGAGCCCAAGAAAATCAAACCTGTCACTGCTTCAACTTTTTCCCCTTCTAATTGCCATGAAGTGATAGGACCAGATGCCATGATCTTAGTTTTTTTTTAAATGTTGAGTTTCAAGCCAGCTTTTTCACTCTTCTCTTACTCCCTCATCAAGAGGCTGTTTAGTTCCTCTTCACATTCTTTCATTAGAGTGCTGTCATCTCCATATCTGAGGCCGTTGATACTTCTCCTGCCAGTCTTGACTCCAGGTTATGATTCGTCCAACCCAGCATTTCACATGATGTAGTCTGCACAGAAGTTAAATAAGCAGGGTGACAATATGCAACCTTGTCACACTCCTTTCACAGTTTTGAACCAGTTGTTCCATGTCTGGTTCTAAATGTTGCCTCTTGGCCTGCATACACGTTTCTCAGGGACAGATAAGGTGGTCAGTCCAGTATTCCCGTCCATTTAAGAATTTTCCACAGCTTATTGTGATCCACACAGTCAAAGGCTTTAGCACAGTCAATGAAGCAGAAGTAGCTATTTTTCTGGAATTCCCTTGATTTTCTATGATCCAACGGATGTTGGTGCTTTGATCTCTGGTTCCTCTGCCTCTTTGAAATCCAGTTTGTACATCTGTACATTCTCAGTTCACATACTGCTGAAGTCTCTCTTGAAGGATTTTGAGCATTACCTTGCTAGCATGTGAAATGAGCACAATGGTGTAGTAGTTTGAACATTCTTTGGCATTGTCCTTCTTTGGGATTGGAATGAAAACTGACCTTTTCCAGTCCTGCGGCCTCTGCTGGGTTCTCCAGATTTACTGACATATTGAGTGCAGCACTTTAACAGCATCATATTTTAGGATTTGAAATAGCTCATCTGGAATTGCATCACCTCCACTGGCTTTATTCACAGTAATGCTTTCTAGGCCCACTTGACTCCACGTCCCAATGCTAACTACATTCTGGTTCTAGGTGAATGACAACACCAGTGCAGTTATTGGGGTCATTAATACCTTTTTATATAGTTCTTCTGTGTATTCTTACCACCTCTTCTGAATCTCTTCTGCTTCTGTTAGCTCCTTATAGTTTTTGTCCTTTATTGTTGCCATCCTTGCATGACATGTTCCCTTGATATCTTCCAGTTTTCTTGAAGAGCTCTCTAGACTTTCCCATTCTGTTGTATTTTCTCTTGTAGATGTCCAGGGACCCCTGTGATTTGGGCCCAAGAAAATCAAATCTGTCACTGCTTCCACTTTTTCCTCTTCTGTTTGCCATGAAGTAATAGGACCAGATGCCATGATCTTAGTTTTTTTCAGTGTTGAGTTTCAAACCAGCTTTTTCTCCTTACTCACCCTCATCAAGAGGCTGTTTAGTTCCTCTTCACATTCTTTCATTAGAGTGCTGTCATCTCCATATCTGAGGCCGTTGATACTTCTCCTGCCAGTCTTGACTCCAGGTTATGATTCGTCCAACCCAGCATTTCACATGATGTAGTCTGCACAGAAGTTAAATAAGCAGGGTGACAATATGCAACCTTGTCACACTCCTTTCACAGTTTTGAACCAGTTGTTCCATGTCTGGTTCTAAATGTTGCCTCTTGGCCTGCATACACGTTTCTCAGGGACAGATAAGGTGGTCAGTCCAGTATTCCCGTCCATTTAAGAATTTTCCACAGCTTATTGTGATCCACACAGTCAAAGGCTTTAGCACAGTCAATGAAGCAGAAGTAGCTATTTTTCTGGAATTCCCTTGATTTTCTATGATCCAACGGATGTTGGTGCTTTGATCTCTGGTTCCTCTGCCTCTTTGAAATCCAGTTTGTACATCTGTACATTCTCAGTTCACATACTGCTGAAGTCTCTCTTGAAGGATTTTGAGCATTACCTTGCTAGCATGTGAAATGAGCACAATGGTGTAGTAGTTTGAACATTCTTTGGCATTGTCCTTCTTTGGGATTGGAATGAAAACTGACCTTTTCCAGTCCTGCGGCCTCTGCTGGGTTCTCCAGATTTACTGACATATTGAGTGCAGCACTTTAACAGCATCATATTTTAGGATTTGAAATAGCTCATCTGGAATTGCATCACCTCCACTGGCTTTATTCACAGTAATGCTTTCTAGGCCCACTTGACTCCACGTCCCAATGCTAACTACATTCTGGTTCTAGGTGAATGACAACACCAGTGCAGTTATTGGGGTCATTAATACCTTTTTATATAGTTCTTCTGTGTATTCTTACCACCTCTTCTGAATCTCTTCTGCTTCTGTTAGCTCCTTATAGTTTTTGTCCTTTATTGTTGCCATCCTTGCATGACATGTTCCCTTGATATCTTCCAGTTTTCTTGAAGAGCTCTCTAGACTTTCCCATTCTGTTGTATTCCTCTTTTTCTCTGCATTGTTCATTTAAGAAGGCCTCCTTATCTCTCCTTACTATTCTCTGGAACTCAGCATTCAGTTGGGTGTATGTCTTCCTTACCTTTTGTTTCTCTTCTTTCCTCCACTATTTGTAAAGCCTCCTCAGATAACAATTTTGCCTTCTTTCATTTCTTTTCCTTTGGATTTGATTTAGGTCATACCTGAATGGCTTAGTGACCTGAATTTTGCAATAAGGAGGTGATGAGTTGAGCCACAGTCAGCTCCGAGTCTTGTTTTTGCTAACTATATAGAGCTTCTCCATCTTTGGCTGCAAAAAACATGATCAATCTGATTTTGTTTTTGATCATCTAGTCATGTCCTTGTGTAGAGTCATCTCTTAGGTTGTTGAAAATGGGTGTTTGCTCTGACCAGAATGTTCTCTTGCAAAACTTTGTGAGCTTTTCCCCTATTTCATTTTGTACTCCAAGACCAAACTTGCCTGTTAGTCTGGGTATCTCTTGACACTCTACGTTTTCATTCCAATCCCCTAGGATAAAAAGGATCTTTTTTGGTGCTAGTTCTAGAAGGTGTTGTAGGTCTTCATAGAACCAGCTTCTTTGGCATCAGTGTTTGGGACATAGACCTGAATTACTGTGATGTTGTTATGGCTTGTCCTGGAAATAAACTGAGATCATTCTGTTGTATTTGAGGTTGCACCCAAACACTGCATTTCAGATTCTTTGTTGCCTAGGAGGGCTACTCCATGTCTTCTTAGGGGTTCTTGACCACAATAGTAGATATAATGGTCATCTGAGTTGAGTTAACCCTTCTCTCCATTTTATGTCACTCATTCCTAAAATATCATTTCCTGCTTGGCCACATCCAGTTTACCTTGATTCATGGACCTCATATTCCAGGTTCCTTTGCAATATTGTTCTTTACAGCATCAGACTTTACTTTGACCACCACATACACCCAGAACTGGGCACAAATTCTACTTTGGCACAGCTACTTCATTTTTTCTGGAGCCATTAGCAATTGTCATCTGCTCTTCCCCAGCAGCATATTGGACACCTTCTTTGGGAGGCTTATCTTCTGGCATCATATCTTCTTTCTTTTTCATATTGTTCATGAGGTTCTCACAGGAACAATGCCATTTCCTCCTCCAGTGAACCACAATTTGTCAGAACTCTTCACTATGATTCATCTGTCTCGGGCAGCCTGCAGAGCATGGCTCAGCTCATAGCTTCACTAAGTTATGAAAGTCCCTTCGCCACAACAAGGCTGTGGTCTATGAAGGGGATTGCCAAGGTAGGACAACCTAAAGAGCCACCCACAGGTCTACAGCTTGTTCTGCAATCTGACTACTGAGTTTAGGCTCTTTCATGAACTTGTGATTGCTAGGAAGGAGTTTTATAGATGAAAATAGGATTAGCATTGTTTTCCCTTCCACTCCCAACCCTTAGAAGAGATTGAGGAAAACAGCCCAAGTCGTGTCTCTAGGGTATTGGGTCAGTGGACTGTCTCGGGTTCCTTGTCAGATAAACCAAGTCATTCCAAAGTGTAGGTTTCTCAGCACCTCACCAAATCCAACTCATGGCATTGATCTGATTAATCAGGCATCAGGTAGGCCTTTTCTTCATTTAGTGCTGTATGGAAGCCTCTAGAAACAAAAGCAGAGGAGGCATCTTTTAGCTCTGTCTTTCAAAGGCAAAATGGACTAGGAAACAGCCAATCCTGACCATCCAGCTCCCATTCAAGCATGAAAATGGGCTACAAATTATTCCAGGGTGCAATGAGATGGCTGAATTAAGTGAATGCCTGAATAATATGCAAAGGGAGGGAGAGAGAGAGATGTGGAAAATTATATTTCCTTTCCACTCCTAAAATAAGCAAAGCCATGGGGGCTGTGACTCTGAGAAAGACAATGGACCTGTTCCAGGTTCTTCAGTGACAGATTTGTAATTGGGCAAGAAAGTGTTCTTTGGACATGGCCAAGCAGGAATGGAGTTTTCTCAGTGACTCAGGCACACCTCCTCACCCCTACATCATAGGTCATGGGACAGACTGTCCAGAGCTTCGGTTGCTGGCTTCCTTTTCAATCCTCAGTTTTGCCCATCAGGCACAAATTCTACTTTGGCACAGCTACTTCATTTTTTCTGGAGCCATTAGCAATTGTCATCTGCTCTTCCCCAGCAGCATATTGGACACCTTCTTTGGGAGGCTTATCTTCTGGCATCATATCTTCTTTCTTTTTCATATTGTTCATGAGGTTCTCACAGGAACAATGCCATTTCCTCCTCCAGTGAACCACAATTTGTCAGAACTCTTCACTATGATTCATCTGTCTCGGGCAGCCTGCAGAGCATGGCTCAGCTCATAGCTTCACTAAGTTATGAAAGTCCCTTCGCCACAACAAGGCTGTGGTCTATGAAGGGGATTGCCAAGGTAGGACAACCTAAAGAGCCACCCACAGGTCTACAGCTTGTTCTGCAATCTGACTACTGAGTTTAGGCTCTTTCATGAACTTGTGATTGCTAGGAAGGAGTTTTATAGATGAAAATAGGATTAGCATTGTTTTCCCTTCCACTCCCAACCCTTAGAAGAGATTGAGGAAAACAGCCCAAGTCGTGTCTCTAGGGTATTGGGTCAGTGGACTGTCTCGGGTTCCTTGTCAGATAAACCAAGTCATTCCAAAGTGTAGGTTTCTCAGCACCTCACCAAATCCAACTCATGGCATTGATCTGATTAATCAGGCATCAGGTAGGCCTTTTCTTCATTTAGTGCTGTATGGAAGCCTCTAGAAACAAAAGCAGAGGAGGCATCTTTTAGCTCTGTCTTTCAAAGGCAAAATGGACTAGGAAACAGCCAATCCTGACCATCCAGCTCCCATTCAAGCATGAAAATGGGCTACAAATTATTCCAGGGTGCAATGAGATGGCTGAATTAAGTGAATGCCTGAATAATATGCAAAGGGAGGGAGAGAGAGAGATGTGGAAAATTATATTTCCTTTCCACTCCTAAAATAAGCAAAGCCATGGGGGCTGTGACTCTGAGAAAGACAATGGACCTGTTCCAGGTTCTTCAGTGACAGATTTGTAATTGGGCAAGAAAGTGTTCTTTGGACATGGCCAAGCAGGAATGGAGTTTTCTCAGTGACTCAGGCACACCTCCTCACCCCTACATCATAGGTCATGGGACAGACTGTCCAGAGCTTCGGTTGCTGGCTTCCCCTTTTCAATCCTCAGTTTTGCCCCTAGATCAGCCGACCCATTGGCCTCAGGGAATATCTTTCCTTAGAAGGCCTTGTGAGTGATTCCAAAGCTATGCTCAAAGACACCTGTAAACCTTGCTTTGGTCTCACCACCTCCCACTTGCTTTTCTCACAAAGGAGAAACCCAAATCAAAGAACAATCACATGGCACGTTCAAAGTAGACACAAGCCTGCTCTCCTTTCCTGGAGCTAAGACCCATTCAGTTCCCCGATACTCTAAATGGCCCTTTTCTGCTTTACAGCCATTTTGGTTAAATGTTGCTCTTTATGCCCTACCTCTGTCCTCACAGTTCTACCATTCCTCCTCACAGGAATTCATACAAAGTCCCCTGTTCACAATGTTATTCCGATCCCTTCCATTTTTAAAACATTTGATTTAAACATAAATAATTACCCTGGCATAAAGGTACATATTTGGCCCATGGCCTAATATGGTCATTAGAAAACTAAAGCCCAGAGCTCAGTCTTTATTTTTTTAAGAGATTTTATACTCAATGAACCACTCCCTGTCTGCAAAGAATCTTGATCCGAATCACTGTAACTCCTCTCCCATACCTGGAAGGATTTTAAAATGCAATTTTCTTCTGAGTAAACTTTAGGTGTATGGATTGTTAGAACTAGAACTTTGTTGTTGCTGTTTAATCACTAAGTCATGTCCGACTCTTTGTGAACTCATGGACTGTAACCTTCCAGGCTCTTCTGTCCATGGAATTTCCCAGGTAAGAACACTAGAGTGGGTTGCCATTTCCTTCTCCTGGGGATCTTCCTGACCCAGGGATCAAACCTGAGTCTCCTGCCTGGCAGGTGGATTCTTTACCACTGGGAAGCCCAAAACTTGAACTAGAAGAGACCATAAAATCCATCTATGTGCTGGCACTTACAGATGAGGCAGTTAAGGCCCAGGGAGAGTACGTGACTTATTCAAGGTTCCAGAGCTAGTTTAGCCTCAGAGTTAGGGTCAGAACCCAGAACCATTTCCTTTAGAGCAAGCTGCCCCATTGGAAACTGGGGCTTCCCTCAGCTGGTAAAGAAGCTGCCTGCAATGCAGGAAACCCTGGTTCAGTTCCTGGGTTGGGAAGATTCCCTGGAGAAGGCATAGGCTACCCAGTCCAGTATTCTTGGGCTTACGTGGTGGCTTAGACAGTAAAGAATCTACCTGCAATGTGAGAGCCCTGAAGAATTCCATGGACAGAGAGCCTGGAAGGCTTGATGTTCCAAAGCTATGCTCAAAGACACCTGTAAACCTTGCTTTGGTCTCACCACCTCCCACTTGCTTTTCTCACAAAGGAGAAACCCAAATCAAAGAACAATCACATGGCACGTTCAAAGTAGACACAAGCCTGCTCTCCTTTCCTGGAGCTAAGACCCATTCAGTTCCCCGATACTCTAAATGGCCCTTTTCTGCTTTACAGCCATTTTGGTTAAATGTTGCTCTTTATGCCCTACCTCTGTCCTCACAGTTCTACCATTCCTCCTCACAGGAATTCATACAAAGTCCCCTGTTCACAATGTTATTCCGATCCCTTCCATTTTTAAAACATTTGATTTAAACATAAATAATTACCCTGGCATAAAGGTACATATTTGGCCCATGGCCTAATATGGTCATTAGAAAACTAAAGCCCAGAGCTCAGTCTTTATTTTTTTAAGAGATTTTATACTCAATGAACCACTCCCTGTCTGCAAAGAATCTTGATCCGAATCACTGTAACTCCTCTCCCATACCTGGAAGGATTTTAAAATGCAATTTTCTTCTGAGTAAACTTTAGGTGTATGGATTGTTAGAACTAGAACTTTGTTGTTGCTGTTTAATCACTAAGTCATGTCCGACTCTTTGTGAACTCATGGACTGTAACCTTCCAGGCTCTTCTGTCCATGGAATTTCCCAGGTAAGAACACTAGAGTGGGTTGCCATTTCCTTCTCCTGGGGATCTTCCTGACCCAGGGATCAAACCTGAGTCTCCTGCCTGGCAGGTGGATTCTTTACCACTGGGAAGCCCAAAACTTGAACTAGAAGAGACCATAAAATCCATCTATGTGCTGGCACTTACAGATGAGGCAGTTAAGGCCCAGGGAGAGTACGTGACTTATTCAAGGTTCCAGAGCTAGTTTAGCCTCAGAGTTAGGGTCAGAACCCAGAACCATTTCCTTTAGAGCAAGCTGCCCCATTGGAAACTGGGGCTTCCCTCAGCTGGTAAAGAAGCTGCCTGCAATGCAGGAAACCCTGGTTCAGTTCCTGGGTTGGGAAGATTCCCTGGAGAAGGCATAGGCTACCCAGTCCAGTATTCTTGGGCTTACGTGGTGGCTTAGACAGTAAAGAATCTACCTGCAATGTGAGAGCCCTGAAGAATTCCATGGACAGAAGAGCCTGGCAGGCTACAGTCCATATATACCAAAAAGCTGGACACAACTGAGTAACTTTCACATACTTAATCAACTTTTGATTGTCTATAGGCTCCTTACCTAGTTTACGGATTATTTATCCAATACCAGATTCAGCTCTTTATATCCACCTTTATCCAACAAATTCCAAGAGAGTTCCTTGTTGCCAGAAAAATACAAATTTCATATAATACATCTAAGCTAATTAATTCATTACAATTAATTTAAAACCTAATCGGGAGAAATGCATTTAAAATTGTTTACCATATGACTCCCATTTAAAAACAAAAACAACAGAGTTGTATCCACTCAGTTTCTACTTCTCTCTGATTATAAGACAGATTATATATATTGAATGAGTTTATGAGATGAGATGCTGAGATTGTCAAGGACTTAGAAACGAAGTCATTCCCCCACCGTGGACTTTCTGGTGACATGGAAGGAAGTTTGTGACTGAATTAAATATAGGGCATTCAATAGGCAGCCACAGCAAAGACTGACCTATCCTTCTGGCCCCTCATTCAGCAGCACATTTTGATACATTGGGCCAAATAATGACTTATCACGTAAAATGGTTTTAAATTCAGACCCACTAACTTAGATTAGGGACATGGGTGATTTTTTCACTTTCTATGCTTGTGAAAGAATAATGAATGTTAGGTTTCACTAGGCCTGCTTAATCAACTTGAAAATGTGTTTTTTTAGCCATATTCCTTTGTAAAAGTGGACATTATATCCTCTGTAATTCATTATTTGTTCAAGGAAGTTCCCTCCACCCACACCTCCACATGGCAACTTCTTAGGAGCCTAGTTTAAATGAATACGTTCTTGTGAGAGATAAGCGTGCTCTCTAAATCTCAGTCCTTTACCCATCTGTCGAGTCCTCCCATTTAAAGACTTTATGAAATTTGAGGGATTTTTTTGTTTGTTTGTGTTTTTTTTTTTTTTTTTTTTGCTTTGTTTTGTTTTGTTTATTTTTGATATGATAGACTTTTGTCTTTTATTCTTTTTAAGTCCAACCAGCAAGTCTCTGGAGGAAACTTTCCTGTTTCAGATCTTTTCCACAGCGTTTCTATCATGCTCAATTCTAATCTATATGAACCCCTCCAAAATCATTGGTCAAAGCTTTCCAATATGTCTGTGTCTATTCTAAGTCCCACAGAGAACAAAAGAATCAAGTATGAGACAGATTCCCAGGCTCAAGGAGCTCACGTTTTGCTTTGCGTGTAGTCATCATCCTCAGGCATTTTCTTATCAATGTCATAGAAGAAGCAGGAGCTTGCCACCTCAGTCAGGCCAACCTGGTGCATGTTGGGCTAGACATCTTTAGTTTCACTCTTGCTATCTATTCATAAAAGAAGATAGCCCAGAAAATGCAATTCATTGATGCATATGGTCAGTAACCATTGACAAGGCTATCACATCATCTTCCTTGGTAAGGGTACCAAGGAGACAGTCATCAAAAACATTCACTCTAGTGAGTGGTTGCTTAGGAGAAGAACCATTCCATTTTAAGAACATTCACTAATGTTCAAAGCAATAATTACACTGGAGAAAATGGTTTCATTTGATTTGAAAGTTGAAGCCAGTTAATAATAATATTCCTCCAACCCCATTCCTGAAGGATCCCAAAGCACTTTATGAAAAACACTGACTGAAGCCTTGTTGTACTCCCCTAAAAAGACCTTGTCCTGGAGCCACCTGGCAAACACCTACTGCGTCCTTGCCAGGAGATCATGCCAGACAAGTGGGAAAGAGGACTGGCTTCTCATTCATTGTTATCCCGCCACATTAACGTGTACCCAGTGAACGCTGAGCTCGTCCCTGAAAGAGGGTTTCAGACAAACAGGCGCACTAGAAAATGCCACTGCCTTGGCGCTGCTTTGTTCCGCATGCTCCCCTCTAGCTGTACTCCCCTTTTTCCAGGGCGACTGTCAGCTCCAGCCGTTAAGGGGTCTGTGGTGCGTTTCAGTTCCCTAGTTATGTTAACAGCACACAGAATTCTCTGGCTTTTTAAGACTGATTCTTGTTCGAAAGTTGATGCTATCATTCTGCAGCTCTCTCAAAGGTTGCATGTAGCAAAGCTACAGCAGAGGCTGTACATCTCTGGGCATATTTATGTATTGAGCTATAACATCACAATTAGAGAGAGAAGTTGTAGATTAACAAGAGAGCACTCTCAGAGAATTGAAAGTGCTACATTGTCACTTTATAAAGTCTAAATATTTTTCCAGATGATTCAATTAAGCAAATCTGAATTTTTTTCTGGTCATACCTTTAAGGAAAATTTTAAAGGAACTATTTGGAAAGCAATTATACCTCTTCACAGGTAGTGGGATGAACAAGGCAAAAACTTGTTTCTTTGCTGGTCCCCTCTCATAAGATGTTCAAACACATGGCTTATGACTGTTAAGCTAAACTTCAATGCAGCCTTACAAACAACAAGGGTAGTGTATTTGAAACTATGTGTACAGCTTGGAAACTTATTCTAAGATCTTAATTCAGAGTTTTTCTGAGGTGTTGAACTTTGCCATTAGCAAAAAGTATTTTTAGAAAAATCCATTGACTGTTTATGAAGCACTGATTTTGCCATATTTCGGGTCTCTGGTTTTTCCACCGCATCTGCACACAGTAGTTATATTTGTTTTTCTTTTTAATTATTTCTCCCATTTCCATTGTTAATGAATATGTAAAATGGGTATTCAACAGACAGTTGGTTTTCTGAAACAATCATATAGATAGCCCAAAGCACTTTATGAAAAACACTGACTGAAGCCTTGTTGTACTCCCCTAAAAAGACCTTGTCCTGGAGCCACCTGGCAAACACCTACTGCGTCCTTGCCAGGAGATCATGCCAGACAAGTGGGAAAGAGGACTGGCTTCTCATTCATTGTTATCCCGCCACATTAACGTGTACCCAGTGAACGCTGAGCTCGTCCCTGAAAGAGGGTTTCAGACAAACAGGCGCACTAGAAAATGCCACTGCCTTGGCGCTGCTTTGTTCCGCATGCTCCCCTCTAGCTGTACTCCCTTTCTCCAGGGCGACTGTCAGCTCCAGCCGTTAAGGGGTCTGTGGTGCGTTTCAGTTCCCTAGTTATGTTAACAGCACACAGAATTCTCTGGCTTTTTAAGACTGATTCTTGTTCGAAAGTTGATGCTATCATTCTGCAGCTCTCTCAAAGGTTGCATGTAGCAAAGCTACAGCAGAGGCTGTACATCTCTGGGCATATTTATGTATTGAGCTATAACATCACAATTAGAGAGAAGTTGTAGATTAACAAGAGAGCACTCTCAGAGAATTGAAAGTGCTACATTGTCACTTTATAAAGTCTAAATATTTTTCCAGATGATTCAATTAAGCAAATCTGAATTTTTTTCTGGTCATACCTTTAAGGAAAATTTTAAAGGAACTATTTGGAAAGCAATTATACCTCTTCACAGGTAGTGGGATGAACAAGGCAAAAACTTGTTTCTTTGCTGGTCCCCTCTCATAAGATGTTCAAACACATGGCTTATGACTGTTAAGCTAAACTTCAATGCAGCCTTACAAACAACAAGGGTAGTGTATTTGAAACTATGTGTACAGCTTGGAAACTTATTCTAAGATCTTAATTCAGAGTTTTTCTGAGGTGTTGAACTTTGCCATTAGCAAAAAGTATTTTTAGAAAAATCCATTGACTGTTTATGAAGCACTGATTTTGCCATATTTCGGGTCTCTGGTTTTTCCACCGCATCTGCACACAGTAGTTATATTTGTTTTTCTTTTTAATTATTTCTCCCATTTCCATTGTTAATGAATATGTAAAATGGGTATTCAACAGACAGTTGGTTTTTCTGAAACAATCATATAGATAGATTGTGACAATATTCTATTTGGACAAAGGAAGAATGCTTGTTGTTTGTTTTCAGTTTTATCCTAGAGTGTTTACTCTCTAGATATATACATGTTTTTATTTTAGGGAAAGTCAATATTTAACTTAGTGGCAGATGTGAAGAAGTGATGAGTGAATACTCTTTGCTCTTCCTTCATTCCGTGACATGGAAGTCTGAGTATGTGTTTCAGTAACCACCTTCTAATAACTGATTTCTGAAGCCAAGACCAACTGGTTGTTGTCACTCTGAGTTGCTTCTTGCCCTGTGACAAAGCTGATGTTTGGGAACTCTCACATATATGGTCACAGCATTAGTTATGTTTCTGATGGAAAAAGAACTTTAAAAGATGTAGGGGTGGGGTGAGAGAGTAAGAGTATTTTATAGAAAAAATAAGTGACATTCTATTAGGCAGCATTGAATTGCTTCCTGCCTAATGTGTACATAGTAATTTGGCTGATTATTAGTTGTTATTAGTTCAAAATTTATTGTATCTTGTTGCTACATATGCAACTGAGTGTATGTAAAAGTTTAGACTTCGGTATGCTATCTGCACAATTTTGTGTGCTTTAAACCTCTGTAAATGTACAGAAGAATTATGTATGGCATGTTAAATGTGACCTCCCAAACTTGAAACAATAATATTTTGTAGTATGTACTTTTGCAGACTATTTGAACATTTTAAATTGATATTTTAAATGGCCAGTACTCTCAATCAAAACCAACACTGGTAAAATGCATGCCACTTGATCCTACCGATTTATACGAGGTCAGGAGTTAATATGACTTAAGATACTTTTTCTAATTGCAAGTATTTTTGTTAATTTTCTACCTGCATAACTGTATATGAAAGAAAAATTGTCAACAGAAGAAATCTTACCGGTCAGAGGGAATGACTTTATTTCATAAGCATTAAATAGTACTAATATACTTTATATCCAACTTGATGTTGTTGAAGGATGAAGAAGTCAAAAATTCTTTTCGATACTTCATAAGGTCTTTCACTGTTTTAAGGACAGTTTCCAAGCCTTTGTCTTTAGTGTGGAAAAGTGTCAATTAAATAATAAACTAATAAAATTATCAGTACTTGGCTTACCTATTTTTTCCAAGTCTCAATGAAGACAAACCTGTTTCAGTCTTGAGTTTTTAAAATCTTCTCACTGAAACTTTGAGTTACTATTTAGGAAAGTCAATATTTAACTTAGTGGCAGATGTGAAGAAGTGATGAGTGAATACTCTTTGCTCTTCCTTCATTCCGTGACATGGAAGTCTGAGTATGTGTTTCAGTAACCACCTTCTAATAACTGATTTCTGAAGCCAAGACCAACTGGTTGTTGTCACTCTGAGTTGCTTCTTGCCCTGTGACAAAGCTGACGTTTGGGAACTCTCACATATATGGTCACAGCATTAGTTATGTTTCTGATGGAAAAAGAACTTTAAAAGATGTAGGGGTGGGGTGAGAGAGTAAGAGTATTTTATAGAAAAAATAAGTGACATTCTATTAGGCAGCATTGAATTGCTTCCTGCCTAATGTGTACATAGTAATTTGGCTGATTATTAGTTGTTATTAGTTCAAAATTTATTGTATCTTGTTGCTACATATGCAACTGAGTGTATGTAAAAGTTTAGACTTCGGTATGCTATCTGCACAATTTTGTGTGCTTTAAACCTCTGTAAATGTACAGAAGAATTATGTATGGCATGTTAAATGTGACCTCCAATCTTGAAACAATAATATTTTGTAGTATGTACTTTTGCAGACTATTTGAACATTTTAAATTGATATTTTAAATGGCCAGTACTCTCAATCAAAACCAACACTGGTAAAATGCATGCCTCTTGATCCTACCGATTTATACGAGGTCAGGAGTTAATAAGACTTAAGATACTTTTTCTAATGGCAAGTATTTTTGATAATTTCCTACCTGCCTAACTGTATTTGAAAGAAAAATTGTCAACAGAAGAAATCTTACCTGTCAGAGGGAATGACTTTATTTCATAAGCATTAAATAGTACTAATATACTTTATATCCAACTTGATGTTGTTGAAGGATGAAGAAGTCAAAAATTCTTTTCGATACTTCATAAGGTCTTTCACTGTTTTAAGGACAGTTTCCAAGCCTTTGTCTTTAGTGTGGAAAAGTGTCAATTAAATAATAAACTAATAAAATTATCAGTACTTGGCTTACCTATTTTTTCCAAGTCTCAATGAAGACAAACCTGTTTCAGTCTTGAGTTTTTAAAATCTTCTCACTGAAACTTTGAGTTACTATTTAGGGCATTGTCTTGACAATTTTCAGAAAAGTCTAAACCACTTGGCCTTCAATTGATCAATAGTATTTGAGTTATTTCTCTTGTACAGTTGGTGGATGCCAAGTATTGAAGATCCAGCAACTGAATGCCATGGCAAATAGCTCAGACATCTTAATCTCAACCATCCTCCACTGTGTGCATATTTCAATGTCTTCAGTGCATTTCTGCATGTGCTATCCTATCTCTGTTTCTCTAGGCCTTTATGTCTACACCCACAAAGCTCCTCCCTTACCCCTACACTCCCTCTGGCCAAAATTTGAGATTTCTTCTGTGTTTGAGAATAGTGCAGATTACTTCAATCCCAGGTACTTGCACAAAGGTTCTTCTGAATTCCCAAGAACAGTAGATATAGTACTCTGGATTATGTATTTGTCTTATACTGTTTTACAGAATTCTTTTAAATACATACACACACACACACACACACAAATTCAACTCTATTAGCATATTGGTGGTCAGCTTTCCTGACAGCCTCAGAAGACGGTTTTGTTGTCCTGACCAAATGTGTTGTGTTCCCTATGTAAATTGTTACCTTTCTAAGCAAACCATTACTTTCGTTCACTAATTCTGTCTTTAAATAAAAGCCTACATTCTTTTTCAAACCAAACAGATGACATTGCTCTTTAATATGCCCTTTCTTCTATGGACGCTCCTGGGGAGGTATTGGGGGAGGGACAGAATGGAGGAAGAGCAGATCTTTCAAATTCAAGCCAAGTAAGAAGTAAGTCTTCACTGACTGCTTAGCCCTTTGGATAAGGTATGCCAAGCAATAGGCAGGATTTCCTTCTGCCAACAAGAAATAATTCCTTCTTCTCCAGAAATTTTTTCAAAAATCATGTTAGAGAATTAGGCAAGCTTAAACCAGGAGTTTCTTATTGATTTACAGTGCCTGCCAGGCAGGGGAAAACACTCACCTGGAAATTCTCTTTTACAGTATTATCTGTCAAGTAAGTTAGATTTTCGCAATGGTTCCTTGACTGTGAAAATTCATTTTCTTCTTCAGGTAGCACATGACACGCTTACCTTTGCATAATGCTCCTTATGCTATCTATACTAATACAGTAAGAATAATCTTTGTTCTATCATAATCCCTGTTCTGTTCATCATTGCACTGTTATTTTGCCATGGAAGGCACTGGCATTAGACACAGCTAGAGGAAGCTAAGCCCCAGCAGCACACTAGACTAGATCAGCTCTCTAAGTGAAAAGCAACTGCCTGTTTTTTGTTGTTGTGATTGTTTATTACAGGATATTGTATATTGCTTATGGGCTATAAAATAGGACCTTGCTGTTTATCCATTCTGTACCTAACCGTTCACATCTGCTAGTCCCAAACTCCCAGTCTATCCCTCACCTACTCCCTTCTCTCTTGACAACTGTCTGTTCTTTTGATGATCATCTCCCCAACACATTCCATAGCTCCCCAATACATTTCATAGACCTGTTCCCTGGGTGATATACTGATGAAGCGATTCACTGAAAATCAGGTTAATTCTCATAAGTGGCTTAATCTCTCCACAGATAAATGAACTCAAGGAACTTTCAAAATGCCTATCACCCTGAAGCTCTCTATAATGGATCAGAGGAAGCTCCTTCAGGTTGCCTTAAATATATCTCTTTAGGATCTCCTGAAAAACTCTACCACTCACCCTCTGTGCCATCTCCAGAGTGCTTTGATTGAGATCAGCCTCCTGAAGGAACTCTAGGGGAAAATATTCCTGTCCAGACATCCCACCACTAGTTCCAAGAGCTCAGCAATATGTCCAGTGATTGGACACCATGGAGATGGATACATGCTGGCCACCTATCCCAGCCACAGCCTCTGAGCACCCAAAAAAAGTGCAACAAAAGTATTTTCCCAGTGCCCAAAAGGCCATTTTTACCCACACCATTTTCTCCATCAAGCTTTTCATAACAGCAGTCTCCTATATGTTTGTAGATACTTTCACAAGCACCTTCCTATTTGAGCTTGACAAACCTTGAGGTGATCAGAGCAAGAACTTTTATCTCCATTTTACAAATAAGGAGCTCGAGGCTCAATCGAGTGAAATCTAGGGCCCAAGACTCCTGACTATCCAGGATGCCGTGTGCCAAAGACAGGTCTTATGAAAAAGGAAGAATAATGCCTGAATTGGTCACAGGAATCTCTCTCTTTCTCTGGAACAGACACCTTGTAGAGACAGAGACTCAACGGACATTATATACACGGCGATAATGACCACAAATGAAGCTGAATCAAACAGCAAAACAGACCCTTTCCAGGGACACCCATGTTTTAGCTCAAGATCGGGCACTCACTTTTCCTCTCTGAATTTACAGATGAAGATGTCTATCAAATGTGCAGGATATTTTTTAGCTTTGAAAATTTAAATACTCATAAGGTGGCTCATGAGTTATCCTCACTGGGGTAGAGGCTCAGTGGTAGAGTATCCACCTGCTAATGCAAGAGACACAGGTTTGATCCCTGATCTAGGAAGATTCCACACAAACGCCAAGCAAAAACAAAGCCCTAACCCCACAACTATTAAGCCTGTGCTCTAGAGCTTGACAGACACAATTACTGAGGCCTACTCACTCTAGAGCCCATACTCTGCAACAAGAGAAGCCACCATGATGAGAAGCCCGTGCATGACAAATAGAGAGGAGCCACACTCACTACAGCAAGAGTAAATAAAGCCCAGGCAGCAACAAAGACCCAGCACAGCCAAAGCTAAACAAATAAAATTGCATAAAAAAATGAATTTTTCAAATATGTAAGAAAATTTGAAACTTCAAATCAAAACTACTCACTTTGAGGATATATCAGAGATAAATCAGGATTCTTCTCCAAGCCTTTCTGTTTGGTTGATACATTTTGTGATGTCATTGCTTTTTGGGGGAGGGAAAGTGATCGAAGAAAAGTACACATGACATTGAGTCTATTATAGCTAAAGGAGAGTGGAGAAGAAAAATCTACAGAATCCATGCTCAGCATGCCTTTCTCCATCAAGCTTTTCATAACAGCAGTCTCCTATATGTTTGTAGATACTTTCACAAGCACCTTCCTATTTGAGCTTGACAAACCTTGAGGTGATCAGAGCAAGAACTTTTATCTCCATTTTACAAATAAGGAGCTCGAGGCTCAATCGAGTGAAATCTAGGGCCCAAGACTCCTGACTATCCAGGATGCCGTGTGCCAAAGACAGGTCTTATGAAAAAGGAAGAATAATGCCTGAATTGGTCACAGGAATCTCTCTCTTTCTCTGGAACAGACACCTTGTAGAGACAGAGACTCAACGGACATTATATACACGGCGATAATGACCACAAATGAAGCTGAATCAAACAGCAAAACAGACCCTTTCCAGGGACACCCATGTTTTAGCTCAAGATCGGGCACTCACTTTTCCTCTCTGAATTTACAGATGAAGATGTCTATCAAATGTGCAGGATATTTTTTAGCTTTGAAAATTTAAATACTCATAAGGTGGCTCATGAGTTATCCTCACTGGGGTAGAGGCTCAGTGGTAGAGTATCCACCTGCTAATGCAAGAGACACAGGTTTGATCCCTGATCTAGGAAGATTCCACACAAACGCCAAGCAAAAACAAAGCCCTAACCCCACAACTATTAAGCCTGTGCTCTAGAGCTTGACAGACACAATTACTGAGGCCTACTCACTCTAGAGCCCATACTCTGCAACAAGAGAAGCCACCATGATGAGAAGCCCGTGCATGACAAATAGAGAGGAGCCACACTCACTACAGCAAGAGTAAATAAAGCCCAGGCAGCAACAAAGACCCAGCACAGCCAAAGCTAAACAAATAAAATTGCATAAAAAAATGAATTTTTCAAATATGTAAGAAAATTTGAAACTTCAAATCAAAACTACTCACTTTGAGGATATATCAGAGATAAATCAGGATTCTTCTCCAAGCCTTTCTGTTTGGTTGATACATTTTGTGATGTCATTGCTTTTTGGGGGAGGGAAAGTGATCGAAGAAAAGTACACATGACATTGAGTCTATTATAGCTAAAGGAGAGTGGAGAAGAAAAATAACTAAGAGATCCATGCTCAGCATGCCTTTCTGACACCACCCCCCCCCCCAATTCCTTCTTCTACTTCACTTTGACCCCAGTCTCTCTCATAAAGCTCCACCTATCTCAGTTTTGCTTTCCCTGGTCATCCAGACAATCGTGGAGCCACAGTGAATAGGGTCTGGAACAGTGCTTGGATCTGCCCTGGCATCCTGACTTGGCACCAGCACCACTCACCAGCTGTTCTCTTCGATTCTGCCCAATCACTGTCTTACCATCCCTTCCCTGGAGTGTCCTGGAAAGGGTCACAGCATTGCACAACTCCAGGGGGCACTATTATTAAGTGTGGAATGTACTCCATTAGCCATTTCCCAGAATCCAGGAGTGAAGCAAGAAGGACCTTTGCCAGACAGTCAAGCTTGCAGTGGGCATCATCTTTGGGGTGGAAGGGAAGTGGAGAGATTGGCACGGGAGAGTGCAAGGCCCCTGTTACGTGGGAGGTTTGTCCTACCACAATGGGGCCTGCTTGGAGGCATGATGTTGGACACACACTTGATTCTTTCAAGTCTGGGGCAACTGGAGCACCAACTTGGCCCTCGCTTGAGCCATTTGGCTTGGCGGGAGCCAGGTGCCAGCCATTGTTCCCCTGCTGTCCTGAGCTAAGTCCGTGAAGTCAGGACACCATCGTTCCCTAACAAACATGCAGTACATTTCCTCAGGTCCCAGGAGGCTTGATACTGAAATGTTTTCCTCCTCATAGTTATATTTTCCTTGGTTGAAAAAGTTTTGTTTTGGAAGTTGCTACCCTGTCGAGGTAATGAGTCAGTTTGGGAGGCCGGTGCAGAGGGGAAAATGCACATCATTGGCAGAGGCCAGAAGGATGGGATGAGAGAAGATGGGAGATTCCGGGTGGGAGAGAGACGACCACACCCTCTGTGCCCTCCCACTCGTTCAAGAACACGGCTCCTCCTTCCCAGCTGGGGGGCTGCTTCACTGGGGTCAGGGGCTAAGCCCCGCTGTTGCTTTAGGGCTCCTTCCTGGGAAAGGCAAGGTAGGCAGCGAAGGAGCTGGCATTACAGGCCACCTTTGGAGTGTCTTTGAATCATCTGCTTTCCAACTTTTGTGAATGTCGGTAGTGTTATCATCCACATTTTACAGATTGGGAAACCGAGGCTAAAAACAAGGGGAGTCACATGTCTGACATCACCCAATCAGCTAGTGGCCAAGATTAGAACTCAAGGAGACCCATACTGGCTATGCCACATGGTCTCACTACAAGGCTCATTCATGCCTACCCACAAAAAACCCAAGTGACTCGAAGGAGACCAAGAAGACCCACCTAGAGATGCAACTCGGGAAGGACTGCTGGCAGCAGGAGAAGAGCAGGCGTGTGGACCCGGGCCTCTCCTGACTCTGCCTTGACTCTTCCTGCCATCTTCTCCCTCTCTCAATTTTCCCACCCTGTACATTTTCTTCACAAGGAGAGAACAGTCACAGAGATACAAAAACACACACAGACACACCAACATGCTCAGATTCCCCCCCAACACACACACACAACACAAACACACCCGTCCACACGAGCACAGAGGCATACACATCTGGAGGTAAATCTTGGGATTCAAGGGCTGGCTCCATGCCAGCTCTGAGCCCCAAGTAGCCCGCTGAGGAGCCCTGGTCTGCCTCACTTTGGGAGGTCAAATCAATGAAAGAGCTCTGGTAGTTTAAAAAAGAGAAAGGGAGAAAAAAAGAACACCAGCACCTCTCATGATGGGAGGTCAGAGCAAATGAAACCAAGAGGAGGGGGTGGCGCTACGGGGTCTGGGGGAGAGGGTGGGGCAGAGAGCCTGGTGCTGGCAGTTGAATTCCTACCCTGGCCCAGCTTCCTAAGGTAAATGCCTACCGTTTTGGTCAGAGCCAGGGCTACCCTGAAGATCAGTTTGGGAGGCCTGCAGAGGGGAAAATGCACATCATTGGCAGAGGCCAGAAGGATGGGATGAGAGAAGATGGGAGATTCCGGGTGGGAGAGAGACGACCACACCCTCTGTGCCCTCCCACTCGTTCAAGAACACGGCTCCTCCTTCCCAGCTGGGGGGCTGCTTCACTGGGGTCAGGGGCTAAGCCCCGCTGTTGCTTTAGGGCTCCTTCCTGGGAAAGGCAAGGTAGGCAGCGAAGGAGCTGGCATTACAGGCCACCTTTGGAGTGTCTTTGAATCATCTGCTTTCCAACTTTTGTGAATGTCGGTAGTGTTATCATCCACATTTTACAGATTGGGAAACCGAGGCTAAAAACAAGGGGAGTCACATGTCTGACATCACCCAATCAGCTAGTGGCCAAGATTAGAACTCAAGGAGACCCATACTGGCTATGCCACATGGTCTCACTACAAGGCTCATTCATGCCTACCCACAAAAAACCCAAGTGACTCGAAGGAGACCAAGAAGACCCACCTAGAGATGCAACTCGGGAAGGACTGCTGGCAGCAGGAGAAGAGCAGGCGTGTGGACCCGGGCCTCTCCTGACTCTGCCTTGACTCTTCCTGCCATCTTCTCCCTCTCTCAATTTTCCCACCCTGTACATTTTCTTCACAAGGAGAGAACAGTCACAGAGATACAAAAACACACACAGACACACCAACATGCTCAGATTCCCCCCCAACACACACACAACACAAACACACCCGTCCACACGAGCACAGAGGCATACACATCTGGAGGTAAATCTTGGGATTCAAGGGCTGGCTCCATGCCAGCTCTGAGCCCCAAGTAGCCCGCTGAGGAGCCCTGGTCTGCCTCACTTTGGGAGGTCAAATCAATGAAAGAGCTCTGGTAGTTTAAAAAAGAGAAAGGGAGAAAAAAAGAACACCAGCACCTCTCATGATGGGAGGTCAGAGCAAATGAAACCAAGAGGAGGGGGTGGCGCTACGGGGTCTGGGGGAGAGGGTGGGGGCAGAGAGCCTGGTGCTGGCAGTTGAATTCCTACCCTGGCCCAGCTCCAAAAGATTAAAATAGAGCTCTTAGAGTGTCCCCTCCACAGACCAGCCTGCCAGGGGCCAGACAATACGTGGGTTTGTGCTCCAGCACAGGCCTCCAGAGAGGTGATGTTTTTACCCGGACAGCTAAAGGCACAGAGGCAGGTCTAAAGCAATTCCAAAGCTCCTTTGGCCCACAGTCCCAGACCAGGCCACAGCAGAGGGAGAGCTGCCGGCTGCTAAGACGCACACAGATCTGCTCTTTTCTCGTCTCACCCTGGGGCAGGCTGCTGGACTCACACTTCTGCATTTTATCTGCCCCCCAAAACATCCAACTGGCAGGGCAATGTGGGATGAAGTCTTAGTGAATTCGTTATACTTTAATTTGGAAAAAAAAAATCTCAGCCTGGCTGTAAACAGGCAACTCTACTGATGAGAAATGGAGAGTGTGTCCCTTGGGGCTATCGGAAATACTGAGATAAGTACAGACACCTCATTTTCCCTACCCAGGGAGCACAGTTCTTCCAGAAGGAAGCCCCACTGGCCACTTGAGGTTTCATCTGCTTCCTTGGAATTCTTGAGGATTTCAGGCAGCTGGGACTGAAGCCCAACATATCAGAACACTTGCTAATACAGATGAAGACAAGTATGCATCCGCTAAGCAGGCAAGCTTTGGAGTTTCCCAGATAAGGGTTCTAATCCTCACTCTGGCTTGGTTGCCTTTTTGAATGTGAATAAACTATTTGATCTCCCTGGGACTTGGATTGTTTGCCTGTAATAGCACCTCCTAATGACCAAAAGAGTTAACTGAGAAAATACATAAAGATGTGATAACCCAGAGGCATACGACATCTGGAGGTAAATCTTGGGATTCAAGGGCTGGCTCCATGCCAGCTCTGAGCCCCAAGTAGCCGCTGAGGAGCCCTGGTCTGCCTCACTTTGGGAGGTCAAATCAATGAAAGAGCTCTGGTAGTTAAAAAAAGAGAAGGGGAGAAAAAAAGAACACCAGCACCTCTCAGGAGGGGAGGTCAGAGCAAAGGAACCAAGGGGGGGGGGGGGGCGCTACGGGGTCGGGGGGAGAGGGTGGGGGCAGAGAGCCTGGTGCTGGCAGTTGAATTCCTACCCTGGCCCAGCTCCAAAAGATTAAAATAGAGCTCTTAGAGTGTCCCCTCCACAGACCAGCCTGCCAGGGGCCAGACAATACGTGGGTTTGTGCTCCAGCACAGGCCTCCAGAGAGGTGATGTTTTTACCCGGACAGCTAAAGGCACAGAGGCAGGTCTAAAGCAATTCCAAAGCTCCTTTGGCCCACAGTCCCAGACCAGGCCACAGCAGAGGGAGAGCTGCCGGCTGCTAAGACGCACACAGATCTGCTCTTTTCTCGTCTCACCCTGGGGCAGGCTGCTGGACTCACACTTCTGCATTTTATCTGCCCCCCAAAACATCCAACTGGCAGGGCAATGTGGGATGAAGTCTTAGTGAATTCGTTATACTTTAATTTGGAAAAAAAAAATCTCAGCCTGGCTGTAAACAGGCAACTCTACTGATGAGAAATGGAGAGTGTGTCCCTTGGGGCTATCGGAAATACTGAGATAAGTACAGACACCTCATTTTCCCTACCCAGGGAGCACAGTTCTTCCAGAAGGAAGCCCCACTGGCCACTTGAGGTTTCATCTGCTTCCTTGGAATTCTTGAGGATTTCAGGCAGCTGGGACTGAAGCCCAACATATCAGAACACTTGCTAATACAGATGAAGACAAGTATGCATCCGCTAAGCAGGCAAGCTTTGGAGTTTCCCAGATAAGGGTTCTAATCCTCACTCTGGCTTGGTTGCCTTTTTGAATGTGAATAAACTATTTGATCTCCCTGGGACTTGGATTGTTTGCCTGTAATAGCACCTCCTAATGACCAAAAGAGTTAACTGAGAAAATACATAAAATGTGGTCAAAGTAATGCCTGACATAGACCCAGCACAAGTTAACCAACAATATCAAAAAATTCCCTCCTACTGGGTTTCTGGAAGCCCCGCCCTCCCCCATAACTAGGATGAAAATAAAATTTATCATCAAAATCAGAACTTTTTTGATAGAGTGGACATTAACTGCACAGACCCTGGGACACTGGATTACCAGGTGATCTCCCTGAAAAACTGGAGCACATGATCCCCCTTCCCATAATTTTCTGAAGGATCCCTATATAACATCCCATCAAAATAATTCTTTAAAAATGGCCCTAAACTTAATTCTGCATCAAGAAGCCCATTGCAAGTAATAGTCCTCCATGGCATATCATGATATTCACATATGAAGCTGCAACTGAAAATAGAATTTTATTTATATTTAAAAGTCACAAGGTTATAGGTAAGTGATAAGAGATAAATGTAAGTCATATTTGGATGGAGGATTGAAAATTGATAAAATTCTTTTCTGATTGAGAAAAGCAGCTCTTATTCAATTTTAATAGAAAACTCTTCATTCCAGTTCACAGAACATTAATAGTCCATAAGAGCAACATGTGAGAATCTAACTCTTAAAGAACCAAGAATAACCCCCAGGGAGTGAGGGATGGAGGACAACTCTCATGATGATAACATATTTTACTTTCTGTAAACAGTTTTATCCATTCACGAATAAAGATCAAGGGCTTCCCTGGTGGTCCAGTGGGTAAAGAGTCTGTCTTGCAGTGCAAGGGGCACCAGTTCGATCCCTGGCCCAGGAAGATCCTGCGTGCTAGAGCAGCTGGACCGAGGCCTGTCCAATTATGAGCCATCATGATTCTTCCTTGGAATTCTTGAGTTTGCGGGGAGGCCCAACATATCAGAACACTTGCTAATACAGATGAAGACAAGTATGCATCCGCTAAGCAGGCAAGCTTTGGAGTTTCCCAGATAAGGGTTCTAATCCTCACTCTGGCTTGGTTGCCTTTTTGAATGTGAATAAACTATTTGATCTCCCTGGGACTTGGATTGTTTGCCTGTAATAGCACCTCCTAATGACCAAAAGAGTTAACTGAGAAAATACATAAAATGTGGTCAAAGTAATGCCTGACATAGACCCAGCACAAGTTAACCAACAATATCAAAAAATTCCCTCCTACTGGGTTTCTGGAAGCCCCGCCCTCCCCCATAACTAGGATGAAAATAAAATTTATCATCAAAATCAGAACTTTTTTGATAGAGTGGACATTAACTGCACAGACCCTGGGACACTGGATTACCAGGTGATCTCCCTGAAAAACTGGAGCACATGATCCCCCTTCCCATAATTTTCTGAAGGATCCCTATATAACATCCCATCAAAATAATTCTTTAAAAATGGCCCTAAACTTAATTCTGCATCAAGAAGCCCATTGCAAGTAATAGTCCTCCATGGCATATCATGATATTCACATATGAAGCTGCAACTGAAAATAGAATTTTATTTATATTTAAAAGTCACAAGGTTATAGGTAAGTGATAAGAGATAAATGTAAGTCATATTTGGATGGAGGATTGAAAATTGATAAAATTCTTTTCTGATTGAGAAAAGCAGCTCTTATTCAATTTTAATAGAAAACTCTTCATTCCAGTTCACAGAACATTAATAGTCCATAAGAGCAACATGTGAGAATCTAACTCTTAAAGAACCAAGAATAACCCCCAGGGAGTGAGGGATGGAGGACAACTCTCATGATGATAACATATTTTACTTTCTGTAAACAGTTTTATCCATTCACGAATAAAGATCAAGGGCTTCCCTGGTGGTCCAGTGGGTAAAGAGTCTGTCTTGCAGTGCAAGGGGCACCAGTTCGATCCCTGGCCCAGGAAGATCCTGCGTGCTGCAGAGCAGCTGGACCGAGGCCTGTCCAATTATGAGCCAGCGCTCTGGAGCGCATGCGCCCATCGTCGGTGCTCTGCAGTGAGAGAGGCCACTGCAATGGGAGGCCCACACAGGCCAAAAAATAAAAAGATGGATGAAAATAAATATAAATAAAAGAGGCATGATGGGAAAAAAAGAAAAAAATTAATTAAAGAAAAAAGAATAAAGATCAAGATGGAGGAGGTCTCATTTCTTCACCAGGTGTATCTCTCCATAGGGCTACTTGAGTGTCTTCACGGCATGATGTCTGACTTCCCCAGAGTAAGTGATCCAGGGAGGAAAGCAAGGCTATCTAATGTGCCCAAAACTGAGGACAGTCCCAGGCACATCACTGGGTTGGTTGCCTTAATGACAGTGGTAAAGAATCCTCCTGCCAGTGTAAGAAGCCTGAGAAGTATCCACGGACTTCTTGGTCCAGGACTGCAAGCAACAGCTTTGCTCTATTAGAAGGAATCTTTACACCCCAAATCAGACAGCTCTCCAAAAGAAAGTAATCCTGCTCAACCAGGTAAAATCTGGATCCTCAAATGCAGAAAATGCCAGAGCAGCCTTTTCTTTTTCTTCCCGCGGGACTGTTTTTGAAACACACTATTGATTGTAAGCTTATAATATCTTCCATTCAACCCAGACAGCCCCTCTCTAGCCTTTGGGTTGCACTGGAATTTGTCCTCCTGAGCTTTTGGAAGACTCCTAAAATCCTTGTGGCTCCTTTCTGGTTTCATGTATTTGTTGTTTGCTGAAAAGAAAGCAGCTTCCCCTGAAGTGTTTGATTGCATTAAATACATTTAAATCACATACGTAGGGCTGCATGGCTTACAATGTGATGTTACTTTTAATTCTCAAAATCTGTTTGGTGATCACTGTAACGATGCCCACTTTTCTTATGAAGATATCAACTCTTAAGAGAATATACCCAGTAAGTGGAGAGCCAGAAAATGCAGACATGGGTCTTCTGACTTTAAATCCTATGTTCTTTCTAGTATGTCACACCTCAGTGTTGCAGTCCGTTTATTTTATTTAACATGAAATGGTATTTAGACATGCTTACTCCTTGCACTTCAGCTAAGTCATTGAAGCCACAACAAACGCACACATTCACACATACACACACTGGCACACATCGATGCCCTTAAAACCTGGGTCCATATAAATTATCCTACTTTACACCCCCAACTCAAATAGTGAAATTCTCCTGATTTTCCTTCAGTTACACTGCCACTTTGAGAAATTGGCTACTGTATAAACAAAATAAATAAGCACTTAGAGAGTTGGTTTAAGGTAGAGAAAACAGTATATCACTTATTATACCATTAAAAGAAGAAAAAAATGTAAAACATGCTACCAAGTAAAACCAAAATCCTACCTTGGGAAATCTATCTGATAGACATAAAAGCAGTAAAACAATAAGAATAAAAGCATCCGTAGATAAGAATAGTTATACAGGATGCTTACTGCAGTGTAAGAAGCCTGAGAAGTATCCACGGACTTCTTGGTCCAGGACTGCAAGCAACAGCTTTGCTCTATTAGAAGGAATCTTTACACCCCAAATCAGACAGCTCTCCAAAAGAAAGTAATCCTGCTCAACCAGGTAAAATCTGGATCCTCAAATGCAGAAAATGCCAGAGCAGCCTTTTCTTTTTCTTCCCGCGGGACTGTTTTTGAAACACACTATTGATTGTAAGCTTATAATATCTTCCATTCAACCCAGACAGCCCCTCTCTAGCCTTTGGGTTGCACTGGAATTTGTCCTCCTGAGCTTTTGGAAGACTCCTAAAATCCTTGTGGCTCCTTTCTGGTTTCATGTATTTGTTGTTTGCTGAAAAGAAAGCAGCTTCCCCTGAAGTGTTTGATTGCATTAAATACATTTAAATCACATACGTGAGGGCTGCATGGCTTACAATGTGATGTTACTTTTAATTCTCAAAATCTGTTTGGTGATCACTGTAACGATGCCCACTTTTCTTATGAAGATATCAACTCTTAAGAGAATATACCCAGTAAGTGGAGAGCCAGAAAATGCAGACATGGGTCTTCTGACTTTAAATCCTATGTTCTTTCTAGTATGTCACACCTCAGTGTTGCAGTCCGTTTATTTTATTTAACATGAAATGGTATTTAGACATGCTTACTCCTTGCACTTCAGCTAAGTCATTGAAGCCACAACAAACGCACACATTCACACATACACACACTGGCACACATCGATGCCCTTAAAACCTGGGTCCATATAAATTATCCTACTTTACACCCCCAACTCAAATAGTGAAATTCTCCTGATTTTCCTTCAGTTACACTGCCACTTTGAGAAATTGGCTACTGTATAAACAAAATAAATAAGCACTTAGAGAGTTGGTTTAAGGTAGAGAAAACAGTATATCACTTATTATACCATTAAAAGAAGAAAAAAATGTAAAACATGCTACCAAGTAAAACCAAAATCCTACCTTGGGAAATCTATCTGATAGACATAAAAGCAGTAAAACAATAAGAATAAAAGCATCCGTAGATAAGAATAGTTATACAGGATGCTTACTGCAGCTTTGCTGTTTGTGGCAAAACTAATTAGAAACAACCTGAGTGCCAAAAAATCAATGAAGAGTTAGACAAATTACGCTGCATATATGTGCTATTATGGGCTTCCCAGGTGGCTCAGTGGTATAAAGAAGCCACCTGCCAAGACAAGAGACTCAGGTTTGATCCCTGGGTTGGGAAAATCATCTGGAGGAGGAAATGGCAACCCACTCAATAGACAATGGAGCCTGCCAGGCTATAGTTGATGGGACTGCAGAGAGTCAGACACGACTGAACACACAACACATAGTGTTATGGTAAAGAATAAGCACCACTTATATTTACCTGTAAAGATTCATGATGGGTTGAGAGGAGAAAAAGAAGAGCTGAAGGGGCAGGAAGGGAAGGGGAGTGAAAAGGTAAAATGTATTTTATGATCTAGCCTGCTGTAAGTAATGTTTTAAAAATGCATATGTGTTTTATATATATATATATATATATATATATATATATATATATCTTCAAAGAAGCATAAATTGTAACTTCTGAGTTTGGACTAGAAGAGGGAAGGGGGAGGTTATTAACATTTCTGCATTCTTCTGAATTATCTGACTTGATTTTTAAAATGTACATATTATTCCTATAATTTAAAACAATAACAAAACAGATCAAGATACAACAATAAACTAAGACCAGAATTTTGCCAAGTCTGATTTGAGCAAAGTGAACTCAGATTCCTGCCCTTCCATCTTTATGTTTATCCAAATGCACTCTCTTAAATGGCCCTAGACATTGACGTCTGCGTGGAATACCCTCCACCCCTTTTACCCTTCACACGATCCCCTGTGATGCCCTTAAAACCTGGGTCCATATAAATTATCCTACTTTACACCCCCAACTCAAATAGTGAAATTCTCCTGATTTTCCTTCAGTTACACTGCCACTTTGAGAAATTGGCTACTGTATAAACAAAATAAATAAGCACTTAGAGAGTTGGTTTAAGGTAGAGAAAACAGTATATCACTTATTATACCATTAAAAGAAGAAAAAAATGTAAAACATGCTACCAAGTAAAACCAAAATCCTACCTTGGGAAATCTATCTGATAGACATAAAAGCAGTAAAACAATAAGAATAAAAGCATCCGTAGATAAGAATAGTTATACAGGATGCTTACTGCAGCTTTGCTGTTTGTGGCAAAACTAATTAGAAACAACCTGAGTGCCAAAAAATCAATGAAGAGTTAGACAAATTACGCTGCATATATGTGCTATTATGGGCTTCCCAGGTGGCTCAGTGGTATAAAGAAGCCACCTGCCAAGACAAGAGACTCAGGTTTGATCCCTGGGTTGGGAAAATCATCTGGAGGAGGAAATGGCAACCCACTCAATAGACAATGGAGCCTGCCAGGCTATAGTTGATGGGACTGCAGAGAGTCAGACACGACTGAACACACAACACATAGTGTTATGGTAAAGAATAAGCACCACTTATATTTACCTGTAAAGATTCATGATGGGTTGAGAGGAGAAAAAGAAGAGCTGAAGGGGCAGGAAGGGAAGGGGAGTGAAAAGGTAAAATGTATTTTATGATCTAGCCTGCTGTAAGTAATGTTTTAAAAATGCATATGTGTTTTATATATATATATATATATATATATATATATATATATATCTTCAAAGAAGCATAAATTGTAACTTCTGAGTTTGGACTAGAAGAGGGAAGGGGGAGGTTATTAACATTTCTGCATTCTTCTGAATTATCTGACTTGATTTTTAAAATGTACATATTATTCCTATAATTTAAAACAATAACAAAACAGATCAAGATACAACAATAAACTAAGACCAGAATTTTGCCAAGTCTGATTTGAGCAAAGTGAACTCAGATTCCTGCCCTTCCATCTTTATGTTTATCCAAATGCACTCTCTTAAATGGCCCTAGACATTGACGTCTGCGTGGAATACCTCCACTCTTCACTCTCTACATTGGTTTTCAAAACGTCTGCCTCTGCTGGATGTTAAGACTGTAGTTGAGGCCCATCTTCCTCAACCCCACATCTCGGTCCACCCACTTATACCCAGAAAAGACTTTGATCCCCGCTAAAAAGGCCAAGAATAAATCCTTTCCACCCCAATTGTTCTACCAATGCATCATTCTCCCCACTCCTTTCTCCCCAAACTCCAGATGGTGAACTCTGGAAATGGGTGACTGTGGGAGGCAGTGGAATCTCCCTCTCTGAAGGTCTTTACCAGGAAAGAGCCACATCTGTGGGGATGGCTTGGATTAACTGAATTTAGGACAAGTTAGTTATGGGTGGTTTGCCAGTTTTGGAGTGCTGACTGCATGCAGAGCCCAGTGAGAAGGAGAGACAGGAAATCAGGAGCCCTGGTGGCCAACCAAATATTCCCAGATGAAATAACTTGGTGACTTGAAGAAGTAATTTTTATGTACACTTTTGGGCCACATGAATCTAGGCAAGATAGCTTATATTAGTGATAGGCTTATGATTCAAAACCATCTTGATCTGCAGATGTCATTTAATAGGGATTAAAGTTTCATCTTTAGGTTAAAAAATATCCAAGAGGAGGATAGGAGAATCGTAACTGGACAAAGGGTTGTAAAAAAATATTATTTAAGCATTTTACTTAACAAACTCCAATTATACAAAAGTATAAAAATCTGCTAAGAGAAAAGACCCCCCCAATTAGTAAACTAATACAATCTTCAGGTATTTTAATACAAATAAGTCCATCCATGTAGTAATTCATTTGCTCATTCTCTTAGTAGCAAACATAAATTGAATACATACTATGCAAACCAAGCATAGGCTAGTGACCTCTAACATTGCATAGTCTTCTGCATTCATTTGTGGAGTCATATGCCCAATTCAAAGTACCATGTTTCAACTTTATTGACACACTACATGAGAAGAGTAGGGGGATATACAGAAAGTCATGCATGGAATAGAAGAATTGAGGATATTTAGCAGATGAGATGGTTGGATGGCATCACTGAGTCAGTGGATATGAGTCTGAGCAAGCTCCGGGAGATGGTGAAGGACAGGGAAGTCTGGCATGCTGCAGTCCATGGGGTCACGAAGAGTTGGACACGACTGAGTTACTGAACTGAACTGAAGCCAGAGGTGCACAATCAAATATCTGGAAGGCTACTATAATAATTAAATGTATTTTCTGTGGTATCTGATGACTAATGCTATTCACTGGAAGGAATGATGCTGAAGCTGAAATTCCAATACTGTAGCCACCTGATGCAAAGGGACCACTCATTGACAAAGACCCTGATGTTGGGAAAAATAGAAGGCAGAAGTAGAGGTGGATGATAGAGGACGAGATGTTTGGATGGCATCACTAACTCAATGGATATGAGTTTGAGCAAGCTCTAGGAGATGGTGAAGGATAGGGATGCTACAGTCCATGGGGTCGCAAAGAGTCAGACATGAGTGAAAGACTGAAATGAATGCAAAGAGCCAACTCATAGAAAAGACCCTGATGCTGGGAAAGACGAGGGCAGCAGGAGCAGTGGGCAACAGAGGATGAGACGGTTGGATGGCATCATCGATTCAGTGGATAGTGAAAGACAGGAAAGCAGGGCATGCTGCAGTCTATGGGGCTGCAAATAGTCAGATGTGACTTAATGGCTGAACAGTAACAACAATCTGGGATCTTTAGGAGAATTTCAAGTATCATAGTTTAAAAATATATCCACAAATTCTTCAAAACTCTTCCTTAAGGAACTGAGACCTTCTGCCAACAGTCATGGGAGGGAACCACCTGCAAGCAGACCTTCCGACCTGCAGTAGAGCCTCAGCTGACTGAAATCCTGACCACAGCCTTGGCCACAACATCACAAAATGCTCTGAATCAGAGCCACACAGCTGAACTGCTCCCAAATTTTTGACCCACAGAAACTCCGCGAGATAATAAATGTGTGTTGTCTTTAGGTGCTAAAGTTTGAAGGAATTTGCTATGCAATAGATTAAGATAATTACTGAGATGTATCTTTGAGGGAGACTAATTTAATTTTAACAGGAAAAACTGCAGTGATCACAGTTGTCTCATAGTGTACTGAATGGTACCACCGTTGAAGTAGTGAGTTCCCCATGTTCAACCAAGAGGATGGCCACCTCTTGGGGACACCGTAAAGCTGATATCTGCACTGGGTGCATGGGGATGAGCTTAGAACCTACATTATTTGGATTTTTTCATCTTTATCTTTTATGTTCCAGCCATCCACCACTGGTTTCCTGACCTTCACTCTTCTCTCTGACTAAGAAAGTGAAGTCATCTTCATACTCTAAGCAACTCCAGGATGATTTTCTTCTGGGTCTTAATTTGGATCCAATTTGGTTTGTCTCCACCAGGAAGATCCAATTGCTTTGTTTGTGCAGTGCCACCTCTGTCCTGATTTAGAGACCCATCAAATGGAAATTGTATTTAAGACATCCTTGGGCCTGGACTGCACCAAGAGCACAGTCATCTCTTCCAAGCACAAGTTGCCATGGTCAGCACGCCCCCTGTTGCTACTGATAATTTGTACCATATTGGCTAGGTTACTTAACATTTGCAAATATTATTCTGTAATGGCTAGAAGTCAAATATGTGGAATAGTTCTTCATTGACCTGGAGCCTGATACCCACTCTCTCCGCCCACCCTCCAGCCACCAGAATGTCAGGCAGCCCAGGCAGTCCTTATCACCCACCTACCTAGCTCATTGCCCTGCTCCTGATCAGGACAGAAACCTCTGCCCTTTCATGCATACAGCTCCTAGGGGGACGGAGGAGTAGAAGGAATCAATGGGGACTGGGGAGTCCACAGAACAAGCACAAGGCAGGTGAAGCATGCTTAATACCTGAAGGATCCAATTAAGCCCAATTCACTAGGATCCAGTTTTCCTACAGAATTCCTGGGGAAATCGAATTGAATAATGTGTGGCTTATTCAGAAACACACATCCCTGTGTTGTTGGCGGAGGCAAGGGCAGTGTGGCGGGGACTTAGGCAAGGGGTGCAGGTGCACCGAAATAAAAACAACAGGCTAAAACAACAAGCTCCTGCCTATAAAGAACAGCTCCATGTTTTGCCGGATTCCTGGATTGGAGCATACATGCATATATACATGGGCTCTGTGTGCATATGCAGCTGGGCCTGGGGGTGGGACTTGGGGGGCCTTTCTAGGGAGGGAGCAGGAATGTGCCTACATATTTTAAATGGCAATGCAAAGGAAACTATCGGAGGTGCTCTAACACACGTCTGGTTCTGCCTTGTGCCAGCTCCTACAATAACTTTGGAATCTCCTCCCTCATTTCATAAACATTTTATATACATTTTAAAGTAGGAATCATTTTGCTCACTTGGGAAGAGAATGCCTTTATGCAATTCAATGAGCTTAATTTGTGTCTTACATGTTTCTTCGGGGATGGGAAGCAGGAGGAATGACGGTTGCTGAAATGTGGAATCCGGGGCACGGTGGCTGGAGATGGGAAGGGAGTTTAGAGACAGGCAGGAAGATGATGGTTCTACAGAAAAGAAAATTTTGTCATTGTCCTACTTTGGGTCTGTTCTACACCTTTCCATGGAAAACCTGTTTAACCTGCTTTAAACAGGCACACACACACACACATGCAGCAATTGGAAGTTATGAGTAAGAGTTGTGTTGCCTTTCTGTTCAACCTCCACTCCTGCAGACCTGAACAATTCCATCTCTCTTTCTCCAGCTTACCTGTGACATGTGGGGCCTGCCTGACTCAAATAAATGGCTGTTTATGGATGATAGCATCTGGTCCGCCCCTGATGAGGTCACCTTGTTATGTTAAATATTTCTACCTCCTGGTGGAGAAACTGAAGCTGACAGCTCTCAAGACCACCTCTGCCCTGCACAGAGAACACAGCACCCGAGGCAGGATATACACTTTTCCAAAGCTAGTTAGGCTCCTCTGTGAACTTGAAAGACTCCTTTCAGGACCAGAGCAAAGGATGGCAACACTGGGAAATCGAATTGAATAATGTGTGGCTTATTCAGAAACACACATCCCTGTGTTGTTGGCGGAGGCAAGGGCAGTGTGGCGGGGACTTAGGCAAGGGGTGCAGGTGCACCGAAATAAAAACAACAGGCTAAAACAACAAGCTCCTGCCTATAAAGAACAGCTCCATGTTTTGCGGATTCCTGGATTGGAGCATACATGCATATATACATGGGCTCTGTGTGCATATGCAGCTGGGCCTGGGGGTGGGACTTGGGGGGCCTTTCTAGGGAGGGAGCAGGAATGTGCCTACATATTTTAAATGGCAATGCAAAGGAAACTATCGGAGGTGCTCTAACACACGTCTGGTTCTGCCTTGTGCCAGCTCCTACAATAACTTTGGAATCTCCTCCTCATTTCATAAACATTTTATATACATTTTAAAGTAGGAATCATTTTGCTCACTTGGGAAGAGAATGCCTTTATGCAATTCAATGAGCTTAATTTGTGTCTTACATGTTTCTTCGGGGATGGGAAGCAGGAGGAATGACGGTTGCTGAAATGTGGAATCCGGGGCACGGTGGCTGGAGATGGGAAGGGAGTTTAGAGACAGGCAGGAAGATGATGGTTCTACAGAAAAGAAAATTTTGTCATTGTCCTACTTTGGGTCTGTTCTACACCTTTCCATGGAAAACCTGTTTAACCTGCTTTAAACAGGCACACACACACACACACACATGCAGCAATTGGAAGTTATGAGTAAGAGTTGTGTTGCCTTTCTGTTCAACCTCCACTCCTGCAGACCTGAACAATTCCATCTCTCTTTCTCCAGCTTACCTGTGACATGTGGGGCCTGCCTGACTCAAATAAATGGCTGTTTATGGATGATAGCATCTGGTCCGCCCCTGATGAGGTCACCTTGTTATGTTAAATATTTCTACCTCCTGGTGGAGAAACTGAAGCTGACAGCTCTCAAGACCACCTCTGCCCTGCACAGAGAACACAGCACCCGAGGCAGGATATACACTTTTCCAAAGCTAGTTAGGCTCCTCTGTGAACTTGAAAGACTCCTTTCAGGACCAGAGCAAAGGATGGCAACACTGGCCTAATAATGCCCATATTTATCCTACCTATGAAGAATTTGTTTAGAGAGTTCTGAACACCTTGTGTGCTTCCATTCTCACTATAACCCTGGTGAAACTGTTGCTATTGCTTTGATCTCCATTTTACAGATGAACAACCTGAGCCTTGAACTTGTCCAAGGCCTCACCAGAACAAAGTAAGAAGACATAGGATTTGAACACAAGTCTATCTGGCTTCCACATTGAGGATCATCCCACCCTGGATTCTGGGTGAAAAAACCTGGAGAAATGAAAAGACTCAGAAATGCTGTGTGGTCCAGTGATTCATCCTCCCTGTGTATCAGTTTCCTTGTCCACATGAAGTGGAACATGTCCACCCTTACCAGACAGGACTGTCAGGGCTCAGCAGAGAGCTTACAGATGATTTACAAATTTATTAAGTGTCTCGTGGCCAGTTTGTTGACTGGAAAAAAAATGAACCATAGAATCCATACATGGATAAACATTTCTTCAAATGAATTCCACTGTTACTCAGATGAATCTGAATCAGGAATCCTCTGCTGATTCCTAGGTTCCTGAACAGAAACAACAGATTCGGAGCTAGAAATAGATGAGTCAAAGATCCGAAGTCCTCTCCTCCCCAACATAACTCCAAAAAGACGTGTTTTTCCAATGTTCTCACAGTAGCTATCCTAGGATGTGAAGGAACATGTGAAGAAAATAAGCAGATTCATTTTTTTTAATGAGGTCAGAAAGGCATACCAAACATTTCAAATCTCCAAGGTGTCTGCTTCCCTCCAGCTGTCCATGGTTTTCAGCTGGGTCCTGAAACGGAGTTCAGGACACCCAGACAAGTAAGTAATTCTGACTAGCAGTGCCAGGAAAATATTAGAGTTAAAAAAATAAAGCAGAGATTCATTTCTTTTTCAAATATATACATATCTTCCTATAACATCCCTTCCACCAAAGAACTCTGGACAATTCTGCCTTCGCCTGACCAGAATTGACCACCTCAGAGCCAAATCTATTCATGCCCTGCTTCATCCAACCTTGCAAGCATCACCCCAATCTCTTTTTTCTCCTCTTGAGGCAGATTTTCTGGAGTCCACCCCCCTGTGGGATGAAGTGGTTCTCTTCCGAAGTGGGGCGTTCTGCCGTGCTGACGCCATTTTCTCCAGAACTATTGCTTTGATCTCCATTTTACAGATGAACAACCTGAGCCTTGAACTTGTCCAAGGCCTCACCAGAACAAAGTAAGAAGACATAGGATTTGAACACAAGTCTATCTGGCTTCCACATTGAGGATCATCCCACCCTGGATTCTGGGTGAAAAAACCTGGAGAAATGAAAAGACTCAGAAATGCTGTGTGGTCCAGTGATTCATCCTCCCTGTGTATCAGTTTCCTTGTCCACATGAAGTGGAACATGTCCACCCTTACCAGACAGGACTGTCAGGGCTCAGCAGAGAGCTTACAGATGATTTACAAATTTATTAAGTGTCTCGTGGCCAGTTTGTTGACTGGAAAAAAAATGAACCATAGAATCCATACATGGATAAACATTTCTTCAAATGAATTCCACTGTTACTCAGATGAATCTGAATCAGGAATCCTCTGCTGATTCCTAGGTTCCTGAACAGAAACAACAGATTCGGAGCTAGAAATAGATGAGTCAAAGATCCGAAGTCCTCTCCTCCCCAACATAACTCCAAAAAAGACGTGTTTTTCCAATGTTCTCACAGTAGCTATCCTAGGATGTGAAGGAACATGTGAAGAAAATAAGCAGATTCATTTTTTTTAATGAGGTCAGAAAGGCATACCAAACATTTCAAATCTCCAAGGTGTCTGCTTCCCTCCAGCTGTCCATGGTTTTCAGCTGGGTCCTGAAACGGAGTTCAGGACACCCAGACAAGTAAGTAATTCTGACTAGCAGTGCCAGGAAAATATTAGAGTTAAAAAAATAAAGCAGAGATTCATTTCTTTTTCAAATATATACATATCTTCCTATAACATCCCTTCCACCAAAGAACTCTGGACAATTCTGCCTTCGCCTGACCAGAATTGACCACCTCAGAGCCAAATCTATTCATGCCCTGCTTCATCCAACCTTGCAAGCATCACCCCAATCTCTTTTTTCTCCTCTTGAGGCAGATTTTCTGGAGTCCACTCCCCTGTGGGATGAATTGGTTCTCTTCCGAAGTGGGGGCGTTCTGCCGTGCTGACGCCATTGTGGGTAAGTTAAGCCTCCAGAACTATTGGGCCTGAAATTCTCTCCAACCCTGGCCTTTAGAAGGCCAGTTCCCCAGATGGGGCGGCCAGGGCCTGCTGCCTCCTGCCTTGAGAATCAGGTCGGGGTTCACAGAAGGAGACCCCAGAGAGCTGTAGGTTTAACCAACCAACCATAAACATTACCTCCTCCGCTGATCTTCAAAGGCTCGGGAAAAGAAAACAAACCACATAAATCTTTATCAGGGCTCCTTACAACGGCCCCCAGGAGGTGGCCCCTGAAGGAGCTGGGTGGTGACTCCGTACAGAGGCTAAAAAATTATTTCAGTTAGCGGTGCTGAGTCAGAGATGGATTGCTTTTATTTTTCTTTTCTTCTCTTTTCTTTCCCTCCCCGACTCCTCCTATTGGAATGGCTTTCTTTTGTTATTTACCAGTCAGCTGCTCCATAGTGAGAATCCTTGATCCTCTACAAGCTTTCTGGTTTCCACAGCTATTATGAATGGAATTACAGAATAGGAAGTATGAGGTGGCCACTTTGTTGAAAATATTTCAAGAATATACCTTTCCACGCAGGACAAACTCCCCAAATCCACTCCAAACTCCTCCACACAATACTCTGGTTTCTCTTCAGACCTTATAAATCTTTTACCTTTTACTCCTCTGCACACATACATGGCAGTGGAGCTTGTACTTAAGAGCACAGGAACTAAATGCTAGTAGCATGTGACACTCTAGCAAGGCATCTGTCCTCTTCAGGCCTCATCTCCTCATGGTAGGCATCACAGTAGGTGACTTATGAGCCACCTAGTAACTCCAACTTAGCACGTTGCTAAGTTCTTGTGTTATCTTCTTAAAAGCATAATTCCCAGCACCACTCTCTGAGGCTTTACACATCCCACTCTACAGATGAGGAAACTGAGACTTGGAGAAGTTAAGTAACCCACTGGAGTTCACAGAAAATCGGGGATAAGAGTGCTTACCTCATAGATGGGTGAGGAGTGGATGAGATCATGTCTGCAACGTGCTTCGCATGACTCCTGGCAGCTTGTGAACTCTCATTCAGAGAGGGTACCCTCATTCAGAAATCTTCCCTGACCTTCTCCCTCCCCGATCCCATGCACCTCTCTACCTGAACTCTGATCCCAGGCCCTTGCTCATGTCCCAGCTCCAGAAGTCCCTCAGAGGTAACAATGTGTATCACCTCTGCAGTGCCAGCCAGTGCCTAGCACATAGTAGGGGAAGAGTGAGAGTCAAAACAATGAATAAATGCATGAATGAATGGTACGAACAAGCGCCCAGTTAGTAGACAGCTTCTTTTAAGAAGTAGTCAAAATAAATGCTACTAATAAAAAGACTTTTTCTAAAGATGGCTAAAGATCTAAAATTTCCTGGAGGAGCTTGTGTGCTAGTGGAAAAATGTACAAAGGGAATGAGGAACGAAGTCATCCTCTTTTTAAAAATACTAGCATTCACTGTAGTTTAAGGGCCTCACAGACTTCTCCAGAATAAAGGAATGGCTTTCTTTTGTTATTTACCAGTCAGCTGCTCCATAGTGAGAATCCTTGATCCTCTACAAGCTTTCTGGTTTCCACAGCTATTATGAATGGAATTACAGAATAGGAAGTATGAGGTGGCCACTTTGTTGAAAATATTTCAAGAATATACCTTTCCACGCAGGACAAACTCCCCAAATCCACTCCAAACTCCTCCACACAATACTCTGGTTTCTCTTCAGACCTTATAAATCTTTTACCTTTTACTCCTCTGCACACATACATGGCAGTGGAGCTTGTACTTAAGAGCACAGGAACTAAATGCTAGTAGCATGTGACACTCTAGCAAGGCATCTGTCCTCTTCAGGCCTCATCTCCTCATGGTAGGCATCACAGTAGGTGACTTATGAGCCACCTAGTAACTCCAACTTAGCACGTTGCTAAGTTCTTGTGTTATCTTCTTAAAAGCATAATTCCCAGCACCACTCTCTGAGGCTTTACACATCCCACTCTACAGATGAGGAAACTGAGACTTGGAGAAGTTAAGTAACCCACTGGAGTTCACAGAAAATCGGGGATAAGAGTGCTTACCTCATAGATGGGTGAGGAGTGGATGAGATCATGTCTGCAACGTGCTTCGCATGACTCCTGGCAGCTTGTGAACTCTCATTCAGAGAGGGTACCCTCATTCAGAAATCTTCCCTGACCTTCTCCCTCCCCGATCCCATGCACCTCTCTACCTGAACTCTGATCCCAGGCCCTTGCTCATGTCCCAGCTCCAGAAGTCCCTCAGAGGTAACAATGTGTATCACCTCTGCAGTGCCAGCCAGTGCCTAGCACATAGTAGGGGAAGAGTGAGAGTCAAAACAATGAATAAATGCATGAATGAATGGTACGAACAAGCGCCCAGTTAGTAGACAGCTTCTTTTAAGAAGTAGTCAAAATAAATGCTACTAATAAAAAGACTTTTTCTAAAGATGGCTAAAGATCTAAAATTTCCTGGAGGAGCTTGTGTGCTAGTGGAAAAATGTACAAAAGGGAATGAGGAACGAAGTCATCCTCTTTTTAAAAATACTAGCATTCACTGTAGTTTAAGGGCCTCACAGACTTCTCCAGAATGCCCATGAATCATAGGAAGAGGACCCAAGAGTCCTGAGTTCCAGCCACTCTGACTAACTTCTGCAAACATCCTCAGTCCCAGAGAAGGTGGGCCTTGCAAGGAAACCACACCCATGTCCATCTGCATGCATACACACACAAACACATGTGCACACAAAGACGTACATGTCCCACCAACAAACCAAACTCTCACATTAACTGAGTGCCTACTCCATGCAGCACCCCTTACAAAATTCAGAAAGAAGACATAAAATATCCTAAGGACCTCAGGACATCATGGAAAGAATGGATAGTCTAGCCACTGAACTGGGACCGTGGGAAGTGAGGTTGGGGAAACAAGTGTATTGTGATAAAAGTACTCCCTACCATTTTCTGGACAGCTGCCAGGAACATTTCCAAGGACATGTGTGTAATTGGAGAAAGTACCAATGGCCCTTGAAAACCACAGGTTTGAAATCCATGGGTCCAGTTATATGTAAATTTCTTTTAATAGTAAATATTATGGTACAACACAACCTGTGGTTAGTTTATCTGCATTGCATGTGGCACCATAGCTGCATAGGCCAACTACAAGTTTTAGGCAGATGTTCGACGGCATGGAGTGTTCTCACCCCTAATGACGCATCGTTCAAGGGTTAACTGTGTATTTGTTCATTCAATAAATGCTCATTCAGCCCCTGCTATGTGGTGGGCACTATTCTAGATAACAAGGCTAAAACGGTGGCCAAGCTTACCTTCTGGTCCTTTGTTGCTATTGCTGTTATTGTTGTTCAGTCGCTCAGTTATGTTCAGCTCTTTATAACCCCAAGGACTACAGCATATAGGCTTCCCTGGCAGAAGGCTCATTAACCTCCCTGGATTATTATATGAGAAGGAAACTGAGTAGTGTGAACACACACACAGTTAGTAGATAGTTTCTTTAGAAAAGAAAAAAAAAAAAGTAGTCAAAATAAATACTACTAATAAAAGTACTTTTTCTGGGCTTCCCCTGGTGGTCTAGTGGGTTAGGACACCGCCTTGCAGTGCAAGGGGCGCCGGTTCGATCACTGGCCTGGGAAGATCCCACGTGCCGCGGAGCGGCTGGACCGATGTGTCCAATTACCGAGCTGGAGCTCTGGAGTGCATGCGCCCAGAGCCAGTGCTCTGCGACAACAGACGCCACCACAATGGGAGGCCCACAGGAGCCAAGGAACAAAGAAGGATGAAAATAGAGAAATGAAAGACCAATAGAAGTGGCCCGCCTGCTCCCCTCCCTCCCCAACCCGACCCCCACCCAAAATAAATAAATAAATAAATCTTAAAAAAAAAAAAGTACTTTTTCTAAAGATGGTTAATTCAGTTTCTCAGTCATGCTCAACTCTTTGGGACCCCATAGACTGCGGCATGCCAGGCTTCCCTGTCTTTGACTATCTCCAGGAGTTTGTCCCAACTCATCACGTCCATTGAGTTGGTGATGCCATGTAACCATCTCATCCTCTGTCCCCCTCTTTTCTTCCTGCCCTCAATCTTTCCCAGCATTAGGGTCTTTTCCAGTGAGTCTGCTCTTTGCACCAGGTGGCCAAGGTATTGGAGCTTCAGCTTCACCATCAAGTTCTTCCAATGAATATTCAGGGTTGATTTCCTTTAGGAATGACTGATTTGATCTCTTTCCTGTCCAGGGAACTCTCAAGAGTCCTCTCCAGCACCAGAGTTTGAAAGTATCAAATTTTTGGTGCTCATGAACCCCATGAACAGTATGAAACTGAGTGTGAAAATCTCTAAATATCAGAACCTACTATTGTGATTGCCAGAGCCTTCAAGCTCACCCCTTTCTCAGTCTCTCTCAGATCCATATGACAACCCAGGGTCCTGAAAACACTGCCTGGCCCCCCAACTCCAGAAGCTCCATCAGCCCTAGGGATGGCTGGCTATTTCAAATTCAAGTGTTCACTCTGATTGGCCAGATTTCCCAGTCAGCATCTGCTGCAATGTTCTCCCTCTTTCTTGTGTATTTAGCCCATGTAGTTTCCTACCCTGAGTGCTTTCTCTTAAGCCCTCTCTCTATTCAAACTTTCAAGGCTTAAGTCACTTCCTTTCTGTTACACAGACTTCCCTACAGTCTCTCCATCCCTCCCTGGTCTTCAGCTTCTCTGAATGTCCAGCTCACATTTACAGTCAGCATCATCCAATCTAGCATCTACCTGTTCCCAGCTCAATAAGCATTTGTTGAGGCCCCTCTATGTGCCGAGCATGGCACATGCAGACTCTGAAAGAGAAAGGACCTCGAGGATCCTACAGTTTCTCAGGGGATGACAAGACAGCCTGCACTCAACACAGTGGTAGCTCCCCTGGAGAGTTCTGTGCAACTTCACTTGTGTTTGTTCAGAGTCCTCAGCGAAGTGCATCTGGTACTGTGTAAGGCAGTACAAGATTGGGGATTAAGAGTGTGGGCCTGAGAACCAGGACGCTGGGGCAGAGAACTATCAACTATGTGACTTTAGATAAGGTACTAAACTTCTCTTGGCCTCGACTTCCTTGTCTGTAAAACCAAGCAAGAAATATCTATTCACTCTGGTGGGGGGTACTGATAATAGGGAAGGTTATGGATGTGTGGAAGCAAGGAGTATATGGATACCTCTGTACCTTCTTCACAGTCTCACTGTGAGCTTAAAGCTATCCTTAAAAACTAAGAATGAAAGAGGAAGGAAGGGAGCGAGAGAGAGAAAGATAGAAAAGTAGAAAGAAAAAGAGAGGAAGGAAGGGAGAGAAAGGATAAAGGAAAGAAGGAAGAGTGGAGCTACTTCATGGATCTGTTATGAGGATTAAATGAATCCTTGGATGTACAGCTTCCCTTTACCTCTATGCCTACGATATAATACGTGCTCAGGAAATGTCTACTTTTATCAGCATTAATATCATTATCAGGCCAAAAGAAAATTCCCCAGCTCTCCTGTTGATTGTATTATTCTTTGTTTTTTGTTTTTTTGTGTTTTTTTTTTTTGAGCTTGGGGGAGTTTTTTTGCCACCATATATGCATACTGTTCTCAGATTATATCATTTGAAGCCCCATCAGAATTTTCTAGCTGGTAGCTGAATGGGGCTCTTATGGATTTCAATCTATTCGAGTTGTTCCCATGAGTTCAGTGCTTTCTCTTAAGCCCTCTCTCTAAAAGGCTTAAGTCACTTCCTTTCTGTTACACAGACTTCCCTACAGTCTCTCCATCCCTCCCTGGTCTTCAGCTTCTCTGAATGTCCAGCTCACATTTACAGTCAGCATCATCCAATCTAGCATCTACCTGTTCCCAGCTCAATAAGCATTTGTTGAGGCCCCTCTATGTGCCGAGCATGGCACATGCAGACTCTGAAAGAGAAAGGACCTCGAGGATCCTACAGTTTCTCAGGGGATGACAAGACAGCCTGCACTCAACACAGTGGTAGCTCCCCTGGAGAGTTCTGTGCAACTTCACTTGTGTTTGTTCAGAGTCCTCAGCGAAGTGCATCTGGTACTGTGTAAGGCAGTACAAGATTGGGGATTAAGAGTGTGGGCCTGAGAACCAGGACGCTGGGGCAGAGAACTATCAACTATGTGACTTTAGATAAGGTACTAAACTTCTCTTGGCCTCGACTTCCTTGTCTGTAAAACCAAGCAAGAAATATCTATTCACTCTGGTGGGGGGTACTGATAATAGGGAAGGTTATGGATGTGTGGAAGCAAGGAGTATATGGATACCTCTGTACCTTCTTCACAGTCTCACTGTGAGCTTAAAGCTATCCTTAAAAACTAAGAATGAAAGAGGAAGGAAGGGAGCGAGAGAGAGAAAGATAGAAAAGTAGAAAGAAAAAGAGAGGAAGGAAGGGAGAGAAAGGATAAAGGAAAGAAGGAAGAGTGGAGCTACTTCATGGATCTGTTATGAGGATTAAATGAATCCTTGGATGTACAGCTTCCCTTTACCTCTATGCCTACGATATAATACGTGCTCAGGAAATGTCTACTTTTATCAGCATTAATATCATTATCAGGCCAAAAGAAAATTCCCCAGCTCTCCTGTTGATTGTATTATTCTTTGTTTTTTGTTTTTTTGTGTTTTTTTTTTTTGAGCTTGGGGGAGTTTTTTTGCCACCATATATGCATACTGTTCTCAGATTATATCATTTGAAGCCCCATCAGAATTTTCTAGCTGGTAGCTGAATGGGGCTCTTATGGATTTCAATCTATTCGAGTTGTCGCTTTCCTGCCCTCCTGCATTTTAACAGATTGCTATTGTTTTCCTGTCTGTGGAAGGAAAAAGGAGAGCAATTTTCCGAGAAAAATCAATGCATAAAGCCAGGAGCTCGGCTTCTCCTTCCCACGGACACAGCCCTGCCAGCTGCTGCCCGTCCCTCTTTCACAGGCAGCCCCCCCAGTTTACGCCTCCCAGCGGGACGGTAATTTTCAGTTCAGGCCGAAAGGCTTTGTTTAAATGTGGCGCTTATGTGGTAATAGAGCGTATTGCAGGGCTTGTTTTTTCTGAGGGTCAATGTTGAATTTGGTCTCCAAATAAACAAATCTATCTTTTTCCATCCTCTCAAAGTTGTGGGAGGGACTGAAAAAGGCAGAGGAGATAAGAAGCTCGGGAAGAAAGCAGGAAAAGACAAGACAGGAGAGAGTCCACGGGAGCTTAGAGGAGAAGAACAGGCACCCACTGTCCTCCGCAGACGAGACCTCCTGTCTGGAGGACGATTTCTAAAATAACAAGGACAGTTATTTCCCAAGAGTCTGCTGTGTGCCCAACAGCATGTTCAGTCTGTGAATAGCAGCCTTGTCTTCAGTTTTTGTAAAAAGTCCTCTGGAGCATATATGATTGTGCCCATATTACAGATGAGGACACTGAGGCTCAGAGAGGTGAAGCAACTTGGCTCAAAGTGTACAGCCAGGGAGGTGGTCAAGCTGACATGGGAACCCAAATCTCTCTGAGTTCCCGTCTCTGTCTTCTATCCTATGGGGCATCACCCAAGGGCTGTTGGGGAACAGAATTGATGAGGGGAGAACTGTGTGCTCCTATAGTCTTCACTGATCATTGGTATATAGCTTTATCATATAGACTGTAACAAAGCCATGCCATGCCAGATATTAGATCCACCTCAGAAAATGTAAAATAAGTAGCTGCCTTAAGAGAGGAGAGGGTCGAGATGAGAGGCCGCAGGACAGGCAGGAAACGGTAGGACATGTCATTTAGGGGGAGACTTGAGGGTGTATCACCTACTGGAAAGTGAAAAGAGGGAAGACTGGGGACTGGAGAGACAGGGAAGCAAATAGTTACTTTCTAGAAGCCAGCCTACAATTCATGGAATGCTCCACCAAGAGATCAAAGGAAGCCTTAACTCTTGTCTTCAGAGCAGAGGGAAGGGTGGGTCCCAGGAGCTTTTCAGGGATAGATGATCACAGTCACCCCCTAAGGTCCCCAAGCAATTATGCTGAACTCTTAGCACAGAGGGGTCTGCAGATTTTCCAGCATTCCTATTAGAAATTTTAAAGGGTTTATATTTTCCTTCCAAGAATCTCACTCAAAACCCCTTCTCTGCCAGAAGTGCTCTCCAGGAATTTTTGCCTGTGAATATTCTTCTTACCCAGTTATTTCATGGCATGACCACCCCTACCCCTACTCTGAAACAAACTGGATGGGGAAAATTAGTGGTCTGAATCACCTCTCTAGTCTGTCTCCAAAGAGATGGGAAGAATCTTAGGGATAGAGTGGCCTCAGACAAAGTTAGACAATACGGACACTATGCCTCCTCAACCAGAATTCTGTAAGGACTTAAAAACCAGTCCTTTGTCCCGATGTACTTATTGATTTCTAAAATAACAAGGACAGTTATTTCCCAAGAGTCTGCTGTGTGCCCAACAGCATGTTCAGTCTGTGAATAGCAGCCTTGTCTTCAGTTTTTGTAAAAAGTCCTCTGGAGCATATATGATTGTGCCCATATTACAGATGAGGACACTGAGGCTCAGAGAGGTGAAGCAACTTGGCTCAAAGTGTACAGCCAGGGAGGTGGTCAAGCTGACATGGGAACCCAAATCTCTCTGAGTTCCCGTCTCTGTCTTCTATCCTATGGGGCATCACCCAAGGGCTGTTGGGGAACAGAATTGATGAGGGGAGAACTGTGTGCTCCTATAGTCTTCACTGATCATTGGTATATAGCTTTATCATATAGACTGTAACAAAGCCATGCCATGCCAGATATTAGATCCACCTCAGAAAATGTAAAATAAGTAGCTGCCTTAAGAGAGGAGAGGGTCGAGATGAGAGGCCGCAGGACAGGCAGGAAACGGTAGGACATGTCATTTAGGGGGAGACTTGAGGGTGTATCACCTACTGGAAAGTGAAAAGAGGGAAGACTGGGGACTGGAGAGACAGGGAAGCAAATAGTTACTTTCTAGAAGCCAGCCTACAATTCATGGAATGCTCCACCAAGAGATCAAAGGAAGCCTTAACTCTTGTCTTCAGAGCAGAGGGAAGGGTGGGTCCCAGGAGCTTTTCAGGGATAGATGATCACAGTCACCCCCTAAGGTCCCCAAGCAATTATGCTGAACTCTTAGCACAGAGGGGTCTGCAGATTTTCCAGCATTCCTATTAGAAATTTTAAAGGGTTTATATTTTCCTTCCAAGAATCTCACTCAAAACCCCTTCTCTGCCAGAAGTGCTCTCCAGGAATTTTTGCCTGTGAATATTCTTCTTACCCAGTTATTTCATGGCATGACCACCCCTACCCCTACTCTGAAACAAACTGGATGGGGAAAATTAGTGGTCTGAATCACCTCTCTAGTCTGTCTCCAAAGAGATGGGAAGAATCTTAGGGATAGAGTGGCCTCAGACAAAGTTAGACAATACGGACACTATGCCTCCTCAACCAGAATTCTGTAAGGACTTAAAAACCAGTCCTTTGTCACTTGAAGCCACTGATGTATCTTTGGGCTTATTGATGTATTATTCATGCTATTGCTCATCCCATGGAAGTAGTAAAATAAGAAGTAAATATCAATTCACAAGAAGAATGGCTGATAATTTGGTATGTGAGCAGCCAAGCAACCATGATGCATGCCTAAGAAGTCAAAAGTCAAACCTTATTAAAGCACCACAATCCACATTAGTATGATGGAGCAGAATAACACCGAGGGAACCATTATGGACCATTATGAAAATAACATTCATTTGCAAAATAAGGAACATACCAAAATGCAAGTTGTTCCAGTTCTTTCAGCTAAATTACACATTAAGCAAGCAGACTTCCTCTTCCAACATTTTGAAATGGTTTAATATGCACTCAGGCTGGCCAGGGCATGGATTTTCTAAGACTGCCCCAAAGGTGAAGCCTGGAAAAATGAAGACTGATTGCCAGGGAGACATTCAGCCCTGTTGGGGTGTGGATCAGGTGGGCAGGATTGTGCTTTGGAACTTCTCCTGGGGCACAGGACTGACACCAAGAAGCAGCTGTGAATCTCAGCTAATTTCATGTGAGAGCTTATTGGCTTCTCACCTCTGGTGGTTTGTTGGCGAGAACTTAGGGATGAAGTGTAGTGGCCGTTTGTTATTTTTGCCTTTGGAGCATTCATTCTTACCCCTTATTGGTAAGAGTTCCCTGAATTTCATTTGGGAGACCTCTCTTCCTTATTCTTTGGGCCTGCATGTTCATGGAGACAGCAGGACTCTTCACCCCTAAGGTCCCCAAGCAATTATGCTGAACTCTTAGCACAGAGGTCTGCAGATTTTCCAGCATTCCTATTAGAAATTTTAAAGGGTTTATATTTTCCTTCCAAGAATCTCACTCAAAACCCCTTCTCTGCCAGAAGTGCTCTCCAGGAATTTTTGCCTGTGAATATTCTTCTTACCCAGTTATTTCATGGCATGACCACCCCTACCCCTACTCTGAAACAAACTGGATGGGGAAAATTAGTGGTCTGAATCACCTCTCTAGTCTGTCTCCAAAGAGATGGGAAGAATCTTAGGGATAGAGTGGCCTCAGACAAAGTTAGACAATACGGACACTATGCCTCCTCAACCAGAATTCTGTAAGGACTTAAAAACCAGTCCTTTGTCACTTGAAGCCACTGATGTATCTTTGGGCTTATTGATGTATTATTCATGCTATTGCTCATCCCATGGAAGTAGTAAAATAAGAAGTAAATATCAATTCACAAGAAGAATGGCTGATAATTTGGTATGTGAGCAGCCAAGCAACCATGATGCATGCCTAAGAAGTCAAAAGTCAAACCTTATTAAAGCACCACAATCCACATTAGTATGATGGAGCAGAATAACACCGAGGGAACCATTATGGACCATTATGAAAATAACATTCATTTGCAAAATAAGGAACATACCAAAATGCAAGTTGTTCCAGTTCTTTCAGCTAAATTACACATTAAGCAAGCAGACTTCCTCTTCCAACATTTTGAAATGGTTTAATATGCACTCAGGCTGGCCAGGGCATGGATTTTCTAAGACTGCCCCAAAGGTGAAGCCTGGAAAAATGAAGACTGATTGCCAGGGAGACATTCAGCCCTGTTGGGGTGTGGATCAGGTGGGCAGGATTGTGCTTTGGAACTTCTCCTGGGGCACAGGACTGACACCAAGAAGCAGCTGTGAATCTCAGCTAATTTCATGTGAGAGCTTATTGGCTTCTCACCTCTGGTGGTTTGTTGGCGAGAACTTAGGGATGAAGTGTAGTGGCCGTTTGTTATTTTTGCCTTTGGAGCATTCATTCTTACCCCTTATTGGTAAGAGTTCCCTGAATTTCATTTGGGAGACCTCTCTTCCTTATTCTTGGTGCCTGCAGTAATAGTTAAGAATGATAACAGAATGTACATGAAGCTTGCATCTTGGGCCAAGCACTGGTCTGAGCACATATCAACCCTTCTAATCCTTACTCCACAATGCGGCACATATATTATCCGTATCTCAGAGATGCGTCAACAAAGGTAGAGACAAAAATCTACTGTTTCACTTAAGTGGCAGAAGCAAGATTTATAAATCAAAGCCAGCTGCATCCAGTGCCATGGCCCTAACTATAAATGGTTAGACTGTGTGTGTGTGTGTGTGTGTGTGTGTGTGTGTATACATGCTCAGTCATATCTGATTCTTTGCAACCCCCTGGAATGTATCTGCTAGGCTCCTCTGTCCATGGGATTTTCCAAGGACAGAATGGGTTGTCACTTCCTCCTCCAAGGGATCTTCCCAACCCAAGGATCGAACCTGTATCTCGTCCATTGGCAGGCAGGTTCTTTACCACTGAGCCACCTGGGAAGCCCACAAGTGGTTAGGACTAACCTCTACTTCATTTCCAGGGACAGAACTATGAACTAGATCTAGCCAATGCAAGTTTCAGATATTAAATGTTCCCCTCCAGTGGTAATTGATTCACAGAGGGATATATTAGCCGTGCTAGGCTAAGTTTGTCCAATCAATGCAAAACCAAGGAGTTTCACTTGAACAACTAGAAATAGTTTCTTAAAACAGTGTTTGTGTTCTCTGACCATGAACCTGAGACAGGAAAACCTTGAACGTCTGGGAACCACCATGTCGGGAGAGCCTAACAATGAAGCTAATGCAGATAAGATCGAAGAGGTGAAGGTCCTGAATAATAACACTTGAAATCCTGAAGTTATTATACGCCCTGACCTTTTCTATGAGCCAATCAATTGTCTTTTTAGTTAAGCCAGTTTGACTGACAATTTCTGATATTTGTAACACAAATAGTCCTAATTCATACAGAAATCAAGGGTTTGAACTTTACAGTTAATAATTGGTATACACTGTTGATTTTTGGTATACACTACTTTACCATTACATTCTTTGATTCATCTATTCAATCAACTGATAAACCTTTACTGTTTATCTACTTATCTACTCACATAAGTTGGAGGTCCTCTACTCCTTCTAGATACAGTTAGTTCCTGTAATTTCCCTATCACTCGTGTAGAGCTAACCTTTAATTACTCTTTTTGCTTACGTATAGCTTAGGAAAATAGAAACCCCTCTAAATTAGAGACTTTTTATTCTGGGACCCCCGATGTCCACCTGGGTCCCTGGTACATATCCATCCCTTTGACAATACTGATTAAATACCTTTCTTGCCTTAGTTACCTTGCTGGGTACTATGTAACTAGTCAGCATACTTGGTTACACAGGACAAAAGGCAACTTTAGCTAGCTTACATAGATATGGACTTTCTAAAGGGGTATCAAGTAGCCCAGAGGATCACCAGCAAGTCTGGAGAACCAACTTGTAAAATACTTGGGCCGGATTAAGCGAAGCCAAGCATGCTAAGCTAAGCCAAAGCTATACCTCACAAGGTTGGTTAGGATGCCCGGGCTGCCACCACTGGGCAGGAGAGGTGAGTAGACAGGCCGCTAGAATAAATCCTAAACCCCTGCTTATCTGCATTACTAGGTCCAGATTCAAAGGGACATCTAATTACTCGAGCTCAGGGCACATGTCATGAGATACAAAGGGTACTGACCTTCCAGATCTCTGTCTGGGAGGTGAAGCCTGCCTCCCCTGAAACTCACACCATAGGAGGTTCCGCAAACATTTCATGGTGACCACAAAATGACAATCGTCTGCTACAAACAGTAAGTCAACAAGATGAAATAAACAAACACCAACATGGTTTTGTCCTCATAAAGTTTATAGGCTGTTAAGGAAGAGGTCATTAATTAAATAATCCAGCAAGAAAACCACAGCTAGATGACTACAATGAAAGAGAGGAATTTTATGCTGTAAAGAACATAATGCTCTAAAGTGTGTTTCAGCTCTCACTACTGTGTAACAAATGGACCTCTGAATCTTATGGTTTAACACAGACATTTACTTTTGCCTCTCCTGGTTCTAGGGACTACTGGGCTCAGCAAGGTGGTTCTGACTTGTGGTCTCTCACATAGGCGTAGGCAGACAGCAGCTGGAGGTGGAGTCTCATGAAGGCTCGACTGGGCCGGATGTCCAAAATCATTTGTTCACGTGACTGTCAGCTGATGCGGCTTTTAGCAGGGCATTAGCTGGGGCTTTTGACTAAAGCACCTGTCTATAGCCTCTCCATGAATCCTGGGCTTCTCACAGCATCTGTCCTAGAGCAAATATTCCCAGAGGCCCCAGTAGAAGAGGCAAGGTTCCTTATCTCATAAAATACACTGTGCTACTTCTCCACTGATCAAAAAATAAGTCATAGCGCCAGAGTGGATTTAAATAGAAGACTACAAAATGCATGAATGCTAGAAGGTCTGAGTCTTTGGGGGTCATCTTTGGAGACTATCTCCCACAGAGTGTGTAGCAGAAGGACTCAGTCTGGTGTGAGTGGTCAGGAAAGGTTTCCAGGGAAGTGTGATTGGCCTGAGATCTTATAGATGAGGAGGGACTTATAAAGACAAGACGTATATTCTAGGAACAGGAAATAGCAGGTGATAGTATGAAGTGAGGCACATTCAAGTACGTAAAGAAAGTGAGTATGGCTGAAATGCAGAGACTAAGGCAGGACATGGATCAGGATAAGATGAGAGAGACTGAGTAGGAACCAGTTCTAAAAACCCTTGTTTAGAATAATGGGAATATTTTAAAGTGACATTCAGAAAATATTTCTAGATTACATTAATAAGGAGATGACTTCATTCAATCATTCCACAGATAGTTACTGAATATTGACACTAGGTAAGAATAATAAATGTTGTGAATAAAATCAACTTGATAGAAGTGTTGGAAACTGAAGGTGTCTGGCTTCTTTAGAGCAAGTCTTTGGAGATGGTCTCTCTAAGCATTTGACATTAGAACTGAGAAACACATGATGAGAAGGCACCTGTCATGACAAATTGTGAGGGAAAAGCATTCCCAAGAGAGGGACACAGCAAATGCAAAGGTCCTGTGGTAGAAGCAAATTCAACACATTCTAGGAACAAACAAGCAAACAAAAAAAAAATGGGGCGAGTGTATCTGGAGCACTACCAGCCATGTAGGGAAGAATTCAAAACTGGCCTTCTAAAAATGGCAGGGCTACCAGCAATGCTTTCATATCAGAACAGCATATCACCAGGGCTGTGGCTTTGGTGACTCCGGAATGTCTCTTTCTGATAGAATGCTTGGAATGCTCTTTCTCTTCTGGCCTGGCCCTGCCTGTCCTCAGCTATGAGACTCATCTTTCATCATGTACTTCCAAAGCTCAACAACCCCCAAGGAAGCAATTTGGCAGAATGTTCAAAGAACCTTAAAGATGTTCATGCCCTTTGATTCAGTGATTCCCCATCTAGCGATCCAGCCAAAGGAAATAATCATAAATATGGAAGAAGACTATTACACAAAGAAGCTCATCCCAGCATGATTTATAATAATGAAAAATGCTAGTAAATCAAGTATTCAACCATAGGGGAAAGATTAAGTAAATTAACGTACATCTCCTAGATGTGGGCATTAAAAACCATGCTCCTGACGGACTGAAATAACATCAGGAAATGCTTGTGTTATAATGGTAAGATTAAAAAGCAGGCTATAAAATAGTATATATGTAATTTCTACAAAATTACATGCAAGGAAACTACTGACAGTAATCATTTCTTTAAGGAGAGATTATAGGTGATTTATTTTTCTCCTTTTCCATAATCCTTCTACTTCCTGTACTGAGCATTATTACTTTTAGGATGAAAACTGAGTAGGAACCAGTTCTAAAAACCCTTGTTTAGAATAATGGGAATATTTTAAAGTGACATTCAGAAAATATTTCTAGATTACATTAATAAGGAGATGACTTCATTCAATCATTCCACAGATAGTTACTGAATATTGACACTAGGTAAGAATAATAAATGTTGTGAATAAAATCAACTTGATAGAAGTGTTGGAAACTGAAGGTGTCTGGCTTCTTTAGAGCAAGTCTTTGGAGATGGTCTCTCTAAGCATTTGACATTAGAACTGAGAAACACATGATGAGAAGGCACCTGTCATGACAAATTGTGAGGGAAAAGCATTCCCAAGAGAGGGACACAGCAAATGCAAAGGTCCTGTGGTAGAAGCAAATTCAACACATTCTAGGAACAAACAAGCAAACAAAAAAAAAATGGGGCGAGTGTATCTGGAGCACTACCAGCCATGTAGGGAAGAATTCAAAACTGGCCTTCTAAAAATGGCAGGGCTACCAGCAATGCTTTCATATCAGAACAGCATATCACCAGGGCTGTGGCTTTGGTGACTCCGGAATGTCTCTTTCTGATAGAATGCTTGGAATGCTCTTTCTCTTCTGGCCTGGCCCTGCCTGTCCTCAGCTATGAGACTCATCTTTCATCATGTACTTCCAAAGCTCAACAACCCCCAAGGAAGCAATTTGGCAGAATGTTCAAAGAACCTTAAAGATGTTCATGCCCTTTGATTCAGTGATTCCCCATCTAGCGATCCAGCCAAAGGAAATAATCATAAATATGGAAGAAGACTATTACACAAAGAAGCTCATCCCAGCATGATTTATAATAATGAAAAATGCTAGTAAATCAAGTATTCAACCATAGGGGAAAGATTAAGTAAATTAACGTACATCTCCTAGATGTGGGCATTAAAAACCATGCTCCTGACGGACTGAAATAACATCAGGAAATGCTTGTGTTATAATGGTAAGATTAAAAAGCAGGCTATAAAATAGTATATATGTAATTTCTACAAAATTACATGCAAGGAAACTACTGACAGTAATCATTTCTTTAAGGAGAGATTATAGGTGATTTATTTTTCTCCTTTTCCATAATCCTTCTACTTCCTGTAATGAGCATTATTACTTTTAGGATGAAAAACAGACTTTGTCTCCTTAAAATAAAAAAGAAGCAATAGTTACCCTCTACCTTTAGGATCACAGACAAACACCTTAGCAAACATCCAATCTGGTCACAAATTACATTTGCTTTTTTAAAATTATGTTTTGACTCCCAAGGTCTCTTTTTTACCAGAATTCGATATCCCTGCTAACACAGATTTGCCTTCTCCCCCATATAACAATCCTTTCGGATGGTAGATATTTGGGTGCCTACTCTCTTCCTTCCCCGGGCCTAGGGAAGGGAAGAAGAGAGAAAGACCTACCCCAAACTCCATTTCCTTCCATCTGGCTAAGTCCTACCCATCTTTCAACACCCATCTTGAGCCACTCATTCTCCAGAAAGCCTTTCTTGATGAAGTCAGTCTAAATGACCTCCTTTTTCTAACAGTATATAGCATTTCCATGTCTGTCTGTACAGTTCACATTGCGGCTTGTTGAACACAACACCTGGTCTTACACTGCTCCTCAGGGCCCCCAGAAGACTCATCAGCTCCTGAGAGGTTTCCTGCCTTCCTGTAAGGACCATTCCATCTTGACCCCTAGCACAGAACCATTCTGTTCACCTCATGGGAGTCCATCAACATTCCACAAAGGAATAAACAATTGACGGCATTTGAACAAGTCTGACAGACAAAACATCTTTGGGAAAGTTGGCTCGCATCGAGCTCACGCCCAGTTCCTGATGGGGACGTCTTCCTTTGGAAGAACTCCTCATCCTTCACTCCCCCTATTTTCTTCCTCCATCCCACCACCGGCTATTACACAAAGAAGCTCATCCCAGCATGATTTATAATAATGAAAAATGCTAGTAAATCAAGTATTCAACCATAGGGGAAAGATTAAGTAAATTAACGTACATCTCCTAGATGTGGGCATTAAAAACCATGCTCCTGACGGACTGAAATAACATCAGGAAATGCTTGTGTTATAATGGTAAGATTAAAAAGCAGGCTATAAAATAGTATATATGTAATTTCTACAAAATTACATGCAAGGAAACTACTGACAGTAATCATTTCTTTAAGGAGAGATTATAGGTGATTTATTTTTCTCCTTTTCCATAATCCTTCTACTTCCTGTAATGAGCATTATTACTTTTAGGATGAAAAACAGACTTTGTCTCCTTAAAATAAAAAAGAAGCAATAGTTACCCTCTACCTTTAGGATCACAGACAAACACCTTAGCAAACATCCAATCTGGTCACAAATTACATTTGCTTTTTTAAAATTATGTTTTGACTCCCAAGGTCTCTTTTTTACCAGAATTCGATATCCCTGCTAACACAGATTTGCCTTCTCCCCCATATAACAATCCTTTCGGATGGTAGATATTTGGGTGCCTACTCTCTTCCTTCCCCGGGCCTAGGGAAGGGAAGAAGAGAGAAAGACCTACCCAATCTCCATTTACTTCCATCTGGCTAAGTCCTACCCATCTTTCAACACCCATCTTGAGCCACTCATTCTCCAGAAAGCCTTTCTTGATGAAGTCAGTCTAAATGACCTCCTTTTTCTAACAGTATATAGCATTTCCATGTCTGTCTGTACAGTTCACATTGCGGCTTGTTGAACACAACACCTGGTCTTACACTGCTCCTCAGGGCCCCCAGAAGACTCATCAGCTCCTGAGAGGTTTCCTGCCTTCCTGTAAGGACCATTCCATCTTGACCCCTAGCACAGAACCATTCTGTTCACCTCATGGGAGTCCATCAACATTCCACAAAGGAATAAACAATTGACGGCATTTGAACAAGTCTGACAGACAAAACATCTTTGGGAAAGTTGGCTCGCATCGAGCTCACGCCCAGTTCCTGATGGGGACGTCTTCCTTTGGAAGAACTCCTCATCCTTCACTCCCCCTATTTTCTTCCTCCATCCCACCACCGGCACTCACTATCTCCACCCCAAAATAATTCAAAACCAGGGCTGGCAACATCAGAGGGACATTTACACATAAACCCCCACAAGTGACTCAAGAAAGGACCCTTTTGTTTGCCTCCCCAGAAGCCCCCATAAAATTTTTTAATGAACCTAAGGTTAAGGGAGAGAAATCATAACTCACCCCACAGAAGAGTTTTTGGTGGAGGCAGATGTGCCCTGGTTCTGGGCATATCCACACCTCAGGGCACAAGGCACTGTGGTGGGAAACCTCTCATCTCCCTACACAAGCAAAGAGAGGCTAACTCTGCTCTGTGCTCCCATAGTGCTCACCTTGGAGGGTCCCTCACATCCTGTGGGGGAGTTACTGCTTTGTTTGCATCTATGAGCTCCCTGAAGGACCAAGCTGAGTCAGTCTTGCCTTCGTTTACTCAGCACCCACATTGCCTGTTTGTGGAGGGAGTGAATGAATGAATTATAAAGACCTCAGGAAACTCAGAAGAGTTTCCAAATATGGACTTCCAAAATAAAATGACTGGTTTATGCCCTGTATTAGTTTCCTAGGGCCGATGAAACAAATTACCACCAACTCAGTGACTTAGAACAATACAAATGTGTTCTCCCATGGTTGTGGGGGCTGGAAACTTAAAATAGCTTGGGCCATAAAGAAGGTTGAGTGCTGAAGAATTGATGCTTTCAAACTGCTGCTGGAGAAAACTCTTGAGAGTCCCTTGGACTGCAAGGAGATCAAACTAATTAATCCTGAGGGAAATCAATCCTGAATATGCATTGGAAGGACTGATGCTGAAGCTCCAAAACTTTGGCCACCTAATGCCAAGATCCGACTCATTGGAAAAGACCCTGATGCTGAGAAAGACTGAGGGCAGGAGGAGAACAGGCCAATTGTGGATGAGATAGTTGGATGGAATCACCAATTCAATGGACGTGAACTTGGGCATACTTAGGGAGACTGGCATACTGTAGTCCATGGAGCTACAAAGAGTTGGACATGACTTAGTGAATGAATAACAATAACAAACTTAAAATCAAGGATTTTGCAAGGTCGTTCTCCCTCCAAAGGCTCCAGAGAAGAATGCTCCCTTGCCTCTTCCAGCTCCTGGTGGCTCCACTTTATCCTTGACTTGTAGCTGCATTAGTCTAATCTGCCTCTGGCTTCCTGTGGCCTTAGCTTTTCTCTGTGTGTCTATCTCCTATGTGTCTCTTATAAGGATACTTGTCATTGGATTTAGGACCACTCAGATAATCCAGAATGGTCTCATCTTGATGTTCTTAACTAAATCTAATTACTCAATATGTAACTTAATTACTAAATTACATATGTGAAGTCCCTCTCTCTAAATGAGGTCACATTCATGAGTTCCCAATATTAGGAGAGTACTGTATATATTTTTTATGCTATTCAACCCAATAAATGCTCTTTTTAAAGCTTTTATGTATTTATTTCTTTTTTTAAGTCTTTACTGAGTTTGTTACAATGTTTCATTTTATGTTTTGATTTTTTTTTTTTTTTTGGCCATGAGACATGTGGAACCTTAGCTCCCCAACAAGGGATCGAACCCTTGCCCTGTGAATTGGAAGTGTGGAATCTTAACCACCAGACCACCACCAGGGAAAGTCCCCTATATTTATTTATTTTTGTCTCACCACTCAGCATGCAGGATCTTAGTTCCCTGAACAGTGATCAAACCCATGTCCTCTGCAGTGAAAGTTCAAGGTTTTAACCACTGAACCACCAGGGAAGTTCTAATAAATGCTCTTTTTCATGGTAGAGACATATCTTATGGCCATCTACCCTAACACCTAACATAGGGTCAGTTTTTAAATTGAGATGGACGGCTATCCTGCCACTGCCCACATCTAAGATATTGAGTTGGCACCTGCTAGCAAAAGGTGGTTGAAAAAGATTTCTCCCAAATGATAATAGCATCTCTCGGGAACTTTTCTCCCAGGTCCAAAGACTGATGCTCCTGGATCACATACATACTATCCCTCCATTATTTTTCTGCTAACTTAAAATACTGAAACATCCATTTGCATAGAGGGTACATGATTTTACACAGAAATCTTAGTGCACTACCTATACCAAAGGGTTTAATCTATGTTTATTGTGGGATCATATCAATTTAATTCAATTCCACAAAACTTTGATAATGTTTTTGTTTGTTTTTGACCATGTGCCTGGATTTTCTGAATAAAATGTTCCCTCTCCTAGGCAAACAGTCTTCGAGCTGTCATCTAGTGAATCTGACACTTTTCTTAAAGTCAGACAACACATGCCCATCTTCCACAATGTGACTAACACTTCAGGTTAATAGGCCCACAGATAGAGCTCTATAAGGATACTTGTCATTGGATTTAGGACCACTCAGATAATCCAGAATGGTCTCATCTTGATGTTCTTAACTAAATCTAATTACTCAATATGTAACTTAATTACTAAATTACATATGTGAAGTCCCTCTCTCTAAATGAGGTCACATTCATGAGTTCCCAATATTAGGAGAGTACTGTATATATTTTTTATGCTATTCAACCCAATAAATGCTCTTTTTAAAGCTTTTATGTATTTATTTCTTTTTTTAAGTCTTTACTGAGTTTGTTACAATGTTTCATTTTATGTTTTGATTTTTTTTTTTTTTTTGGCCATGAGACATGTGGAACCTTAGCTCCCCAACAAGGGATCGAACCCTTGCCCTGTGAATTGGAAGTGTGGAATCTTAACCACCAGACCACCACCAGGGAAAGTCCCCTATATTTATTTATTTTTGTCTCACCACTCAGCATGCAGGATCTTAGTTCCCTGAACAGTGATCAAACCCATGTCCTCTGCAGTGAAAGTTCAAGGTTTTAACCACTGAACCACCAGGGAAGTTCTAATAAATGCTCTTTTTCATGGTAGAGACATATCTTATGGCCATCTACCCTAACACCTAACATAGGGTCAGTTTTTAAATTGAGATGGACGGCTATCCTGCCACTGCCCACATCTAAGATATTGAGTTGGCACCTGCTAGCAAAAGGTGGTTGAAAAAGATTTCTCCCAAATGATAATAGCATCTCTCGGGAACTTTTCTCCCAGGTCCAAAGACTGATGCTCCTGGATCACATACATACTATCCCTCCATTATTTTTCTGCTAACTTAAAATACTGAAACATCCATTTGCATAGAGGGTACATGATTTTACACAGAAATCTTAGTGCACTACCTATACCAAAGGGTTTAATCTATGTTTATTGTGGGATCATATCAATTTAATTCAATTCCACAAAACTTTGATAATGTTTTTGTTTGTTTTTGACCATGTGCCTGGATTTTCTGAATAAAATGTTCCCTCTCCTAGGCAAACAGTCTTCGAGCTGTCATCTAGTGAATCTGACACTTTTCTTAAAGTCAGACAACACATGCCCATCTTCCACAATGTGACTAACACTTCAGGTTAATAGGCCCACAGATAGAGCTGTAGGTTTCTTATAAATGGTGTTATTAGGGAGCAAGCTTGCCAAAGGGCAGTACGTGTATAGAACCGAAGGACATAGGCATCCCCACAAGGCTTGAGTGTCACTTGCCAATGTGCGAGCAGTGGGCATTCGGGGCTCAATCTGACACACCCCACAAATGCAGCTATTTTGGTAGCTTGAATCCCCATGTCATGTCAGTAAAGGACAGAACAAACTCAAGTTAACCTTAGTTACCTCCTTGGGCTCTGCTCTTTGGGAAGGAGTCAGTCAGGCAGACAGCTGCCACTTCAAATTCCACTCCCCAGGAACAATGCACTTTATTTTTGGAAAGAGGATAAAACAAAGGAGAAGAGAGCAATGCCGACAAATATACATTTGCTTTTCTATTTATGCAAAGCCCCGGCCCCTCCATCACCTCAGTTACCAGTTGTTTAGAGCAGCCATTGAATATATAGACTTGTAAATAGTCCCTGGCCTGCACCCCTGCAGAAAGTAATACAGCTCAGCTTCAGGATGGTACATCCCCCTGCTGTAAAGAGCGACGTAAATAACAGAATTATTTCCATGACAGACTGTTGGCCCACGTGGTTGTGATTAATGCTCCTAAATGACAAATACTTCCTCTGGATCCTGTCTATGTATAAGAGTCACTCTCTGCAGCAGTGGCATTTGAATTACGGGCTCTTCATTACACAAGACAAAAGAGGAGAGAAAGAAAAACTGCCCTCTCATTCTGTTTCCATCATTTTCTCTCTATACGCACTACTTTCCATGCAGTTTCAATCATCGTAATCATGCTCACTAAAGCATGACCCCACATGAAAAGCCCACTGCTGTGATAAAAAGAAAGGACAGCAAAAAAGAGACAGAGACAGACAGAGAGAGAGGAAGGAAGGAGAGAAAGAAGGAAGGCATGGGGCAGGAGAGTGAGAGATAGGCAACAAAGGCAAAGAAAAATTTCAAAACAATTACATAGGAGCAAGGCCTGTGTTTGCTTTGCTCTCTACTACATCTCCATAACCTGGCACAGCCTAGTAGCTCTGGCACATAGGAGGCCCCTGTTGCTGTTCCATTGCTCAATTGTGTCTCACCATTTGAAACCCCATGGACTGCAACACTCCAGGCTTCCTTTTCCTTCCCCATCTCCCAGAGTTTTCTCAAACTTTTGTCCATTGAGTCGATGATGCCATCCAACCATCTCATCCTCTGTCACACTCTTCTCAATCTTTTCCGGCATCAGGGTCTTTTCCAATGAGTCGATTCTTGGCATCAGGTGGCCAAAGTACTTAAGCTCCAGCTTCACCATCAGTCCTTCCAATGAATATTTAGGGCTGATTTCCTTTAGGATTGAGTGGTTTGATCTCCATGCTGTTCAAGGGATTCTCAAGAATCTTCTCCAGGGGCTTCCCCTGGTGGCCAAGTGGGTAGGATTGAGTGGGGTTTGATCTCCATGCTGTGCAAGGGATTGCTCAGAATATCATTTGCTTTTCTATTTATGCAAAGCCCGGCCTCCATCACCTCAGTTACCAGTTGTTTAGAGCAGCCATTGAATATATAGACTTGTAAATAGTCCCTGGCCTGCACCCCTGCAGAAAGTAATACAGCTCAGCTTCAGGATGGTACATCCCCCTGCTGTAAAGAGCGACGTAAATAACAGAATTATTTCCATGACAGACTGTTGGCCCACGTGGTTGTGATTAATGCTCCTAAATGACAAATACTTCCTCTGGATCCTGTCTATGTATAAGAGTCACTCTCTGCAGCAGTGGCATTTGAATTACGGGCTCTTCATTACACAAGACAAAAGAGGAGAGAAAGAAAAACTGCCCTCTCATTCTGTTTCCATCATTTTCTCTCTATACGCACTACTTTCCATGCAGTTTCAATCATCGTAATCATGCTCACTAAAGCATGACCCCACATGAAAAGCCCACTGCTGTGATAAAAAGAAAGGACAGCAAAAAAGAGACAGAGACAGACAGAGAGAGAGGAAGGAAGGAGAGAAAGAAGGAAGGCATGGGGCAGGAGAGTGAGAGATAGGCAACAAAGGCAAAGAAAAATTTCAAAACAATTACATAGGAGCAAGGCCTGTGTTTGCTTTGCTCTCTACTACATCTCCATAACCTGGCACAGCCTAGTAGCTCTGGCACATAGGAGGCCCCTGTTGCTGTTCCATTGCTCAATTGTGTCTCACCATTTGAAACCCCATGGACTGCAACACTCCAGGCTTCCTTTTCCTTCCCCATCTCCCAGAGTTTTCTCAAACTTTTGTCCATTGAGTCGATGATGCCATCCAACCATCTCATCCTCTGTCACACTCTTCTCAATCTTTTCCGGCATCAGGGTCTTTTCCAATGAGTCGATTCTTGGCATCAGGTGGCCAAAGTACTTAAGCTCCAGCTTCACCATCAGTCCTTCCAATGAATATTTAGGGCTGATTTCCTTTAGGATTGAGTGGTTTGATCTCCATGCTGTTCAAGGGATTCTCAAGAATCTTCTCCAGGGGCTTCCCCTGGTGGCCAAGTGGGTAAGGACACCACCTTGCAGTGCAAGGGGCGCCGGTTCGATCCCTGGCCTGGGAAGATCCCACGTGCCGTGGAGCGGCTGGACCGATGTGTCCAATTACCGAGCCGGAGCTCTGGAGCGCATGCGCCCAGAGCCAGCGCTCTGCAACGACAGACGCCACCGCGACGGGAGGCCCACAGGAGCCAAAAAACAAAGATGGATGAAAATAGAGAAATGAAAGACGAATAGAAGTGGCCCGCTGGCTCCCCTCCCTCCTCAACCCGACCCCCACCCAAAATAAATAAATAAATCTTTAAAAAATAAAAAAAGAATCTTCTCCAGCACCACAGTTCAAAAGCATCAATACTTTGGCACTCAGCCTTCTTTATGGTCCAACTCTCACATCTGTATATGACTACTGAAAAAAATCATAGCTTTGTAAATAGGCCCTTAATTAAGTACTTAATGAATAATTAGAATAAGTGCAAACATTGTCTAACTATTGAAGGGAGCCTTGTTCAAAACCATCTGTATGATAGTTTCCTCCTTCCGTTTTGGTCATCTTGTGACTTAACTTGCTTCCTCTTAGAGAAAGGATTGAAGACTGATATTTAAGGAACCCTACTACCATGAGCCAAGTATTTTGATTTGATATCTCATGTAAAGCTACACAATAGTTATCCTATTTGATAAATGGTACATATATATTTTAAAAGGTTAGGTAATTTGCCCATAGTAAGACAACTGATGGGTGGAGGGATGGGAATATAAACACAAGCCTGGCTGACTACAGAACCAGGAAAATGTAACTACCGCTTCTGAGGAGATTATCAAAGTATATCAGCTGCATCCTTAACATCAGCTTCTAAGACGGGACTGAGATTTACTAAGTCTCACTAGAACTGAATTTGGCCATGATACATCCATTGGCTACATGGAAGAAATTTTCACAATGAGATCTTAGTTGCAATGCATAATACTCAGAGGTCATTTTTTTTTTAAAGACACTAGCTCCATTCAATTTACTCTCTGTGAGGTTCTAAAGAAGGATTGCTGAGAAATTTAGAATCACTCAAATGTGGAATATGAAAAACAAATAAAATCCCAAATAAATGAACGAACCAACCCAAATCAAACCAAACCAAATCAAAACAAATATATAGATACAGAGAACAGAGTATTGGTTACCAGAGGGGAAGAGGCAGGGGAAGTGTAAAAAGAGTAAAGGAAATCAACTCTGCGATGACAGATGAAAACTAAATTTGGGGCAGTGAACCTGCTATAGCACATACAGAGGTTGAAATACCATGCTGTACACTTGAAACTCATGTAGTGTCATAAATTGTTGCTATATCAATTCAAAGACAAATTTTAAAAAAGGAATTAGAATCACATACTTATTTATTGTTTATTGATTATCTTTCCTTCCAGCTTATGAGCAATGGTAAGAAGAGATTATATCAGTCCTACTCACTATTATAAACCTGACCGCCAGAACTATATGATGGTATTCCATGTTTAACGAGTGATAGTGAGGGTAATGAACTCCCCATTTGGTAGACTTCTGCAGTTCTAGACTGGGACTCCAGGCAGTCTGGGATATGAAACTGGGACTTTGGGGAATCCAAATCACAGTCCTGTCAAACAACTAGAGAAAATGGATTCAGAATATGGAGAATCATTCTCTCCCACTCATTTATATTTCACATTCCTCCCCCACACAAAGCCCCAAATCAGATGGCAAGTAGCATTTACTCAAAATCCAGGCCCTTTTTAATTCCAGGCAAGCATCCCCTAATTTCCTGAACACTGCATATGGTGGCTCCTAACAGCAGCAAACTGTGAAAGAGACTTGATCTACCCTAAGGACTGAGTCTTCAGAGGTTTGGGACCCTGAGTCAACATCATTTAGCTCTCAGAAGTGGAGAGAAGCAAAAGGAACCCAGGCTTTCTTTGGCTTATGGCCTGTTCAAACTGGAAGAAACTTACATGTCCTTCTCATTTGTCACCTGAGAAACTGGACCCAAAACCATCCATCTCGTTAGCAGGAGAGCCCAGACTTGAACTCAAGTCTTCTGACAGCCTCTAATCTAAAACTATTTTACCCACCTACTGCCCCCAACTCAGGTAGCTGTGTAGCTAGAGGGCCAACACATATGAAGACGGAACCGACAGCAAAGTCACTATCTTCATGAACTGTCTGGTCCCTGAGATTCTTAGCTAAGTAAAGGACAAGGAGAAGCATACATGTGCCCTCTGAGCCCTTCAGGAACCTGTATGTCAGGCCAAGGAGGGCAGAGAAGGGAGTATTTTGAGTGACGTCTGAGCTGGGAGTGGTAGAGCTCTGGAAGAACATGAAGAGTAGGAGGCCGAAGAAGTAACAGTACAGGCATGGAGTCAAAACCATGGGTTTGAATCCTGAGCTGGCTAACTCGCTAGTTCTACAACTTCGACAAGCTACTTAAGCTCTCCGAGTCTCAGTTTTGCCCTCCATAAAATGTGGATCATAGGATTATTGTCATCACTTAAGGAAACCATGAATGCAGACCATCTAGAAGTCTTGGCATATAGACAAGACTTGATCAGCCTTACATCATCCCTTCTCCATCAGTCTAGGAAACAGAAAGAGTGGATTCGTTTATGTGTAAATGATAGGGAAATGGCAGGTGGGTAATAACACTGTTTCATTCACCATGACTGTGGTACAGGACCAAAGTAAGACTTTTAAAATGTCATATTTTCAGCAATGAAATCATGGCTCTCTCCTAAGGGAAATCGACCTACTGACTACCCCCAGAGAAAAGAAAGTTTCAGGCAGCATACATGGAGCTATATGAAACCCACCAAACACATCTCCCTAAAAGTTGGTTGGACCACAACAGAATTTCTCAAAAAACGTTCCCAATCCAGCACAGATTACCATAGACTGTCATGAAAGAACACCTGAGTCAACTAGATTTTTTCTCTCTAAAAGTTAAACTGAGAAATACCAGGAGAATAAAGCATTTAGAAGCTGAAAACAAAAGATCATGAAACAGGCATAAACCAGAGAGATTGTAACATGTCATGAACAAAACAAAGTTGTAAGAGTCAGAAACTAGGAAGTCAAAAAATATAAAGAGCAGAGGCTGAGGAAATCAGGCAGCAGGAAGAGGAAAACAGCCATGAAGAAGAGATGAGTCATGAAAACGATGGAACACCGCAGTCACGATCCATACACTCCTGAGGCCAACATTCCTGGAACCACCCAGGATTCCAAATGACTTTACAATTCCACTTTCGGTCTCTGTGTGGCCCAGATTCTGTTGGAGTTCTTGATCTTCCCAAGGCCAACTGAATAACTTTCCCTGAGTTCCCACACACATATAACCTTAAGATGAACTTATGAATAATTTGAATGAATCTTTGTTCTTTTTTTCACCCAAACAAGTCTGATTAAGTCAGCCTACTTGCTATAGTTGACATATAACTTGGTTTTCCTGGGATAAGTTCAACTTCATGAATTTTCCTTAATTCTTTAAACAGGATTCATTGCAACTATTAAAAAATATATGATTTAAATTTCATACTTATGACTTTTTCTGCAAAAAAAGGTTACAAATAAGAACGACCTGGTTTTGGATTTAGTAATATGGTCATCTTAATGATGTACCAGGCAACTGACCAGGCTCTTTGAGACAAGAAAGTAGGGTGGGAGGGTGTAGAACTAACTCTCCCTCCCTCCGCTCTAGAGTGTTTTCAGTTGTTATTTCAACAGAACTCTGCCCCAAATCCTAAAGAAGAATGAATGATGAAGCTCCATAAGGGTAGATACCATGTTTGCCATATTCATTATATATCACCATACTAGGCACCAAGCCTGGAACTGAAACAACACTCTAAAGAACAACTGAAAAAAAAGAAAAGAAGGAAGAAAGAAAGTGAAGGAAGGAAGTGTAGAAGGGAAGAGGGCAAAAGCCATGAAGTGTGCTTCTCAGATCTCCTGTTACCAAGTGCCTAATTAACTGATGGTTCCAGTAGCTGAGCTCTGAGTGTGCACCAAGACCATGTACCCCAACAGTGCTCTCAGCCAAAGAGTAAGCATGACCAGGGAATTAAGGTCACAGTTCCTGTGGAATGAGGGACCCCTTCGATGTGGCTCAAGGACTCCTCGCTGACCTGGCTTAAACTCTTTTAGAACTACAGTGCTATCTAAGACTACCTATCCAAGCTTTCTTCCTCTCTCCTTCACAGGTGTCAGACTTGCATCAGGATCTAATAACTCTCCCAACCTCCTTTGGACTCCTCCCTTTTTCCCCTCACCATGCAGGAAGAGGAAAACAGCCATGAAGAAGAGATGAGTCATGAAAACGATGGAACACCGCAGTCACGATCCATACACTCCTGAGGCCAACATTCCTGGAACCACCCAGGATTCCAAATGACTTTACAATTCCACTTTCGGTCTCTGTGTGGCCCAGATTCTGTTGGAGTTCTTGATCTTCCCAAGGCCAACTGAATAACTTTCCCTGAGTTCCCACACACATATAACCTTAAGATGAACTTATGAATAATTTGAATGAATCTTTGTTCTTTTTTTCACCCAAACAAGTCTGATTAAGTCAGCCTACTTGCTATAGTTGACATATAACTTGGTTTTCCTGGGATAAGTTCAACTTCATGAATTTTCCTTAATTCTTTAAACAGGATTCATTGCAACTATTAAAAAATATATGATTTAAATTTCATACTTATGACTTTTTCTGCAAAAAAAGGTTACAAATAAGAACGACCTGGTTTTGGATTTAGTAATATGGTCATCTTAATGATGTACCAGGCAACTGACCAGGCTCTTTGAGACAAGAAAGTAGGGTGGGAGGGTGTAGAACTAACTCTCCCTCCCTCCGCTCTAGAGTGTTTTCAGTTGTTATTTCAACAGAACTCTGCCCCAAATCCTAAAGAAGAATGAATGATGAAGCTCCATAAGGGTAGATACCATGTTTGCCATATTCATTATATATCACCATACTAGGCACCAAGCCTGGAACTGAAACAACACTCTAAAGAACAACTGAAAAAAAAGAAAAGAAGGAAGAAAGAAAGTGAAGGAAGGAAGTGTAGAAGGGAAGAGGGCAAAAGCCATGAAGTGTGCTTCTCAGATCTCCTGTTACCAAGTGCCTAATTAACTGATGGTTCCAGTAGCTGAGCTCTGAGTGTGCACCAAGACCATGTACCCCAACAGTGCTCTCAGCCAAAGAGTAAGCATGACCAGGGAATTAAGGTCACAGTTCCTGTGGAATGAGGGACCCCTTCGATGTGGCTCAAGGACTCCTCGCTGACCTGGCTTAAACTCTTTTAGAACTACAGTGCTATCTAAGACTACCTATCCAAGCTTTCTTCCTCTCTCCTTCACAGGTGTCAGACTTGCATCAGGATCTAATAACTCTCCCAACCTCCTTTGGACTCCTCCCTTTTTTCCCCTCACCATCGTCTTAGCATCTACATCTCAGAGAACCTAACCAATGTAGGGAGGGAGGAAATAAGACAGAGAGGGAGGATGTAGAGCTTGACTAAGTTTATAACTAGTCCTTCTCAAAAGGTCTTGACCTTGGAATTATGAAACAGGTTTTTGAGTTCTGTCCCAGTGGTACAACTAAAGTTATGACCTGTTTGACACATACACCCAGATTCACCCTCTGCCTTGTTCTGTGTCCAGGGAAGCTGACTCCTACGACTTGTGTTGCTAGTTTTTTTTCACTGGCTGTCTTCAGGTTGGATTTGGCCATTGAGAGGCACCAGTACAAGACTGGAGGTCAGAGAGAGAGAGTGAGCAGGAGACTTCTTCATTGCCCCTCCCTGCTTCAGGACTGTGTTTCTGCCAGTAACTGCATTCCCTCATGAATAGAAAATGACTTCTACCAAGTGACTGCCTTTCTGTTGTTCCAGCTGAGATTTCAGCAACTGTTTGATAGGAGAATTTAGCTTACTGTTAGATTGACTTCATTGATGGTCAATCAATGGCCTCCCCATGTTCATCTTTTGCTCTGTAACTTCATAATCTTCTTTCACTCTGATTCAGGTCTTGGCCATATGGTTTGCTTTGGCCAATAGGGAAAGAAAATGGTATTAAAACACACACACACACACACACACTTGAATGTTTCTACTTCCTCTTTTGCTTCTTCGCTATCATCATGAAACAGTGATAGCTTCACAAGATGATTGGGTTAAATTGCTGGAGAATTATTTTAAAGCCCAGGCTTCCAGCTCAGGCTTCCAATACCAATCTAGAGCCCACCAATCTCGAAACTTGAATGCTTAACCAAGCTCAGAGGAGCTACCCAGCAGGCCCACAGCTGATGAAACATAGGAGTGAGCCCAGCAGAGATCATAAGAACCATCTTGTAAACCCTAGATTCATGAGCAATAATAAATATTTCTTATTTTAAGCCACTGAGTTTTGGGGTCATTTTTTATACCGTATCATTGTGACAGTAGATAACAGATACAGTGTCTTAGTTGGTTTTCATTCAGGGAAGAAGTCTGGCCTGCCCAGTCAGACTTGCTTCAGGAGAGAAAGAAAGGGAACTTGGGGGAGGGGGATTTGACAGGGACTCCTTGTAAGGACAAGTTGAAGGTCTCTCAGTGAATGACTAACAATCAAAGGAACTGGTTTAGAATGACTTTCTTGGCTCAAACCATATCTAAGTCAAGTGTTACAAGCCTAAGAAAGTCACCATGAAGGGAAAAATAAGACTATAACATTGAGACTATCAGACAAACGAGATTGGAATTTCATCAGTTTCAGAAAATTCCATCAGTGTAAGAGCAAGATCCAGGGCATTAAGGGGATTGGTAAGAAAAGATGGAGTGTGCCTACTGAGGATTTAAAATATATATACCCATGGAAGGTCAACACTCTGAGGAGGAAATAAAGCCATGGAATTGAGAAGGCCAGCAGAATTGGATCCAGAGAAAGATTTAGAGCAGATCCAGACGTAGCCATGAGCAACTGGAATGGTTGTACCTGCCTGTGAATCAGAGAAGATGTGGAGATTTGCCGGTATTCTCTCTCCCCCAGAGATGGTAATCACAATCTATAAGAATCACTGGGCAGTACGCTTAGAAAAATGAGGCTCAGAAGGAAGTCACCGCTAAATATCAAGAGAGACCACCTAGGCTTCTGACCCAAAGGCACATGTTCAGGTTCTCTTTTGCTTCATAGCACACAACCCCCAAATACAGTGTTTTAAAACAGCACCAATTAATTTTATCTCACAGATTATATCTCAGGAATTTGGCCAGAGCACAGCTGACTGGTTATTCTGTTCCACATAATGTCAATGAAAGAAGCTTGGTGGTACTCGACTAGCAGACTTACGGGACACGGCTTCACTCTCACATCTAACACCTGTGCAGGTATGGCCAGAAGGCTAGGCTGGGCACAGTAGTATTAAGGGTCATTAAATATCTAACATGACTGCTTGGGGCCCCACAAGAGTGTTTTCCTAGAGGCCCAGCCCAAGGTTTCAAGGCTTCATATGATCAAGCGCTCAAGAAGCAAGGATTTGCAGCTACCTTTAAGTTACCTCGCCATGATGTAACAAACGGTCTCCCAAGTTGGTTTTAATATTCCAGAAGGTGCACACAATGACCCCTAGAACTGCAAGAGAATATTAGTGTTTCAATGTATGCTTCTTTTTTTTTCTCTTTTTTTTTGGCCACTTCTATTGGTCTTTCATTTATCTATTTTCATCCATCTTTGTTCTTTGGCCCATGTGGGTCTCCCATCACAGGGGCCTCTCTCGCTGCAGAGCACTGGCTCTGGGCACATGCGCTCCAGAGATCTGGCTAGGTGGTTGGACACATGTTTCCAGTCGCTCCATGGCACGTGGGATCTTCCCAGGCCAGGGTTCAAACTGGCGCCCCTTGCACTGCAAGGCAGTGTCCTTACCCACTGGACCACCAAGGAAACCCTATTTTCTTTTAAAAACAAATTAATTAAGCTTTGTGACTACTAATATCTAGGTTTGCAGTGCAGCTTTTTGGTCCATAGGTTGCAGGTCATAGCACAGAGAGCACTGAGGCTTATGCAGGAGTCTCACAAGACAGAGGCTGACAGTGAGGGTGTTCACACTTGCTTTCTTGATTTCACTATGTCCTACAGCTGACCTGTGCCTGGTTAAGTAGAGTGATGTTTTCTGTTACTGCTATAGGCTAAACATTTGTGCCCTACCCCCTTCTAGATTCCTATGTTTAACTCCTAATCCCCAATGTGATAGTATTTGGAGATGGGGCCTTTGGGAGGTGATTAGGCCATGAGGGAACTGGCCATGAGGGCAACCTCATGAGGGCACATGAGGAAACAGCAAGAAATCAGCAGTCCTGAAACCAGGACAATCTTCAGAAGATGCCTAGGCAGGCAACAGGATTATAGATGTTCAGTCTCGAGAACTCTGAAGAAAATTCTATGATTAGGAGTTACTAGTTTCTGTGCTATTTTCTTATAGCAGCCTGATCAGACCATGATGATTACCAAATTTCAACCAAACTCATCTTTACAAAAATGAACAAATGTCTTAAATGAACTCTTGCAGGGCTTCCCTGGTGGTCCAGTGGGTAAAGAGTCTGCCTTGCTGTTCAAGGGGCACCAGTTCGATCCCTGGCACAGAAACATCCTATATGCTGCAGAGCGGCTGGACCAGTGTGTCTAATTACAAGCTGGTGCTCTGGAGCACATGCAGCTGGAGCCAGTGCTCTGCAACAAGAGAGACCACTGTGATGGGAGGCCCACACAGGCCAAAGAGTTAAGATGGACAAAAATAAATAAATGAAGGACCAATAAAGAGGCCAAAATTTTTTTAAAAAAAGTTCTAAAAAAAGAACTCTTGCAAAGAATATGAACAGAGGATAATACTAATAGTGCCAGGACAAGTTGACCAATAAGAAAATGATACTCTCATTTTTCTTCTAGAAGGGACTACCCATTGGTGGTATCACCAAATATGGCAAGAAGATTCTCAAAAAATCAAACTGTGAAGAAGACTGTTTCCAAAATGCATGACTATAAATCTCTTTTCATTTAAAACAAATTAATTAAGCTTTGTGACTACTAATATCTGGGTTGAGGTTTTGTTAGGCACATAGCACAGAGAGCACTGAGGCTTATGCAGGAGTCTCACAAGACAGAGGCTGACAGTGAGGGTGTTCACACTTGCTTTCTTGATTTCACTATGTCCTACAGCTGACCTGTGCCTGGTTAAGTAGAGTGATGTTTTCTGTTACTGCTATAGGCTAAACATTTGTGCCCTACCCCCTTCTAGATTCCTATGTTTAACTCCTAATCCCCAATGTGATAGTATTTGGAGATGGGGCCTTTGGGAGGTGATTAGGCCATGAGGGAACTGGCCATGAGGGCAACCTCATGAGGGCACATGAGGAAACAGCAAGAAATCAGCAGTCCTGAAACCAGGACAATCTTCAGAAGATGCCTAGGCAGGCAACAGGATTATAGATGTTCAGTCTCGAGAACTCTGAAGAAAATTCTATGATTAGGAGTTACTAGTTTCTGTGCTATTTTCTTATAGCAGCCTGATCAGACCATGATGATTACCAAATTTCAACCAAACTCATCTTTACAAAAATGAACAAATGTCTTAAATGAACTCTTGCAGGGCTTCCCTGGTGGTCCAGTGGGTAAAGAGTCTGCCTTGCTGTTCAAGGGGCACCAGTTCGATCCCTGGCACAGAAACATCCTATATGCTGCAGAGCGGCTGGACCAGTGTGTCTAATTACAAGCTGGTGCTCTGGAGCACATGCAGCTGGAGCCAGTGCTCTGCAACAAGAGAGACCACTGTGATGGGAGGCCCACACAGGCCAAAGAGTTAAGATGGACAAAAATAAATAAATGAAGGACCAATAAAGAGGCCAAAATTTTTTTAAAAAAAGTTCTAAAAAAAGAACTCTTGCAAAGAATATGAACAGAGGATAATACTAATAGTGCCAGGACAAGTTGACCAATAAGAAAATGATACTCTCATTTTTCTTCTAGTAGGGACTATCCATTGGTTGTATCATCAAATATGGCAAGAAGATTCTCAAAAAATCAAACTGTGAAGAAGACTGTTTCCAAAATGCATGACTATAAATCTCTTTTCATTTACAGTTAATTAACCTCACCCCAAAGGCATGTTGGTTGATGTGTATTTAGCTAGTACAGTTAGCAAGACATTTAAAACACTGGTCATTTATTCTATTCAATTTCCTACTTCTGAATATATTTTAATTGCATATTATACTTGTATGGTAGCTATATATATGTATACACGTGTGTTGTTGTTGTTGTTCAGTGGTTAAGTCGTGTCTAACCCTTTTGTGACTCCATGGAGTGTAGTCTGCCAAGCTTCTCTGCCCATGGGATTTCCCAGGCAAGAATACTAGAGTGGGTTACCATTCCTTCTGCAGGGGGATCTTCTGTACCCAGGGACGGAATTCATGTCTCCTGCATTGGTAGGCAGATTCTTTACCACTGAGCCACCAGGAAAGTCTCATACATGCATATAGATATGCATATGTATACATAATTTATAAATACAAAGTAAATATACAAATATTGTGAGTGCCTCATCTAAACCATTTTACAAGTAAGAAGCATGATTAAAAATCTGTGAAAGCCAATGCTGAAACGAGCAGGAAGATGATAAAGTCGGTGGCCAAAGGGAATGGAGTAAATGCAGAGTGAGCAGGTGAACGGTGGTGGGCCTGGAAAGATCATCTCCCAAGAAGCGACTCAGAAGCTCCAGTGAGTGTCTGTAGCTCCTGACTGGTCACCAGTTTGGCCTCATCCCCTCATCACCTGGTCATGTGTTACCATGATTTCTAACTGGCCTCACCCCCAGTTCATCCAGCCTGAACCCCAGAATAAGAGCTCCAGGCCACTGCTCAACCCCATCCTACCAGCATGCACTGCCACATGGCTGCTGCCTCATCTGGGAGGTCTGTCCTGAGCTCCCTCAGCTTCTGGGTCAGCAGGATTCCTCCACACTCACAGACACCCAGGTCTTCCATCCTAGCACAGGACTCTAATCCTAGCACTATATGAATCCCACTGCATCTTCTTCGTCACTGTGTGTTTTTCCAACTAAGTGCTGAGATCCTTGAGGGCAGAGATCTCACCCTATTCATTATAATAGCCCAGGGCTGGTCCAGGCAGACCTGGCATGTAGCAGGCATTCAATATCCGTGTGTGGAATCAACAAATGGGACTACGTAGAGATGAGACTGAGGCATGATATTTGTAAAACAATTGCCATGATCATTACCTGGTTCCTCTCTGCTCCCAGTCAGAAACACACTTTTATTTGTCCAGGGCTGAGCCACAGGCAACTTGTTTTAGGCAAGACTCTTTTAGTAACAACTCAAATGAGTTGAGGATTAAAAAAGAAGAGCCAGGGGATGATAGTGACCCATTTAACCAGGAAATCGAAGGAGGAACCTGACTCCAAGCACACCTAGCTACAGGAATTCAAGCGTAATCCTCAGAACTTTCTTTCTCACTCTCTTTCCCCATCACTTAGTGCTATCGCTTTCTGTGTATGGCCTCATTCTCACCTACTCTACAAATTAATCTTTCCCAGGGTATAAAAAAGATTCCCACCAGCTATTCTCCATTCATGCCTTTAGTTCCCTCACCTAAAAGGCAAGCGAGCTTCTCCTCCAGATACAGAGTCCAAGGGAAAAAGAAAACAAAAAGTCCCAAAGAAGGATTCTGATGGGTCTCTGTGCCCAAGAGCATCAGACTCCTTGTGACCCCATGGGCTGTAGCCTGCCAGGATCCTCTGTCTGTGGAATTTTCCAGGCAAGAATAGTGGAGTGGGTTGCCATTTCCTACTCCAGGAAATCTTCACCCAGAGATCAAACCTGAGTCTCTTGCTACTTCTGCACTGGAAGGTGGATTCTTTACCACTGAACCACCTGCAAAGTCCTTCTGAGGGGTTTAGCTATTGTGAAGTGTCCATTCGCACAAGAAAAAATGGAGTTCTGTGATTGGTAAATCAAGACTATGCTCCATCTCTGTATCCAAGGGCATGAGAGACAGTGCTGATCTGTCCTACCAAGTCACATGATTGGGAACTGGGAGCAAGGTCTTAAAGGAGGAGGTGGGGGGTTTCTGGACAGCCAGAAAAAAATAATAACAACAGATGTCTTCTCCAAAGTGCTCTGGAAAGTGCCCTGCATAAGAATCCCCATTGCTCCCTGGAAAATTCAGGCCCGATCTTTGAGCTAAGAGGAAAAAAAACCCTTGTGACAAATCACTTTCTCCCTCTGCCTGCCCATGGCCCTCTTCAAAGGAGATTCTGTTTCTCTTATTCACGTCCTACCAAAATGACGCTGGGTGGTCAGACTTTCAAACCCCCCTCAGAGCCTGCAGCCAGACCCTAACAAGCAAGCCCAGGCCCCACCCTCAGCCCAAGAAGCCTCTTAGCACAGGGCCTCGGTTAGCTACAGCAGGCTGTGCTGTGCCAACCCCAATCAAACCCAGGCCAGGGGGCCACTCTGAAGGCCAGCAGCACACTTCTTTGGGAGCTGTCTCTTGCCAAAGTGTTATCGTCGGGCCTCTGTTCTCAAGCGCTTCGAGGCTGAAGACTGGTCTCAGCCTGCCTTTGACAGCCGGGCTCCGAGCCTGGCGGAGGGCTGCGGATCAACGGCACTTTGTCAGCCCAACAGGCACACCTTCTAGAAGCCGGAGTGCACACTGAACGGGGCGTCTACAGAGCTCCTGGCCCCGGCAGGCCCTCTGCGTGTTTGGGTAAAGAAATATGCAGCTTGAGCTGTGGTCATCGCTGCCTGAGCCGCTGAGCTGCAATCAACATCAACACCGCAAGGACACAATATTTTCTCCCGATTTACAACACGTTCATTTATTTTGGAATTTCTGTGCCAGCTGAGGCTACAGGGCGGTGACAGTGGAAAACTTGTCCTGGGGCCAAGCAAAAGAGAGAGCTGCAACTGAGCTCCTGTTCTGAAAAGGGTGCTCGAAAGCAGCGAAAAGCAAGCAAAGCAGAGAGGGTGACCTTCACCAGACAGGAGCCCATGGGCCACACTCCTTTGGAGGTCCGCTGTTACTCCTACCAGGGGCTCTGCAAAGGGGCTTCTGGAACCGGGTTCCTAAGCAATTACTGATACCCTTGGGGCATTCGTTATGCAATATGATCTCCTCTCTTTCTCTCCCAAAGATCCCTGGGGAGTCAGAGATCAGGGGCCTTCGAAGCCAAACCCTTACCCTTCAAAAGCTTTATTGTAGACAAAAATCCTTGTGACAACATGCGTGCTAAGTTGCTTCAGTTGTGTCTGACTCTTTCTGGCCCTATGGACTGTAGCCTGCCAGGCTCCTCTGTCCATGGGATTTTCCAGGCAAGAATACTGGTGTGGGTTCCCATGTCCGCCTTCGGAGGGACCTTCCCAACCTAGGGATCAAATCTAAGTCTCTTAGGTCTCCTGCATTGGAGGCAGGTTCTTTACCGCTAGCGCCACCTGGGAAGCCGGTAAAACACCATAGGAAAGTGGAAAAGGTTTGGAGGTAAGAAAGACTTGAGTTTGAGTGGCTCAAACAGCTACTTACTGAGTATCTCTGGGCAGTTTCTTTACCTCTTCTAGTTTCCATCTCCACATCTGCTTTTGGAAGTGTTATCGCGGGCCTCTGTTCTCAAGCGCTTCGAGGCTGAAGACTGGTCTCAGCCTGCCTTTGACAGCCGGGCTCCGAGCCTGGCGGAGGGCTGCGGATCAACGGCACTTTGTCAGCCCAACAGGCACACCTTCTAGAAGCCGGAGTGCACACTGAACGGGGCGTCTACAGAGCTCCTGGCCCCGGCAGGCCCTCTGCGTGTTTGGGTAAAGAAATATGCAGCTTGAGCTGTGGTCATCGCTGCCTGAGCCGCTGAGCTGCAATCAACATCAACACCGCAAGGACACAATATTTTCTCCCGATTTACAACACGTTCATTTATTTTGGAATTTCTGTGCCAGCTGAGGCTACAGGGCGGTGACAGTGGAAAACTTGTCCTGGGGCCAAGCAAAAGAGAGAGCTGCAACTGAGCTCCTGTTCTGAAAAGGGTGCTCGAAAGCAGCGAAAAGCAAGCAAAGCAGAGAGGGTGACCTTCACCAGACAGGAGCCCATGGGCCACACTCCTTTGGAGGTCCGCTGTTACTCCTACCAGGGGCTCTGCAAAGGGGCTTCTGGAACCGGGTTCCTAAGCAATTACTGATACCCTTGGGGCATTCGTTATGCAATATGATCTCCTCTCTTTCTCTCCCAAAGATCCCTGGGGAGTCAGAGATCAGGGGCCTTCGAAGCCAAACCCTTACCCTTCAAAAGCTTTATTGTAGACAAAAATCCTTGTGACAACATGCGTGCTAAGTTGCTTCAGTTGTGTCTGACTCTTTCTGGCCCTATGGACTGTAGCCTGCCAGGCTCCTCTGTCCATGGGATTTTCCAGGCAAGAATACTGGTGTGGGTTCCCATGTCCGCCTTCGGAGGGACCTTCCCAACCTAGGGATCAAATCTAAGTCTCTTAGGTCTCCTGCATTGGAGGCAGGTTCTTTACCGCTAGCGCCACCTGGGAAGCCGGTAAAACACCATAGGAAAGTGGAAAAGGTTTGGAGGTAAGAAAGACTTGAGTTTGAGTGGCTCAAACAGCTACTTACTGAGTATCTCTGGGCAGTTTCTTTACCTCTTCTAGTTTCCATCTCCACATCTGTTTTTAAATATCTAAGCTGCAAAGTTTTCATGGGAAACAGGGTAATTGATTGAAGTCCATAGCACAATGACCAGCTCTTTCTGGGCACTCCCTACGTGACAGTTCCAACCCCTTTGTCTTTCTGGTTTCTATCGGCTCATCTAGATGCATCCAACTCGGGTTTACAGTGCACCTGTAAAATATTCTAGGATGTTCCCAGAATGGAAAGACGATTTGTTTGGGGACTGAGAACTTCTCCAGATTGGTGGATGGTCCAAGAAAGGAGCCATGATGAAGGGGATGGACCCTACTATGGCACATGGTGACCACTTTCTCAAACATAGAGGCCCTCGGAGGGGCCTGCTCCCGTTATTGTCACAAAAGTCCTTCACAGAGAGGTCAGTGTGTCCCAGGCTCAGGTAGGCAGTTACAGCTGATATCTAGAGCTACCTTCCACAGAGAGCCTGTTTTTTCAGGGATATAACAGACTCCTCAACTCCTCAACTTAGGGAAAGGAACCCTAAGTGCCCCATTTTCATCCTACCAAGAGAAAACTGACACCTGGAAAGGGAAAGTGAGGACTCAAAGTGTCACGACTAATAGGAAGCAGGGCAGGCATCTAGAACCAAGTCTGGTTCACTTTGATTATCCTCTTATAAAATAATGAATTGTAGCCAAGGTAATCCTCATTATTTAAGGCTGATTGTTCAGTCACTAAATTGTGTCTGGCTCTTTGAAACCTCATGATCCTCATGAACCAGGCTCCTCTGTCCTCCACTATCTCCCGGAGCTCAAATTCATGTCCACTGAGTTGGGGATGACATCTAACCACTTCATCCTCTGCCATCACCAGGGTCTTTTCCAATGAGTCGACTCGTGGCATCAGGTGGTCAAAGTATTGGAGCTTCAGCTTCAGCATCAGTCCTTCCAATGAATATTCAGGGTTGCTTTCCTTTAGGATTGCCTGGTTTGATTTCCTTGAGGACCTTACTGAAAAGTATCTCTGAGGCAGTTCTTAAAACACTAAAAAAAACTTTGAGTGGCTCAAACAGCTACTTACTCAGTATCTCTGGGCAGTTTCTTTACCTCTTCTAGTTTCCATCTCCACATCTGTTTTTAAATATCTAAGCTGCAAAGTTTTCATGGGAAACAGGGTAATTGATTGAAGTCCATAGCACAATGACCAGCTCTTTCTGGGCACTCCCTACGTGACAGTTCCAACCCCTTTGTCTTTCTGGTTTCTATCGGCTCATCTAGATGCATCCAACTCGGGTTTACAGTGCACCTGTAAAATATTCTAGGATGTTCCCAGAATGGAAAGACGATTTGTTTGGGGACTGAGAACTTCTCCAGATTGGTGGATGGTCCAAGAAAGGAGCCATGATGAAGGGGATGGACCCTACTATGGCACATGGTGACCACTTTCTCAAACATAGAGGCCCTCGGAGGGGCCTGCTCCCGTTATTGTCACAAAAGTCCTTCACAGAGAGGTCAGTGTGTCCCAGGCTCAGGTAGGCAGTTACAGCTGATATCTAGAGCTACCTTCCACAGAGAGCCTGTTTTTTCAGGGATATAACAGACTCCTCAACTCCTCAACTTAGGGAAAGGAACCCTAAGTGCCCCATTTTCATCCTACCAAGAGAAAACTGACACCTGGAAAGGGAAAGTGAGGACTCAAAGTGTCACGACTAATAGGAAGCAGGGCAGGCATCTAGAACCAAGTCTGGTTCACTTTGATTATCCTCTTATAAAATAATGAATTGTAGCCAAGGTAATCCTCATTATTTAAGGCTGATTGTTCAGTCACTAAATTGTGTCTGGCTCTTTGAAACCTCATGATCCTCATGAACCAGGCTCCTCTGTCCTCCACTATCTCCCGGAGCTCAAATTCATGTCCACTGAGTTGGGGATGACATCTAACCACTTCATCCTCTGCCATCACCAGGGTCTTTTCCAATGAGTCGACTCGTGGCATCAGGTGGTCAAAGTATTGGAGCTTCAGCTTCAGCATCAGTCCTTCCAATGAATATTCAGGGTTGCTTTCCTTTAGGATTGCCTGGTTTGATTTCCTTGCAGTTCAATTCACAGTACTCATGTTCTATGAAGGTACATGAATATTGAAGACTGAACCCCAGCTCCTGGTGAAATGCACTGTTAGATTCCTGTGAGCCTCTTTTCTGTCAATCCATCAATCCATTTACAGGTGTTTCTGTTTAAATACATTTTATTTAATATATGTTGTTGACTTATTAACTATGCCCAACAGCACTATAACTCAGAACCAAACAAAGCGTATTTAATACATGTTATTTTTTCCATACAGTACATCACAGCCTTCTTGAGCTTAGGAGGATGAGACACCACTTCATCATCTCACTCTTAGGGGTCATTTTCAGAAAAATCAACAACAAAGACAAGATGCAAAATGTGGTACTAAATAGACCACAGAAAGTATACACTGAAAGCTGAAAGAAAAGGCAAAGTATCATCGCATGTGACCTCCACTAGAACATACAACCCACTCGTCGGCTGCTGTGTATGCCCACGGATGACTGCAAACGTGCTGTACGTATTGACCTGGGAGTTACAAATAGATGTTAGCAAGTGCGTGAATTTGCCAATATAGGATCTACACATACTGAGCATCAGCTGTAATTTATCATCCCTATCAAAACATTTTTTGAGTGAGAAGAGTTGCGACTACCACATATACCAGGAGAGCATGGGTAAACTAGAACTATCCTGAGAAAACCAAGATGCATGGTCACCCTGATTTTAGCCTTTGAGGCCCCCTCGAGAACCTGATGAAAACCATGAGCACACATCTTGTTTGCAGACAATTCCAATGATTATCCTCTTATAAAATAATGAATTGTAGCCAAGGTAATCCTCATTATTTAAGGCTGATTGTTCAGTCACTAAATTGTGTCTGGCTCTTTGAAACCTCATGATCCTCATGAACCAGGCTCCTCTGTCCTCCACTATCTCCCGGAGCTCAAATTCATGTCCACTGAGTTGGGGATGACATCTAACCACTTCATCCTCTGCCATCACCAGGGTCTTTTCCAATGAGTCGACTCGTGGCATCAGGTGGTCAAAGTATTGGAGCTTCAGCTTCAGCATCAGTCCTTCCAATGAATATTCAGGGTTGCTTTCCTTTAGGATTGCCTGGTTTGATTTCCTTGCAGTTCAATTCACAGTACTCATGTTCTATGAAGGTACATGAATATTGAAGACTGAACCCCAGCTCCTGGTGAAATGCACTGTTAGATTCCTGTGAGCCTCTTTTCTGTCAATCCATCAATCCATTTACAGGTGTTTCTGTTTAAATACATTTTATTTAATATATGTTGTTGACTTATTAACTATGCCCAACAGCACTATAACTCAGAACCAAACAAAGCGTATTTAATACATGTTATTTTTTCCATACAGTACATCACAGCCTTCTTGAGCTTAGGAGGATGAGACACCACTTCATCATCTCACTCTTAGGGGTCATTTTCAGAAAAATCAACAACAAAGACAAGATGCAAAATGTGGTACTAAATAGACCACAGAAAGTATACACTGAAAGCTGAAAGAAAAGGCAAAGTATCATCGCATGTGACCTCCACTAGAACATACAACCCACTCGTCGGCTGCTGTGTATGCCCACGGATGACTGCAAACGTGCTGTACGTATTGACCTGGGAGTTACAAATAGATGTTAGCAAGTGCGTGAATTTGCCAATATAGGATCTACACATACTGAGCATCAGCTGTAATTTATCATCCCTATCAAAACATTTTTTTTGAGTGAGAAGAGTTGCGACTACCACATATACCAGGAGAGCATGGGTAAACTAGAACTATCCTGAGAAAACCAAGATGCATGGTCACCCTGATTTTAGCCTTTGAGGCCCCCTCGAGAACCTGATGAAAACCATGAGCACACATCTTGTTTGCAGACAATTCCAAGAAATTCACAGACCCCAGGGGTCTTTGGGTTACACAAAGAGCAATTGAAAACAAAAATATGCAAACCATAACCTGGTAAAAGTATGCCTAAAACTTGAGGCTAAAATAATGATGGGATGAGTTTAGGCAGAGGGACCCCCTCTGGGACCCTAGGCATTCACAGACAAAGTCACTGTTGATACACACTTGTCTACCCGGGCCACTGCCTCCTTGTCATAGATACAAGTTCATTCCAACTTTGAATTCGCACACCATGAATCTGGGCAGGGAAAGGAATGCAAACAAGTCATGGGGGATCTTGAAATCTTGAAATGGGTGTGCTCAAAGACTTCACTACCCACTATCCCTCTGCCAAATGTCCCATCTTCAGCACTCATGCAGAGGGCCAAGCATGGAGAAAGTCTGCAGCAGAAGAGGGACCCACCAGGAAATCGTTTGGACTCACTTAGTAGAAAAACAAAAAAAGTTCTTCCACCCTCAGAGTCCCAGAACTAAGGACCACCAGAATGTTAACTGACACCCCTACCACCCAACGCCTCACGCTCACAGAGGAAAAAATGGGAACCATGGTCACTGGTGGGAGCCGTAAATAGTTCTGAGAATTTACAATTCCAGTGTGATGGCTTAAAGCCTTGCTGGTCGATGGGGCCGGGAGCTGCTATCTTTAATCCTGTGTCCCACTCCTACCCTCATTGCTCACTTCCTCACTTGGAAGAGTGCAACTGCCCAGATGTGTGTTTCCCATTAACTTCGCTGGCTCTAGTCTGGAATAAAGGGGACGTTTTCATGCCAAATTAAAAACGACTTGGAAATGTGCATTGTGTTGGGAGAATTGGCCTTTTGAAAGGGGTATAAAAACTAGGGAAGCTGATTTCATCACCCTGCCTGCAGACAGGCCATCAAAGCATCCCCTTCCTGTGAAACAGGCAGGCCACCTCTGCTCTTTCCCCTTTACAGACCGTGTTAGCATCTCCCTTATTCCCAAAACCCAAAGTGTTTTAACCGAGTGAGAAGAGTTGCGACTACCACATATACCAGGAGAGCATGGGTAAACTGAACTATCCTGAGAAAACCAAGATGCATGGTCACCCTGATTTTAGCCTTTGAGGCCCCCTCGAGAACCTGATGAAAACCATGAGCACACATCTTGTTTGCAGACAATTCCAAGAAATTCACAGACCCCAGGGTCTTTGGGTTACAAAGAGCAATTGAAAAAAAAAATATGCAAACCATAACCTGGTAAAAGTATGCCTAAAACTTGAGGCTAAAATAATGATGGGATGAGTTTAGGCAGAGGGACCCCTCTGGGACCCTAGGCATTCACAGACAAAGTCACTGTTGATACACACTTGTCTACCCGGGCCACTGCCTCCTTGTCATAGATACAAGTTCATTCCAACTTTGAATTCGCACACCATGAATCTGGGCAGGGAAAGGAATGCAAACAAGTCATGGGGGATCTTGAAATCTTGAAATGGGTGTGCTCAAAGACTTCACTACCCACTATCCCTCTGCCAAATGTCCCATCTTCAGCACTCATGCAGAGGGCCAAGCATGGAGAAAGTCTGCAGCAGAAGAGGGACCCACCAGGAAATCGTTTGGACTCACTTAGTAGAAAAACAAAAAAAGTTCTTCCACCCTCAGAGTCCCAGAACTAAGGACCACCAGAATGTTAACTGACACCCCTACCACCCAACGCCTCACGCTCACAGAGGAAAAAATGGGAACCATGGTCACTGGTGGGAGCCGTAAATAGTTCTGAGAATTTACAATTCCAGTGTGATGGCTTAAAGCCTTGCTGGTCGATGGGGCCGGGAGCTGCTATCTTTAATCCTGTGTCCCACTCCTACCCTCATTGCTCACTTCCTCACTTGGAAGAGTGCAACTGCCCAGATGTGTGTTTCCCATTAACTTCGCTGGCTCTAGTCTGGAATAAAGGGGACGTTTTCATGCCAAATTAAAAACGACTTGGAAATGTGCATTGTGTTGGGAGAATTGGCCTTTTGAAAGGGGTATAAAACTAGGGAAGCTGATTTCATCACCCTGCCTGCAGACAGGCCATCAAAGCATCCTTCCTGTGAAACAGGCAGGCCACCTCTGCTCTTTCCCCTTTACAGACCGTGTTAGCATCTCCCTTATTCACCCCCAGGGTGGGATAAAGCACCATGCAAAGGCTACGATCTTTAAACGGCCAGGCCCGAGTGCCCATTAAGCACATTAATAACATCCACCATCGTGAGTCTCACCAATATAATTTCTGATTTTAAGCTGGGTGTGAAACAAAGGGAAATCAGCTGAGCTTATCAACCAAGGAGACCTCCTTATGTTAAGAGAGATTGCAGAGGGTCATGGGGGAAAGGACAGGTAGTGGAGACTTCAGAACACTCTCCACCATTATTAGGTTACCTATTTCCCCTCCCCCTCAGGCGTGTCATTGGAGGAAATGGGCTGATCTAATCTGACCTTAAGAGAGGGGGGTGTTTACTATTTGGGGGGAGTGTTTACTATTTTTTTTTTAAATTTAGGTATAGTTGATTTATAATATGTTAGTTTCAAGTGTATGGCAAAGTGATTCAGTTATACATACACATATATGGAGATGTGTTTTTTCTGCCTATTCTCCCTTAAGGGTTATTAGAAAATATGGAGTGTAGTTCCTCACGCTAAACAGGAACCTCCTTATTGGTTATCTCTTTTATATACGGCAGTGTCTGTATGTTAACCCTAAATGCCTAATTTATCCCTCACTCCTTTACCCGTTTTGTAACCGTAAGTTTGTTTTCCATGTCTCTGGGTTTATTTCTGTTTTATAAATAAGTTCATTTGTACCTTTTTTTTTTTTTTCAGATTCCATATATAGGCACTATCACATGAAACTTGTCTTTCTCTGTCCGGCTTCCTTCATTTAGTATGATAATCTCTAGGTCCATCCATGATGTCTTTCCTTTTTTCTTTCTCATAACTTCGCTGGCTCCTAAGTCCCTTAACTGCCCAGATGTGTGTTTCCCATTAACTTCGCTGGCTCTAGTCTGGAATAAAGGGACGTTTTCATGCCAAATTAAAACGACTTGGAAATGTGCATTGTGTTGGGAGAATTGGCCTTTTGAAAGGGGTATAAAAACTAGGGAAGCTGATTTCATCACCCTGCCTGCAGACAGGCCATCAAAGCATCCCCTTCCTGTGAAACAGGCAGGCCACCTCTGCTCTTTCCCCTTTACAGACCGTGTTAGCATCTCCCTTATTCACCCCCAGGGTGGGATAAAGCACCATGCAAAGGCTACGATCTTTAAACGGCCAGGCCCGAGTGCCCATTAAGCACATTAATAACATCCACCATCGTGAGTCTCACCAATATAATTTCTGATTTTAAGCTGGGTGTGAAACAAAGGGAAATCAGCTGAGCTTATCAACCAAGGAGACCTCCTTATGTTAAGAGAGATTGCAGAGGGTCATGGGGGAAAGGACAGGTAGTGGAGACTTCAGAACACTCTCCACCATTATTAGGTTACCTATTTCCCCTCCCCCTCAGGCGTGTCATTGGAGGAAATGGGCTGATCTAATCTGACCTTAAGAGAGGGGGGTGTTTACTATTTGGGGGGAGTGTTTACTATTTTTTTTTTAAATTTAGGTATAGTTGATTTATAATATGTTAGTTTCAAGTGTATGGCAAAGTGATTCAGTTATACATACACATATATGGAGATGTGTTTTTTCTGCCTATTCTCCCTTAAGGGTTATTAGAAAATATGGAGTGTAGTTCCTCACGCTAAACAGGAACCTCCTTATTGGTTATCTCTTTTATATACGGCAGTGTCTGTATGTTAACCCTAAATGCCTAATTTATCCCTCACTCCTTTACCCGTTTTGTAACCGTAAGTTTGTTTTCCATGTCTCTGGGTTTATTTCTGTTTTATAAATAAGTTCATTTGTACCTTTTTTTTTTTTTTCAGATTCCATATATAGGCACTATCACATGAAACTTGTCTTTCTCTGTCCGGCTTCCTTCATTTAGTATGATAATCTCTAGGTCCATCCATGATGCTGCAAATGACATTATTTCATTCCTTTTTTAGGGCTGAATAATATCTATGTGTGTGCTAAGACGTTTCAGTCGTGTTTAGCTCTTTGCAACCCTATGGACTGTAGCCCACCAGGTTCCTCTGTCCATGAGATTCTCCAGGCAAGAATACTGGAGTGGGTTGCCATGCCTTCCGCCAGGGAATCCTCCCAACCCAGGGATCAAATCCTCCCACCTCTCTTGTGTCTCCTGCACTGGCAGGTAGGTTTTATATGTATATATATATCCTTTACTGGGGTCTCCCTGAATTACAGGCAGATTCTTTACCAACTGAGCTACCAGCTAGACAGCTTCTTTATCCATTCATCTGTCAATGGATATTGAATCAGTGATGTTAATGGTGAAATTCAGCTTGGAAGGGCAGGGTCCTCGTGCTACAGAAAGTTGTATAAAGTTTGATTTTTAAAAAGAGTAAATGATTTGAGAAATGAGTCTTGTGTTTTCATCTGTGCACAGTTGCCTGCTCTAATCTGTGTGTGTTGAGGGCCAGAGGTGGTGTCAGCGGAAGGGGATTTTAAAAATAATCAAGGCTGCCACTTCCTGAAGGATTGGGTTCCAGGCAATCCACATGTCTGAACTCATCTCCTCTCCACAGCTCTCCAAAATAAGTGTTACTGTATCCATTTCACAGATGAGAAAACTGAAGCTTAAAGAGCCCAAGCAGTTTATCCTGGGACCCACAGCTCTATGTGGACAAGCTGGAACGGAAACTAACGGTTTTTGGACTCAGCAAGGTGCACTCTTAGCCTCTCCTCTATTCTGTCTGATCTGATGTAAGAAAGTACGTGTGTGAAAAAGAGGGAGGGAGGCTAGAGAGAGATCTGTTTATTCACCACCTTGGAACAGAAGAAATTTTAGAAAAGCCTGACCTACCGGCCCAGGTCAGGAGGCCTTGGGCCTTAGAGCTGTGTGGGGTCAGAGGGGCCGAGCTGGCTGCCTCCTCCTCCCCTCCTCTTACAGGTCAGGCCACAGAACAGTCTGCCTGTCTCCTCCCTCGGCTTCCTCATTAGCTGGAATTGGGACCAATTTGTGGATGCCTTTAGTGCCCTTCGACAGTGTTTGAGTCATCTTCCCTGATGCTAAAGAAAAAAGAAAGGAGGAGCCAGCCATCCCCTAGGAGACTAAAGACATGGGGAGAGAAGATCCATTGATGGCTGGAGGCCAGAAGGAGGAGGCCACCATCCAGAGGTCATTCCTCATCTGGCTGTCTTCAACCTAACTCTTCCCCAGGGACCTCTCCCTTGTGAGATCATCTCCCACCACACACTTCAAAAGAAGGCTCAGTCGGGGCTTGGCCTTCACTCTTTTGAGATGTGTTAACTTAAGGGTCCCACACCCTTCTAGCTCCCTTGTTTTCCTAAGGTTCCAAGGGCAAAAAAAAAAAAGAAAGAAAAAAGAAAAAAACTCAGTAGGATTAGAGATAATGAAGAGGCTATATCTTTTTACATCAATCCTGATGATGGGTTCTATTTGCTTCCAAACTTGATAAATGCCCGAGGGCCTCTGACGCTGTTAACAAGAGTCAAATCAGGAAAGCTGGAGGGAATTAGCCTGAGGGATTCTGCCTGCTACAGGTGAAAGCGTTCTACTCGGACTGAGACTTAAACCAGGGGCCCAGACCTGATCAAACCCTGCTTGGGACTTAAATCCACATGGCTAGAACTCAATCCAGTCAAAACCCTGTCTGGGACTTGAACCCACTCAGCTGGGATTCAATCCAGCTACAACCCTGCCTGGGACTTGAGCCCATGTGGCTGAGGCTTAACCCCAGCCAAAATCCTGCTTGAGGTTTGAACCCACTTGGCGGGGGCTCAGATCTGATCAAACCCTACTTGGGACTTAAACCCACATGGCTAGGACTCAATCCAGCCAAACCTCGGTCTGGGACTTGAACTCAGGTAATCAGGACTCAGTCCTGGCCAAAAAACTCTGTCTGGGACTTGAACCCATGTGGCCAGGACTTAATCCAAGCCAAAACCCTAGTCTCGAGCAATCTTTGAATTAAAATCACTCACCCAACATCTGGACCCACTGAGGCTCAGGTTCTTTGTGTCTCAACGAAGAAGGAATTCAGCAAGAGGCAGAGTGATAGGCAAGAAGTGGACTTATTAGGATAGGACACTTGTAAGAGGGGCAGGCGGGAAAGCTCTGCTCTCCCATCGGGTGGGCAGCAATATATATATGCGAGGGTAGAAGACCGCCTTCTTCACGTAGACGTAACTGCAGACGTAAGGCATACGTCATTAGCTCCTCCTTCCCTAGCTCTTCTTTCATTAGCTATTTATACTTAGTCAAGCCCGCTTTATTGACTAAGGAGCAGCTTTCTTGAGTTATCGCTAATTTACTGGCCTCCCAACTTTCATAGGTTTTACCTTTCCACCTACAGTCCCCTACTAAGACTTTACAGCTACCTAGATATTCTATTCTACCCCTATCACAGGAAGGCAACTGCACCACATCTAGCTGTGGGACTCTGGGGAAGTCACCTCACCTCTCTGAGACACAGTTTCATGACATCTTATAAAAATGGAAGTGAAGGAAATGGTTAGAGGGGTTGGTAAGATGTAACACATCAAAAGGTTCCCTATTGTCATCATTAACATTCAAACAAAATGTTGTGAAGGATAATGACCTAAAATGCCTCACTGGGTCATAAACCTTCGAATAGTACTGTGTCCCATCATTTCATGTAAACCTCACAAGAGTTCTGAGACAGTTGCTATTCTCCCTTTTCTTCTTTTTACAAATTTTTATTGGCATATAGTTGATTTACAGTGTTGTGTTAGTTTCTGTTGTACAGCAAAGTGAATCAGTTATACATGTATTATGTATATATCCACTCTTTTTAAAGAATTTTTTTCTTTTATAGATCAGTATAGAGTAGAGTTCTCTGTGCTATACAGCAGGTTTTTATTGATTATCAATTTTTTTTATATAGTAGTGTCTATATATCAATCTCCCAATTTATTTCCCTCCTTCCCATTTTGTAACCATAAGTTTGTTTTCTACATCTGTGATTCTATTCCTGCTTTGTAAATAAGTTCATTTGTACCATTGTTTGTTTTAGAGTCCACATATACGTGATATCATGTGATATTTGTCTTTATCGGACTTACTTCACTCAACATGACAGTCTCTAGGTCCATTCATGCTGCTGCAAATAGCATTATTTCCTTCTTTTTATGGCTAAGTAATATTCCATTGTATATATGTACCACACTATCTTTATTCATTCATCTGCTGATGGATGCTTAGGTTGCTTCCATGTCCTCTGGCTTTGTAAACAGTGTTGCAATGAACATTGGGCGGGTCGGGAGGTGTATGTACCGTTTTGTGTTAGGGTTTCTCTGGTTATCTGCCCAGGAGTGGGACTTCTGAATCATATGGCCATTGTATTTTTAGTTTTGTTTTTAATTTATGTTTGGCTATTCTGGATTTTCACCGCTGCTATGGCTCTTCTCTAGTTGCAGGAAGTGGGGGCTCCTCTCTAGTTGAGGTGAGCAGGCTTCTTGTTGTGGCGACTTTTCTTGTTGTGGAACTCAGGCTCCAGGGCACACAGGCTTCAGTAGTTGTGGCGCATGGGATCTATAGTTGCGTCTCTGAGGCTCTAGAGCACAGGCTCCATCGTTGTGGCTCACGGCCCAGTTGCTCTGCAGCATGTGGGATCTAGCCTGATCAGGGGTCGAACCCATGTCTCCTGCATTGGCAAGCGAACTCTTCCACACTGAGCTACCCGGGAAACCCATATTTTTAGTTTTTTAAGGAACCTCCATACTGTTCTCCACGGTGGCTATACCAATTTACTTTCCCACTAGCAGTGTAAGATGGTTCCCTTTCCTCGCCATGTTCTCTAACATTTGGTATTTATAGGCTTTTAGATGGTGGCAATTCTGGACCAGAGCAAGGTGATACTTCATTGTTGCTTTGATTTGCACTTGTCTAATAATTAGTGATGTTGAGCACCCTTTCATGTGCTGGTATGGTCTCTTTTCTATAGATGGGAAAACTGAGGCTGAACTAAGTTAAGCACTTTGTCCAATATCCTAGAACAAAGTTCATGGCAAAGCTGGGATTAGAACACAATTATGTCTGGCTGCAATGATACATAATTATTCCTTATGTGGAAAAAAAAAAAATGAACGTGGGGGAGGGGTGAGTAATCAGTGTGAACTGTGCCATGAAGGGAGGGTTCAGACCTCAAGGGCAGAGGGAGTAAAACAGAATCCACTGACTGTGCATCTCCCATAAACAGAGCACAGTAGTATGCAGTGGTAGGCCTCAGTCCATTAAATCAGAGAGCAAAATGTAAGGGGCCAGCATGTGGACTCCAAGTCAAGGTCTAAGAGGAAACTCAGGCTGGGGTTGTAAGTGAGAGTACTACTCATGTTCCAGATGTCATAAGCTCCTGCTATGTCCAGCAAATAGAAAAGTCAACCTAATGGTCTTGGGCAGTTATATGCCCTTCTGTTAGCCTCTCCCAGCTGTATTAAGAAGCATCCCTAGAAACAACTCAGCACTCAGCACATTCCTCAGAAGTTCCTCTGAAGCCCAAAGAATCACGGTTTCAAAACTCAACCCAAGATTGAGAAGAATCCAGAGCACTCAGACGCCAGGGCTTCAGTCAGTTGCCATTTAATATCATGGTCCAAGCCACTTTCATGTCTGGACTGAAGCAGTTCTCTTCCCTGTCAGAGATCCATTGAATCTGCAGTCATCAAAAAGACACACCTTTTACAAAACACTTGCTCATACCCCACTGGAGCATGTTAAGTTCATAGCAATCCCGTTAGTTGGAAAAGTGTTAAAATTTTAAGAGTATATGATGTGCTTCCACTTGGCAGTTTGGAAAACTGAGACTCTTGGAATTCTAGGTAGTGATCTGTCCCAGGTGATGCAGGCAGTAACAAAAGGCAAAGACAGCGGCTTCTTTTGTTTAACATTTGGTATTTATAGGCTTTTAGATGGTGGCAATTCTGGACCAGAGCAAGGTGATACTTCATTGTTGCTTTGATTTGCACTTGTCTAATAATTAGTGATGTTGAGCACCCTTTCATGTGCTGGTATGGTCTCTTTTCTATAGATGGGAAAACTGAGGCTGAACTAAGTTAAGCACTTTGTCCAATATCCTAGAACAAAGTTCATGGCAAAGCTGGGATTAGAACACAATTATGTCTGGCTGCAATGATACATAATTATTCCTTATGTGGAAAAAAAAAAAATGAACGTGGGGGAGGGGTGAGTAATCAGTGTGAACTGTGCCATGAAGGGAGGGTTCAGACCTCAAGGGCAGAGGGAGTAAAACAGAATCCACTGACTGTGCATCTCCCATAAACAGAGCACAGTAGTATGCAGTGGTAGGCCTCAGTCCATTAAATCAGAGAGCAAAATGTAAGGGGCCAGCATGTGGACTCCAAGTCAAGGTCTAAGAGGAAACTCAGGCTGGGGTTGTAAGTGAGAGTACTACTCATGTTCCAGATGTCATAAGCTCCTGCTATGTCCAGCAAATAGAAAAGTCAACCTAATGGTCTTGGGCAGTTATATGCCCTTCTGTTAGCCTCTCCCAGCTGTATTAAGAAGCATCCCTAGAAACAACTCAGCACTCAGCACATTCCTCAGAAGTTCCTCTGAAGCCCAAAGAATCACGGTTTCAAAACTCAACCCAAGATTGAGAAGAATCCAGAGCACTCAGACGCCAGGGCTTCAGTCAGTTGCCATTTAATATCATGGTCCAAGCCACTTTCATGTCTGGACTGAAGCAGTTCTCTTCCCTGTCAGAGATCCATTGAATCTGCAGTCATCAAAAAGACACACCTTTTACAAAACACTTGCTCATACCCCACTGGAGCATGTTAAGTTCATAGCAATCCCGTTAGTTGGAAAAGTGTTAAAATTTTAAGAGTATATGATGTGCTTCCACTTGGCAGTTTGGAAAACTGAGACTCTTGGAATTCTAGGTAGTGATCTGTCCCAGGTGATGCAGGCAGTACAAGGCAAAGACCAGCGGCAGAGCCTTCCTCTCTAGTTTAGTGCCCTTTCTCCTAAAGAAGGCTCCTTGTTGCAGGCCTTTTTTTTTTTTTTCTCTTTAACTTCATGCCACGAGCTTTTTGTTAGTTATTTTCATTTTCATCTATCTTTATTCTTTGGCCTGTGTGGCCTCCCATCGCAGAGAGTGGCCTCTCTCACTGCAGAGCACCAGCTCTGGGCACATGCACTCCACAATGCTGGCTTACGTTGGACACACCAGTCCAGCCGCTCCACGGCACGTGGGATCTTCCTGGGCCAGGGATCGAACTGGTGCCCTCAGCACTGCAAGGCAGACTCTTTATGTACTGGACCACCAGGAAAGCCCTGCAGGCCTTTTTTAATGAAGCTCATTTTTGAAGTGTCTCCTGAAGGGTGATCTCCTGCACCATGTGTAACATTATCATTATCATTTCAGCTTGACTTTGGCTAGGCACAGTTGTTCACAGGAGACTTAATGTGCTGAATTCTTAGGACAGTCTGGGTTTGCTTTCCTCCCTCGGTGGTGGGACCATCACTGGTCAACTCCCACACTTAGCTTCAAAAAGAACAAAACACGTCCATTGTACTATGGATGGTTCAAGGACATTCCTCAGGTTGGTGTGCAAATTAAACATTTTTTGAGAAAAAATGCACAGTATCAAAACCATAAATGTATAGATCCTCAAAGCCAACAATTCACTTTTAGGAATCTCTACAAAAGAAATCACGGAGTAAGCAAAGACATGCATCAAAGCAGTTCCATCACAGTTTGCTTATAAAAAACAAAAAAATGGAGAAACCAAAATGTTCCTCGTTAGTCCAACGTTTTTAAATCATGATACATCCATGCTATGGAAGAGCATGCAGCCATTAAAAGAATGAACGACTCTGCTTTTTTGGGTCTAAAAGTTTTTTCTACACCTTTTACAAAACACTTGCTCATACCCCACTGGAGCATGTTAAGTTCATAGCAATCCCGTTAGTTGGAAAAGTGTTAAAATTTTAAGAGTATATGATGTGCTTCCACTTGGCAGTTTGGAAAACTGAGACTCTTGGAATTCTAGGTAGTGATCTGTCCCAGGTGATGCAGGCAGTACAAGGCAAAGACCAGCGGCAGAGCCTTCCTCTCTAGTTTAGTGCCCTTTCTCCTAAAGAAGGCTCCTTGTTGCAGGCCTTTTTTTTTTTTTTCTCTTTAACTTCATGCCACGAGCTTTTTGTTAGTTATTTTCATTTTCATCTATCTTTATTCTTTGGCCTGTGTGGCCTCCCATCGCAGAGAGTGGCCTCTCTCACTGCAGAGCACCAGCTCTGGGCACATGCACTCCACAATGCTGGCTTACGTTGGACACACCAGTCCAGCCGCTCCACGGCACGTGGGATCTTCCTGGGCCAGGGATCGAACTGGTGCCCTCAGCACTGCAAGGCAGACTCTTTATGTACTGGACCACCAGGAAAGCCCTGCAGGCCTTTTTTAATGAAGCTCATTTTTGAAGTGTCTCCTGAAGGGTGATCTCCTGCACCATGTGTAACATTATCATTATCATTTCAGCTTGACTTTGGCTAGGCACAGTTGTTCACAGGAGACTTAATGTGCTGAATTCTTAGGACAGTCTGGGTTTGCTTTCCTCCCTCGGTGGTGGGACCATCACTGGTCAACTCCCACACTTAGCTTCAAAAAGAACAAAACACGTCCATTGTACTATGGATGGTTCAAGGACATTCCTCAGGTTGGTGTGCAAATTAAACATTTTTTGAGAAAAAATGCACAGTATCAAAACCATAAATGTATAGATCCTCAAAGCCAACAATTCACTTTTAGGAATCTCTACAAAAGAAATCGTCACGGGAGTAAGCAGAGACATGCATCAAAGCAGTTCCATCACAGTTTGCTTATAAAAAACAAAAAAATGGAGAAAACCAAAATGTTCCTCGTTAGTCCAACGTTTTTTTTAAATCATGATACATCCATGCTATGGAAGAGCATGCAGCCATTAAAAAGAATGAACGACTCTGCTTGTACTGTCATGGATGTCTATCCATGTTGTTTAATAAATAAAGCAAGCTGAACACAACTTGAATAATAGGATAAAACACTTTTATTTTAAATACAAAAAAACAGGGAAAAACTCAGCTAGAGGCCCATTCCTTGGGCTTCAGATAGAGGGCAGGCTGCCCCTGGGCCTATGATTTCAGGAAAGAGGTGGGGAGGAGAAGGAGCCATGAGGGACTGCCCTTGACTCCTTTCTTCTGAACATCATTAAAATGTGATTTTGAAATTTCTTAATGATATCCTAAGAGGTCTATGCAAAGTACCAACAGTACAGATTGTACTATTACAAGCATGATTATCCTGCCCCACTGATTGAACTGCCCCACCTCTACACTTGTATGTATGAGTTTATATAATATACTGTACAACTATTGTGTATGTGTGTGTGTATATATATGTATATATATATATATATACCCCAGTGAGAGAATATATACCGTCAAACTATTAACACTGGCCACTCTAGGGAGGGATGTGGGACACTTTCATGTTTTTACTTTTTATACTTCTCGTTATTTTTTTAACAATATATTATTAGGTTGATTTTTATTTTAAAAACTTTAAAGGTTAAAAACTATTCATTTAGGCATAATCAAAGGAAATAAGAAAAAAAAATTAGATGCAGACATTGTTTTCAAGTTGGAGAAACTAAACTGGTCTTCTCACCATCCAAGCCTCACCAGAACAAACCCAATTACATACCCACATGGTATAGCAATGCCTTACAGAGCAGGTTAGTGGGCAGCGGGGTGGGGAATCAGACTATTTTGTTTACAGTCCGAGACAGTACCATGCTCATAACATGTATTATGTACAATGCTCATATTATACATTCTATAAAAAATTGCTGAATATGGAATGCACAGAGGAAAACTCAGAATATACACAGAAAGGCAATTTTACTTGATTTAAGCAATTGAGATGAGGAGCCCAAACTGTGACCAAACACCAATACTTTTGAGAGCAGCTAAGACTGGTCTATAATTAGCATATCAAAAAGAATGAACGACTCTGGGAAACTTTGTACCTGATACATCCATGCTATGGAAGAGCATGCAGCCATTAAAAGAATGAACGACTGCTTGTACTGTCATGGATGTCTATCCATGTTGTTTAATAAATAAAGCAAGCTGAACACAACTTGAATAATAGGATAAAACACTTTTATTTTAAATACAAATACAGGGAAAAACTCAGCTAGAGGCCCATTCCTTGGGCTTCAGATAGAGGGCAGGCTGCCCCTGGGCCTATGATTTCAGGAAAGAGGTGGGGAGGAGAAGGAGCCATGAGGGACTGCCCTTGACTCCTTTCTTCTGAACATCATTAAAATGTGATTTTGAAATTTCTTAATGATATCCTAAGAGGTCTATGCAAAGTACCAACAGTACAGATTGTACTATTACAAGCATGATTATCCTGCCCCACTGATTGAACTGCCCCACCTCTACACTTGTATGTATGAGTTTATATAATATACTGTACAACTATTGTGTATGTGTGTGTGTATATATATGTATATATATATATATATACCCCAGTGAGAGAATATATACCGTCAAACTATTAACACTGGCCACTCTAGGGAGGGATGTGGGACACTTTCATGTTTTTACTTTTTATACTTCTCGTTATTTTTTTAACAATATATTATTAGGTTGTTTTTTATTTTAAAAACTTTAAAGGTTAAAAACTATTCATTTAGGCATAATCAAAGGAAATAAGAAAAAAAAATTAGATGCAGACATTGTTTTCAAGTTGGAGAAACTAAACTGGTCTTCTCACCATCCAAGCCTCACCAGAACAAACCCAATTACATACCCACATGGTATAGCAATGCCTTACAGAGCAGGTTAGTGGGCAGCGGGGTGGGGAATCAGACTATTTTGTTTACAGTCCGAGACAGTACCATGCTCATAACATGTATTATGTACAATGCTCATATTATACATTCTATAAAAAATTGCTGAATATGGAATGCACAGAGGAAAACTCAGAATATACACAGAAAGGCAATTTTACTTGATTTAAGCAATTGAGATGAGGAGCCCAAACTGTGACCAAACACCAATACTTTTGAGAGCAGCTAAGACTGGTCTATAATTAGCATATCAAGTGTTTGCCTACCTGTAACCACTTCTAAATTGCTTGTACACATTTGCTCATCAAACATCTATTAAAGCCCCTAAAACCAGCCCTTGCCCCTAAGGGGCTTCAATCAAGCAGTGCAAGTGAACCTATAAATTCAGTGTTTGAAAATGCTGCTTATGAGCAGACATAGTCCTGGGCAGGGTTGTTATTCCAGTTTTGACTTCACCCATCACAACCAACTGTGTGACTTTCTCTGGCCTCTCACCCTCCTGAGCTGTCAAAATGGCAAGACTTGAGCCAGATATTGTCTCAAAATATACAATCTCATTATGCGCCTGAGAACAGATTCTCAGAAATCCAGGCGCTCTGGAGCCTCGCTCCAGACAGACCACAAAATGTCACTCTCAGGTTCCTTCAGCTCAAAACTGCTGATCCTAAGCCTGTTGAACTTCGTCCTTGCAATGTCCCCCGTGTCTTAAGACTGCCAGTCCCCCTTTCCTGAGGGTTTCAAAGTTCAGCCCAAACCAAATGAACACTGATCTCAAGTAAATAAGTTTTCCTGGAGGTTCATGGGAACCCTGTACAGGGTGAGTCTATGGCAAGGGTCAAGAGCACGGTCTTTAGACTTAGATCTGGTTCCAATCCCAGCTCCCTCACTTACCAGCAGCATGATCTTGATTGAGTTACTGAATCTCTCTCTGTCTCAATCTCCTTTTATATAAAACAGGCACAGGAAGAGTATCTCTATATTACATTCAGGGCCAGGCAAATCCTTAACACAACGCCCGGAGCAGGGTAGTTGTTGTAGAAACGGTAGTTCTTAATGAATGGGGAAAGATAAAGAGAACAGGTTTGCAGTGACAGGTTGGGAGATGTGAGGTGACTTTGGGAGCATCCTCTCAGGACCTGTGGTTACTATGTCCGCCATGGGTGGGTTGGGATCCAGGGGAAGGGAAGAGGCCGGTGAAGGGTGGCTAGCTTCCTCAGGCTGCCTGCTCCTCTGGTCACAGTATATTTCTCTCTTATCTCCAGGCTGATGCACAGCATCTCTTGTTCCCCAGGAACCAGGTGTGTCACAACAGTGAATCAAAATCAATACCGCCCTTGTGACCACCTCCCACCTGCACAGGACCGACTCAGACCCTCCCAAATCCCGAACCAAAGCTTGGCTGCTCCTTCAGGAAGGTTACTCCGGGGCAGGCCAAACAAGACGATTTCCCCGTAGTATTATAGCCTTGGGGTCCTGGGCTGACGATGGAAAGCGTGCAAAGGGATTATGATGGAGTCACCAATTCTAAATCCTGGGATCCTCCCAAACCCAAATTATCTGCTGACTGCTGCAGTGGTCTTACCCACTCTGACAATTCCGTGTGGCATCGACCTCAGCTTGCCAAGGAATGTCTGTGTTGAGAACCAGACAGCTTGGGAGAGTCCGTAAAGACAAGATCCTTTCACTTTGTTTTCATTTTCCCAAGCAGCTCAGATCTAACATGAAAAGTGCAATAAACGGGAGTATCCGTGTTCACTGAAAATCTCTCTCCCTTCCTCCTTCTTCCAGCTCCCTCGGTCTTGCAATTTAACTTTAATTGCCCTGTCAGCTCTAAAGGCTGCTAATTGACGCCTTTTATTCTGCGTTAAAACTCCTCTAGAAGAAAGGAGCTCGCGGCCCCCCCGAGCTGCGCGATCCGGCCGATTTGGCACGCCTGTCTCCCAGCGAATGAAGCTGGGTGCTGCGGCGCTGGGGGCAGGCGTGGGGGAGCCGCGGAGGCGGGGAGGGGGCTGGGCAAGGGTTGGAGCGTCTATTTTTAGTGAGGGTTTTATAGAGTGGATCCCTGTGGCTTGGCTCCACAGTGAAATATTGTCCTCGTCTCGATGACATAAACACAGGGCAACTCGGAGATCTTGGCGCCAGCCCTGGCCGGAGCCTGTGAATGGGCAGAACGGTGGGATGGGACTGAGCGAGAACCCTGCTGTAATTACAAATAAATCCGACCCGCCCCACCTCTGGCTCTCTCGGCTTCCTTAATACCGCAGGGAAGGGAAGAGGCCGGTGAAGGGTGGCTAGCTTCCTCAGGCTGCCTGCTCCTCTGGTCACAGTATATTTCTCTCTTATCTCCAGGCTGATGCACAGCATCTCTTGTTCCCCAGGAACCAGGTGTGTCACAACAGTGAATCAAAATCAATACCGCCCTTGTGACCACCTCCCACCTGCACAGGACCGACTCAGACCCTCCCAAATCCCGAACCAAAGCTTGGCTGCTCCTTCAGGAAGGTTACTCCGGGGCAGGCCAAACAAGACGATTTCCCCGTAGTATTATAGCCTTGGGGTCCTGGGCTGACGATGGAAAGCGTGCAAAGGGATTATGATGGAGTCACCAATTCTAAATCCTGGGATCCTCCCAAACCCAAATTATCTGCTGACTGCTGCAGTGGTCTTACCCACTCTGACAATTCCGTGTGGCATCGACCTCAGCTTGCCAAGGAATGTCTGTGTTGAGAACCAGACAGCTTGGGAGAGTCCGTAAAGACAAGATCCTTTCACTTTGTTTTCATTTTCCCAAGCAGCTCAGATCTAACATGAAAAGTGCAATAAACGGGAGTATCCGTGTTCACTGAAAATCTCTCTCCCTTCCTCCTTCTTCCAGCTCCCTCGGTCTTGCAATTTAACTTTAATTGCCCTGTCAGCTCTAAAGGCTGCTAATTGACGCCTTTTATTCTGCGTTAAAACTCCTCTAGAAGAAAGGAGCTCGCGGCCCCCCCGAGCTGCGCGATCCGGCCGATTTGGCACGCCTGTCTCCCAGCGAATGAAGCTGGGTGCTGCGGCGCTGGGGGCAGGCGTGGGGGAGCCGCGGAGGCGGGGAGGGGGCTGGGCAAGGGTTGGAGCGTCTATTTTTAGTGAGGGTTTTATAGAGTGGATCCCTGTGGCTTGGCTCCACAGTGAAATATTGTCCTCGTCTCGATGACATAAACACAGGGCAACTCGGAGATCTTGGCGCCAGCCCTGGCCGGAGCCTGTGAATGGGCAGAACGGTGGGATGGGACTGAGCGAGAACCCTGCTGTAATTACAAATAAATCCGACCCCCGCCCCCACCTCTGGCTCTCTCGGCTTCCTTAATACCGAAAAAAAAAAAAAAAAAAAAAAAAGCCTCTGCTTTTCTCTAAATAAGAGGAACCAAAGTTTCTGAAAGGTCTACCAAGAGGCAGCTAATGGCATAATGACTTGGGTAAGCTTTGCTTAAAAAGAAGGCATTTGAGAATTAATTAAACAGCCATGGCCATCAGAGACAGCCAGGCAAAGGGTGGGAGGCTCCTTGGCTCCTGGAGTAGATCCGCTGAGTTGCTGTCCTCTCAGATCACCCAGCATTCACACCCTGGAACTGATCAATTGGAACCAATTAGCACAGTCTCAATATGATTTTTTGGAAAGTCCCAGACCCGGCTGGATGAAGCTGTTGCTCCGGACTGCCTCAGACACGGAGCCACACTTTCCAAAGCCTATTTAAATATAGCCTTGCTTCCCTCCAAATGTAATCCCAACCCTCATTTTTATCCTTGGAAGCCTTGAGGGTAGGGCGGGGAAAGAGGAGGTGGGATTTTCATAGCCCCCAACCCCCACTCGCACAGGCCCCGTAAATAAATAAAAGATTACACCGAATTCCATTTGAAGTTGTCAGTCCCGGAATGGAACTTTTATCCCATTATGAATTTCATGGGTGAGACGTTCAGACTTTGACTGTGGTTGGCACCTCCATTGAAAGGCCCTAATTGCAGTTGTAGGAACTGCCTGCAGACACCACACTGCACACACCATCGCATTCCTCCAAAGAAAGACACATCCGCGAATGACTGCTGCGGCCCCGAGCTGCGCGATCCGGCCGATTTGGCACGCCTGTCTCCCAGCGAATGAAGCTGGGTGCTGCGGCGCTGGGGGCAGGCGTGGGGAGCCGCGGAGGCGGAGGGGCTGGGCAAGGGTTGGAGCGTCTATTTTTAGTGAGGGTTTTATAGAGTGGATCCCTGTGGCTTGGCTCCACAGTGAAATATTGTCCTCGTCTCGATGACATAAACACAGGGCAACTCGGAGATCTTGGCGCCAGCCCTGGCCGGAGCCTGTGAATGGGCAGAACGGTGGGATGGGACTGAGCGAGAACCCTGCTGTAATTACAAATAAATCCGACCCCCGCCCCCACCTCTGGCTCTCTCGGCTTCCTTAATACCGCTTAAAAAAAAGAAGCCTCTGCTTTTCTCTAAATAAGAGGAACCAAAGTTTCTGAAAGGTCTACCAAGAGGCAGCTAATGGCATAATGACTTGGGTAAGCTTTGCTTAAAAAGAAGGCATTTGAGAATTAATTAAACAGCCATGGCCATCAGAGACAGCCAGGCAAAGGGTGGGAGGCTCCTTGGCTCCTGGAGTAGATCCGCTGAGTTGCTGTCCTCTCAGATCACCCAGCATTCACACCCTGGAACTGATCAATTGGAACCAATTAGCACAGTCTCAATATGATTTTTTGGAAAGTCCCAGACCCGGCTGGATGAAGCTGTTGCTCCGGACTGCCTCAGACACGGAGCCACACTTTCCAAAGCCTATTTAAATATAGCCTTGCTTCCCTCCAAATGTAATCCCAACCCTCATTTTTATCCTTGGAAGCCTTGAGGGTAGGGCGGGGAAAGAGGAGGTGGGATTTTCATAGCCCCCAACCCCCACTCGCACAGGCCCCGTAAATAAATAAAAGATTACACCGAATTCCATTTGAAGTTGTCAGTCCCGGAATGGAACTTTTATCCCATTATGAATTTCATGGGTGAGACGTTCAGACTTTGACTGTGGTTGGCACCTCCATTGAAAGGCCCTAATTGCAGTTGTAGGAACTGCCTGCAGACACCACACTGCACACACCATCGCATTCCTCCAAAGAAAGACCATCCTATGAGAGCGGCCGGAGGCCTCCCCTCAAGGCAGCGGGACTGTCAAGGTTTCACTTAAACTTTAAACCAAAGTTGCCCTATCGAAGGGCCAGGTGCTAATTTGGGATTCTGAGGTGGGGCAGATTTGCCTTGGCTGACAGGGCTGTTACCATACCCAGGGGGCTGGCTGCAGCCAGCCTGGAGACCAGGAAGGGAGGCTTTCAATGCCTATGGATTCCTGAAGGCCTGCTTTTGTCTGCAGATGGACTTCCTCTGAGCCTGAGTGTCCAGAGCTGCTGGCCTACCCGAGTCAGGAAGGCCACCCGCGGGGAGGGCCCAGGGGAGGGGGCTCTTCCCTCCACCCTGTGTCCAGTGTCCCTTGATGGGGACATGCCCAAGAACCCGGGCACAGGAGAGGGAACTGTTTGTGAAGTCATGCCTCTCCCTCCTTGCTGGACATCAAGGATCCGTGTATGCGTGTGATCATGCATATACTGTGAAATTCATCATTCTCGCCCTTTGTCAGTGGCATTAAGTACCTTTCATGTGTGCCACGGTCACTATCATCCTGCTCCAGAACTCTTTCCCTCTCCCCAAACTGAAACTCTGTACCCATTAAATTTTGACTCTCTCTTTTCCTTCCCTCTCCCCCGTGGCAACTACAGGTCTACTTTCTGCCTCTGTGAATCTGATGACTCTAGGTACCTCATGTAAGTGGAATCATGCCGTGTTCGTCCTTCTGGGATAGAACGTGTCTCATTTAGCATCATGTCTTCAAGGGTCATCCCTGTTGTAGCAGAGGTCAGAATCTCCCTCCTTGTGGAGGCTCAATAGTACTCCGCCATATGTGTATACCACATTTTAATTGTCTGTTCATCTGTTATGATCTCTAGGATGGTTTCTACCCTGGGGCTACGGGAGATAAGATTGCTGTGAACCCGGAGGCTGCATGGGCGGCAGTCCCTGCTTCAGTTCTTTGGGACATACACTCAGATGAATGACTGGCTCTGATGGTAGTTCTGTTTTTAATTTTTTAAGGAACTGCAGTACTGTTTTCTGAGCCGCTCCATCATTTGACATGCCCACAAGCAGTACAGAAGGGTTCTAGCTTCTCCACACCCATTTCAACACTTCTTTTCATTATGTGTATATACATATAATAGCCATCCTAGTAAGTATGAAGTGATATCTTATTATGGTTTGGGACACCAAAGACTTGTATCTGTTCTATGCTTGCTTTGATCGCTCTCATCCTTTTTCTAAAGAAATAAAAATATATATAAATGCCCACCAAGTACATCATCCTCCTTCTCCCTCTCCTGAAAGATAACCACTGTCTCCAAGTTAGGGTGCCTAATTCCCATTCACTATAAATTTTACGCCATATGTTTGTAACCATTAATGATATATATTCTTTTATAAGTCACCTTGAATTCTATTTTTGTGTCTCTCCTCACCACCACTTCCCACATTTATCAGTTGTATAAGGAGCACCAGAAGCAGAATCTTAGATGAAATAAAACAGGGCCATCGAGAACAGACCACAAGCTTTGGGACTGGGCAGAGTTAAACCACAGCTATGCCACTTTCTATTGAGATAACCTTGATCAAGTCAATTGACTTCTAAAGTTTTAGGGTCCTCACTTATTAGCTGAGATGTTTTGAGGGCTAAATGATATCACAAATAGAATGCACTGTACCAGGCACACAGCAAAACTCCTCTGGTAAGAAAACAGAAGACGAGAAGGAAGAGGTTGCCATCAGTTTTCTTATTGAGCTGTGCCTCTGCCCTGTAGTCTCTCATGCCGAGCACCCCCAGACAGGGCTCACCCACATCCTCATGCTACCACTAGTCAGGACAGACCACGTGCAGAAGTCTAAGATTTACCTTTTAAGAAGCTAGCGATTTAAGTTACCAGAGTGAGAGTCCCCCTCTCCCTCTCCTTCCCCTATCCAGAAAACAATAGAGACTGGAGAAAGTGAGGAAGGAGGGAGGGAAGCCTGAACTGTTCTGTCAAGTCACCCTACTTGGGGGAGGACATTCAGCACAGGCCCTGGGCCTGGCTACAGAAACTGTAATCCAATACCTTAATCCATTTCTTCTTCAAAGCGTTGCCCCATGTGCCAGGTGGACAGAACCCAAGTGATGCTGAGCTGCCCCTGAGAAATGCGTACATGGAGCTGCGTCATTCAGGCTGGGAAAAGAATAGCCAGAGGGGTGCCTTTGACCTGGTTATCTGGACAGTTGTGGCTATGGAATGACAGCTTCAAGGACCTAAAGGATGTTTAGGGGATTGCACCTCATCGGTGTTGACAGTGAACGCAGCCATTGATCCAGCCACCCCTGGAGAGTGTTGACTGAGTCAGATGTTGTGCAAAGCTCTTTGGCTGCACAAAGAAGAATCAGATACGAAGGGAGCCTACTCCTTAGAGAGATGAGTGCTCTTCTGCCCTTTTGGAAACTTTTCTGAATCCACCTTGCCAAGAAGACAGCAAGGACTGGGAGCAGTAGGGGCAGAAGGGAGAGAGAATAGTTCCCAGAAGTACTGGGTTCTAGGATCTTGGGCGTGGGGGTGGAGGACTCCCGCATCTTCCCTTCCAAGGGTGTGAGCTGAGTTTAGCCTCACATGTCACAGCAGCTGTGCCTCCCCAGAAAGAGCTGGGGACACTCAACTACTCCCGACCCCCAGCCCATGCTGCAGCTTCCTGGGATAGGGCCAACTTCGCCTCACCCCCTGCCCTGCCCAGGCTCACTTGTGCTGCCAAAGACAGCAGACCTCAAGATACTGAGCTGCTAATTTGTGAGAATTCAGTCTGCTCAAGGTGTTGGTACAACAACCAGGATGTCTCCAGTTCAGCACGGGGAAGTCATCAGTGTGCACTAGTTAAATAATTAAGCATCTATTCTGAACAGCTTGGTCTTTTAATGTGCCAGATACCCAGAAGACAAGATCAAACAGGGAATTCCCTGACTGTCCAGTGGTTAGGGCTCAGCACTTTCACTGCTGGGCCTGGCTTCAATTCCTCGTTGGGGAACTACGATCCCGCAAGCCAAGCACCACGACCAAATAAATAAATAAGGAAAGATCAAACCTAAGCCACTGCTGTCTGGATTTGCTGCATTAATTCGGAGATAGGCATAGTTTGCCAGACCAGAGTTTCCTTCCGTCCATCATCAGGATCCATTGTTGTCCCCCAAAGCAATTAACAAGCTCAGGAAGTCATTCATTCACTAGTTACCTCCTGTACACCAAACACAGTGCTAGGTACCAGGATTAGAGAGACGAATTCTCACAAAGAGCTTGCAGACGAGTAGTCAAGACCTACCAAAACCTAGAATGCCATCCAGGAATCCATAACCTAAAGGAAGGCACAGGAGATGTGAGGAGGGAGCAGTTCATGCTGCCCCAAAGGAACTGAGAATGGAAGAGGCAAGCGGAATCTAGAAGGCTGCCAGTGATCTTTCAAAAGAAAGCGAGTAGACAGAACATATACCAATGAGGCAGAGCAGGCTACGTGTAGCGACCTTCGAGACGTTCTCTGAACAGAAGGCAGACATCAGAGAGTGGGAAAGGAGGAAGATGGGAAAAGGTAAATCAAGGTTAGACTGGAAGAGGCATCCAATGCCATAATGCTATCTTGAGGATAACCAAGAGAATCCTTAAATTTTTTGAACAATTGCAAATAATTCCATTTCAACATCTGAGTTTCTGTCAGCCTGTTTCTCCTTCAAGAATGCCAAGACTCTGGGAGACATGAGAGGGGCACCTTAGTACAGTTCAGTAGGAAGCTTCTGGCCTTGGGCAGGCCAGTTCTAATGGGAAGCCCTCCTTCCCTGTGGGAATGTCGGGGAGCTCCAGTGCGAGATGAGGGTCTCACGCAGGACTTTGAGGGCTGTGGGGTGAAGAAGCAGTGCTATCAGGGATAGGTCAGAGACCTCACCAACCCCCACCCCACAACCCGTCACAGCTCTGTGGTCCCTAAAAGAGGACATGTACCTCAAAGCTTGTCCGATTGTCAAAACATTTAGGAGAAGCATACTGAGATCACACACGGAACAACAGAACTACCTCCGAAGTAAACGTTCATGCTGTTGAAGCAGCCTAAGTCATAAACATTTAGTCTCGAATGTAGCTGCCTCTCCTTCTGGGCTGGGGGCTTGAAAGAAAAGCAGAGTTCTATAAAATGTGATCTGCCAGGATTTTCTTACCCCAGTGGCAGGATAATTACGATGCCTCTTATTACATTTAAAGGCTCATCTGTGGTGACTCAAATCCTCCAGGAGGTGAGGGAGGCAGCTTTGCATTTTTCTCAATGTATTTTGCTGAACCGCTGCTGTAATTCACTTTAGAAACACAGCGAAGTGAAAATGAGGTCGGAACCACAATCTTGCCTCATTACCAGCCCGCCCCCTCCCTGCCACCTCCAGGCACTTCAAGGCCCCTTCTCCAGCATTTTAGGGATTATCTTTGCGAGTTTAATCAAGCTTTACGTTAACTAGTTAACATGGTTAAGCCTCTGTGTGAGGAGAGAAACACTTGTCTGAAATTGTAGTGTACAGGATCATTTTGTAGGGAGGTGGGGAGAAGACCCAGGGGTTCAAATATTGGATTCAGCTCCAACCTTATTTATCTTTGTATCATGGACGGGGAAATGCTTTTTTGTTTTTGTTTTTTAATTTATATGTTTCTAAATAATGTATAAAACTATTTTCCTAAAAAGCCTATAAATAATGAATCATATCTTTAAAACGTCTTATGTGGAAACAATATTTGCTTTTTATTTGTATTTTAATTAATATGTTTACTTACCATCTTAATTATGCCAAAGAAAGGTTGGAAAATCATCGTGGTAAGTGGGAGATGTCTGATGGGTTAGAGGGAAGGTAGGAATCCATTTCAGACATTTATGGAGACTGTTTCTGTAACTTTGAAGCTTCTTTTACATTTCTATGGGTATGTTTTGTGAGTTAGAATAATGAAATGCCACGATTCTTTTATTAATTGAGGGCAATTTTCAATGAAGCTGGGTAAAGATTCTAAGGTGAAACCTTAGATATAAGAAAAATAAAAGCAGTTGGGGGTTTCAGAGACATTGTTTGTCTTGAAAGTGATGTGAGAAAGCTTGATCAAAAGCCTCATTTTACTACAGTCATGCTCCATTATCGAGGGTGGGACTGTGGGCAGGCTGGGGGAAAGGCGTTTGAAACGAGTTCTTGCCCCGACTTGACCAGGTTGTCACAAGTCACTGGCCGAGTAAATCTTCCTTGCCTGCTGGTATCAATGACCTCTGAAGTAAGTCAGATATGGATCAGACTAAGGGACCAGTTATGGACCAACCAAGATCCATGCGTTATGGAAGGAAGAAGGCCTCACTGAGCCCACAGTTCTGAGCTAAGAGTTCTCTCTCTACTTCCTTAGATAATCCTAGAGTCAAAAATGACCCTGGGGGGGATTCCCTGGTGGTCCAGTGGGTAAAGAGTCCATCCTGCAGTGCAAGGGGCACCAGTGCGATTCCTGGCCCAGAAAGACCCACGTGCCGTGCAGCCGCTTGACCCGTGTGTCCAACTACGAGCCATCGCTCTGGAGCACATGCGTCCAGAGCTGGTGCTCTGCAACGAGAGAGGCCACTGCAATGGGAGGCCAACACAGGCCAAAGAATAAACATGGAAGAAAATAAATAAATACAAAAAAAATAAAAGAGGCCAAAATTAAAAAAAAAAAAAAAAAAAAGACTTCGGGAAGCTCCCTCACCTTTGCGGGCCTCATTTTCCTTGTCTATAAAATGGGGATTTAATCACTCCTACTCCAGAAGCTCCTATAAAATGTAGGTAAGAAACTGTTTATAAGGCACATGGTAAATTTCTAGCAGCTTTTCCTGGTGGCTCAGTGGTAAAAAAAAAAAATCCACCTGCCAAGGCAGGAGACTTGGGTTCGATCCCTGTGTGGAGAAGATCTCTTGGAGGAGGAAATGGCAACCCACTCCAATATTCCTAAGTAGCATGTGAAATCTTACTTCTCTAACCAAGGTTCAAACTCATGCCCCCTGCATTGGAAATACAGTGTTTTAACCATTTGCCCACAAGGGAAGTCCCAAAGAACATAGTAGCCCATTCCAATATTCTTGCCGAGAAAATCCATGGACAGAGTAGCCTAGCAGGCCACAGTCCAAGGGGTCACAGGAGAGTTGGACACGACTTAGCGACTAAACACCAACAAAAACTTCTGGCACATGTTAAATTTATAGTCCTGTTTCTAAGACTGGCAACTGGGAGAGAAATCCTCCTTTGTACTCACTTGAGGGCTCTGTCCTCCAACCCCTCAACCGAGGTGACATACTTCCAGTCCCCAGCCCCCACCCCAAACTCATTCCAGACTGCAGGGTTTAGATCAGGCTTGAGATTGGGTTTGGGTGCGTTTTAGTTTAGTTTTGTTTTTCAGCTCAGCAGTGGGTTTTGATGAGGGTATCACTTTATTTTGAAAGCAATCTGATTTCTCTATACATGCCTGAGACAGGGAGATTAAAGTGTCATGAAACAGAGCCTACCACCTACTTACATGCATGCATACAGACACTCTCCCATGCACCCCAAACCTCCTCAAATTGGCTTCTCTTTCACCTCCCCACCACACAGGAGCGCTGAACCATTTAACTAAACCTGAAACAAAGCTCACCCAAGAAAAGGAGTCAGCCCTGCCCTGCAGCCTACTGCTGACGTCGAAACTCTTTTCAACTTGAAGAACTTTAAATGCCATTTCCAGATTCACTTATGCCTGATAGTTACTTTGGGGCAAGTCATTGCCTCTAAATGCACTGATTTTAGTCTTTCATTGACTTTTCCATAAATCAAAAATCAAAACTATTTTAGGATTGTGCTCTCTTTTTAAGCAGGTTTACATACAAATAGTGTAAAGTGAACAGCTCTCTCCCCTCCTCACCTTACCACTTACTCGAGTCTTTAGAGGTAATCATTACAATTAACGGTTTATATGCATGTGTTACAGATTTTTCCTCGCACATAAAATAACCCCTGCAAAGAGAATAAAAGCAAGGGTTCTAGAGCTGAACCAGCCTAGAATAAAGTTTTGTTTCTGACAGGGGTTGTCTTAAAATATTGAGGACCTATAATCACCATAGTGATACGATTTCCAAGACATCTTTCTAGTATTTCTAAACTCAAATATAAATTCAAATTGGATTTTTAAACTGCTGAAGACCCTGATGGCCCACTACATAATCTCCTTGTCTTCCAGCATGTCATCCTCAAGCCCCAGCCCTTAGCTTGTTACAGAATTTGGACTGTGTTCCCCAGCTCCCACTGCCCCAAGTGTCATCCAGCCAAGGCCCCCTCCTTGCTCCTCTAGCCTGTGACCTCTCACTGATCACTAGACATTGAATTTCCTAGAAGGAATTTTTGGATCCTTCACTCCACCCCAATACTTCTGTGCTTCCTCATGGCAATTGACATCCTGACTCGTAATCTTGCGTCTCTTTTTCTTTTCTTCTTTTTCTCCAGTCGTCTTTAAGAGTGTCTGGAAGCAGGGTATATGTGTGGCAAATACATAGAGAAATAATGGGCTTCCCTGGTGGTCCAGTGTGTAAAGAGTCCACCTTGCAGTGCAAGGGGCACCAGTTCGATCCCTGGCCTGGGAAGATTCCACGTGCCGTGGAGCGGCTGGACTGGTGTGTCCAATTAGGAGCCAGCTTTCTAGAGCACATGCGTCCAGAGCTGGTGCTCTGCAATGAGAGAGACCACTGCGATGAGAGGCCTACAGAGGCCAAAGAATAAAAATGGATGAAACAAAGCTCACCCAAGAAAAGGAGTCAGCCCTGCCCTGCAGCCTACTTGACGTCGAAACTCTTTTCAACTTGAAGAACTTTAAATGCCATTTCCAGATTCACTTATGCCTGATAGTTACTTTGGGGCAAGTCATTGCCTCTAAATGCACTGATTTTAGTCTTTCATTGACTTTTCCATAAATCAAAAATCAAAACTATTTTAGGATTGTGCTCTCTTTTTAAGCAGGTTTACATACAAATAGTGTAAAGTGAACAGCTCTCTCCCCTCCTCACCTTACCACTTACTCGAGTCTTTAGAGGTAATCATTACAATTAACGGTTTATATGCATGTGTTACAGATTTTTCCTCGCACATAAAATAACCCCTGCAAAGAGAATAAAAGCAAGGGTTCTAGAGCTGAACCAGCCTAGAATAAAGTTTTGTTTCTGACAGGGGTTGTCTTAAAATATTGAGGACCTATAATCACCATAGTGATACGATTTCCAAGACATCTTTCTAGTATTTCTAAACTCAAATATAAATTCAAATTGGATTTTTAAACTGCTGAAGACCCTGATGGCCCACTACATAATCTCCTTGTCTTCCAGCATGTCATCCTCAAGCCCCAGCCCTTAGCTTGTTACAGAATTTGGACTGTGTTCCCCAGCTCCCACTGCCCCAAGTGTCATCCAGCCAAGGCCCCCTCCTTGCTCCTCTAGCCTGTGACCTCTCACTGATCACTAGACATTGAATTTCCTAGAAGGAATTTTTGGATCCTTCACTCCACCCCAATACTTCTGTGCTTCCTCATGGCAATTGACATCCTGACTCGTAATCTTGCGTCTCTTTTTCTTTTCTTCTTTTTCTCCAGTCGTCTTTAAGAGTGTCTGGAAGCAGGGTATATGTGTGGCAAATACATAGAGAAATAATGGGCTTCCCTGGTGGTCCAGTGTGTAAAGAGTCCACCTTGCAGTGCAAGGGGCACCAGTTCGATCCCTGGCCTGGGAAGATTCCACGTGCCGTGGAGCGGCTGGACTGGTGTGTCCAATTAGGAGCCAGCTTTCTAGAGCACATGCGTCCAGAGCTGGTGCTCTGCAATGAGAGAGACCACTGCGATGAGAGGCCTACAGAGGCCAAAGAATAAAAATGGATGAAAATAAATAAATAAAAAGCAATAAAGGAGGCAAAAACTAAAAAAAAAAGAAGAAGAAGAAAGAACGAAGACCAATGGATGACGATAGGAGGTCATAGTGAATCATACAAAGTCGGCACTGGTACTTGGATGGTGAGGAGACAGAGTCAGGGGCTAGAAAAACATTCAGAGAGGTAAGATTGTTGTGTTAGGTGGATTCAGTGGCTGGAATCACCCTCCCCACCTCAAATAGGGGTGGTTTTCACTTTATTTTTCACTCCATTGAGTTCCTGTCTCCTTGTTATCTGGAGTCTTTGAGCTGGATAAGGGAGGCTAGACCATATTATCTCAATAAACATCTATGTGAGGCAGCAAGGTGAGAGGATGTGGGGGAAACGTGAGCTTCAGTTGAGATGGGTGCTTGTATGTTTGACGGGGCAGAGAGGGAAGAGGGCTGTGTGTAAATTGCTTATGGTAGACGGGTGAGAGCGACTGTCTCCAGGATCCCTCAGCCTGGGTAGCAAAAGAGAGGCGGGGGCAGGGTGTGGGAGGAGGGCGAGGGAGCCGGGGTGTGTGGACACCCTGGTCTGCTGGTCGTCACCGTGTCTGTTTGTATTGCGGCGGGGGTGTGCTCATCCGCAGATACATCCGTGTCTAAGTGTGCGCCCACGTGGATTCTTAAGGGAGAAAGATGGCCGGAGGGAAGCAAGTCCTGGAAGAAATAGAGTTTTAGTTTCTGTTATGGGTGAGAGTTACCTTTTCACCGAACAGCCTTTCCATTACTTTGGGCAATCCTTTCCAATGTTCCCCAGGCTGTAGGGGCAGCATTCCATTCATTTCCCTTTTGAAATGTTGGGTCGCATATTGCAAAAGTCCACACCACTCAGAACTACGTTATGTCCGATTTTTGAATGTATATATCTGTTTAGAAAGGGTGTGTGTGTGTGTGTGTGTGTGAGTGCTCACACGCACGTTTGCAGACACCACAGTGAATGCAGAGAAACGATGATAAAGATTTCCTTTCCAGATAAAAGAGTCCAGAGAGGCCCAGACCCCAGCACAGGAAAGGCAAGGAGAAGCCTGGAGAGCTGGAGGCCCCTGACAGATGCAGCGCGTGCTGGCGACGAAGCCCGGGCCCAAGATGGGCCCCCGGCGTCTCCCCGCCCCGCCCCCAGACCCCTCCACATCAGGGCAGGCTAAACATGAGGAGGCTTCTGTCTCCAGGGCTGGAAGAGAGGCGCCCTCGTTAAAACTCAGATAAACAGTTTATCAGGAGATGAATGAGCCACCGGGCTCCAGAGTCGCTCCCCTTCCCCAGCGCGGAGCGGGGCGGGGCGGGGCGCGGCGGGGCGGGGCGGGGGCGGCGGGGCGGAGCCGCAGCCAGACTCGGGAAGGAAGAGGCTGTCCAGCTGAGCCACCTCTTGCCTCCCTTGGCCTTTAGCTTTGGCTCTCTCCGTGCAAATGCATGTCCCATCTGTTGACCCATTTCCCCATCCCAGCCCACTGTCTGCAGTCCCCGTCCTCTTCTCTTTCTCTCCTCCCATCCCCTGTTCCTGTGCAGGTTAGAAGACCTCTCTGCCTTCAATGGAATCTCATCACTTCCCCCAGAATCACCCTCACAATATTAAACTGTCTGGTGAAGCTGCCCTGGCCCTCACCCTGGCTGTGAATCCTGAACACAATACCTTAGGGTTCCCCTAGCCTCCTGCAGGCTATGGGGAGCCCCCACTCTTCCGCCCTAGAAGCCAGCTCACATTCCACCTGCAGTTAGCACAGGAAGTGACCAGCCTTGTGGCTGACTTTTCTTCATTTTGCTAGGTTGGGTCAAGCCCCCAAATCCCTTTGTGGGTCTCACTGAGAGAAAGTCTGCCCAATTCAACATTTAGGGGACCCAAAAGACGATCGGATTCCAAGAGGGGCACTTTTTCATATGCCTGGGGTGATGCGGGGCCTGAAAGAGGGCCGTTGACATATTTCCTCCTTTGTGGTGCCTCCAGTTCCCTTGACCTCTCTGTGTCACGGGGCCCAGACAGGTGAAGTGACTCACCCAGAGTCACAGAGCTGGAGGGCTGCTGGTTTTCCAAAGCCAAGCCCCAGGACCTTTGCACATCACCCACGGCTGCCCTGAGGTCTGTGCTTCCAGGGCCCAAAAAGAAAACCCAAGATTATTGAACTGTTCTGAGAATCAGCAGAAAACAAGAAAAGATGCATGAGGAAGTATCCTCGGGGTCCTACTGCCTTGACCTGGAGTTGCCAAAGCCATTGTTCAGAAGACTGCTTCCATTTCCCTGGACCAGAACACTTTACAGGGATGGCATCTTGGGATGCAGATGGCCGAGAAGGGAGTTGCAGTCACTCTGTTCACTAGACTTCCCACGTAGGCTGTCAAGGCCCGAGTCCCTAGCCAGTCCCCATAAACGTCCAGCTTTCTCCTCCCCACCTCGGAAGCGGAGCTGATAACCATTCCTCCTTTGGCCCATCTCTTCTCTGCACACAGCTTCTTTTTTAATAAATACACCCACTTGGTCCCGCGTGTCAAGCTCCTTCTTCCACTGAGTGGCAAAAGCATTGAAATGGGTCTGTAGTGGAGTCCCCCATGACATTCCAGCACTCTCCGCTAAACTCCTGAAAGCCAGCAGCCCTGGAGACGAGCTCAACGGCACACGCTAAGTGGACAGAAAGCAGGCCCAAATGTGTTGGAGGTGACTCCAGCAGCATCCCAGGCTCTTCAAGCCCCTCTGGCTCAAATCAGAGATAGCTGGCCAGTCAAGGGTGGTGGGGTTCCCGGGAGAACAAACATGCAAAGAGTGTGTTGAAAGGCCATTGCCCACTGTATACGCTGCCCGGGGTACTGAGCCCAGCCTCCTCCTCAGGCAAACTCAAATCTCCTCCTCTCTCTACTCAGATAACTATATCCTTTTTCTTCATCAAGCCCAGCCAAAGCTCAGCTCACTGTTAAGGTAGTAAGGAGTACTACTTAGTCTCTGATAAACAGCATCCCTTCAACATTTAGGGGACCCAAAAGACGATCGGATTCCAGAGGGCACTTTTTCATATGCCTGGGGTGATGCGGGGCCTGAAAGAGGGCCGTTGACATATTTCCTCCTTTGTGGTGCCTCCAGTTCCCTTGACCTCTCTGTGTCACGGGGCCCAGACAGGTGAAGTGACTCACCCAGAGTCACAGAGCTGGAGGGCTGCTGGTTTTCCAAAGCCAAGCCCCAGGACCTTTGCACATCACCCACGGCTGCCCTGAGGTCTGTGCTTCCAGGGCCCAAAAAGAAAACCCAAGATTATTGAACTGTTCTGAGAATCAGCAGAAAACAAGAAAAGATGCATGAGGAAGTATCCTCGGGGTCCTACTGCCTTGACCTGGAGTTGCCAAAGCCATTGTTCAGAAGACTGCTTCCATTTCCCTGGACCAGAACACTTTACAGGGATGGCATCTTGGGATGCAGATGGCCGAGAAGGGAGTTGCAGTCACTCTGTTCACTAGATTTCCCCACGTAGGCTGTCAAGGCCCGAGTCCCTAGCCAGTCCCCATAAACGTCCAGCTTTCTCCTCCCCACCTCGGAAGCGGAGCTGATAACCATTCCTCCTTTGGCCCATCTCTTCTCTGCACACAGCTTCTTTTTTAATAAATACACCCACTTGGTCCCGCGTGTCAAGCTCCTTCTTCCACTGAGTGGCAAAAGCATTGAAATGGGTCTGTAGTGGAGTCCCCCATGACATTCCAGCACTCTCCGCTAAACTCCTGAAAGCCAGCAGCCCTGGAGACGAGCTCAACGGCACACGCTAAGTGGACAGAAAGCAGGCCCAAATGTGTTGGAGGTGACTCCAGCAGCATCCCAGGCTCTTCAAGCCCCTCTGGCTCAAATCAGAGATAGCTGGCCAGTCAAGGGTGGTGGGGTTCCCGGGAGAACAAACATGCAAAGAGTGTGTTGAAAGGCCATTGCCCACTGTATACGCTGCCCGGGGTACTGAGCCCAGCCTCCTCCTCAGGCAAACTCAAATCTCCTCCTCTCTCTACTCAGATAACTATATCCTTTTTCTTCATCAAGCCCAGCCAAAGCTCAGCTCACTGTTAAGGTAGTAAGGAGTACTACTTAGTCTCTGATAAACAGCATTCCCAGAGTATATGGGCTACCCTAGCGTGGCAGGGAGTGGGGGAGTAATTGCAGGCTCCCCAGGTCAGAGCATTTCAGAACCCCACAGTGAAGAAGAATTCACTGTGGGTTGAACAGAGTATAGCTTACATTATCATCATTTTGACTTTTGGGGTCATCATCATGTATTATGAAATTTCAAACATTCAAATGATAGCATGAAATTGTCATATTTACCAAAAGTGGGCATGAGTTTTGTTGTTGTTGTTGTTATTTTAATGTTGTAAAACATGGGTCTATGCTGTTAGGGGAATTTATAGATTTTTCCCCACCTTTCTTTTAAAATTTTCTTCACACACTTATCATACCCCTCCTTAACTGGACTGCACATGTTTCCGATGGGAGCAGTTGGTTTTGAGTACTTTCTCCTTTGTGATTCTCCTCAGGGTCTTCACCTACTGGACATGCTGTAAACAGGTCGCCCAATCTATTGTCTGACAGGGTTTGTTTTCATTCTACCCTACCTAAATAAAGGACTGAAAGATCTGGGTTGCTTTTCAAACAAAAATAGGTGCATCGAAGGAAAGGAGAGGAGATTGATGGAACAGAAGACTGTACAAGAAAATGTCACTAACTGGAACCCACCTTCTCAGGAGAGCTGCTGGGCTAGAGTTTGACCTTTTGAACTCTATCCTGAAAAATTATTCTCTTAGTTAATTCACAGCAGTGGCAGAACTGTTCTGCAACATTTAATCTTCCTAAGAAAATAAACCAGTGCCAAGACCCCAAAAGCACATCAAAAAAAAGGAGAGTGCTGTTTAAGAGCCTACTGTGTGCGGGGGTTCTGGTCCCACATTATTTTTGAATCAGTGCAACTCAAAACAACTAATTGGTTGTTCTATCGCCTGTATTCATCAAAGCAAGATTTCCTTGTAGGCAGTACCTTGATCGTCTGATTTTAGATATTGTCTAGACTTGAACGTTTAAGAAAATCTTTTAGCTGGAAACTAGTCGTCCCTCCCAATTATTGGGGTTTTGCAGAAAGACTGTGCCTTGACACAAAGTGTGTTTGTTTCCTTAGACTGATGATAAACTTCTGTGCGAGTGTTTTGGGGCGGCGGGGGTGGGAGTGGAAGGGAAGCCGCGCAGGCTGAAAGGAAAACCCAGATCTTTACAAAAAGACACAAGTGATTTAGGCTGTCAAAACGACACCTTCTAACTCCACTCCGTGGAACGCTGTGCATGCTTCTATCTTCCACGCCAAGTCTCTGTTCTCCGGCTTTTGCCAGACTCCAAACACAGCCACAGAAAGGAAACTGAGTTTGAGTTTTGAAGCTTGGATTCAGTCCTTCATTCAAGGTTAACCGGAAGTGTCATTTCAATATCCATCTCCCATGAAAGACAAACTGCTTCTGGAAGAGACAGCATCGTGAAGGTTTATTTCGAATCACGGAACGACAGGCCTGGAAGAGTAATGTGGTTGTGTCGCTAATGCAGAAAGGAAGGTGTGTGCTGCTACAAAAGTGGCCAGTCCCAGGTTAACACAGCTATCAGGGCGGACCCGAGCCAGACTCAGGTGCCCTACGGCCAGTTCATCTTTAAACAGCAAGAACAGACTCGCCCGTCAGCGCACACGCACACACACGCACACAAGCACGTACACATACACACAGTGACTTGGACACAGAAACTGAGTTGCGCAAAGTAGACAGCAGACAAACCCACCTCTCAGGGCCACCCCTACCAGCGCCGGGTGCAGGGCTTGCCGCGGGCCAGCAGAGGGCGCGCCGCCCCTAGGGAGCCGAGCGGCCGCCGCGCGGAACCCTGCGGGCTAGGGGAGCCTCAGGCAATCCGGACGCGCCCCTGCGGCTCCGCCACTCAGGGTGCAGGACCCGGCTGAGGAGGAGGAGGAGGGTGAGGAGCAGACCCCCCTTGTGGGCCCGGGTAACAGACGGGCCTGAGAGCTTCCTAGGAATTACATCACGCTGCGCAACGCTGCGGCTCCTGGAGTCCTCCGGCGCAAAGTGTGTGTGTGTGTGAGTGTGAGTGTGCGAGTCTGTGCGCGCGCGTTGGGGGGAGGGGGAGGGGGGCTTAGACCGAGCCCGGGAGAGAGGAAGGCAAGACGCGCCCGCGGAAAAAGCTCCATGCACAGGGAGAAATTCTTTGCACAAAACTGCACAGGGAAAGGAGCCCCCAGCACCTCCGCGCAGTTCCCTTCCCGGTGCAGAGTACCCAAATAGTGAGAATCGTCCCACCCCCACCTCGAGCACCCCCCAAAACCGGCCCTGCACCCTCAAGCCCGGCTCCAGCGCAGCCGCGAGCTTTCCCCAGGACTGGCCCTGGCGGGGCGCCTAGAGCCCCAGTTGCATTGCTCCAGGAGAAAGGAGGGGGGCGGTGCATTTTGCCGGAGGAGGAGAAGGGGGGTGGGTGGTGGGGGAGAGAGAAAATTGCGCGGAGACCTGCCAAGCGCCACCGCCGCCGCCGCCGCCACCGCCGCTGCCGCCGCCGCCGCCGCCGCCTGTGAGCTCCGGCGGGCAGCCGGACTGTCGGCTTCCCGGGGCATCTGGGTCCGGCGGGGCACAGCCCGGGCGCTGCCGAAGCCGCCGCCGCCGCCTCCGCGGCGAGTGCAGGCGGCTTCCCCCGGAGCCTCTGCGGCTCCGGCTCCTCGGGGGTGGAGAAGTGGGGGGTGGGGTTGTTGTTTGGGGGGAAGAAGGGGGAGGGGGCAACGCCGAGAGAGTCAGTGGTTTCCATGGTGATGGAGCTGAAAGTGCAGGAAATTTAAAGGCTTGGACCCTGCGAGACAGACAAACCGGTGCCAACGTGCGCGGACGCCGCCGCCGCCGCCGCCGCTGGAGTCCGCCGGGCAGAGCCGGCCGCGGAGCCCTGAGCAGGCGGAGGGAAGTGTCCCCAGGACCGGCTGGATTCGCGGCGCTGCACAGAGCGGCCGGACGACTAACAGCGAGAGAAGGAGGCGGGGAGAGCGGCCAGTCCACGCGCCCTGCGCCGCCGCCGGCCCGGGAAAGCAGCAAGCAGCCGGCGCCCCCCGCGCCCGCGGTCGCCCTGGAATAATTTCGGATGCCCCGCCGCGGCTGCCTTCCTGAGTAGACCCGGGAGAAGAGTTGCGGCCAACTTGTGTGCCTTTTTTCCGCCCGGGTGGGAGCCGGCGCTGTGCGAAGGGCTCTGCCGGCGACTCATGCTGCCGGCCCTGCGCCTGCCCAGCCTCGGGTGAGCCGCCTCCGGAGAGACGGGGGAGCGCGGCGGCGCCGCGGGCTCGGCGTGCTCTCCTCCGGGGACGCAGGACGAAGCAGCAGCCCCGGGCGCGCGCCGGAGGCATGGAGCGCTGCCCCAGCCTGGGGGTCACCCTCTACGCCCTGGTGGTGGTCCTGGGGCTGCGGGTGGCACCGGCCGGCGGCCAGCACTATCTCCACATCCGCCCAGCTCCCAGCGACAACCTGCCCCTGGTGGACCTCATCGAACACCCGGACCCTATCTTTGACCCCAAGGAGAAGGATCTGAACGAGACGCTGCTGCGCTCGTTGCTCGGGGGCCACTACGACCGGGCTTCATGGCCACCTCGCCCCCGAGGACCGACCCGGCGGGGCGGGGTGGCGGCCGGGGCGCCGAGGACCTGGCCGAGCTGGACCAGCTGCTGCGGCAGCGGCCGTCGGGGCCATGCCGAGCGAGATCAAAGGGCTAGAGTTCTCGGAGGGCTTGGCCCCGGGCAAGAAGCAGCGCCTCAGTAAGAAGCTGCGGAGGAAGTTACAGATGTGGCTGTGGTCGCAGACCTTCTGCCCAGTGCTGTACGCGTGGAACGACCTGGGCAGCCGCTTTTGGCCGCGCTACGTGAAGGTGGGCAGCTGCTTCAGCAAGCGCTCGTGCTCTGTGCCCGAGGGCATGGTGTGCAAGCCGTCCAAGTCCGTGCACCTCACGGTGCTGCGGTGGCGCTGTCAGCGGCGCGGGGCCAGCGCTGCGGCTGGATTCCCATCCAGTACCCCATCATTTCCGAGTGCAAGTGCTCATGTTAGAACTCAGGGCCCCCTGCCCGCACCCGGACACTTGATCGATCCCCACCGGCGCCCCCTGCACCGTCTCCAACCAGTTCCACCACCCTCTCGCGAGGGGATTCAATGAACTTTTTTTTTTGGCTACAGAGACCTAGCTTTCTGGTTCATGTAATGCACTGTTTAACTGTGTAGGAATGTATATCTGTGTGTATGCGCCCCGCGCCCAGCGGGGGTCGCCCTGGAATAATTTCGACCCGCGGCTGCCTTCCTGAGTAGACCCGGGAGAAGAGTTGCGGCCAACTTGTGTGCCTTTTTTCCGCCCGGGTGGGAGCCGGCGCTGTGCGAAGGGCTCTGCCGGCGACTCATGCTGCCGGCCCTGCGCCTGCCCAGCCTCGGGTGAGCCGCCTCCGGAGAGACGGGGGAGCGCGGCGGCGCCGCGGGCTCGGCGTGCTCTCCTCCGGGGACGCAGGACGAAGCAGCAGCCCCGGGCGCGCGCCGGAGGCATGGAGCGCTGCCCCAGCCTGGGGGTCACCCTCTACGCCCTGGTGGTGGTCCTGGGGCTGCGGGTGGCACCGGCCGGCGGCCAGCACTATCTCCACATCCGCCCAGCTCCCAGCGACAACCTGCCCCTGGTGGACCTCATCGAACACCCGGACCCTATCTTTGACCCCAAGGAGAAGGATCTGAACGAGACGCTGCTGCGCTCGTTGCTCGGGGGCCACTACGACCCGGGCTTCATGGCCACCTCGCCCCCCGAGGACCGACCCGGCGGGGGCGGGGTGGCGGCCGGGGGCGCCGAGGACCTGGCCGAGCTGGACCAGCTGCTGCGGCAGCGGCCGTCGGGGGCCATGCCGAGCGAGATCAAAGGGCTAGAGTTCTCGGAGGGCTTGGCCCCGGGCAAGAAGCAGCGCCTCAGTAAGAAGCTGCGGAGGAAGTTACAGATGTGGCTGTGGTCGCAGACCTTCTGCCCAGTGCTGTACGCGTGGAACGACCTGGGCAGCCGCTTTTGGCCGCGCTACGTGAAGGTGGGCAGCTGCTTCAGCAAGCGCTCGTGCTCTGTGCCCGAGGGCATGGTGTGCAAGCCGTCCAAGTCCGTGCACCTCACGGTGCTGCGGTGGCGCTGTCAGCGGCGCGGGGGCCAGCGCTGCGGCTGGATTCCCATCCAGTACCCCATCATTTCCGAGTGCAAGTGCTCATGTTAGAACTCAGGGCCCCCTGCCCGCACCCGGACACTTGATCGATCCCCACCGGCGCCCCCTGCACCGTCTCCAACCAGTTCCACCACCCTCTCGCGAGGGGATTCAATGAACTTTTTTTTTTTTTTTGGCTACAGAGACCTAGCTTTCTGGTTCATGTAATGCACTGTTTAACTGTGTAGGAATGTATATCTGTGTGTATATACGGTCCCAGTTTTAATTTACTTATTAAAAGGTCAGTATTATACGTTAAAAGTTACCGGCTTCTACTGTATTTTTAAAATTTTTTTTAAGCAAAAGGAAAAAAAGAACAGAGAAAAGAGAGACTTATTCTGGTTGTTGCTAATAATGTTATCCTGCTATTTATATTACAGTGCCCTTCGCATGGCGAAGCAGGGGGGAAAAGTTATTTTTTCTTAAAGTACAAAGAGAGGGGAGAACTTTTGTAGAAGGACTTTTAAAAAGCTATTTTCCATTCTTCGGAAAGTGTTTTGGTTTTCCTTGGACCTCGAAGAAGCTATAGAGTTCGATGTTATTTTACAGTTATTGTAAATATAGAGAACAAATGGAATGACTAATCATTGTAAATTAAGAGTATCTGCTATTTATTCTTTATAATATCCCGTGTAGTAAATGAGAAAGAAGTGCAGAGCAGGATTAAAGAAAACCACTAAAATCGACTGCGCTCCACACTGCGATTCTCTGTGTTGGTGATTGATGGGGGGAGGTGGGAGGGGCGGGTAGGGGTGCCGCGGTGCTTACTATGCCTGTTGGGAGAAGGGACTCATCCCTTCTTCTGGTGTCATGGAAGTGACCGTTCAGTTTTTCATGGGGGGTTGGGGGGGGCTATTCTCAAAACTCCTCACTTGAGCATCCCGTGGCCTCCGCCCAGTCTCCCAGCTTTTTCTCCCTAGGTCACCAAAGCTCGGGCCCATCGTGACCTCGACACCCACCCGGCCCCCTGGAGCTGACCCTAGGCTGGGCCGAGGGGCGTGGGGGGAGGGTGGACGGCCGCTTTGTCCTGCCTGACAGGCCCTTCACAATGGGGACACGTGTCTTTCACACCTACCCTGGGGGCGGAGTGCCGCTGAAACTTGACCCCTGAGGAATGGGGGGGAGGAAGATCAGAGCGCGCCCACCCAGATCCCGCCACCCCTCCCGCCTTGCACCCCCCCACACCTCAGTACCCAGCCCGCGTTAACCCTTTGCACTCCCGGAAGCTGTGGCGGTGCTGGCCGAGGCGGTACCTCGGAATCGACGCTTCCAGCCTCCAAGACCCTGCAGGTCTGAACCCCCGAAACCCAGGTCCTCGGCCAGCATTGCTGGGGATAGTTGGGAGATTTGACACTCACCTCCTCCCTCCCCTAGGACCTAAGGGAGGACTCAGAGGGTCAGGGTTTCAGAGGGTGAAAAACACCACCACTGGGATCCGTGGTGGGGAACGTGTGCCCCCCTCTGGACACTTCAGTCCACTTGGGCGCGGGTGGGGGAGGGAGGAGAAATCAGGGCCAGGATCTTTGAGCTTTGGGGTTGCAGAGGGACAACAGACCTGTTCCCTCTTAAAGGGACGCGCGGAACCTCACCCCCAGCCCACCCCTTAAGAAGCCAACTTCCCGGGGCTGGCGCTTGACTCGCGTGCGTCCCTCCGCCGCATGCAGCCGGCGCCCTCCAATCATTGTAAATTAAGAGTATCTGCTATTTATTCTTTATAATATCCCGTGTAGTAAATGAGAAAGAAGTGCAGAGCAGGATTAAAGAAAACCACTAAAATCGACTGCGCTCCACACTGCGATTCTCTGTGTTGGTGATTGATGGGGGGAGGTGGGAGGGGCGGGTAGGGGTGCCGCGGTGCTTACTATGCCTGTTGGGAGAAGGGACTCATCCCTTCTTCTGGTGTCATGGAAGTGACCGTTCAGTTTTTCATGGGGGGTTGGGGGGGGCTATTCTCAAAACTCCTCACTTGAGCATCCCGTGGCCTCCGCCCAGTCTCCCAGCTTTTTCTCCCTAGGTCACCAAAGCTCGGGCCCATCGTGACCTCGACACCCACCCGGCCCCCTGGAGCTGACCCTAGGCTGGGCCGAGGGGCGTGGGGGGAGGGTGGACGGCCGCTTTGTCCTGCCTGACAGGCCCTTCACAATGGGGACACGTGTCTTTCACACCTACCCTGGGGGCGGAGTGCCGCTGAAACTTGACCCCTGAGGAATGGGGGGGAGGAAGATCAGAGCGCGCCCACCCAGATCCCGCCACCCCTCCCGCCTTGCACCCCCCCACACCTCAGTACCCAGCCCGCGTTAACCCTTTGCACTCCCGGAAGCTGTGGCGGTGCTGGCCGAGGCGGTACCTCGGAATCGACGCTTCCAGCCTCCAAGACCCTGCAGGTCTGAACCCCCGAAACCCAGGTCCTCGGCCAGCATTGCTGGGGATAGTTGGGAGATTTGACACTCACCTCCTCCCTCCCCTAGGACCTAAGGGAGGACTCAGAGGGTCAGGGTTTCAGAGGGTGAAAAAACACCACCACTGGGATCCGTGGTGGGGAACCGTGTGTGCCCCCCTCTGGACACTTCAGTCCACTTGGGCGCGGGTGGGGGAGGGAGGAGAAATCAGGGCCAGGATCTTTGAGCTTTGGGGTTGCAGAGGGACAACAGACCTGTTCCCTCTTAAAGGGACGCGCGGAACCTCACCCCCAGCCCACCCCTTAAGAAGCCAACTTCCCGGGGCTGGCGCTTGACTCGCGTGCGTCCCTCCGCCGCAGTGCGCAGCGGCGCCCATCCGCGCAGCTCCACGTGGGCCGGCTTCCTGACACTGCTCAGCCCTCCTTTTATTTATCTTGGACTCCGAAGTCGCCCTCCTCTGCTCCCTCCCCACCCCCCTGCCACCTCCCCGGGCCTCCCTCCCGGCGTCCCGCCCCCTCTCCCCCCACCCCCAGTCCGGAGTCCCGGGGAATCTATGCTAATTATTTCAAACCTGCGCCGGATCCCAGCGCAGCCTCCGCGCCCCCGGCCCCGCCCGCCCTGTCCCTCCAGCCCGACGCTTTCTTCCCTCCCGACCCAGCCTCGGTGGCTCCTCCTTTCAATAGCCTGGCTCGGGAGCTGGAGCCCCCTCCCCGGCGCTGCCTCCGTCAGCCGTGGGACAGACGTTAGGGTATTCATTAACTGAGAGCCGAGGAATAACGGCATTATTCCCCCCAGAGAGGGCACCCTGCCCCCGCGACTATCTGAGGCTTCATTGTAAAAGGATTAAAAGTTAAAGACCTCCATCTTATGATTCTTTCATTTAATCTTCCTGGCGCCTGGGAGACATGCTCGATGGATGATGGCTTTTAAAATATTCCTAATGTCGGCTACCTTAAGACTCCAAGCCGGGCAAACAAACGTAATTTATTTCCAGAAGAAAGGGGATATTGAGATGTTTAAGTTTATGAACCGCCGTCCCCATGTATATTTGTTAAGTTCTGACAAATACCCAAATAACGTTAAAATCAGCCATTCATCACTTATGAATTTATGCAAAACTTTCTGTGCCCCGGGCCAATATTTTTTTAGACAGAATTTCTCTTGCGAAGGGCGGGGGTGGTGGGGCGGGGGAAGGGAAGGGGGCTTACGGGGTTTGGTGGGGGGGAGCCGAAAGCAAGAATTTTCATGCCTGGTAAACACGCGAATTATGCGAAGAGAGTTATTCCCAGCTGGGCGGGCAGCCAAAACTCGGAGAGCGCGCCGAGGCCAGCGCCCCCACCCCCACGTTGGCAATGTCATTGGATTACAATGCGAGGTCTTCCCCTCCGCGACGCCCCCTCCTCCCCCGCCCGCAGGCCCGCCCGTCCGCCCCTCCTCCCCACCTCTGCCCACTTGGAAAACCCGCTCGCAGCCGGCGAGCTTCTCGGCTTTCAGAGCGGGAGTCCGCGGGAGCTAGGAGGACCCGGGCTGCAGACATGACCAGCAATAGACAGACCACTGGACAGAGGGACTCAAGGGGCCGACCCTCGGCGGTTCCAGACAAGGAGAGAAAATCCAGCAGAACCCAGCCAGCCCCACAAGAGAGCGAAGGAACGTTGTGACTAACGCACAGTCGGTTATGTCTCCATTATTATTAATGTTGATACTGCTAATAATAGCGTCAACGCGGGAAAGGAGTAGAGAACCCTGGGCAGAGAGGCAAGAAACTGACCTCTGCGGTCACCTAGGGCCTATCTCCTGTGAGGAGGGAAATTGATCTTGCTGTCTTCTGAGGTTTTGACAGCCTGTGCCTATGAATGGACGCAGCTGCGGAGGGACAACGCCTCCCCAGAATGGAGGTTTCTAACTCTTCCTGATACAGATACGTCTACTTCTTCGAAATCCTGGAAAAGACTGGCAAGGTTTCCCGGCACCCCAGTCCTCCCGCCCTGATTGCAGGCATTCACTCATCAACCCTCTGTTTCCAACTGTTCCCTTTTCACCTGCCCTTCCAGCACCCCCACACTTGAGGCACACGCCTACTGAGGCCAAATACCCACGGAAAGCCGGTCCCCAGGGGGGAGGGTCCTCTGGCCCCCAGAGTCTGGGAATGGGATCTGGTTCCCTGTTGAGATGGAGAAGGCCAGGGGTCCATTATCAGTCTTGCTTCTGAGACTCCTGGGAAAGGGGGTTGAAGTTTGGTGGCAGCTGCAGAAGGAAGCTGCTTGTGTATTAAGAGCTCTTAGCTGTGCTGGCTGGGGACAGCAGGAGGAAGACCCAGCCCATATTGGTATGTTGAAGGGGTGATTCATCCTTTTTCTTTAATGCGCTTGGAATGTGAGAGCTGAAGGGGAGCTTAAATTCCAGTGCCCACCGCTCAACTTACAGATGAGAAGACTGAGACTTCAGTGAAGACTTGCTGAAGACCACACAGATTCATATACTCGAGAGTGGCTCCGGCTCCACTGTGCCTCTTCAGGGTCCTCTTCTCCGCCCCCCACTCCCAATTTTTATTTATGTGGCAGGGGAAGGCGGGGAGGGAAAGTTCTCAATATTGGCGTAATTATAACCGACCATCAGGAAGGTCATCACCCATTCTGTTGCATCTGTTCAGTAAGCAGTTATTAATGACTTGCAATGTGCCCAGTGCCGAGCTAGGCCTTTTAGACACATTCTCACCCGAAGCCTTTAGTTTCCACATAAGGAAACTGGAGCTCAGAGAGTTGAAACGTTTCACCCCGAAATGATACAGTCAGTGGCATGCCTCAACATCGGAGCTTATGCTAACGTCTGTGTTTCTTTTTAAATATTCCTGCCCCATTTAAGCACGAGTACACCTGGCTTGGGAGATACCACATGCTACATTATGTGCTGTCCAGTCTCAGCTCAAGCTCTGTGAGGATTTATGCTTGAAAAGCCATACAGCGCATTTTTGTGTGCCCCGTTATGTACCAGGATCTCTCTCACTCACCCCCTCCCCAAACAAGGAGCTTACAAAGCAATAGAGAAGGTAAAGAGTGAAGAATAGGGTAAGTGGTGAAAGAGCAGCTAAACAAACCAGTCAGCAAACCTAGACCAGGAAGAGGAAGACGCGATGCTGGCCTGGGCAACCAGAGACTGACTCAGGTCTCAAAGGGCCAGTTGACTGCTGACCTCCTGAGGTGGGGATGTGCGAGGAAAGGGCATTTTGGTGGAGAAGGCCATTTATATAAGCAAAGACATGATGTTGGAAAAGTATTTCCATCTTTGAGAAACAGCTCAAACCAACTTTACTATAGGATGGATCCACACCCAGCAAGGGTGGACAGTGGACAGTACAGTCTGCAGAGCAGCCCTGAGCTTAGTTATGGAGAACGTTGAATCTCAACTAAGGGCATAAAACATTATTGCTCAGGCAAGAGGGAGCCATGGAGAGCTCTTGAACAGGGCAGGCAAACCATTGGTGCCCTACAGCAAAAGATTTATTTATTCACTCAACAGTTTTCTAGAAGTGTTCTAGTTACTACTGATAGGCAATTCAGTTCAGTTCAGTCGCTCAGTCATGTCCAGCTCTTTGCAACTCCATGGACTGCAGCACATCAGGCTGCCCTGTCTTTCACCATCTCCCAGAGCCCACTCAAACTCATGTCCATTAAGTCAGTAATGCCATCCAACCATCTTGTCCTCTGTTGTCCCCTTCTCCTCCTGCCCTCAATCTTTCCCAGTATCAGGATCTTTTCCAAAGAGTTGTCTCTTCACATCAGGTGGCCAACGTATTGGAGCTTCATCTTCAGCATCAGTCCTTCCAATGAATATTCAGGGTTGATTTCCTTTAGTTTTGACTGGTTTGATCTCCTTGCAGTCCAAGGGTACTCTCAAGAACCTTCTCCAACACAACAGTTTGAAGGCATCAATTCTTCAGTGCTCAGTCTTCTTTACGGTCCAGCTCTCACATCCATGCACGACTACTGACAAAATGTGGCCCGCTGGAGAAGGGAATGACAAACCACTTCAGTATTCTTGCCTTGAGAACCTCATGAATAGTATGATATGTAATAGGCTACACTAAAAGTAACAATCTTCAAAGAACCATTTTATTTGGCTCATGATTGTGTGAGTCAGGAATTTGGGAAGGCCTCAATTTGGCAATTCATCTCTGATACTCATGGGGTCAGCTAAATGCTGGAGGGTCCACTCCCCCAAATGGCTTCTAGCTCCTCAGTGTCAGTTGGAAGCTCCAATGACCCGTTGACTAGCTTTCCTACAAGTGGTTCCCCATGTGGCTTGGGTTTTCTCACAACTTGGTGGCTTCAGAATAATTGGACTTTGTATATGGTAGCCCATGACTCTGAGAGAAGGTGCTCCAAGAGATCTAAATGGAAGCTGAAAGACTTCCTATGACATTGCCTCAGAAGTCCCATGACCTTGTTTCTGCTGCAGTCTATTGGCTAAAGGACTGTCTAAGACCAGCCCAGATTCCAAGGGAAAGGGAACTAGACATCATCCCTCAAAAGAATAGCAAAGAATGAGGGGCCATCTTTAATCTACCAAAATCACTTTCTGTAGGCTAGGCTCTATATTGTATGTCCCAGATACAAAATTGAAAAGTTTTGGAGAAGACTCTTGCGAGTCCCTTGGACTGCAAGGAGATCAAACCAGTCAATCCTAAAGGAAATCAACCCTGAATATTCACTGGAAGGACTGATGCTGGAGATGAAGCTCCAATATGCTGGCCACCTGATGCAAAGGGCCAATTCATTGGAAAAAACCCTGACTCTGGGAAGGACTGAATGCTGGAGGAAAAGGGGAGGACAGAGGATGAGATGGTTGGGTGGCATCACCAACTCAATGATCATGAGTTTGAGCACTGAAGGACAGGGCAGCCTGGTGTGCTGCAGTCCACGGGGTTGCAAAAAGTCAGACCTGACTGAGCAACTGTACAACAACAACCATCATTTTCAAATTAAAGTTGGTGCCTGTGTCCAGAGTGGATTGGAAATGGGCTAACAGCTTGAGAAATTCATTAAAGGAGGAACTTGCCAAGGTTCAGGAAGAATCAGTAAGAGTTGATACCTGAGGAGCAGCAATGCCAAGGAACAAAAAGACCATTTGCCAAAAGCCTGGAGAGGACTTGGTGACTGATTAGATGTGGGGGCTGAGGATGGTCAGAAAGGCCTGATGTATCTGGCCTGTAAAGGGCCAGGCACGGAAAAGGAATCTAACATGGAATCACTTCCTCTTACCCCCACCGCTCCCCTATACACACAGGAACATCCGCACATGCACAGGGAGATTCCAGGTTTGTCCAGAAGAGGGAGGAATCTGAGAACCCTGGAGAATTTTTCAGTCTGTAACTGAGATGAGCGAGTGAATGAATGAATGGATGGATAGGAGGCACCGAGCAAAAGAAACAGAGTGGAGTAAGCAAACATTTTGGGCTTGCAGAGCAGCAGGATTTTCCCAGCAGAAGGAAGGGTCCTGATAGCACCAAATGGATTTGCTTTTAGGGGTGATCTGAAGAAAGGAGAACAAACCTGGGAGAGGCCAAGAGGTAAAGAAGGTGCAGACACTCTTTGAGTGAGGCTACCAGCCAGTGCTGCACCTTGGTTATTTCATCCTCTCTGTGAAAGGAAGAGCATTCAGTGCCATCATTCAGATGAGGAAAACAAGGTTTAGAGAGGCCAAATGTCTGGCCCAAGGGCACACATCTCATAGAAGAAACTCAAATCCAGAAGTCTGTGATTTCAAAGGGACATCATGTCTCCTCCATTAGGGTTTCCTTGGAGAAGGAATAGCCCGCTTCTCCATCACACTAGCCCTGAACGCTGCAAAACCCAATATGCTGGCCACCTGATGCAAAGGGCCAATTCATTGGAAAAAACCCTGACTCTGGGAAGGACTGAATGCTGGAGGAAAAGGGGAGGACAGAGGATGAGATGGTTGGGTGGCATCACCAACTCAATGATCATGAGTTTGAGCACTGAAGGACAGGGCAGCCTGGTGTGCTGCAGTCCACGGGGTTGCAAAAAGTCAGACCTGACTGAGCAACTGTACAACAACAACCATCATTTTCAAATTAAAGTTGGTGCCTGTGTCCAGAGTGGATTGGAAATGGGCTAACAGCTTGAGAAATTCATTAAAGGAGGAACTTGCCAAGGTTCAGGAAGAATCAGTAAGAGTTGATACCTGAGGAGCAGCAATGCCAAGGAACAAAAAGACCATTTGCCAAAAGCCTGGAGAGGACTTGGTGACTGATTAGATGTGGGGCTGAGAATGGTCAGAAAGGCCTGATGTATCTGGCCTGTAAAGGGCCAGGCACGGAAAAGGAATCTAACATGGAATCACTTCCTCTTACCCCCACCGCTCCCCTATACACACAGGAACATCCGCACATGCACAGGGAGATTCCAGGTTTGTCCAGAAGAGGGAGGAATCTGAGAACCCTGGAGAATTTTTCAGTCTGTAACTGAGATGAGCGAGTGAATGAATGAATGGATGGATAGGAGGCACCGAGCAAAAGAAACAGAGTGGAGTAAGCAAACATTTTGGGCTTGCAGAGCAGCAGGATTTTCCCAGCAGAAGGAAGGGTCCTGATAGCACCAAATGGATTTGCTTTTAGGGGTGATCTGAAGAAAGGAGAACAAACCTGGGAGAGGCCAAGAGGTAAAGAAGGTGCAGACACTCTTTGAGTGAGGCTACCAGCCAGTGCTGCACCTTGGTTATTTCATCCTCTCTGTGAAAGGAAGAGCATTCAGTGCCATCATTCAGATGAGGAAAACAAGGTTTAGAGAGGCCAAATGTCTGGCCCAAGGGCACACATCTCATAGAAGAAACTCAAATCCAGAAGTCTGTGATTTCAAAGGGACATCATGTCTCCTCCATTAGGGTTTCCTTGGAGAGAAGGAATAGCCCCGCTTCTCTCCATCACACTAAGCCCTGAACGCTGCACCTTCTTCAGGAAGGGGGGTTCTTAACCTCTGGGGCTTACAAGAGGGGTTCCAGGCTGGAAAGCAGATCAGGCCCCTCTATTCATTCTCTCCTGCCTCTCAGGACCTTTTCTTCATAGAATGTGTCATGCAGTTTCTATTTAGTATTTACCATTTGCAGTTGCCTCTTTGCATTACGCTTTTTTTTTTCCCCCTAGAAGAGAGTCTGTCATTTTCATCAGAATCTAAGATTGATAACACAAAGGTTAAATCCTTTCCTCGTCCATGAGATTGTTAAGTGACGGGACTGTTTATTGTAACTCATGCTTTCAATTTCTACAACATCCAGTACAATACCTGTCCTGATTAGGGTTCAGTAAATCCTAGGTAAAGTGCACTGAACTGACTTGGAATCTACAAGGAATCATTGTATGTTCTTGAGGAATGGCGGAAGTGGGAAAGAGTCTTCTGGCTTAGGTGTGTGCAAAAAAAGATTAGAAAGATAAAACAGTGGGCTGGAAGGCCACCTAAAAGACTGCTACTGACATCTAGATTCAAGGACAGTATGATGGAGGGGAGGGGGGGGCAGAGGGTGGAGAGAAAGAAAAGGAAAACGAGGTGTCACCGCTGGCTTTGGCAATCTCTTCTCAGCCCACGGTGTAAAGGACTCCTGACTGGTATTCAATTTATTGAATTAAGGAAAAAAGATGAGCCAAGCAAGGGAAATAGTTCTTCCCGCATTTTACCAATGTGGAAATGTGGAGAAACCGGAAACTCACGTGACTCTCCAGACCTTGCACAGCTAGCTGGTGGCGGTTCCAGGATCCAAACCACACTCCGCTTTCTGCCGGGCTGTGGGGGGAAGCAGAGGGGTTTAGTGCTCTCTGAGTTCCTAATCCCAGCCAGTCTCCCTGATTCCACGCTCGCCCCAGCTCCAATCCATTCTCCACGCTGTTGCCAAAGTGACCTTAAGACACACATGTGGTCTTGTCACTCCCCCGCTTAAAACTTCGCAGTGGCTCCCCATCCCTCCTGAGGAGAAAGGCCACAGTGCTTCCCAGGCGAGGTGCCTCGCCCCCGGCCTCTGGGTTCCAGCCACACGGTGCTTCCTGCAAGTTTGCTCTCACACCAACTCTCCACTGCTTCAGGGCCTTTTCACCTGCTTCACCCTCAGTCTGGGGTGCCTTCTTGGCCACCAGCACCCCTAAACAGCACCCTGCCTTTAGATTCTATTCCTCCAGAAAGCAGGTCAGGTCCCTCTATCCATGCTCTCCTGGCTTTCAGAACCTTTTCTTCATAGGATATGTCACAAGTAGTAGTTAATATTTATATACACACACACACACACACACACAATTTGATTTATTTGTTTATTTTGGCTGTCTGGGTGTTCATTGCTGTACACAGACTTCACTCCAGTTGCAGTGAGTAGAGGCCACTCTTCATTGTAGTGTGCAGCCTTCCCATCGCAGTGGCTTTTCTTGTTGTGGAGCACACACTCTAGGGTACACAGGCTTCATTAGTTGTGAGACATGGGCTCAGTAGTTGTGGTTCCAGGGCTCTGGAGCACAGACTCAGTAGTTGTAGCGTGCGGGCTTAGTTGCTCCTCGTCATATAGGCTCTTCCCAGATCAAGGCCTACATTGGCAGGTGAATTCTTTACCACTAAGCCACCAGGGAAAGCCCAGGTAGTTAGTATTTATAATTTGTCATTATTTGCTTACTCTGTCTCTTCCAATAGACTGTCAGTTCAGTTTAGTTGCTGTCATGTCTGACTCTTTGCAACCCCATGGACTGCAGCACATCAGGCTGCCCTGTCTTTCACCATCTCCCAGAGCCCACTCAAACTCACGTCCATTAAGTCAGTGATGCCATCCAACCATCTCATCCTCCGTCATCCCCTTCTCCTCCCGCCCTCAATCTTCCCCAGCATCCGGGTCTTTTCCAAAGAGCTGTCTCTTCACATTAGGTGGCCAAAGTATTGGAGCTTCGTCTTCACCATCATTCCTTCCAATGAACATTCAGGGTTGATTTCCTTTAGGATTGACGAGTTTGATCTCCTTGCACTCCAAGAGACTCTCAAGAGTTTTCTCTAACACCACAGTTCAAAGGCATCAGTTCTTCGGCACTCAGCCTTTTTTATGGTCCATTTCTTACATCCATATGAGACTACTGGCGAAACAATAGCTTTGACTATACAGACTTTGTCAACAAAGTGATAGACTGTCGCTTCCCTCCATTTTATTCACTATGGTGTCCCTGGGCACAGGTTCCGTTTGGAGCAGATACAGACGCTCAGTATCTATTGGGATAAATCGTCACACTGAATAAAGGAAGAAGCAGTAACTGATCACTTTCCTGGTACCAGCCAGGTTCTGTCTGGGACTCTGAGGATACCAGAGTTCAAAGTCCAGTTAAATAGTGATCCAAGGAAAATGTAAGAATGTGCCCCAATGTGGGATACAGAGCAGGGAGCCGGGACTGTTTTGATGATGCTATGGTTCTGGGTATCACAGCAGCTCCCCGGTTACTGCCGCCCAAGGTCTCTGCTCACTGGAGGACATGAAAAAGGATTAGTTGCCAGCTACACTCTCTTACCAAATCAAGGACACTTCCAGTAAAAAGGGAATCCACCCGCAAAATACAGTTTCCCATCAGAAGCTAAATAGCAATGAGTGAGTCCCTGGAGAAAATTCCAAGACTCTCCCAGCGTGGGTGGAAAAGTCACCTTTCCCCATATCCAAAATCCTTAAAAATGGGAAAGATTACCTTATCTGCTGGACAGTTAAAACTTGATCTTTCCCTGCCCAGGAAATCATAAAATTACACAATGACTGACTCAGACCTAATGCTTTACAGTTTAAAACCACTTTCTCATCCATTATCTCTTTCAGACCACAGAAGGGCACACAGCCAGAAATTTTATTATCGTTTTAAAGATAAGGAAACTGAGGCTTAAAGAGTAGCTTGCCCTGGAGGCCAAAACCTTTCTGTCAGAGAAAGGAGTTTGATGTGGGAGTTAATAGCAGCCTGGGTTTGAGTCCTGGTCTATGGCTAGGAGCTGTGGACCCTGGTTATGACCCTTGCCCTCCCTGAGATTTGGTTTCCATATATCTAAAATGGACATCCTCCCTTTCCAGGGTGTGAAGGTATTCTAGTAGGTTCCATACAGGTAGCTCCAGGGGGTAGGAGTCCAGCCAATGATGGTCTCCTTCTTCTCTCTCCCCCGTTTCAGGGCCCACGCAGCACTCTTCTGAGTCAGGACAAAAGCTGGACGTCCTACCACTCAGGGTCAGTGACCAGCTACTTGCCCAGGTCTTCATCTCTGCAAGGGTCACACCTGGAGGAAAGAATCCAATGGACTTCTCTTTTCTTTGAAAAGGCTATATATTTAGGGCCAGTATGGGGGGTTTTCTCTTTCTATCATTTAACATATAGACCAAAAAGTGGATAAAGAGGAAAACCGATGGCCTAATGCAAAGCAGAGAGAAAAACTGTTGTATCAGGGTGAAGGGAAACCAGGGAATCTGTTCTACATAAATTAAGACAGGAACTTAGCCCGGGTTCATTCACCCTAATTTGTTTGAATTCTAGAAATTTCCTATTTCAAGTTTTTGGCAGGAATCACTCAGACCTGAAAAGGATTAGTTGCCACTCTCTTACCAAATCAAGGACACTTCCAGTAAAAAGGGAATCCACCCGCAAAATACAGTTTCCCATCAGAAGCTAAATAGCAATGAGTGAGTCCCTGGAGAAAATTCCAAGACTCTCCCAGCGTGGGTGGAAAAGTCACCTTTCCCCATATCCAAAATCCTTAAAAATGGGAAAGATTACCTTATCTGCTGGACAGTTAAAACTTGATCTTTCCCTGCCCAGGAAATCATAAAATTACACAATGACTGACTCAGACCTAATGCTTTACAGTTTAAAACCACTTTCTCATCCATTATCTCTTTCAGACCACAGAAGGGCACACAGCCAGAAATTTTATTATCGTTTTAAAGATAAGGAAACTGAGGCTTAAAGAGTAGCTTGCCCTGGAGGCCAAAACCTTTCTGTCAGAGAAAGGAGTTTGATGTGGGAGTTAATAGCAGCCTGGGTTTGAGTCCTGGTCTATGGCTAGGAGCTGTGGACCCTGGTTATGACCCTTGCCCTCCCTGAGATTTGGTTTCCATATATCTAAAATGGACATCCTCCCTTTCCAGGGTGTGAAGGTATTCTAGTAGGTTCCATACAGGTAGCTCCAGGGGGTAGGAGTCCAGCCAATGATGGTCTCCTTCTTCTCTCTCCCCCGTTTCAGGGCCCACGCAGCACTCTTCTGAGTCAGGACAAAAGCTGGACGTCCTACCACTCAGGGTCAGTGACCAGCTACTTGCCCAGGTCTTCATCTCTGCAAGGGTCACACCTGGAGGAAAGAATCCAATGGACTTCTCTTTTCTTTGAAAAGGCTATATATTTAGGGCCAGTATGGGGGGTTTTCTCTTTCTATCATTTAACATATAGACCAAAAAGTGGATAAAGAGGAAAACCGATGGCCTAATGCAAAGCAGAGAGAAAAACTGTTGTATCAGGGTGAAGGGAAACCAGGGAATCTGTTCTACATAAATTAAGACAGGAACTTAGCCCGGGTTCATTCACCCTAATTTGTTTGAATTCTAGAAATTTCCTATTTCAAGTTTTTGGCAGGAATCACTCAGACATGACTTGCTTCCAGAAACAGTTTCAACTGGGGTCATTCTCACCTCAATTCAGGGACAGATATACTCACACCCAGGTAGAGCCAAGGTCTTCCTGTAACCACCACCATGGAAATGAGGCCCAGAGAGGGAAAGTGACATGGTCCAAGACCAAATCTCAAGTTAGAGACTCAGACAAATGGAGATGTTCTAAGGCAAGTGTGGGGCCACTGGGAACCAAGCTATGGACTCGAATGCCGACAGCTTCCCCCAAAGCCACATTCCAAAGCCCCTACCTGTGGGCTGGGCTCTTCTCTGTCTTCATTCTTCCCTTCAAAAGTCAGCACCCTGGGTAGGCCCTGTGCTAGGGTCCCTGCCCACTGGGACCCCGGGACATGTTCAGTGTGATTCCTTCCGGGTTGGACCCTTGGAGACTGATGCTCCCCAGAGTTATGGTTCACTCTCCTCTTCTCTTTTCCTAAACCTGCCCGAGGGGAAACTCTGGGCTTCCCACGGTAGGACCTAGCACACTTGGATGGCCAGTACTGTCTGGTCTGCCCTCGACCAGACGTCTCTCCCTAGCTCTGTTCCTGCAGCCAATGGCCTTCCAGACTTCACCCCATCAAACATAAGTTCAAAGCAGAATCCTAACATTATCCCTAAACCTTATAATCAGTTTTCTCCTTCTTAAATAATAGCCCCATCATTCATCCAAGTATGTGGTCAAAACAAATTAAAACACACACACTCACGCGCAAAACAAATTCTGGTCTCTTTCTTGAATGTTCCCCCTACAAAATTCCTCCCTCTTGGAGGAAAGAATCCAATGGACTTCTCTTTTCTTTGAAAAGGCTATATATTTAGGGCCAGTATGGGGGTTTTCTTTCTATCATTTAACATATAGACCAAAAAGTGGATAAAGAGGAAAACCGATGGCCTAATGCAAAGCAGAGAGAAAAACTGTTGTATCAGGGTGAAGGGAAACCAGGGAATCTGTTCTACATAAATTAAGACAGGAACTTAGCCCGGGTTCATTCACCCTAATTTGTTTGAATTCTAGAAATTTCCTATTTCAAGTTTTTGGCAGGAATCACTCAGACATGACTTGCTTCCAGAAACAGTTTCAACTGGGGTCATTCTCACCTCAATTCAGGGACAGATATACTCACACCCAGGTAGAGCCAAGGTCTTCCTGTAACCACCACCATGGAAATGAGGCCCAGAGAGGGAAAGTGACATGGTCCAAGACCAAATCTCAAGTTAGAGACTCAGACAAATGGAGATGTTCTAAGGCAAGTGTGGGGCCACTGGGAACCAAGCTATGGACTCGAATGCCGACAGCTTCCCCCAAAGCCACATTCCAAAGCCCCTACCTGTGGGCTGGGCTCTTCTCTGTCTTCATTCTTCCCTTCAAAAGTCAGCACCCTGGGTAGGCCCTGTGCTAGGGTCCCTGCCCACTGGGACCCCGGGACATGTTCAGTGTGATTCCTTCCGGGTTGGACCCTTGGAGACTGATGCTCCCCAGAGTTATGGTTCACTCTCCTCTTCTCTTTTCCTAAACCTGCCCGAGGGGAAACTCTGGGCTTCCCACGGTAGGACCTAGCACACTTGGATGGCCAGTACTGTCTGGTCTGCCCTCGACCAGACGTCTCTCCCTAGCTCTGTTCCTGCAGCCAATGGCCTTCCAGACTTCACCCCATCAAACATAAGTTCAAAGCAGAATCCTAACATTATCCCTAAACCTTATAATCAGTTTTCTCCTTCTTAAATAATAGCCCCATCATTCATCCAAGTATGTGGTCAAAACAAATTAAAACACACACACTCACGCGCAAAACAAATTCTGGTCTCTTTCTTGCGAATGTCCTCTCCTCACTAACAAAAGTATCCTCCAGCCGCTCTTGAATCACCTCTCCATCCATCCTTCCATCCCCATCCTCATCATGAGCTATGGCCCAGGCCTTCTTCATCTCTTCTTGCCTTGGCCTTTGAATACCCTAACAGTCACTTTCTTCACCTCCTGCTTTGTCCCATCTTCAACATTACCACTCACACTTCTATTTCTCTAGCACACACTCCAAACTTCCAGAATCTCCCCTTTACTGTAGAACCATGGCTAGCTTCCTCAGCATGGTGCCCAAGGTCCTTCACAGTCTATGAACCCAGCTGACCTTCCGCTATAACCTGCCATTATGGTCTGCTCCGCCCCATCCCACCAACCAGCCACACCAACTTACTCATGGCTGCCTGAACTTGCCAGCCCTCTGATGCTTTTCTTACACCTGAAATGCCCCCTGCCCCTCCCTTGCCCCATCGCCCCCAGCCAGGCTTCCACCTAGGAAAGATCTACTCATACATCGGAGCACAGTCCACATGGTACCTCCTCTGCTCTTGGCCAGAGTGGAATTGTCAAGCCATACATTGCCCTCCCATGGTACTAATGATTAATAATAATCATAAACAGATATTAACCACACACATGTGACAGGCACTGTCCTACATACTTTACATGTATCATATCATTTAAACTCCAACAGAAACCCTAAGTGGTATTACTACTGATAAGTTCAGAGAGATTTGGTGAATTACCCACAGTCTTTCTTAGTATCAGAATCATGACTCAAAACCAGGATTCAAATTCCAGAACCCATGCTGTCTCCAATCTCGCATACCATTGCTGCTGCTTAGTCACTTCAGTCATGTCCAACTCTGTGTGATCCCATGGACTGCAGCCCACCAGGCTCCTCTGTCCATGGGATTCTCCAGGCAAGAACACTGGAGTGGGTTGCCATGCCCTCCTCCAGGGGGAGCTTCCCAACCCAGGGAACCTGGGAGTCCTGCATTGCAGGCCACTGAGACATCAGGGAAGCCCTACTATATATATATATATATATATATATATATATATATATATATATATATATATATATATATATTTGAGACCCAGTGGACTGTAGCTCTCCAGGCTTCTCTGTCCACAGAATTTTCCAGACAAGAATACTGGAGTGGGTGGCCATTTCCTTCTCCTCACATACTCCATCTCACCTCATTAGTCCAGCACTTACACGTTGGAATGGACTCATATGTGGCTGTCTCAGGATTTTGAAGCCCGTGGAGGGCAACTACTGCATTTGACTCTAACTTCCAAGCATGTTACCCAAATAGTGTTTGACACAAATTAAGCATCTGATAAATCTATGGTGAATGAGTAACTGAGTAACTGGATACAAGAAAGGGCTCTGGTTTTTCCTTTTTAAACCAGATCCAAACAGAATGTGTTGGTTTGTTTAATGAGCGTCAGTTAATTCCAACTTCAACTGAAGGAGATCTTTTGAAGACATAGGTAATGTGGGTTGTTCAAAGTAGAGACTTTGAAGCTGAGCTTTTTACTCCAGCTGTGTGACTGATAATATGAATGCCTTTGTAAGCTCTAAACCCCTGAGCAAACACAAGTCTCTGTTATTAATATGCGCGTCTCCAAAGAGCACTCAGCCTGTCCCCATCTAGACAGGGAAGGAAAATGAGGAGAAATAACCCCCAAAGATCACTGGCATCTCACCGGAAGGGCCTGAGAACACCAGATAGAGATGCTGTTCTGTAAACGCTGCTGTCTTTTGAAGAGTAGACTGGACAGAAGATGGAAGAGTGAGAGTGACTGAGGGTGGAGTCACAGAAGACCAGCATGGTAGGGACGTTAGAACAAAGTGACTTCATTGTTCCAACCTTCTCACCTTAGAGATGGGGAAACCAAGGCCCAGAGAGGTGCAGAGACTTGTCCCACAGAACAGCTCTGATTAGCACTGGAGCTGGTACAAGATCTAGGGACACCCGTGCCATCTCAGATCACCATCCTCCCAGTATTCAAATTGCTTTTTAAAATAACACTAGATGTGATTATCTTTTTTCTGTGTTCCTGAATGAAGCAGTGAGTTAATAGTTAGACCTATCAGCCCACAATGCCAGAGAGACACTTCTAGAGTCTCCAAAGTCTGGAGAGCTGTGTGAGAAGGATGGAGGCACTGAAGGGCCCAGGGTGTTTTCAAGAGGAGGCCCTTCCTCCCCGCCAGGTCCAGTCTGGCACTGAGAGACCAGCTTCTGCCACTCCTCCTCCAAGTGTCTTCCGAGGCACAGCCTTTCCCAGGCTGGGAAAGTTGACCCAGCATCGAGTCAGGGGAACATGATGAGCAGAAAGAAGTTTTAGAGAGAACAGTCTGGATTGGTAGCCCACTTGAAGAATCTGATAACTCCAAGGTAAAAAATCTGCCCACAACAAGGGAGACCCAGGTTTGATTGGAAAGATCCCCTGGAGAAGGAAGGCTACTCACTCCAGTATTCTTGCCTGGAGAATTCCATGGACAGAGGAGCCTGACTGACTAAACAGTCCATGGGGTCTGCCAAGAGTTGAATACAATTGAGCGACTAACACTTTGCCTTGGAGAACCGAGCTATAATTCTGCCAGTCTTTCCCCATCCCCAGTAGAAGTGAAACCATGGTAATATGAATGCCTTTGTAAGCTCTAAACCCCTGAGCAAACACAAGTCTCTGTTATTAATATGCGCTCCAAAGAGCACTCAGCCTGTCCCCATCTAGACAGGGAAGGAAAATGAGGAGAAATAACCCCCAAAGATCACTGGCATCTCACCGGAAGGGCCTGAGAACACCAGATAGAGATGCTGTTCTGTAAACGCTGCTGTCTTTTGAAGAGTAGACTGGACAGAAGATGGAAGAGTGAGAGTGACTGAGGGTGGAGTCACAGAAGACCAGCATGGTAGGGACGTTAGAACAAAGTGACTTCATTGTTCCAACCTTCTCACCTTAGAGATGGGGAAACCAAGGCCCAGAGAGGTGCAGAGACTTGTCCCACAGAACAGCTCTGATTAGCACTGGAGCTGGTACAAGATCTAGGGACACCCGTGCCATCTCAGATCACCATCCTCCCAGTATTCAAATTGCTTTTTAAAATAACACTAGATGTGATTATCTTTTTTCTGTGTTCCTGAATGAAGCAGTGAGTTAATAGTTAGACCTATCAGCCCACAATGCCAGAGAGACACTTCTAGAGTCTCCAAAGTCTGGAGAGCTGTGTGAGAAGGATGGAGGCACTGAAGGGCCCAGGGTGTTTTCAAGAGGAGGCCCTTCCTCCCCGCCAGGTCCAGTCTGGCACTGAGAGACCAGCTTCTGCCACTCCTCCTCCAAGTGTCTTCCGAGGCACAGCCTTTCCCAGGCTGGGAAAGTTGACCCAGCATCGAGTCAGGGGAACATGATGAGCAGAAAGAAGTTTTAGAGAGAACAGTCTGGATTGGTAGCCCACTTGAAGAATCTGATAACTCCAAGGTAAAAAATCTGCCCACAACAAGGGAGACCCAGGTTTGATTGGAAAGATCCCCTGGAGAAGGAAGGCTACTCACTCCAGTATTCTTGCCTGGAGAATTCCATGGACAGAGGAGCCTGACTGACTAAACAGTCCATGGGGTCTGCCAAGAGTTGAATACAATTGAGCGACTAACACTTTGCCTTGGAGAACCGAGCTATAATTCTGCCAGTCTTTCCCCATCCCCAGTAGAAGTGAAACCATGGTAATGTGATTCCTCCATTCACGGCAGGAACCATGCAATCACAATGAATTGAAAACTTCTTTCTTCCCCACTGCTTGTCCTGGAGAAAATCAGTCCCACCAGTGGTCATCTATTAAGCACTTTCCATGGGCCACTGCCTGCTCTGAGCATCCCCATCCTTACATGAGTAGCTGGTACCACTGCTTCCAGATGAGAGAACTGGGACACACAGAGGCAATGGAAGGTTACACAGCGAGGAAAAGGCAGGTCTGGGATTCACTCAGACGTCTGACTTCACCATCAGCTGTGCTATCCTCCTGAACTCCCTCTACCTGTACCTCAGGAATAGCACCGCGTACCCTGCAGGAGTATGGATTGCAAGGATGAAAGCAGGTGAGAAACATGGAGCCCAGCCCTATGCTTGCCATGTGTGGGGACTTCAGAAAAGCATTTTATGGGATTTAGGCAAACAGCAGGGAACAAGAAGGGAAAGACAAGGACCAAAATGCGGGCCTGTTCTGACCATGTAGCATCATGAAGAGGGCAATCTCATACGCTGAATGGCAATGTTAATCCACCTTGCACAATTTCAATCCAATTGTTTAAATGTCGGTTTGCTTTTGAAATGACCACCTTCCCCTTTTCTCCAGTTCTTTTGCAGGAGTGTGCAAGCATTCACATATACACACAGAGACCCATACGTACATCCATATCATGGCCTTTTGTTTTTGCTTCCCGCTTTTTCCAGGCTGGGAAAGTTGACCCAGCATCGAGTCAGGGGAACATGATGAGCAGAAAGAAGTTTTAGAGAGAACAGTCTGGATTGGTAGCCCACTTGAAGAATCTGATAACTCCAAGGTAAAAATCTCCCCACAACAAGGGAGACCCAGGTTTGATTGGAAAGATCCCCTGGAGAAGGAAGGCTACTCACTCCAGTATTCTTGCCTGGAGAATTCCATGGACAGAGGAGCCTGACTGACTAAACAGTCCATGGGGTCTGCCAAGAGTTGAATACAATTGAGCGACTAACACTTTGCCTTGGAGAACCGAGCTATAATTCTGCCAGTCTTTCCCCATCCCCAGTAGAAGTGAAACCATGGTAATGTGATTCCTCCATTCACGGCAGGAACCATGCAATCACAATGAATTGAAAACTTCTTTCTTCCCCACTGCTTGTCCTGGAGAAAATCAGTCCCACCAGTGGTCATCTATTAAGCACTTTCCATGGGCCACTGCCTGCTCTGAGCATCCCCATCCTTACATGAGTAGCTGGTACCACTGCTTCCAGATGAGAGAACTGGGACACACAGAGGCAATGGAAGGTTACACAGCGAGGAAAAGGCAGGTCTGGGATTCACTCAGACGTCTGACTTCACCATCAGCTGTGCTATCCTCCTGAACTCCCTCTACCTGTACCTCAGGAATAGCACCGCGTACCCTGCAGGAGTATGGATTGCAAGGATGAAAGCAGGTGAGAAACATGGAGCCCAGCCCTATGCTTGCCATGTGTGGGGACTTCAGAAAAGCATTTTATGGGATTTAGGCAAACAGCAGGGAACAAGAAGGGGAAAGACAAGGACCAAAATGCCGGGGCCTGTTCTGACCATGTAGCATCATGAAGAGGGCAATCTCATACGCTGAATGGCAATGTTAATCCACCTTGCACAATTTCAATCCAATTGTTTAAATGTCGGTTTGCTTTTGAAATGACCACCTTCCCCTTTTCTCCAGTTCTTTTGCAGGAGTGTGCAAGCATTCACATATACACACAGAGACCCATACGTACATCCATATCATGGCCTTTGTGTTGCTTCTGCTTCTTTTGCTTCCCTGCATTTGGTATCCATGGCAACATACCCAGCAGCAATGAGGAGGTGGCATAGTTGCTATTTCTCCCATCTTCTATCTTGCTGATCAAGACTGATCACGATCTAATTCATTCAGAGTCTCATCCAAAAGACAATGGGACATTTTCCCAAGGGAGGAAGCAAAGATGAAGATGTTAGAGAACCTACACTTTAAAAACAAGCAAATACAACAACCCTCTGTTTAGAATGGAGACAGAGCAAAAGAACCCAGGTCTCAGGCTGGGCCAAGTGTGCCTTCCTCAGGCATGGGTGCTGGCGAGGCTAGTTGAGGCCTTCAGTCCTAGTGATATGGTATAACTAAGGGTGAGTGGCTATTTCCAGCCTTTTGAGCCCATGAGTTCCCCAGATGGAAAATTTGAGCCTGGTCCTTGCCAGTCTGGAATCAGAGAATGAGTACTTGGCACCAAGTCTCAGAGACTGGACCTCAAGCTCTTACAATACCCTATCATATGAGACAGGTCGCTCAGAATCATTCTCCACTGTTACCTGCATGTGAGGTAACTCACTTGCATCTCACACAGCATCTGTGTCCTCCCATCCATCCAAGGTAGGCCTTTTATTACCACCATTTATTGAGACAAGGAAACTGAGTCTATAAGAAAACACCAATTAGTTGTTCACAACCTCATCATCTGGCGTCAGGTCTGATTTCTTGGCCATCACACCACCACTGATCCTGACCCCAAGGCACATTTCAATACTACTACCATGGGGTAATATTATGCCTATAGAATTGATGTGGCAACCACATCATTTAGAACTTAAAGGAACTCTAAAGATTTGGTCCACTTCACAGTCGAGGAAATTAAACCTTGTATCAGGTCCACCCATGGATGTTACTATTGAAGAGGGCAATCTCATACGCTGAATGGCAATGTTAATCCACCTTGCACAATTTCAATCCAATTGTTTAAATGTCGGTTTGCTTTTGAAATGACCACCTTCCCCTTTTCTCCAGTTCTTTTGCAGGAGTGTGCAAGCATTCACATATACACACAGAGACCCATACGTACATCCATATCATGGCCTTTGTGTTGCTTCTGCTTCTTTTGCTTCCCTGCATTTGGTATCCATGGCAACATACCCAGCAGCAATGAGGAGGTGGCATAGTTGCTATTTCTCCCATCTTCTATCTTGCTGATCAAGACTGATCACGATCTAATTCATTCAGAGTCTCATCCAAAAGACAATGGGACATTTTCCCAAGGGAGGAAGCAAAGATGAAGATGTTAGAGAACCTACACTTTAAAAACAAGCAAATACAACAACCCTCTGTTTAGAATGGAGACAGAGCAAAAGAACCCAGGTCTCAGGCTGGGCCAAGTGTGCCTTCCTCAGGCATGGGTGCTGGCGAGGCTAGTTGAGGCCTTCAGTCCTAGTGATATGGTATAACTAAGGGTGAGTGGCTATTTCCAGCCTTTTGAGCCCATGAGTTCCCCAGATGGAAAATTTGAGCCTGGTCCTTGCCAGTCTGGAATCAGAGAATGAGTACTTGGCACCAAGTCTCAGAGACTGGACCTCAAGCTCTTACAATACCCTATCATATGAGACAGGTCGCTCAGAATCATTCTCCACTGTTACCTGCATGTGAGGTAACTCACTTGCATCTCACACAGCATCTGTGTCCTCCCATCCATCCAAGGTAGGCCTTTTATTACCACCATTTATTGAGACAAGGAAACTGAGTCTATAAGAAAACACCAATTAGTTGTTCACAACCTCATCATCTGGCGTCAGGTCTGATTTCTTGGCCATCACACCACCACTGATCCTGACCCCAAGGCACATTTCAATACTACTACCATGGGGTAATATTATGCCTATAGAATTGATGTGGCAACCACATCATTTAGAACTTAAAGGAACTCTAAAGATTTGGTCCACTTCACAGTCGAGGAAATTAAACCTTGTATCAGGTCCACCCATGGATGTTACTATTGAAGTCCAAAGAGGGCAAATGACAGACTCAAGACCACCCAACTCATATGAGGATAGGATGAAAACGTCTATATTTAACTTTTTCATGCACGCTAAGGTTCGTAACTTGCTGTGTACCTGCTAAGCCAGAGCTATAGAGATGAAGCAAGACTGGTTTCTGACCTTGAGGTGGGCAAATGTTGCTGTGTGAGCTCTCCGTCCAGCCCAGGAGTGTCAACAAAAGGATGAGTAAAAGTGAGTCAGGCAAAATATGGAGGCAGAGGGGAAGAGACAAGGCATGACCAAGGGCAGGAGGATCCGAAATAGCTTGGCATGAAGTGGGAACCCTATTCAGTTCAGGCTTACTATAATAAAGGGTGTGCCTGGGAATGAGAGGAGAATTAAAATTCTGGTAGAAGTCAGGGGCCATACATACAACTTGGCATCCACATTCAGGAACTTGGACTCTCTCCAAGGCTACTGGGAGCCATTGAGGGGTTCATGTGGAAGGGATTCTTGTAAATTCATGGGAGGATTCACTGGACAACACTGAAGGATTATGTATATCATGTAGAGTAGATCAGAAGAAGAAACCAGTTAGTAAAGCTTGGCGATGTCTGCACTCAAGATTGAGTAGTCTTTTTTCATAGAACAATTGGGGATGGAGAGGAGATAGTTGACGGAAGAACCTCTTGGGAGGTAGAATTGACAGGTCTTGGTGATTGATTGGTAGCAGAGAGTACAGAGAGAGAAGGAATTGATGATAACCCCAGTGTCCTTTCCAGTATATAACCCTGGCCACTGTCTGGAGTGGTCCCAGCTCAAGAGCAAGGTACCTAAATATCTAACATCATCCTTAGGTTATGTGGAGACCAGATTCAGAACAAACAGAAAGAACAGCTTTGAACCAGTCAAAGGGCCATGTCTGATGTGACTCTGCCACTAATAGGCAGAGTGTTTTCAGGACTCTACTTTGGGGGTTCTAGTTCCTTCGTCTGCAGTAGAGAGTTGGCTTGGACCACCTCTCAGGAGTCATCCATCCATATTTACCTTCCTTATGTGGTTGTCATGAAAGTCAAACTCACCCATTCATTCATTCCTACAGCAATATCCATTATTACTATCCATGTGCCTACCCTGTTCTAGGTAGATCCAAATGACAGATAAGCCAAAATGAGTCTATATTTAACTTTCATGCACGCTAAGGTTCGAACTTGCTGTGTACCTGCTAAGCCAGAGCTATAGAGATGAAGCAAGACTGGTTTCTGACCTTGAGGTGGGCAAATGTTGCTGTGTGAGCTCTCCGTCCAGCCCAGGAGTGTCAACAAAAGGATGAGTAAAAGTGAGTCAGGCAAAATATGGAGGCAGAGGGGAAGAGACAAGGCATGACCAAGGGCAGGAGGATCCGAAATAGCTTGGCATGAAGTGGGAACCCTATTCAGTTCAGGCTTACTATAATAAAGGGTGTGCCTGGGAATGAGAGGAGAATTAAAATTCTGGTAGAAGTCAGGGCCATACATACAACTTGGCATCCACATTCAGGAACTTGGACTCTCTCCAAGGCTACTGGGAGCCATTGAGGGGTTCATGTGGAAGGGATTCTTGTAAATTCATGGGAGGATTCACTGGACAACACTGAAGGATTATGTATATCATGTAGAGTAGATCAGAAGAAGAAACCAGTTAGTAAAGCTTGGCGATGTCTGCACTCAAGATTGAGTAGTCTTTTTTCATAGAACAATTGGGGATGGAGAGGAGATAGTTGACGGAAGAACCTCTTGGGAGGTAGAATTGACAGGTCTTGGTGATTGATTGGTAGCAGAGAGTACAGAGAGAGAAGGAATTGATGATAACCCCAGTGTCCTTTCCAGTATATAACCCTGGCCACTGTCTGGAGTGGTCCCAGCTCAAGAGCAAGGTACCTAAATATCTAACATCATCCTTAGGTTATGTGGAGACCAGATTCAGAACAAACAGAAAGAACAGCTTTGAACCAGTCAAAGGGCCATGTCTGATGTGACTCTGCCACTAATAGGCAGAGTGTTTTCAGGACTCTACTTTGGGGGTTCTAGTTCCTTCGTCTGCAGTAGAGAGTTGGCTTGGACCACCTCTCAGGAGTCATCCATCCATATTTACCTTCCTTATGTGGTTGTCATGAAAGTCAAACTCACCCATTCATTCATTCCTACAGCAATATCCATTATTACTATCCATGTGCCTACCCCTGTTCTAGGAGATCCAGGAGTCCAAGGATAAACAAAGGTCAATATCAGCTCTCATGGAAAGAGGATGGGAAGCCATAGACAAATAGAAGGCAGTTACCTCAGGGATGGGATCAAAAAGGACAAAGAAAGTCATTTTGCCCAGGTTAGGAGTAGGTCAGTAACAATTTCCCTGAGAATAAGATACCTAAAGTGATACTGAAGGATAAGTAGTTGGAAGAAAATGGAAGAAATATTCCAGACAGTAGTAACAACATTCTACAAAGGAAGAGAGTGCATGGTCAGCTCCAGGAACTGAAAATAATAACAATATGTGGAAATATGTTGTGAACCGTCAAGTACTATGTCATCATCATCATGTTTATAAAGCAGGATCTGGTGAAGCACATCACAGGCATGATACACTGCTCTTTTTTAAAGACCGAGTGGTCCCTCTCTCCTCTTGACTGTGTTGGTGAAAGAGAGAGATATCTTTACTCTCCAGTTCTTTTTACTACTCTCCATGACTCTTCCCCTACGAAAAGAATGTCCTCTGACAATTATACAATGCAGTTTCACCATGTCTTCAGAGTCTCAGATAATCTTGTGGTGGCAAAACAGAAAAAAGAAAGTCATTACCTTCATTATACGTAAAGTTGAGTGATTCAGCCAACAGTGGAGAAATCTAGATCTGAAATCTATCTCTCTGGCTTCAGGTTGCCCTCTCTTCCCCAGAACCTATGTAAACCTTCTGGTTGCACAGAACACAGAACCACACCCATCATTCTTAAAGATGTTAATGGTAGACTGAATTTCCCAAAGTCAGGCTCCTTTTTCATTGATTACCTTGTTAGGTGGGTATGCTTAAGTCTCTTTAGTTAAGCCATCTCCAAATCACTTTGGCTGAAAGATAGGATGGATTTATGTCTGAGAAGGTTTCCTATAGACAGCAAATCTTATCCATAACTTTGGGGTTCTAGTTCCTTCGTCTGCAGTAGAGAGTTGGCTTGGACCACCTCTCAGGAGTCATCCATCCATATTTACCTTCCTTATGTGGTTGTCATGAAAGTCAAACTCACCCATTCATTCATTCCTACAGCAATATCCATTATTACTATCCATGTGCCTACCCCTGTTCTAGGAGATCCAGGAGTCCAAGGATAAACAAAGGTCAATATCAGCTCTCATGGAAAGAGGATGGGAAGCCATAGACAAATAGAAGGCAGTTACCTCAGGGATGGGATCAAAAAGGACAAAGAAAGTCATTTTGCCCAGGTTAGGAGTAGGTCAGTAACAATTTCCCTGAGAATAAGATACCTAAAGTGATACTGAAGGATAAGTAGTTGGAAGAAAATGGAAGAAATATTCCAGACAGTAGTAACAACATTCTACAAAGGAAGAGAGTGCATGGTCAGCTCCAGGAACTGAAAATAATAACAATATGTGGAAATATGTTGTGAACCGTCAAGTACTATGTCATCATCATCATGTTTATAAAGCAGGATCTGGTGAAGCACATCACAGGCATGATACACTGCTCTTTTTTAAAGACCGAGTGGTCCCTCTCTCCTCTTGACTGTGTTGGTGAAAGAGAGAGATATCTTTACTCTCCAGTTCTTTTTACTACTCTCCATGACTCTTCCCCTACGAAAAGAATGTCCTCTGACAATTATACAATGCAGTTTCACCATGTCTTCAGAGTCTCAGATAATCTTGTGGTGGCAAAACAGAAAAAAGAAAGTCATTACCTTCATTATACGTAAAGTTGAGTGATTCAGCCAACAGTGGAGAAATCTAGATCTGAAATCTATCTCTCTGGCTTCAGGTTGCCCTCTCTTCCCCAGAACCTATGTAAACCTTCTGGTTGCACAGAACACAGAACCACACCCATCATTCTTAAAGATGTTAATGGTAGACTGAATTTCCCAAAGTCAGGCTCCTTTTTCATTGATTACCTTGTTAGGTGGGTATGCTTAAGTCTCTTTAGTTAAGCCATCTCCAAATCACTTTGGCTGAAAGATAGGATGGATTTATGTCTGAGAAGGTTTCCTATAGACAGCAAATCTTATCCATAATGGGCTGATTTCCTATGTTTAATCAAAGAAGGTGACATTTCCTATCTTGAAGGTTCTGATGTTTTTAATCTTTTGCATAAACCACTGCTTGCTTAAGTCTACTTCATGGCAAATAGATAGGGGGAAAATAGTAGAAACAAAGACAGATGTCATTTTCCTGGTCTCCAAAATCTCTGCATATGGGAACTGCAGACATTAAATTAAAAGATGCTTGCTCGTTGAAATAAAAGCTATGACAGACCTAGACAGCATATTAAAAAACAGATATCCCTTTGCAAACAAAGGTCCATATAGTCAAAGCTAGAGTTCTTCCAGTACTCATGTTCAGATATGAGAGTTGAGCCACAGACAACTTTGTTTGGCTAAGACAAAGAATTGATGCTTTCGAATTACAGTGGTAGAGAAGACTCTTTTTTTTTTTTTTTTTAAGGAAGACTCTTGAAAGTCCCCTGAACTGCAAGGAGATCAAACCACTCAATCCTAAAGGAAATCAGCCTTGAATATTTACTGGAAGGACCAAAGCTGAAACTCCAATACTTTGGCCACCTGATGCGAAGAGCTGACTCATTGGAAAAGACCCTGATTCTGGGAAAAATAGGAGACAGAAGGAGAAGGGAATGACAGAGGATGAGATGGTTGGATAGCATTACTGACTCAATGAACAAGAGTTTTAACAAACTCCAGGAGATAGTGAAGGACAGGGAAGCCTGGCATGCTGCAGTTCATGGGGTAGCAAAGAGTCAGGCATGACTAAACTACTGAACAACAATAATCCATGCAGTAATGTGAAAGAGGAGGAGATCTAGAACTGAAAGACCAGAGTGGGAGCCTTCCTTGCTATCCCTTTTTTGCCTTGTGACCCAGAAGTAAATCACTCCACCATGGACATGCCTGGGGTCTACACAAAACCTTCATTTAAATCTCAGTACTCTTATGATTGATTCTATAGACTTTGTAAATTATATCATTTCTTTGAGCCTTAGCTGCTTATCCAGAAAAATAGGGCCAATCTTTTATAGCCCTCAAGATAATGAAATGCTGGAATACGCATGTTACTTAGTTGATACTTGTTAAATCGGTGGGAGGATTTAAAACAGTTCCCTTCACCTTTGTCTCCCTCTCTGGATCAGTTTCCTCATTCATGGAAGGGAGATAAAAATCTCTCCCCTGTATACCTCATTGGGCATCTGAGCAGATTCCATGCAGTTATTGTTTGTGAAAGTTCTTGTAATAAGAGTTTATGACAATATGAGATACAGTTTACTCTAAATCATAAAGTGGTAGTTGCTCAATCATGTCCAACTCTTTGCAACCCTGTGGGCCACAGCCCACCAGTCTCCTCCATCCATGAAATTTCCCAGGCAAGAATACTGGAGAGGATTGCCATTTCCTATTCCAGGGGATCTTTCCAACTCGTCTTCTCAGGGATTGAATCTGGGTCTCCTACACTGCCAGCAGCCTCTTTACCATCTGAGCCACCAGGGAAGCCTGACCAGGGATCGAATAGGTCGCTGCAATGGAAGCATGAAGTCATAGCCACTGGGCCCCCAGGGGAGTCCCACTCTATCTAAGGAACTGTGCAAAACTCCTCACATGTGTGTCTGTCATTCTATGAGTGTCCCACAGGGTGGACATCACTTCCAACTCCCACATAAGGAAGCCAGAGATCAGAAGGTTAAGTTCCTTTCCCAAATTGGTAAGATAGTACTAACTAGAGAAGAGATTATAATCCAAGTTGGTCTGACCCCATAACCAATTTCCTTCCCATGAGCCTCTGATCCCATTGAGTGCAGGAGTTATCATCCTAGCATCTGAAGCCAGACTACTAGTAGTCCCTTTGAGGTCTACCACTGATTAATGATGTGTCCCTGGGGGAGAGTTATCTTTTCTATGGCTCAGTTACCTCATTTGTGAAAGTAACATATTAGTAGTATCTAACTCTGGAGGCTAAGACTCTTTATCTAGTTTATTTCTAGTTTCTTCAACTCAAAAATGAGAAAATAACAATAATTTTGCTGTGCTGGGCTGGAGGCAAAGTGATCTTACTCATGACCTTCCTTTAGTTCAGTTGCTCAGGTGTGTCAACTCTTTGAGACCCCCATGGGTTACAGCACACCAGGCTTCCATGTCCTTCACTATGTTCTGGAGTTTGTTCAAACTCGTGTCCGTTGAGTCAGTGATGCTATTCAACCATCTTATCCTCTGTGGCCCCTTTCTCCTTCTGCCGTACTTACTGAATCTTAATTCTAGCTCTCAGATCTGGGCTGTTTCTTACTTGAGACTTATGTTTCATCTCCTCTGTGGAGCTTTCCCAGATCTTTCGGGGACTGTGTTTAGAGTCCATGCACTGAGGCATCAGTTAACACTCATTTGTACACCGCCGAATACATTTCTTTAAATATCTTTTATGCCTTAACTGATTCTGTGAGGTTCACAGCTTTCTAGAATCTAATAATAATAACTGTCACTTGCTGAGTGGCTACCATATGCCTTAAAGTGTACGCTTGGCCCTATGAAGTCAGTTTTTACTCCTATTATATAGAGAAAACCGAGATTCATAGAGGTTAGTTTGCCCATGACACACAACTATTTGCACAGAAGACACTAAAAATTGTTTGTTGAATGAATGAATAATGTGTCCTCAAACCCACTAATGACTGAGTGAACAAAGCCTTGTCATTTACACTCTGACCCCACAGCACCTAGAATAGAACTGATTGCATCATGATGCCAGACTCAGACTTGAATGGAGTAAAGGCCAAAATCCCTAATGAGTTTTCCAAGGCCTCCATCCAATGGACACACTTTGTGAGTGGCTCAGCGTGGAGCATGTTAGGTCAGATGTAAATCATGCTATCTGCAAGGATGAGGCGCTTAGCGCTCTGTGGGGTTGCCAAGTGACCACCTAAATTCTCATCTCTATTAGGGACATTTGATTTGTTGATGATCTAAAGAGCCAAAGCAGAAATGTATTTGCAAGTCGAAATCTTGTCACTGGTTCCTATTTGTCATGAAAGCGATTCTTAAAGGCTGGTGTCCTTTGATAGCATTGATCCTCAGTGTTCCAATCCCTGAAAAGCCAAGCATCTAACAATAATTTTGCTGTGCGGGGAGGCAAAGTGTCACTATGACCTTCCTTTAGTTCAGTTGCTCAGGTGTGTCAACTCTTTGAGACCCCCATGGGTTACAGCACACCAGGCTTCCATGTCCTTCACTATGTTCTGGAGTTTGTTCAAACTCGTGTCCGTTGAGTCAGTGATGCTATTCAACCATCTTATCCTCTGTGGCCCCTTTCTCCTTCTGCCGTACTTACTGAATCTTAATTCTAGCTCTCAGATCTGGGCTGTTTCTTACTTGAGACTTATGTTTCATCTCCTCTGTGGAGCTTTCCCAGATCTTTCGGGGACTGTGTTTAGAGTCCATGCACTGAGGCATCAGTTAACACTCATTTGTACACCGAATACATTTCTTTAAATATCTTTTATGCCTTAACTGATTCTGTGAGGTTCACAGCTTTCTAGAATCTAATAATAATAACTGTCACTTGCTGAGTGGCTACCATATGCCTTAAAGTGTACGCTTGGCCCTATGAAGTCAGTTTTTACTCCTATTATATAGAGAAAACCGAGATTCATAGAGGTTAGTTTGCCCATGACACACAACTATTTGCACAGAAGACACTAAAAATTGTTTGTTGAATGAATGAATAATGTGTCCTCAAACCCACTAATGACTGAGTGAACAAAGCCTTGTCATTTACACTCTGACCCCACAGCACCTAGAATAGAACTGATTGCATCATGATGCCAGACTCAGACTTGAATGGAGTAAAGGCCAAAATCCCTAATGAGTTTTCCAAGGCCTCCATCCAATGGACACACTTTGTGAGTGGCTCAGCGTGGAGCATGTTAGGTCAGATGTAAATCATGCTATCTGCAAGGATGAGGCGCTTAGCGCTCTGTGGGGTTGCCAAGTGACCACCTAAATTCTCATCTCTATTAGGGACATTTGATTTGTTGATGATCTAAAGAGCCAAAGCAGAAATGTATTTGCAAGTCGAAATCTTGTCACTGGTTCCTATTTGTCATGAAAAAGCGATTCTTAAAGGCTGGTGTCCTTTGATAGCATTGATCCTCAGTGTTCCAATAAACCACACTCGCAAAAAAAAAAGAAAAAGATAAAAAAAAAACTCAAAGCACAACAATGTTTCTCGCACTCTCCATGGAGCTTTTGCTTTCTCTGACATCAAGCAAGCGAGGAGGGTGGAACACGCAGAGACTAGGGCATGAAAGGAATTCAGCATTCTGATTTCATCCAGGTGTTCCACAAACATTTAATGGAGGTCTACCTGGTGAGCCAGGAGCCATTGTTCCTATTTTCTGGGAAAAGGAAACTACAGCTCAAAACGACCTGTCAAGATGATTAAGATATGGTCCTTACCCTCAAAGAGACCCCAATTCAATAGAGGTGACAGACATGGAGGCCATGACCTATGACCCCAAAAGAGTAGCTACAAAGTATTCAAGGTGTGTGGAGGAGCGTGCAATTATCTTAAGAAGGAAGACCTCCCTTTGGGAAGTATTTGCAAATTAGGTGAAGTCAAGCCTGACAGCAACATTTGACAATGACATTTGACTTTGTTTCATGAGAATATCATATGCATCCTAATTCCTCCCCCAAGTATGTGAGACAAGTCCAGGACTTGGAGATACAGCTGTGTGGCTTTAAACAAGTGACTTCATGCCCTACGTTCATTCTTGGTAGAGGAAGAATTTGTTGTTCAGTCACTAAGCTGTGTCTAACTCTTTGCAACCCTATGGACTGCAGCACATCAGGCTTCCCTGTCCTTTGCCATCTCCTGGAGTTTGCTCAGACTCATGTCCATTGAGTTGATGATGCCACCCAACCATCTCGTTTTTTCTGCCAGAATCATGACTTATCCCCCTAATGAGTTTTCCAAGGCCTCCATCCAATGGACACACTTTGTGAGTGGCTCAGCGTGGAGCATGTTAGGTCAGATGTAAATCATGCTATCTGCAAGGATGAGGCGCTTAGCGCTCTGTGGGGTTGCCAAGTGACCACCTAAATTCTCATCTCTATTAGGGACATTTGATTTGTTGATGATCTAAAGAGCCAAAGCAGAAATGTATTTGCAAGTCGAAATCTTGTCACTGGTTCCTATTTGTCATGAAAAAGCGATTCTTAAAGGCTGGTGTCCTTTGATAGCATTGATCCTCAGTGTTCCAATAAACCACACTCGCAAAAAAAAAAGAAAAAGATAAAAAAAAAACTCAAAGCACAACAATGTTTCTCGCACTCTCCATGGAGCTTTTGCTTTCTCTGACATCAAGCAAGCGAGGAGGGTGGAACACGCAGAGACTAGGGCATGAAAGGAATTCAGCATTCTGATTTCATCCAGGTGTTCCACAAACATTTAATGGAGGTCTACCTGGTGAGCCAGGAGCCATTGTTCCTATTTTCTGGAAGAGGAAACTACAGCTCAAAACGACCTGTCAAGATGATTAAGATATGGTCCTTACCCTCAAAGAGACCCCAATTCAATAGAGGTGACAGACATGGAGGCCATGACCTATGACCCCAAAAGAGTAGCTACAAAGTATTCAAGGTGTGTGGAGGAGCGTGCAATTATCTTAAGAAGGAAGACCTCCCTTTGGGAAGTATTTGCAAATTAGGTGAAGTCAAGCCTGACAGCAACATTTGACAATGACATTTGACTTTGTTTCATGAGAATATCATATGCATCCTAATTCCTCCCCCAAGTATGTGAGACAAGTCCAGGACTTGGAGATACAGCTGTGTGGCTTTAAACAAGTGACTTCATGCCCTACGTTCATTCTTGGTAGAGGAAGAATTTGTTGTTCAGTCACTAAGCTGTGTCTAACTCTTTGCAACCCTATGGACTGCAGCACATCAGGCTTCCCTGTCCTTTGCCATCTCCTGGAGTTTGCTCAGACTCATGTCCATTGAGTTGATGATGCCACCCAACCATCTCGTCTTCTGTCACCTCCTTCTCCTCCTGCCCTCAATCTTTCCCAGCACCAGGGTCTCTTTCCAGTGAATCGGCTCTTTGCATCAGGTTGCCAATGTACTGGAGCCTTAGCTTCTGCATCAGTCCTTCCAATGGATTTTCAGGATTGAATAGGAATATGATCATCCCAATCTCTATTAGCATTATTGTCATTTTTATTGTTATTTCCCTAGCTAACTCCTTAGACTTCTGGGGTGTGGGGGCCTCATAGAAGTAACATGCATCCCCAAACACTGAATCCACAAGGACCTCCTGTTCGTGTGTAGAGAATTATATTGTTGTTTCTGTCAAGAGCCTGTCCCTGAATTCCTGAGTGATCAGATACTCTATTGATTCCTCAGTTAATCAAATATGTCCCAGAGATAGATCATCTGCAAAGGGCCCCCTTTTCCCTCACATGCCCCAGAAGAAGCAGGTCAGTCCCTCAAGAATTTTCCAAACTCAACATGCTCGGTATTATGGGTCGCAAATTTCTTTGTTATGACGGCTGTCCTGCATCTTGTAAGATGTCTGGAAGCATTACTGGCCTCTAACTCCAAGATGCCAGTATCCACTCGCAGTTGAAACAGCCAAAATGCCTCCAGATGTTGACAAATGTCCACATTTGGGGCTGGAGAGGGGCAAATGGCCCCTGTTAAGAATCACCTGTGCTACATGCACCGCCCCTGCCCTCTCCCAGAAGGTGTGCCAGGCTTGGGTTTCTCCCGCAAGGTGTGAAGTCAAGCCTGACAGCAACATTTGACAATGACATTTGACTTTGTTTCATGAGAATATCATATGCATCCTAATTCCTCCCCCAAGTATGTGAGACAAGTCCAGGACTTGGAGATACAGCTGTGTGGCTTTAAACAAGTGACTTCATGCCCTACGTTCATTCTTGGTAGAGGAAGAATTTGTTGTTCAGTCACTAAGCTGTGTCTAACTCTTTGCAACCCTATGGACTGCAGCACATCAGGCTTCCCTGTCCTTTGCCATCTCCTGGAGTTTGCTCAGACTCATGTCCATTGAGTTGATGATGCCACCCAACCATCTCGTCTTCTGTCACCTCCTTCTCCTCCTGCCCTCAATCTTTCCCAGCACCAGGGTCTCTTTCCAGTGAATCGGCTCTTTGCATCAGGTTGCCAATGTACTGGAGCCTTAGCTTCTGCATCAGTCCTTCCAATGGATTTTCAGGATTGAATAGGAATATGATCATCCCAATCTCTATTAGCATTATTGTCATTTTTATTGTTATTTCCCTAGCTAACTCCTTAGACTTCTGGGGTGTGGGGGCCTCATAGAAGTAACATGCATCCCCAAACACTGAATCCACAAGGACCTCCTGTTCGTGTGTAGAGAATTATATTGTTGTTTCTGTCAAGAGCCTGTCCCTGAATTCCTGAGTGATCAGATACTCTATTGATTCCTCAGTTAATCAAATATGTCCCAGAGATAGATCATCTGCAAAGGGCCCCCTTTTCCCTCACATGCCCCAGAAGAAGCAGGTCAGTCCCTCAAGAATTTTCCAAACTCAACATGCTCGGTATTATGGGTCGCAAATTTCTTTGTTATGACGGCTGTCCTGCATCTTGTAAGATGTCTGGAAGCATTCCTGGCCTCTAACTCCAAGATGCCAGTATCCACTCGCAGTTGAAACAGCCAAAATGCCTCCAGATGTTGACAAATGTCCACATTTGGGGCTGGAGAGGGGGCAAAATGGCCCCTGTTAAGAATCACCTGTGCTACATGCACCGCCCCCCTGCCCTCTCCCCCCCAGAAGGTGTGCCAGGCTTGGGTTTCTGCTTCCCTGTCACAGGTGAGAAAACACCTGAGACCCAGAACAGGAAGGAACATCCAAGCTCACTAAGGACCTTAGAGTCAAGAGTCCTTTGTTTCCTGGAACTCCTTTTGTGTAGGACCACAGTGCCCACAAAGGATGCACGGAAGACTGGCTTCACTTTCTCACTCCTGCCTGGACCCGTCCCCACCACTGAGCTTGCAGGAATGCCCACTCTTCTTTCATCTGCCCTGCCTTTGAGCCTTCCGTGTGTACTGTGGGAGGGGGCATCCCACTGAATGCTGGGATAGGTGTGGGGCTGTCCTGGCCGGAAGGGCAACAGGACAAGAGTATGGATAAAGCCCAGCCCCAGCCTTACCCCAGAGTTCAAACTTCAGCGGGATGTTTTGTCACCAAGAGACAAACGTGGAAAAAAAAAATCTCTCCTCAACTGAGATTCCTGTGTTGCCATGCAAGCCAAGGCCTTGGCCAGCTCTGTGCAACCTCTGAGAGTTGGGTAGGGGATAAGGAGCACAGAGAAGGGTATTCTGGTGAAGTTCCTAGTCCCCACCCCAGCGCCCCCACTCCCCCTTGCATTCCTCTTGGAAGGCCCCTTAGAATGCACCAAAATAACCCCTCCCTCCTCCTGCACCTCCCCATTTGCCTCGCTGTCCCCCCTGCAGAAGGCCGGCATGCAGCCTGGTGCGCGGGCTAGGGGTGTGTAACATTTTGTCTGAATAGGCCCCTATGTTCCCATAATTTATAGTGGTAAGTAATCTTATTTGCAAAGCAAGCCCTTACAGTTATAAAAAACAAGTTAATTGACTTGCATAAAAATCAAACATGTAGAAGTTTTCCATCTGAACACAAACAGCACACTGAGCCCATTTGTACAATAGCCATGATGCAGGGCAGCCCGCGTCTGGACTACCTAGGATCCAGCCTCTTTCCTAACCCAAAATGGAATCTTAAACCCTGACAAGGCCACATACCGATGGGAGTTACTGAATTTAGAGTCAGTCACTCAACTAATTATACGACATTTTATTTTTTTCCTTGTGTCAATAAACAAACTTGGGTCTGACTTCTGACACTGAGTCCTAGAAGCCAATTAAGAGGCGTTCCCAATATATTACAGGGTCTACAAACAAGGATGGCTTTTCTTGGAATAGTGAACATCATGTTTCTTTTAATGAGTGTGAAAATATATGAGTTTCTTAATCACTGGCAACTCCAATGGAGTCTGAGACAGGGAAATCACCGATTCCCGGCTCCGGAATGAACAGGGCCCAGATTCCTGATGGGTTTTTATGATGGGATCCTCTGCTGAGGGATGGCTGAGGGATGGCTGGGAAGATAGCCTTCAAGAAACGGTACATTTACTTGCAGCAGGACAGTGAGCTGGTGGTGAAGTCGGCTTCATCGCCCCAGGAGAAGCAGGGAAAGGAGCCCACTGTGGTCAGGATCTTCTGCAGGAAGCAGGGACCCCGCACCCTGGTGAAGTGGGCGAAGCACTGTAAGCCTGCAAGATGTACATTATAAAGGGTTGTCATGCTGCCACCCTGATTACCTAGCCTCTGTAGGTAAGGAGAGAGGGGAGAGAAACTAACATGGAGCATGTGCTGGGTGCTTTGCTTTCTGTATCCTATTTAGACCTCCAAAGAACCCTGCCAGGAAGAGATCATTGCTCCTATTTTACAGATGAGAATACTGAGGCCCAGAGATGAGAAGTGACTTGGCAAAGTCACACAGCAAGTTAATTGCAGAGCCGAGGTCAGTTCTCATTCAGATCAGTCATCTTACTAGGGGACTGTTTCGTTGGGGGTAAGAACAGCCATTGCTGGAGCCTTCAGGAACCCATGATCCCACATGATGGTTCCTTTCTGAAAAAAGGTGCCACCTACCCACTCAGCTTCCCTGGCAGCTCACACAGGAAAGAATCCACTTGCAATAGGGGAGGCCTGGGCTCAATCCCTGGGTTGGGAAGATGCCCTTGGAGAAAGGATAGTCTCTACACTCCAGTAGTCTTGCCTGGACCATTCCCTGGCTTGTTCACAGGGTTGCAAGGAGTCAGACACGACTGAGCAACTTGACTTTCACTCTCGCCCCCTCAGCAATATCTACAAAGCAGTGAGAATGGAAGTCCAAGGGAGGTGTTCACAGAGGAAGAGCATCCGGTTCAGCCAGATGGTGGGGGTGGAGTGGGGCAGATGCACAGGAAGTACTTAGGAAGTGATCCACCATCAGTGACTTTGCATAACTCACTATTTTTTAACCTCTGAGATGGACAAAGAGGGAAAGAACCCCCAGGAAGACAGGTCCAAGTGAGCAGAGAATGGACAGTAGACATATGGACATTGTGTGGAATAAGCAGTGGGTGGGAGGTGTAAAGGAAGTAGCATGAAAACCTATACTATCATATGTGAACAAAATAGCTATTGTCATTGCGCTGTGAGAAAAGGAGATCCTGCAGGGGCGCTGTGCGATGGCCTGGAGGGGTGGGATGGGGGGGATATACATATGACTAATCTGGGATCATACATATCTGTAAACAACAAAACTCTGTAAAAGTAAAAAGTACAATAAAAATTGAAAACAACAACAACAACATGAGCAGAGGTGTGAGGTTGTGAGAACAGAGCAAGCACGGCCAGTGGGGTCCCCACACTGCTGGGGGCCCAGCTCCCATGGATGGGAGAATGTGCAGGAGGAGGCACTGAGAGGGGCGCAGCAGGCGGGGTGGGGTTGCTGGAACTATTCTCTGAGTTAGACTGGGAGGGATATGCTTTGGGCTGGGACAGACAGTTGACAATAGTCAAATCTGAACTGAGCAGACTGAGGGGCCCCTGGTCCCCATGTTCAGCTCCGACACTCTGATGCACACAGTGAGGGTTCAGAGCAGGGGATCCTCTTTGGCTCTGTTTCTCTTCTACAAAGCAGGATAATAAATGTCGTCTGCTTCTTAGAGCAGACCCGGCACCTCAGGCAGCTGCTAGATGGGAGACGCTGAAGACGATCCTTTGGAGTCCTCCACCTTGCAGGCTGTCATCTTGGAAGAATCTCCAGGCCTCCTAATAATATGGATTTGTGTTCTCTGGGCACATAGTAGGTGCTCACAGGGTAGACGCTGTCCTTGCTGTTCATTCTGCTCTCTCATTTGCGCCACCTCTGGGACAGCCAAGTCCCAGCCTCCCAGGCAGGAGCCTCTCAACACCACCATCCCCTTACCTAACTCCGCAGTGAGAATGGAAGTCCAAGGGAGGTGTTCACAGAGGAAGAGCATCCGGTTCAGCCAGATGGTGGGGTGGAGTGAGTGCAGATGCACAGGAAGTACTTAGGAAGTGATCCACCATCAGTGACTTTGCATAACTCACTATTTTTTAACCTCTGAGATGGACAAAGAGGGAAAGAACCCCCAGGAAGACAGGTCCAAGTGAGCAGAGAATGGACAGTAGACATATGGACATTGTGTGGAATAAGCAGTGGGTGGGAGGTGTAAAGGAAGTAGCATGAAAACCTATACTATCATATGTGAACAAAATAGCTATTGTCATTGCGCTGTGAGAAAAGGAGATCCTGCAGGGGCGCTGTGCGATGGCCTGGAGGGGTGGGATGGGGGGGATATACATATGACTAATCTGGGATCATACATATCTGTAAACAACAAAACTCTGTAAAAGTAAAAAGTACAATAAAAATTGAAAACAACAACAACAACATGAGCAGAGGTGTGAGGTTGTGAGAACAGAGCAAGCACGGCCAGTGGGGTCCCCACACTGCTGGGGGCCCAGCTCCCATGGATGGGAGAATGTGCAGGAGGAGGCACTGAGAGGGGCGCAGCAGGCGGGGTGGGGTTGCTGGAACTATTCTCTGAGTTAGACTGGGAGGGATATGCTTTGGGCTGGGACAGACAGTTGACAATAGTCAAATCTGAACTGAGCAGACTGAGGGGCCCCTGGTCCCCATGTTCAGCTCCGACACTCTGATGCACACAGTGAGGGTTCAGAGCAGGGGATCCTCTTTGGCTCTGTTTCTCTTCTACAAAGCAGGATAATAAATGTCGTCTGCTTCTTAGAGCAGACCCGGCACCTCAGGCAGCTGCTAGATGGGAGACGCTGAAGACGATCCTTTGGAGTCCTCCACCTTGCAGGCTGTCATCTTGGAAGAATCTCCAGGCCTCCTAATAATATGGATTTGTGTTCTCTGGGCACATAGTAGGTGCTCACAGGGTAGACGCTGTCCTTGCTGTTCATTCTGCTCTCTCATTTGCGCCACCTCTGGGACAGCCAGAGCTCCCAGCCTCCCCAGGCAGGAGCCTCTCAACACCACCATCCCCTTACCTCAACCTGTCCAGGCAGGCCGCTCCACCACCCAGGCAGGCAAGACCGATGGACTTGCTGCAGACACAGCTGGCCCTATGGGACTTTCTTCTGGCCAGCCTGACTGCCCCTCTGCATGTCGAGTGGAGGTCCTGTTATTTATGTTTGGAAAATGCATTCGGGGCAGTTCCCAGAAGCACTTACAGAACTCTTATTTAATTGCTACTTTATAAACTCGCTGCTCTGAAGAGTGAGGGATTGACGGGCTGGCCTGGCACCTGGAGTGGCCTCGCTGCGAATGCTTTTCCCAGAACGGCCTGAGAGCTCAACTCCCTGGTGCCCCAGTCCCGTGCGGCTCTGGCTTGCAGCCAGCTCCCGAGGGCCCTGTGGGCCTCGTCACCCTAATCCTCAGCTTGGGGAATGGCAGCAGCTGCCGAGTTGGTCACACACACAGCACACACACGAAAACCCGTCATCAGCTCAGACCCAAGAGCTCAGGGCTGGGGGCCCAGGCAAGAGAGGCCCTGTCGCTCCTGTTCCCCTGTCCCTTGCCACCAGCCTGCAAAACCTCGACTGTGAGGACAACCCAGGTCCCAGAGTGGACCACAGGTCCAGGTCCCGCCGAGCCCAGCCCTCATTTGCCTCACTGTTGCCCATCGAGGTCAAGCAGACCTGGAAATGCAGCCCCAGCTTCCTCAACGTCAGGGCTAGCTCTCCAACCACATTAAACCTCGGTCTCTGCTCTTGTAAACTGGAGCTTGTGAATCCCATTTCTCAGCATCATTGAGAAAATGAAAGAAAATGGTGATGGTGACCCTCCTGGAATGTAGAAGTCGATGGTAAATAAATGGTGTGTACTGGATTTCTGCAGCCACGGAAATCAAGGGTGGCAGGTCTTCAGGGAGGCCCACCTCGATTCAGCGAGTCTAAACTTCCCATCCAGAAGAAACAGAATTTCACAGGAATGTCCTCTGCTGGCACAGTCACTTTACACAACACCACGCTATGGGGCCCTGCAGATGCCAAAAAGCCTTCTCTCAACTGACCTTTACTACTGCCCACCAGTGTTTGGATGGTGAGCCTCATTTCACAGATGAGGCTCATGGCAGAATGACTATTTGTTAATCAGCTTCTGGCCTCCAAGCGTTGCTCCCTTTCCTCCATACCACACCTGTTCTGTCCCCACTTAGCCCCAGGCCCATCTGTGCCTCCATGGCAGCACCCTGCTCTCCTGCAACCACAATCCTGAGGAGCCCCTCCCACAGGAGCAGGGCAGAGCTGTGTGACCGCAGGGGCTTTCTGGGAATGGCTGCTGGCCCAGCCTGCAGTAGACCTTGCTGCTCCCACCTTGTTCTCTTGGCTCACTCCTCCACCACCCCCATGATGAAGCAAGTTGCATGTCATGAAGATATTCAAGCCACCCTACAGAGAGGTCCTTGTGATAGGAGCTGGGGCCTTCTGCCAAAAGCCAAATGACTTCAACGTCTCAGAGTCAGATGGCCCAGCCTCACTCAAGACTTCCACCTCACCCAAGACCTCCACCTCACCCCAGCTGCAACCTCACGAGAGATCCAGCGCTACAACCATCCAGCCAAACCACTCCCAAAGTCTGACCCACAGAGACTGTGAGATCAGACATCCTTGCTCCTCTGACACAGAAACAAACACGGTTACCAAAGGGAGAAGAGATGGGGGATAAATCAGGAATTTGAGATGAACAGAAATAAACAACTATATATAAAATAGATATACAGGACCAACTGTGTAGCACAGTGAAGTATATTCAATACCTTAGAAAAGATTCTGAAAGAGAATATATATAACTGCACTGTGCTGTACACACAAACGATTGTAGATCAAATATGCCCCAATAAAAAATACTTGCTGCTTTAAGCTACTGCTAACTTTGGGGTTGATTTGTTACCTGGCATTCAATTTATCTCACCCCTCTCACAGCCATACCTTAAACCCCCCCTTACCTCCCGGCTACATGTACTGATGTTACTGGATTTCTGCACACGGAAATCACATTTCAGGCCCACCTCGATTCAGATTTTTGGTTTCGAAATGGCTGAGTCACTTTACACAACACCACGCTATGGGGCCCTGCAGATGCCAAAAAGCCTTCTCTCAACTGACCTTTACTACTGCCCACCAGTGTTTGGATGGTGAGCCTCATTTCACAGATGAGGCTCATGGCAGAATGACTATTTGTTAATCAGCTTCTGGCCTCCAAGCGTTGCTCCCTTTCCTCCATACCACACCTGTTCTGTCCCCACTTAGCCCCAGGCCCATCTGTGCCTCCATGGCAGCACCCTGCTCTCCTGCAACCACAATCCTGAGGAGCCCCTCCCACAGGAGCAGGGCAGAGCTGTGTGACCGCAGGGGCTTTCTGGGAATGGCTGCTGGCCCAGCCTGCAGTAGACCTTGCTGCTCCCACCTTGTTCTCTTGGCTCACTCCTCCACCACCCCCATGATGAAGCAAGTTGCATGTCATGAAGATATTCAAGCCACCCTACAGAGAGGTCCTTGTGATAGGAGCTGGGGCCTTCTGCCAAAAGCCAAATGACTTCAACGTCTCAGAGTCAGATGGCCCAGCCTCACTCAAGACTTCCACCTCACCCAAGACCTCCACCTCACCCCAGCTGCAACCTCACGAGAGATCCAGCGCTACAACCATCCAGCCAAACCACTCCCAAAGTCTGACCCACAGAGACTGTGAGATCAGACATCCTTGCTCCTCTGACACAGAAACAAACACGGTTACCAAAGGGAGAAGAGATGGGGGATAAATCAGGAATTTGAGATGAACAGAAATAAACAACTATATATAAAATAGATATACAGGACCAACTGTGTAGCACAGTGAAGTATATTCAATACCTTAGAAAAGATTCTGAAAGAGAATATATATAACTGCACTGTGCTGTACACACAAACGATTGTAGATCAAATATGCCCCAATAAAAAATACTTGCTGCTTTAAGCTACTGCTAACTTTGGGGTTGATTTGTTACCTGGCATTCAATTTATCTCACCCCTCTCACAGCCATACCTTAACACTTACCTCCCCGGCTTACCTCTGTCTTACACAAGATACCACGTATGTTATACTAGACAAGTACAGTAGTCCTTACACGTATTTGTTCCTTTGGTTGGATGTTTTTATTTTATTATTTCTCTGCAGTGTGTGTACATGTATGTTTGTGTGTGTACTGGTGTGTGCGTGTGCATGCGCATGTATGTTTGTGTGTGTGTACGTGTGTGTGTGTGTGTGTGCACTCCCCAGGTACTGGTCACTCTACCACTATTCTGTGTGCATGCAGCCTCCTCAAATGAAGATCCTAATAACCAAGCTTTTCAAAATATAGGCGTTTCGTGCCCGTTTTAACATTTCAAGACGAAGACTTCCTGGGCTTCTGGTTCTCTTTTCATCTCACTGCCATGTCCTCAGCTCAGACGCATTACTTCCCACATGGACCAGGTAACAGCCTCCTAGTTAGTTGCCTGCCTCTCCAATTGTGCCTCTTTGTTTTCTCCACACTACCATTATGCAAACGCCATCTCGTTATTTGAAAATGCCATCTGATTAAAAATGCCTTCACTGTATTTCCATCACCTCACAGGAGACACCCCATCTCCACAGCATGCCTTTTGGACCCTCCCTGCAACCCCACTTGCTCTTCCTTCCCAGTGCAATGCTGATAGGTCTTCGACATCCTTGCCTCCATGCGTTGGCCCTGACTAGCCTTCTACCTGGAAGCACTTCCCTGCTTTGCCCACCTGGTAAACCTCTATTCATCCTTCAGAACCCTTTCAGTCTTTGCTCTCTGGAAATCTTCCTCCATGTCTCCAGGCTGAGTTAGGTCCCCTCTGCATTCCTGGTTGTATCTTTCTGATCCCAGGCATTGCTAGAATTATAGCCTCATCTGTCTCCCCTGCTAAGCTAGAGAGCCCTAGAGCTCCCTGTTTTAGATTGATGAACAGAAATAAACAACTATATATAAAATAGATATACAGGACCAACTGTAGCACAGTGAAGTATATTCAATACCTTAGAAAAGATTCTGAAAGAGAATATATATAACTGCACTGTGCTGTACACACAAACGATTGTAGATCAAATATGCCCCAATAAAAAATACTTGCTGCTTTAAGCTACTGCTAACTTTGGGGTTGATTTGTTACCTGGCATTCAATTTATCTCACCCCTCTCACAGCCATACCTTAACACTTACCTCCCCGGCTTACCTCTGTCTTACACAAGATACCACGTATGTTATACTAGACAAGTACAGTAGTCCTTACACGTATTTGTTCCTTTGGTTGGATGTTTTTATTTTATTATTTCTCTGCAGTGTGTGTACATGTATGTTTGTGTGTGTACGTGTGTGTGCGTGTGCATGCGCATGTATGTTTGTGTGTGTGTACGTGTGTGTGTGTGTGTGTGCACTCCCCAGGTACTGGTCACTCTACCACTATTCTGTGTGCATGCAGCCTCCTCAAATGAAGATCCTAATAACCAAGCTTTTCAAAATATAGGCGTTTCGTGCCCGTTTTAACATTTCAAGACGAAGACTTCCTGGGCTTCTGGTTCTCTTTTCATCTCACTGCCATGTCCTCAGCTCAGACGCATTACTTCCCACATGGACCAGGTAACAGCCTCCTAGTTAGTTGCCTGCCTCTCCAATTGTGCCTCTTTGTTTTCTCCACACTACCATTATGCAAACGCCATCTCGTTATTTGAAAATGCCATCTGATTAAAAATGCCTTCACTGTATTTCCATCACCTCACAGGAGACACCCCATCTCCACAGCATGCCTTTTGGACCCTCCCTGCAACCCCACTTGCTCTTCCTTCCCAGTGCAATGCTGATAGGTCTTCGACATCCTTGCCTCCATGCGTTGGCCCTGACTAGCCTTCTACCTGGAAGCACTTCCCTGCTTTGCCCACCTGGTAAACCTCTATTCATCCTTCAGAACCCTTTCAGTCTTTGCTCTCTGGAAATCTTCCTCCATGTCTCCAGGCTGAGTTAGGTCCCCTCTGCATTCCTGGTTGTATCTTTCTGATCCCACTGAGCACATTGCTAGAATTATAGCCTCATCTGTCTCCCCTGCTAAGCTAGAGAGCCCTAGAGCTCCATCTGTTTTGGTTCTCTTGGCACCTGCTTCAAGGACTTGGCACATAATAGCTACCCAATGAAAATGTATGTAGTCTGGAAGTTCGTGTGGGCAGGGGGCAATTTTCATTCTATGAACTAGTATACATGAAGCTAGACTGTGTAGTGTTAAGCATACAGAAGGCATGCCATAAATGTTAAGGTTGGTGCCATTTTTCTCCTTTGTCCGACATGTAGAGAAGAGGGCCTTGTTTGTTTAACTATGCCCCCTTGGCTTCCTCAAGTACTCCCAGGCATTCACAAGAGGGTCTGACTTTTCACTTACATTAAATTCTCCTTGAACTCTATGGGCTATTGATCCCCTCATAGCCTCCATTCCTGCCAGGTCTCCTGGAATCTTTGTGTTTTCCCTTTGTAAACCTGACCAGTGGGTTTCATAAGGCCATATAACATTTACCTGTACAGACTTCAGTTCATAGAATCTGAATCCATTCATTCTGTTCCTTGCTTACTCGTAGCATGGGAGAGAGAGCATACGCTCTGGAGCCTGGCTGCCCAATTCAGATTCTGGCAAGCTCTAAGCGGGGCATGCAGTTTCTCTACACCCTTCATTGCTGCATCTGTAAAGTAGGCTAAAACACTGCCTGTGCCATAAGGCTGCTGCAAAGATGCGGGCCTACTACGGATACACAGCAACTACTTAGTGAATGCACGTCTTTATAGTCATTCTACAAACATGTCTTCAGTACCCGTGTGGGCCAGGCCCTGTTAGAGGCAGAGGAGAATGGGACCAGCTCCTTGCACACAGATGTTCACAGATCAGAGAGAGGCAGGGAAAGATGCACATAATCACCAGCAATGCCCAATACGTGCCCCAGGGAAGTGAAGCAGGCCCTTCACCCGGAGAAATGGAGACAGGCCTGCCAGCCCTACGTCTGCCTCTCAGGAAGCTCACGCTGATGGTGACCCCAGGGTCCCCAGGAGATGGTGGTTACTGCAGGAGCCCGGGCAGGATGGGCTGAACTCATAAGGAAGAAGAGAGACAAACGCAAAAGACATTTAGTGCAGAAGTCCGCACACTTTGTCCATAAAAGGCCAGACATAAATAGTTCAGCTATTGCGGGCCATGCAATCTGTCACAACTGCCGCGGTTGCAAACGCAGCTGTAGACAGTCTGTGAAGCAGCACAGCTGTGTTCCAATACACTTGATTATAAAAGGAGGTTGAGGGCCACACGTGCGCCATAGGCCAAGTTTGCCACCTCCTGATTCAGAAGGTAGACGGACAGGAACTGACATCTGGAACTGCAGGGAGAAGGAGGAGTTGGAGAATCTCAGATGGTCATGAGGCCCAGCCCACCACCTCTTTGCCCAGGTGGCCGAGCACTGTTCCACACCAACTGATTTGTTTCCCAAATACCAAGATCACGATTCCACAAGTTCTTCGGCATTCAAGAAGTGGTTCTCTCCAGCTGTCACCTCCGGATGCCCCATAGGACTTGAATGACCCTACACTGATCTCTGGAGTGCTTGGAGAACAAGGATGAAATACAGACCCGTGGGAAAGCCGTTCAGAGGGCCTGGCTCCCCATTTCCAGCCCAGAACCACCTTGGACCCATAGGAAAAGTTAGAGCAACCATTGCTCCATGGTGTTCCCTGGCAGGAAAGGGAAGGTCTGGCCAAGAAGGCGGCACACAAGCTTCCGCCAACCCGTCTGGATCTAGTCAGCAAGATGACTGCTGGCAAATGGCATGTGAATCTAATTGGAAAAATCAGAAGGAAAGCTGGTTATTTTTAAAAATCTTGCGGATAATTCTAATGTGAAGTGTCCACCACTGCATCCTTCTGCACTGTGGATGGGAGTATAGACGGCTGCCAAACTTTCGAAGGAGCTTTGGTTACAGCTTTCAGAATGCAAAACAGCCCTTTGACCAGCATTGCCACTTCTAGGAACCTGTCTCCTGGAAACCCTTGCAAGGACCGATGCCTTAGGCTATCTCATGGCATTTGCTGAGTTATGGACTGAATCCGTGGGTCCCCCTTGAAATCAGCCCAGATCCCTAAAATGTTGGTGTCTGAAGATAGAACTTTGGCAGCTGATTAGGTTTAGATGAGCTCATGAGGGTGGGGCTCTCATGATGGGATTAGTGCCCTGTTTAGAGAAGGAAGAGGCATGAGAGGCTTGTTCTCTTCATGAGCACACACTGAGAAAAGCCATGGGAGCATACCAGAAAGAAAGCCCTCACCAAGAACCAAACCTGCTAGCACCTTGATCTTGGACTTCCCAGTCCCTCAAAATGAGGAAGCCAATTCTTTTTTTTTTTTTTTTTTTAAATTTTTTTATTTTTGTACATGTATGTTCCCAGATCAATCAGATGGAAGCCAATTCTTGTTTAAGCCCTCCATCTATGGCATTTTGTTACAGGAGCCCAAACTGATTAAGACACATCATGATAGCAAAATGAAGATTTAAATGTTCATCAGTAGGGAAATGACCTGACCATGGTTCATTCATCATCCAGAATACTACGCAACTGGTAAACCTTTGAGCTAAAATGATAAGAATGGGCATACATGGATCTTGAGGCATTGTTAAGTAAAAACAAAAATGACAATAAAATATGCTAATTCTGTTTTTTAAAAAAATACCTATCTAAGGACCACATAAATATATGCAGTGCATAGCAGAGCCAGGAGGAGAGTGAACTCAAGTGAGGTGTCGAGGAAGCAACCTATAAGGAGTGAGTCCCCCATCACCCAGGCTCAGGGACACATGGAGGCTGCACCTGCACAAGCCTAAGAGCGGCACCACCTCACGCTTCGCCCTCAACGCTTCCCTCGCCTAGTCCGAATACCCTCAGATAGAAAGTTGGGTGCCCGTCCACAGGTTTCCTTTGGAGAGAAGTACTGAGGAGATGGTAGCAGAAAATCTTCACGTCTGACTTTATCTCCTCTTGGAGGGTCCAATATTTTTCTACAAAACCACGAATTATTTTTTAATTGTATGTATTTATCATTTTGACTATTCTGGCTTTTCACTGCTGCTGCAGGCTCTTCTCTAGTTGCAGGAGTCGGGGCTGCTCTCTAGTTGAGGTGAGCAGGCTTCTTATGCCGTTGAGGCCCTAATGCTCAATGGCATTTGCTGAGTTATGGACTGAATCCGTGGGTCCCCCTTGAAATCAGCCCAGATCCCTAAAATGTTGGTGTCTGAAGATAGAACTTTGGCAGCTGATTAGGTTTAGATGAGCTCATGAGGGTGGGGCTCTCATGATGGGATTAGTGCCCTGTTTAGAGAAGGAAGAGGCATGAGAGGCTTGTTCTCTTCATGAGCACACACTGAGAAAAGCCATGGGAGCATACCAGAAAGAAAGCCCTCACCAAGAACCAAACCTGCTAGCACCTTGATCTTGGACTTCCCAGTCCCTCAAAATGAGGAAGCCAATTCTTTTTTTTTTTTTTTTTTTTTTATTTATTTATTTTTGTACATGTATGTTCCCAGATCAATCAGATGGAAGCCAATTCTTGTTTAAGCCCTCCATCTATGGCATTTTGTTACAGGAGCCCAAACTGATTAAGACACATCATGATAGCAAAATGAAGATTTAAATGTTCATCAGTAGGGAAATGACCTGACCATGGTTCATTCATCATCCAGAATACTACGCAACTGGTAAACCTTTGAGCTAAAATGATAAGAATGGGCATACATGGATCTTGAGGCATTGTTAAGTAAAAACAAAAATGACAATAAAATATGCTAATTCTGTTTTTTAAAAAAATACCTATCTAAGGACCACATAAATATATGCAGTGCATAGCAGAGCCAGGAGGAGAGTGAACTCAAGTGAGGTGTCGAGGAAGCAACCTATAAGGAGTGAGTCCCCCATCACCCAGGCTCAGGGACACATGGAGGCTGCACCTGCACAAGCCTAAGAGCGGCACCACCTCACGCTTCGCCCCCTCAACGCTTCCCCTCGCCCTAGTCCGAATACCCTCAGATAGAAAGTTGGGTGCCCGTCCACAGGTTTCCTTTGGAGAGAAGTACTGAGGAGATGGTAGCAGAAAATCTTCACGTCTGACTTTATCTCCTCTTGGAGGGTCCAATATTTTTCTACAAAAACCACGAATTATTTTTTTAATTGTATGTATTTATCATTTTTGACTATTCTGGCTTTTCACTGCTGCTGCAGGCTCTTCTCTAGTTGCAGGGAGTCGGGGCTGCTCTCTAGTTGAGGTGAGCAGGCTTCTTGTTGAGGTGACATCTCTTGCTATGGAACTCAGGCTCTAGGGCACACAGGCTTCAATAGTTGCAGCACATGGGCTCCATGGTTGCGGCTCTGAGGCTCTAGAGCACAGGCTCCATAGTTGAGGCTCACAGGCTTAGCTGCTCCGCAACGTGTGGGATCTTTCAGAATCAGGGATCGAACCTGTGTCTCCTGCATTAGCAGGTGAACTCTTCACCACTGAGCTACCAGGGAAGCCCCAAACCACGAATTATTAAGTGGGCTATTTTCCTTCTAAAAATCTTCCATCTCTTTATCCCACTAATAAATATAGATTCGTATATCTATATAGTGCTACCTTCATTTGGTGCCAATGTGCCCTACTATACTTCTACTATACTGGTTAGGGTCACCATCCTGCTAGGCTGTGCCATTCTACGTCACTTCAGTTGTGTCTGACTCTTTGCGACCCCATGGACCAGTTCTACTCGTCCGCATGTGGCCTTGGGTAGCACCTTGGCAGTGAGGGGGTTCCTGATGGGGCCTCCCTTGCAGAGTGGTTGTCAGAGCTCTCCATCAACAGTGTCTTGGATTGTAGTCACTGAGTTTCTGTGACACTGTCCTTTCATGCGGGCCAAGTCGCTTCAGTCATGTCCAACTCTGTGCAACGCTATAGACTGCAATCCGCCAGGCTCCTCTGGCCACAGGGATTCTCCAGGCAAGAATACTGGAGTGGGGTACTATGCCCTCCTCGAGGGAATATTCCTGACCCAAGGATCAAACCTGTGTCTCTCATGTCTCCTCCGTTGGCAAGCGGGTTCCTTACCACGAGACCCACCTGGGAAGCCCCAGGATCACCAATAACCATGTGTCACAACAGCTTCACCAAACAGGAGTTTCTTTTTCCCATGTGGCAAGAAGTCTGGTGGCATATCGTATAATTTTGGTAACATCTAGCATCAAAAATCATACCTCCAAAAAACCACAGATGCCAGCAAAAAGGCAAGAACTATAGAGGTAGAATAGAAACATAAAACACCTGAGCATGAGCCTCAGCTCTGCCTCAGACTAGTCATTGAAAAAAAAGAAAACAAGCCCAAGGAGCTTCCCTGGTTGTCCACTGGTTAAGACCTCACCTTCTAATTCAGGAGATGTGGGTTCAGTCCCTGGTTGGGGAGCTAAGATCCCATGGGGCAACCAAACTCCACCTGTTATAATAGGAGAAGCATGCGAGCTGCAATAAATAGCCAGTGCGGTCAAAAACAAAATTACATAGATAAATAAATAAACAAGCCCAGGTATATTTCTAAATCACTCCTCAGTATTTTCATCTACAAAACAGGAATCATAGGATCTACATACATGTTTGCCAAGAAGATGAAAAGACGCAATGAAATGATACAAGTGGAATTATCTAGCACAGGTAAGCTCTCCCCAGAAGTTAGTTTTCTCTTTTCTTGAGACTTCCTGAGACTTCAAAAGGTTTTCTAAATTAAATCCCATTTCTTCATCAGTGTGCATGGTTCTCTCAGAGCAATTCTGCTTTTATTTCTCCTGGGCTATCAGTAGGCAGAAACCCTCAACATTATAGTTTTGCCAGGCCACAAAAATGGCAGGGTGGATTAACTCTCATAAGGGAATCCAGAAATCAACCTTTGAAAACCAAAGAATACCATGAACACTCTTGGATTATCAGGTGCTTTGCTCTGGTTATTATTTGAGGAGAGCCCACTCGATCTCTCTCATCATTCATTATATACATATACATCAAGAGTCTCCTTTAGAAAAAAGAAAAAAAAGACTCTCCTTTAGCAGAGGCCCTAAAGGCAGAAGGGCTTCCCTGGTGACTCAGAGGGTAAAGAAACCACCTGCAATGCGGGAGACCCAGGTTCAATCCCTGGGTCGGGAAGATCCCCTGGAGAAGGGAATGGCCTCCCACTCCAGTATCCTTGCCTGGAGAATCCGATGGGCAGAGAGGCCTGGCAGGCTACAGTCCATGGGGTCACAAAGAGTCAGACACAACTGAACAACTGACACTTAAAGGAAGCAGGACACCCAAGCAGACCTGTGAACAGAAATGTGGGAATGTGAGTGGCTTGTCTGGAGCATGGGTTTCAGCTAAGTCTGGGGTCTGTTTGGAAGAGGACCTGTGTGCAGAGAACTGCTGTAGGTGCCAGTGGAAACAATGACCTGTAGCCTGGGCTCTGAGCGGTCCTTGGTCTTTTGAAGGAGAGATTTGTCATGTGTGAGCAGACATATGAATGTATTTCTGCTTGTCATCCCTTTACTGTGAGACTTCCCTGGTATCTCAGTCGATAAAGAATCTGCCTGCCATACAGGAGACCCAGGTTCAATCCCTGGGTCAGGAAGATCCCCTGGAGAAGGAAATGGCAACCCACTCCAGCATTCCTGCCAGAAGAATCCTATGAACAGAGGAGCCTGGCAGGCTACAGTCCATGGGATTGCAACAATCAGACAAGACTTCACGACTAAAGTACCTACTTACCCCCTTTACTGAGAGAGAAATTAGGTGAAACGTCAGTATGTTGTGGCCACAATGAGATGGGGAGCAGCTAAGGCAGAGGCCACAGCAGGAGGGCAGCTCTGGTCGTTTCACGGACGTTGATGGAGGCCTTAACGTGTGGCAGGTGGTGAATGGTACTCAGCCTCTGGGCCTCACTCTGTTGCCAACAGCATCCCGGCTATAGTTTGAGGCATTACTTCCTTCTCTCAGAGACAGTTGAGCTTCCCAGCACTTGCTGTGACTGGGCACGGCCTGAGCTGTGTCCAGCAGTGACTGACAGTGTAGGCCAGCCTCCTTCTTTCACCGTGTTATGTCTTGCAAATACTTTTTATATATGTTGGGATGAAAAGTTGTCAATCAATTCAGCTGAGACTTGAGGGACTGGCTAACAAAGGTGCCCTGTCCTCCCCCGGTTCCTCCCTGGATCTTGAGCTGCAAGCCCAGTGTCTGAGACTGAATATGGTAGAACATTCTTCCCAGTGGTAGGATTGCCTTTTCCTTTTATAAGGCCCCCTTACTTCCTCCAACAGAGGAATCTGTTGCTTGCAATCAAGGGATGCTAGCCAATACCATGGTTGCTGAGTAGGAAGGTGTGTGTGCGTATGTGTACACATGTGTCGGTTTAAGTCTGTCTAACTTAAGCTCCCAAATACCCTCTCGTACCTGTGAATGCTGAAGCACTCTCCCTCTCACTCTGCAACTCCCAAACTCTCCCGTGACATCCTCTGGGGTCAGAAGACTGGGTGGGAGGTGGCTGTGAACCCCAACGGCTCTCTCTGAAAGAAGCTTGGGTGACGCAGGCCAAGCACCCAAGGAAAGGAGAGGAAAATAGCAAAACTTTTCTGGCACCTGTGGGTTAAGCTCCACATCAGTGCAAATCCTGGGCAAAGGTCTAGCAGGTCTGGCCTTTGGGGTAACAGGGGATATTTTTCACCAGAGTCCTCTGCTCTCGGTTCCGCAGTTGGAGGTCAAGAAGGGGATCCCCCCACCACCACCTCCATGCTCCGAGAGGCCACTCGGCTCCAGAGCAACCAGGGGTGGGCCCAGTCAGGGCGCTATACAGAGATGAGCAATATAGCTGGTATTTACTATTGAAAACACTTAAGGGCAAATATTTGGCTAAGTGTTTATTTGCTAGTGGAACTTTTTAAATGGTTGAGTGGAGCCCAAGTGTCAGCGTGGGGAGTTTGATTAAAAACAAACTGGGTAAGTGTTTCTCTGCAGCTGTGAACTTGGAGAGTTTCTGTTTCTTCAGCTCTGGAACGCTCAGTGGACTGTGTCCCTTGACAGCAGACAGGGGGCAGGGAGCTCCGGCGGCTGGGCTGGCGGCTCTTCCTGTCCCTGCCGCTGGGAAGGCCAAGGCCCCAAGTTCCCTCATCTGAACTGGGTCCCACTGCCCGTCAGGCACCATGCAGAGTCTGGGCTGACAGGGAACATTCTGGCCGTCTCTGGGTATGATCTGTAACTGAGGCTTAATCTCTTCATCACGAAGCTGTTTCGTGAGAATGACTGAGCATCGCTCTGGTGAAGACTAACTGTTTGCAGATCTATCTTTCTTCTTTTCTTTTCGCCTCGTTTTTTCTCTCTCCAAATGAAGTTTGATGCTTATGAAATATATGTCTCTTGCTATTAACTCTAAACAGCTGGGGGCAGGGAAGGGACTTTAACTTTACTAAAAGGTCCTCCAAGCACCCCGTCTTCTCTCCCACAAAACAAACAAAACTCTTGCATCTTCTGAGTTCCTCCCCTGTGCCTCCCTCCACCCTGGGCTCTCCCTCCATCCCCCATCTCAGTTCATCTTACCGGATAGGAGATTGTCATCCCCATTTTACAGATGGGTAAATGGAGGCTCAAAGGCATGCCATGCTTTGCCTGAAGTCACATAGGTGGGAGGTGGCAGAACAAGGCCTGAGCCTAAATGTGTCAGACTCTCTAAGTTCTCACTTTTTCACTCCCTCCTTTTGTGTCCACTCCCTTTACCCCAGGGTCATCATGCTGAGGGTCCCAGAACAAGGAATAAAGGCCCATGAAAGTTGAGGGAAAAAAACAGAAGGAACATAATCCACTTCTCCAAACCCTTGGTCTTAGGAGAGATGGTGACCCGTAGCTTGGGGAAAGAAGGCCCCCTCCTGAGTGTCTGGCTCCCTATGTAGCAGCCCCCACAGGACACTGGCTGGACACAATGAGGAGTCAGGCCGCGGTTGCCACTAGCTCCTCATTCTGCTCAAGGAAATGGGTGAACAGGGAGGAGAAACCTTAGACCCTCACAAACATGTCCCCGTTCACCTCTGAAATCACGCCTCCCTCCATCCCACGTTCCCACAGCGCTTCAGAGGCCACAGGTGTAGGTGCACATCCTGCTGGGCACGCGACTAGTAACAAGGATGTACTCTCTCTGAGCTTCAGGGCCCCCATCCGTGAGATGGAGCACTCACGCCTCCTCAGCTTGACCGAACATTGAATAGGAGCACAGCTATCAAGAATCGGCCAACACTAAACATCACTCCTAAGGGATTACACTCCCCCGCACCCCCACAAACTTCTTCTGAATCCCCTAGGCATCCCTGATTCCTGAAAGAGGACAAAGCCCCCATCTCTAGTCTAAGGCAACTCCCAACCCTACCCATCTGAGGGAATAGTCCAAGCTGTCCTTTACCCTCTCCACTCCACAAACTGCAAGCAAACAACAAGACTGCTCATGATAGGCGGCCCTGGAGTTTGGCCAGATTCCTGAGGGTGAGGAAAAAAAAAAATCACACCAAATCTCCAGGAAACAGTCCCCAGAGAGAAACTGTTCCCACTGCGGGGACCCCTGCCTGGGGCTGTGGGCCTGACCTGAGCCCCACGGGTCGGGCTGAGGGATGCCGACTCCAGGGACCCAGCCTCCTCACCACGGGCCTTGTCCGTCCCGAGGAGTCATCTCCGGCCCTCATTTCGAAGAAGAGAGAAAAATTGAGGCTCCGAAAAAGGGAATAGCTGAGCCCAAGTCACACAACGATTCGGGATGAATTCTCTGGTTTGCAAGGCCAAGACTCCCACATTTCAAGGAGGGGAAGTTTCAGAAAGCATGTTGGCCATTGCAAAATAACATATACTTAGAAAAAAAGAGAAATAGGTTTTTTTTTTTTCAAGTATACAAAACTAGCGTTAAACAAATATTCAGCTGGGCATGAGTAAAAAGAAAATGAAGAAATATTCCCTTTGACGCTGAGGGTGAGCAATCCTCCCGGAATTATGTGAAAACCACTCTCTTTTTTTATGAAGAGGAAGCTTCCTCCCCTTCTCTTCTTTCTCTACCTCCTCCTCACATTTACACAACTGTCCTGCAGTTCAAATAAGGTGCAGGGTGGGGTGTGTGTGTGTGTGAGTGTGTGTGAATAAAAACCTGTAATGGAAACAATGACTCACAGTTCTGTTTCTCCTGCCACTAATCTCTTATTTGAGCATCACTGCGTTTCTGTGTAGGCCTTCTTTTCCATATGAAGAACAAACAGGGAAAGAAGGCAATTTTCTCCAGGGTCATACAGCAACTTAGCACCAGAAAGAAGAAACCAGCCCAAATAATCTCTAACACACGAAGTTCATGTTTTTGTGGCTTTGTCATTTCCCCACCCTTACTGCTGCCTGTCCTTGCGCCTCCCAGTGGGGCCCTGGCCAGACTTTGACCCCAGATCTTCTGAATCTCCTACATTCTTAGCAGGACATGTTCAGCAGTGCCAGTGAACTGGTTGTATATATGTTGTTATATGCACGCATAGATAATACACAGTTAAGTAAATCTTCCATTGTATTCATACACCTACATGGATGTGTTTATATGTGTGTGTATAAAAGATAACTCTTTTGGAACCCATGAGAAGAGAAGAAGGGGGCAAAAAGAAGGGAGAATGTGTAAAGGTGGAAAAGGGTGTGAAGGAAGAAGAGGAGAAAAAGGAGATAGAAAGTCAGAGGCATCAAAACAGGAAGAGGAGAAGTTAAATAATCGCCAGGAAACAGAGAAAACCAGAAGAACATATCTCCTCCTGGCAGAATGAACAGCTGTACCACGCTGAGGCCATTAACTTATCAGTAATTCTCAGGATGCTCTCTGGGCTCAAGATGTGTGCGTTCGGCCAAGGCAGCTCCTCGGAGCCCACTCTCTCTCAGGAGTCACCCTCTGAGACCCTCACCCAGGCCTGCAGAGCCACGTGGGAAGGACAGGCAGGCCTGGGACAGATGGAGGGAGGGTGTGTCAGGTTCAGCCCTGGGAAATTCTCTATTCCTTCCCTCCTTCCTGAAGTTGGTGAGGTTTCCCTTAACCCCAGACACCTGGTGGCCCACAGGCAGGGGCTCGAGTTTCTCCCCGGGGTCTGGCCTGAAGTCAGTCTTCCCCTCCCCATTGTCAACCTCGAGATGTAGATGGCTACCTCGCTGTGCCTCAATTTCCTCATCTGTATATTAGCAAGATAAGAATACCCATGTCATTAGCAGTCGTGAGGAAGAAATGAATGTGCAGACACATCTGGGCCCCGAGTCAGCTCAACAACTAGTAGCCCTGGTGGGTCTCAATGTTCTCTCAGCCAAACCACCCCTCTGGCTCCCACAAGAAGTGCTTCTATCGTGGACCAAGGCTCCAGGATTGTCAGTCTGAGAGCTGACCATGCACTGAACACCTCACCGAACACCTGGTGTCTTAAATCCAGGAAACCAAGAGTGAGACGACGGCCTTCCCATTGCTGCCTGTCCTTGCGCCTCCCAGTGGGGCCCTGGCCAGACTTTGACCCCAGATCTTCTGAATCTCCTACATTCTTAGCAGGACATGTTCAGCAGTGCCAGTGAACTGGTTGTATATATGTTGTTATATGCACGCATAGATAATACACAGTTAAGTAAATCTTCCATTGTATTCATACACCTACATGGATGTGTTTATATGTGTGTGTATAAAAGATAACTCTTTTGGAACCCATGAGAAGAGAAGAAGGGGGCAAAAAGAAGGGAGAATGTGTAAAGGTGGAAAAGGGTGTGAAGGAAGAAGAGGAGAAAAAGGAGATAGAAAGTCAGAGGCATCAAAACAGGAAGAGGAGAAGTTAAATAATCGCCAGGAAACAGAGAAAACCAGAAGAACATATCTCCTCCTGGCAGAATGAACAGCTGTACCACGCTGAGGCCATTAACTTATCAGTAATTCTCAGGATGCTCTCTGGGCTCAAGATGTGTGCGTTCGGCCAAGGCAGCTCCTCGGAGCCCACTCTCTCTCAGGAGTCACCCTCTGAGACCCTCACCCAGGCCTGCAGAGCCACGTGGGAAGGACAGGCAGGCCTGGGACAGATGGAGGGAGGGGTGTGTCAGGTTCAGCCCTGGGAAATTCTCTATTCCTTCCCTCCTTCCTGAAGTTGGTGAGGTTTCCCTTAACCCCAGACACCTGGTGGCCCACAGGCAGGGGCTCGAGTTTCTCCCCGGGGTCTGGCCTGAAGTCAGTCTTCCCCTCCCCATTGTCAACCTCGAGATGTAGATGGCTACCTCGCTGTGCCTCAATTTCCTCATCTGTATATTAGCAAGATAAGAATACCCATGTCATTAGCAGTCGTGAGGAAGAAATGAATGTGCAGACACATCTGGGCCCCGAGTCAGCTCAACAACTAGTAGCCCTGGTGGGTCTCAATGTTCTCTCAGCCAAACCACCCCTCTGGCTCCCACAAGAAGTGCTTCTATCGTGGACCAAGGCTCCAGGATTGTCAGTCTGAGAGCTGACCATGCACTGAACACCTCACTGAACACCTGGTGTCTTAAATCCAGGGAAACCAAGAGTGAGACTTCTGGCATTTAGGGGAAGAAAATGGAGGAGAGAGATTGTAATTCATTCAGATGCCATTTAAGACACACCTACTATGTGCATGGACTTGGCAGTGTAATTCTAGCTAAGAGAAGCGTTCAATACCCATTCCCCAAATTTTCCTCTTTTTTCTTTTTGGAAACCTTTTTATGTATCTGTCTGTCTCTCTAGATGAACTGTCAGCTTCCTGAGGATGGGGGCTCTGTCTTGTTCCTTCTTACTTCCTACAGTGTTTGGCACAGAGTAGATGTTTAATAAATATCTGGGAAATAAGCCAACAGGGAAACAATGAGTTCAAGGAAGGGCCTCCTAGTGGAGGTGGGGACCACTCCCCCACCTCCCGTTGGCCTCGGAAGCTGTGAGCAGCATCTTAGTCAAGTCAAAAGGACTGGAAATGTGGAGGCAGTGAGACTGGACCCAGGCTCTCTGTGCCACCATGTGGCTGATGACAGGGGTTCAAAGAATCTGACTTTGTCTCCTTATCTTTCAAATAAAACAATGTCTCCTACCTTCTTGGGTTGTGGGAGGGATAGAACAGGAGGATTAAAATGTTGGCCCTTGGCCCACAAAACCCCTTAAGCCCTTGGCTTCTCTTTTTCCTTCTCTCTGGACAACAGGACAGAGCTGAACCTCTTTGACATCTCTGGTTAGTAACAAACCCCTCAAGATCAAAAGACCCAAGGAGTAACTAGGTGCGCCCTACAAGAAATACAACCACTCAGATTTGCGCACACAAGCTCTAGGCATATATTACTTTAGGTCGATGGCATTTTCACAAAATAGAACTCCAGAGGTTGCTGTACCTACACGCCATGTCTCGGTTCACCTTTGTATCCGCTTTCAGGAATCGGTGTTCATAGCCCCATTTCACAGATGAGGAGACGGGGCTCTAAAACTCCCACCTGATGGGCATGAGTCTCTATGGATCCAACTGATTCTGAAGTATATTCTCTCTCTCCTCCACCTCATGGCCTCTGTCCATAAATGTTGAAATAGCTCTTCATTCTCATCAGAAGCTTTAGTCAGAGGATGAGAAAATGGAAGCAAGGAATTGGGTGGGGGAGGGGGAATTTGGGGGGAAGGAGGCTGAGAATCCTTTTCCATTCTGAAATGAGTTAGAAACATTCCAATTTCATTTTTCACTGTCTATCACATCCTAAGAACACAAAGACCTCAGCCAAACCCCTAACTGTTTAAAGAGTAACAGAACTCCAGATTAAATTAATATCCACATTCAAACAGTAGCTGCCATGGGGCAATTGCCAAGTTGTCTCTACCCTCATGAGAAAGGGAAGAAAGCAAATACTAGCCAGGACCTTCGATCGGGAGCACAGAAACCAGATCCCAACGTGGTAGCGCCATGCGGGGGAGCCTCAGTACAATCAGACCTTTTCATGTTTCTGCTCCAGCCGGCCCCTTTCTCACCAGACTCCCGCCGACCAGCTCTCCAAAGTGATCCGGGCTGTTTTGACACCGAGCATCCACTCCACAACCTCGGTTTTCATCCACAAATCAATTATTCTAGCTCATTACAGCGCTGGAGTGAGTTTTCCCATCAGAAGGGAAATGTTCATTCATTCTGCCTTTTATTCACCCAGGAAGGAAAGACAAAACGAGGAAGGCAGGAGGCAGCAGGGCTTGAGTTCTTAGACAGTGCCCACACGTTTCCTCCCTGGGACAGAACCCAGCAAGCAAGATGTCACTGAGCCAAGCAAGCAGAGGTCGAGGAGGAGAGTCTGGGCTTCCTGAGAGCAGCCCCGTGGGGCTACACGGTCTCCAGCTAAGAGACACCGAGAGGTGCCCCACAAAGATTTTACACTGGCGGGGAGAGGGGAGAGGCTGGGTGGCAGGAGATAAAATCAAGCCTCTAGTACAGAAAGTAGGGGCGAAGTGTCGCTCAATCACCAGGCCCCCGGCAGCAAGACAATCTCTCCCAAAGGCCCTGGGCAGCCCCTCAGAGCTGGGGGTGGCATTTGCCCCAGGACACCTCCCACTTCTTTGCACAGTCAACGCCATTTATTCCCAAGCTGTGACCTCTTTCAGGACCCCTGGGAAAAAATGACCGTGGCCTCCGTGCCAAGGAAAGCTGCCCTCCTGAGAAAACATTTTTAAAATACACAACATGAATCTTAGAAAGGATGTTTCCTGCTTTACTCTGCCCAGGCAGAACCTCACAGACAGATTTACCAACCAATGTTAATAACTATGGAAGATTCGGTGCTGCGCAGGTCTGTGGACTGACATTGCCCTAGCTTCATATTTCTGCTCAGCTCATTTTTGTCCTGTCCTCATTTCTCTAATGTACTGCATCTCATTTAGGGAGTGGTCTTAGAGCCTGTCTGGAAAGAAAAGAAGCATGGGGGAGCTAATTAATCAGACATTAAGTAAATAAAACAAAATTTGGTTTCATCTTCACAAAAGCCTATGGGGACAGTGATTGCGGTCCTCATATTTGGAAATGAGGAAATTCCAGGCACAGATAGTTTAAGTAAGTTACTCAGACACAGATAGTTTAAGTAAGTTACTCAGAGTCACACAGCTAGTGAGGGACATAACTAGGAAGCTAACCCAAGGCATCCTGACTTTGATGTTGAACATTTAAATCGTGCACTCTTAAAGTTTAACGTTTAAATCGTGCACTCTTCCCACTGCCTGCTGCTGCCAGATGTCCCTCTGTCTTCTGGGAAGCTCCCCCTGGGCTCCTGATCCAGGAGGTGTCAGAGTCTCAGGTCCCTCCAGAGTCCACGAGGAGACCCACAGAACCAGCCACAGCCCTCGTCTTCTCCCCTCTCACCCAGGATAGGCTGAGAGGATGCAGGTGCAGGCTCCGCCTCTTCCTCCCTAGCCCAAGTCCGGCTGGTCCTCAGACAGCAAGTTCAGGGCTTGGCGCCTTCGTTCCAAAGCCTTGTGGACTGGGAAGGATGCCTTTGTGCACGTGGTTCTGATTTGCATGCCTCCAAGTCCAAGAAGCCGCCCTGGGAGCCTTTCTTTTAACACAACTCCCTCACCCATCCCCGCAGCCCCGCCACCAACCTCTCTCTCTCTCTGACAGCTTTTCTCTTTGAATCAGAAAACTAGACTCTGCCAAGTGAAAATGTAACTCAAACCTCAAAGGGCTCAAAGGCGCTAGCAACTCAAAAGGCACGATCGCCCCAGAGAGGCTGTTCTGCCAAACCGGACTCACGCTGGGCGTGGCTCCCCTGAGGCCAGGGGCTGGCCCTGCGGGGGTCCGGTATTTGTAGGTGATAATGTCTCTAGATGCTTTTGCGCCTGGCCCCCAGAGACGCGGTGGTTTCTCTACTTTGTGGGTCAGTAAAGAGGCTCAGAGAGTCCAGAAGACCTTGCATTTCATAGCTGCACAGCTCAGTGGCTTCCAGCCGCATCCCCTCTGCCCTCAGGGAAGCAACTGAGAGATGGTCACCCTGCTAACCTGTGACCTCATCACACGGCTTGTAAAGAGGTGAGGCTGGCCCACTGCATCTCATTTAGGGAGTGGTCTTAGAGCCTGTCTGGAAAGAAAAGAAGCATGGGGGAGCTAATTAATCAGACATTAAGTAAATAAAACAAAATTTGGTTTCATCTTCACAAAAGCCTATGGGGACAGTGATTGCGGTCCTCATATTTGGAAATGAGGAAATTCCAGGCACAGATAGTTTAAGTAAGTTACTCAGACACAGATAGTTTAAGTAAGTTACTCAGAGTCACACAGCTAGTGAGGGACATAACTAGGAAGCTAACCCAAGGCATCCTGACTTTGATGTTGAACATTTAAATCGTGCACTCTTAAAGTTTAACGTTTAAATCGTGCACTCTTCCCACTGCCTGCTGCTGCCAGATGTCCCTCTGTCTTCTGGGAAGCTCCCCCTGGGCTCCTGATCCAGGAGGTGTCAGAGTCTCAGGTCCCTCCAGAGTCCACGAGGAGACCCACAGAACCAGCCACAGCCCTCGTCTTCTCCCCTCTCACCCAGGATAGGCTGAGAGGATGCAGGTGCAGGCTCCGCCTCTTCCTCCCTAGCCCAAGTCCGGCTGGTCCTCAGACAGCAAGTTCAGGGCTTGGCGCCTTCGTTCCAAAGCCTTGTGGACTGGGAAGGATGCCTTTGTGCACGTGGTTCTGATTTGCATGCCTCCAAGTCCAAGAAGCCGCCCTGGGAGCCTTTCTTTTAACACAACTCCCTCACCCATCCCCGCAGCCCCGCCACCAACCCTCTCTCTCTCTCTGACAGCTTTTCTCTTTGAATCAGAAAACTAGACTCTGCCAAGTGAAAATGTAACTCAAACCTCAAAGGGCTCAAAGGCGCTAGCAACTCAAAAGGCACGATCGCCCCAGAGAGGCTGTTCTGCCAAACCGGACTCACGCTGGGCGTGGCTCCCCTGAGGCCAGGGGCTGGCCCTGCGGGGGTCCGGTATTTGTAGGTGATAATGTCTCTAGATGCTTTTGCGCCTGGCCCCCAGAGACGCGGTGGTTTCTCTACTTTGTGGGTCAGTAAAGAGGCTCAGAGAGTCCAGAAGACCTTTGCATTTCATAGCTGCCTACAGCGTGCCCAGTGGCTTCCAGCCGCATCCCCCTCTGCCCTCAGGGAAGCAACTGAGAGATGGTCACCCTGCTAACCTGTGACCTCATCACACGGCTTGTAAAGAGGTGAGGCTGGAACCCTAACTCAGGACCAAGGCCACCCTGCCAGGGCCATGGGTTGCCAGGGAGACGTGCCTCGAGGTGCTGGCAGAGAAATGGGTACAGGCTCTTGAATCCAGCCAGCTCCTCCCTGATTGCGTCATTGGGCGAATGATCTCCCAAGCAGAGCCTGTTGTCTGCAGCCTCCGGGAGGAGCTGAGTGATGCAGGCAGGTGGGCATAGTTAGCAATGGCTTTCTCAGGGAGGCGAGTCCCAGTGGGAGGAGGGAGCAGCAGCAGCTGGAGGCTGCCTGCGCCACGGAGCAGTGTGTGTCCTGGGTCTCCTCCCTCACCAAGACCAACTCTCTAACTTGCCCGCACAGTGCAAACTGAAAACATTAGGCTCCATCTTCAAAAGTTATTTTCCGTCAGAGAGACACAGGAGAGCATTAAACCAAGCCCAAGGCCCTGTGCAACTGCTCTGGTCACATGCCCGTGAGCCAGCCCTCAACATTCCCTTTCTGTGCCCATTCAGAGGAGCGAGAGCTGACCACATGAGTCTCAGTGGTCGCCCAAATCTACCCCAGCAAGCACCATCCCCAGCTTCTCCTGATTCTTCATCCAGGCCTCTCTCCAACCAGGCCCTTGCATTGGCAGCTCCCATCCCCAGTCTGACCTCAAGTAGACTTAATGAATGTCTGTTGATTTAAGTCCATTTTAAAAAGAAGTGATATGGGCATCCCTAGTGGTTCAGTGGGTAAGGACACCACCTTGCAGTGCAAGGGGCACCGGTTTAATCCCTGGCCTGGGAAGATCCCATGTGCTGCGGAGCGACTGGACCAATGTGTCCAACTACCGAGCCGGAGCTCTGGAGCGCATGCGCCCAGAGCCGGTGCTCTGTGGGGACAGAGGCCACTGCAGTGGGAGGCCCACGCAGGTCAGAGATCAAAGATGGATGAAAATAGATAAATGAAAGACCAACAGAAGTAGCCAAAAGAAAAAAAAAGAAGTGATATGCATTCACAACTAGCAGCAGTTTAAGCTGGGACTCTCCTGCAGAGGTTTTCCTTTTCACAAGGATCAAAGCCTTAAGCTCAAGAAACGCTTTTCACTCGGTGGCCTTCCAGGCACCAAGGAGTAGTTGGGGAAGGGTGCTGGAGACCAAAGGCAGAAGGCGCTTACCTGCCCCATTTACCGCCCCACATGTGGGTCAGGCCAACCCACAAGAGAGTTGGTGTGCCTAGAGAGACGCGGTGCTGGATCTCAGGGACCCTTCTCTCCTTTCACAGTGGTTCAAACAAGAACTTAATTTTCATCACATAGGGTTCATTGGAGCAATGGAAGAACATTTATTTTGTTTTTAATTCGATTGGAATTTCTCAGGGAGGCGAGTCCCAGTGGGAGGAGGAGCAGCAGCAGCTGGAGGCTGCCTGCGCCACGGAGCAGTGTGTGTCCTGGGTCTCCTCCCTCACCAAGACCAACTCTCTAACTTGCCCGCACAGTGCAAACTGAAAACATTAGGCTCCATCTTCAAAAGTTATTTTCCGTCAGAGAGACACAGGAGAGCATTAAACCAAGCCCAAGGCCCTGTGCAACTGCTCTGGTCACATGCCCGTGAGCCAGCCCTCAACATTCCCTTTCTGTGCCCATTCAGAGGAGCGAGAGCTGACCACATGAGTCTCAGTGGTCGCCCAAATCTACCCCAGCAAGCACCATCCCCAGCTTCTCCTGATTCTTCATCCAGGCCTCTCTCCAACCAGGCCCTTGCATTGGCAGCTCCCATCCCCAGTCTGACCTCAAGTAGACTTAATGAATGTCTGTTGATTTAAGTCCATTTTAAAAAGAAGTGATATGGGCATCCCTAGTGGTTCAGTGGGTAAGGACACCACCTTGCAGTGCAAGGGGCACCGGTTTAATCCCTGGCCTGGGAAGATCCCATGTGCTGCGGAGCGACTGGACCAATGTGTCCAACTACCGAGCCGGAGCTCTGGAGCGCATGCGCCCAGAGCCGGTGCTCTGTGGGGACAGAGGCCACTGCAGTGGGAGGCCCACGCAGGTCAGAGATCAAAGATGGATGAAAATAGATAAATGAAAGACCAACAGAAGTAGCCAAAAGAAAAAAAAAGAAGTGATATGCATTCACAACTAGCAGCAGTTTAAGCTGGGACTCTCCTGCAGAGGTTTTCCTTTTCACAAGGATCAAAGCCTTAAGCTCAAGAAACGCTTTTCACTCGGTGGCCTTCCAGGCACCAAGGAGTAGTTGGGGAAGGGTGCTGGAGACCAAAGGCAGAAGGCGCTTACCTGCCCCATTTACCGCCCCACATGTGGGTCAGGCCAACCCCACAAGAGAGTTGGTGTGCCTAGAGAGACGCGGTGCTGGATCTCAGGGACCCTTCTCTCCTTTCACAGTGGTTCAAACAAGAACTTAATTTTCATCACATAGGGTTCATTGGAGCAATGGAAGAACATTTATTTTGTTTTTAATTGATTGTAAGCTTTATGAGGATAAAGACCGAAGCTGTCTTGTTCCCCCAGAGCATAAGGCAACCAAGCCAACCAGTACAGGGCCTAATTACCTGTAGGCACCCCGTACCTATTAGAGATGGATAGATGGATAGATGGGTAGAGGGATGGGCAGTGGGTAGGCAGGTGGATGGATGTGCAAAAGCGAGGTGGATGGATGTGCAGATGGGGGGGTGGGTGGTGGCAGGCTGGATGACCTGATGGAGAGTAGACAGATGGATATGTAGAAGGTTGGTAACCAACTGGACTGGTGGATGGGCTAAGGGTTGCACAGATGAATAAATGGTGGGAGACTGAGTGAAATGCTACGTTCTGTGGTAGATGCTCTTGCACTTATTCGTTTTTATCTCCCAAGTGTTGCCTAAAATCCTCTGTGAACACAGTAGCGGTTTAAACAAGTAAACTCTCACCAGCTCCATGAGTCAAATTATTGTGCAAGGTCACCTCTCCTCTAGCTCAGACGGGGTCAACCAGGATTCCAGTCTCGATCTATCTGAGTTGACCTACAGCTCTTTCCACAGCACTGGCAGGCTGAAAAGGCTGGCCATTTATCCAGGGGCTACCTGCAGCATTGCCTGCTCCCTTCAGCCCTGGGCACTGGACCCTACCCCCTGCTCCTGCCTCAAAGACACAGGCACAGGCTGCCCTGGTGGTCCAGTGGGTAAAGAACCCACCTTGCAGGGCAAGGGGCACAGGTTCCATCCCTGGCCAGGGAAGATCCCACTTGCCATGGAGCAGCTGGACCGATGTGTCCAACTACCGAGCCGGAGCTCTGGAGCACATGAGCGGAGAACTAGTGCTCTGCGATGAGAGAGGCCACTACAATGAGAGGCCCACACAGGCCAAAGAATAAAGATGGATGAAAATAAATCAATCAAAAAAACAATAAAAGAGGCCAACATGTTTTTAAAATTCAAATTAAAAAAAAAAAAAAGACACGGGCACATGCAACTTATTTTCTAATATTTTCTAATTCATTCAGGCTCTTTGCTGTATCATGTTTCTTTTCTAGAACAATCCAACCAATACGTCCTGTCCCTCAGAGATGTTAGGGTCTGGGTCAGCCAGGGCATGAAGTCCATTTGACACAAAACCAAGTCACACGAGGGCAACATTCCAGGAGCTGCCAGTCCAGCTCTTAGTCTGGTTACTCCCCTGCCCTGCTCCCCCCACCCGTTACTTCAGCCCTTGAGGGTAGTCCCCTTTTGGAGGTCAGGGAACCCTGACAGAATTTACTGAAAGCTAAGTATGATACTTAGCTAAGTATGATACTCAGCTGAGATCAAACCAGCCAACTCTAAAGGAAATCAAGTCTGAATATTCATTGGAAGGACTGACGCTGAAGCTGAAGCTCCAATACTTTTGAAAGGGTTTTACCTCGATTTGAGACTTAAACCCAGGGCCCAGACCTGATCAAACCCTGCTTGGGACTTGAACCCCCATGGCTGGAGCTTGAATTCCAGCCAAAATTCTGTCTGGGACTTGAACCCACGTGACTGGGGCTTGAACCTAGCCAAAACCTGGTTTGGGACTCGAACCCACGTGGCTAAGGCTTAACCGCAGCCAAAACCCTGTCTGGGACTCAAACCCACACGGCCGGGACTTAATTCAGCACTCACCCAACATCTGGACCCACTGAGGCTCAGGTTCTTCGTGCCTCAATGCAGAAGGAATTCAGCGAGAGGTAGAGTGATAGGCAAGAAGAGGACCCCGCACTGGCAGGCTGAAAAGGCTGGCCATTTATCCAGGGGCTACCTGCAGCATTGCCTGCTCCCTTCAGCCCTGGGCACTGGACCCTACCCCCTGCTCCTGCCTCAAAGACACAGGCACAGGCTGCCCTGGTGGTCCAGTGGGTAAAGAACCCACCTTGCAGGGCAAGGGGCACAGGTTCCATCCCTGGCCAGGGAAGATCCCACTTGCCATGGAGCAGCTGGACCGATGTGTCCAACTACCGAGCCGGAGCTCTGGAGCACATGAGCGGAGAACTAGTGCTCTGCGATGAGAGAGGCCACTACAATGAGAGGCCCACACAGGCCAAAGAATAAAGATGGATGAAAATAAATCAATCAAAAAAACAATAAAAGAGGCCAACATGTTTTTAAAATTCAAATTAAAAAAAAAAAAAGACACGGGCACATGCAACTTATTTTCTAATATTTTCTAATTCATTCAGGCTCTTTGCTGTATCATGTTTCTTTTCTAGAACAATCCAACCAATACGTCCTGTCCCTCAGAGATGTTAGGGTCTGGGTCAGCCAGGGCATGAAGTCCATTTGACACAAAACCAAGTCACACGAGGGCAACATTCCAGGAGCTGCCAGTCCAGCTCTTAGTCTGGTTACTCCCCTGCCCTGCTCCCCCCACCCGTTACTTCAGCCCTTGAGGGTAGTCCCCTTTTGGAGGTCAGGGAACCCTGACAGAATTTACTGAAAGCTAAGTATGATACTTAGCTAAGTATGATACTCAGCTGAGATCAAACCAGCCAACTCTAAAGGAAATCAAGTCTGAATATTCATTGGAAGGACTGACGCTGAAGCTGAAGCTCCAATACTTTTGAAAGGGTTTTACCTCGATTTGAGACTTAAACCCAGGGCCCAGACCTGATCAAACCCTGCTTGGGACTTGAACCCCCATGGCTGGAGCTTGAATTCCAGCCAAAATTCTGTCTGGGACTTGAACCCACGTGACTGGGGCTTGAACCTAGCCAAAACCTGGTTTGGGACTCGAACCCACGTGGCTAAGGCTTAACCGCAGCCAAAACCCTGTCTGGGACTCAAACCCACACGGCCGGGACTTAATTCAGCACTCACCCAACATCTGGACCCACTGAGGCTCAGGTTCTTCGTGCCTCAATGCAGAAGGAATTCAGCGAGAGGTAGAGTGATAGGCAAGAAGAGGATTTATTAGGATAGGGTACTTGTAAGAGGTACAAGCAGACAGGCAGGAAAGCTCTGCTCTGCTCCCCCTCAATTGAGTGGGCAGCAATATATATAGGATGGTAGAAGACCGCCCCCCTCAAGTAGACGCGGATGCAGGACATACATCATTGGTTGCTTCTTCGCCAGCTCCTCCTTCATCAGCTGTTTATACCCAATTGAGCCTGCTTTACTGAACAAGGAGCAGCTTTCCTGAGTTATCATCAACTCACTGGCCTCCCAACCTTTCTCAGGTGTCTCCCTTCTACCTACCATCCCTTACTAGGACTCTACAACCACCTACCTATTCTACTCTGTCCCTATCACTTTGGCCACCTTATACAAAGAGACAACTTGTTGGAAAAGACCCGGATGCTGGGAAGATAAAAGGCAAAAGGAGAAGGGAATGACAAAGGACAAGATGGTTGGATGGCATCACTGACTCAAGGGACATCAGTTTGAGCAAACTCTGGGAGACAGTGAAGGACAGAGAAACCTGGTGTGCTGCAGTCCAAGGCATTGCAAAGAGCTGGACACGACAGAGCGACTAAACTGATTGATGCATTGTACTCCAGACCCCCAGTGTACACAAATACAAAATTGTACATGCACAGACTGTCCCCTTGAAGAATCCCTGATCTTATTTCCTGTGTCATGGAATTCACTGTTTTGTATGTGTCATCTCTTCATAATCCAGGTATCTAATAAGTAAATGATTTAGATGGTTGGCTCTGCTCCCATTTCTCCTTATCACTGCCAAAGAATTAAACAGTAAGATGTGTCTTGGGCTCTCCAAAGTTACATGAACTCTAACTCTGTCCTCTGAGTGTAGTAGACAATTTTTAAGAAGGCTCCCAAGGGTCCCTGCCTCTTAGAACTCATTCCCTAGTGTAATATCCTTCTCTTAAATTTTTTATTGTTTACTTGGGTAGAGGGCAGGTGCTGATCCCTCCACCACACTGCATGCAGGATCTTAGTTCCCTGACCAAGGAATAGAACTTGTTGCCCACTGTAGTCAAAGCTCAGAGTCTTAACAATGGAACCACTAGGGAAGCCCCCCTTCTCTTCTTTAAAAAATTAATTTATTAAAGTATAGTTGATTTACAATGTGTTAAGTTTTACTGTTTAGCAGAGTGATTCAGTTACATATATGCATGTGTGTGTGTGTGTGGATTATCACAGGATACTGAATATAGTTCCCTGTGCTATACATTTCTGTTTATCCAGTCTATATCGAATAGTTTGTATCTGCTAATCCCAAATTCCCAATCTGTCCCCCTCCCTCCCCAACCCTTGGCAATCACAAGTCTGTCTTTGATGTCTGTAAATCTGTTTCTGTTTCATGGATATGCTCATTTGTGTCATATTTTAGATTCCATATATAAGTGATATCATATGATATTTGCCTTTCTCAGATTTACTTCACTAGTATGTGAATCTCTAGGTCTATACCTGTTGCCATCATATTTAAGGTTCATAAATTATGGCCATTTGAAATGGGAAACCCGGATCGGGAAGATAAAAGGCAAAAGGAGAAGGGAATGACAAAGGACAAGATGGTTGGATGGCATCACTGACTCAAGGGACATCAGTTTGAGCAAACTCTGGGAGACAGTGAAGGACAGAGAAACCTGGTGTGCTGCAGTCCAAGGCATTGCAAAGAGCTGGACACGACAGAGCGACTAAACTGATTGATGCATTGTACTCCAGACCCCCAGTGTACACAAATACAAAATTGTACATGCACAGACTGTCCCCTTGAAGAATCCCTGATCTTATTTCCTGTGTCATGGAATTCACTGTTTTGTATGTGTCATCTCTTCATAATCCAGGTATCTAATAAGTAAATGATTTAGATGGTTGGCTCTGCTCCCATTTCTCCTTATCACTGCCAAAGAATTAAACAGTAAGATGTGTCTTGGGCTCTCCAAAGTTACATGAACTCTAACTCTGTCCTCTGAGTGTAGTAGACAATTTTTAAGAAGGCTCCCAAGGGTCCCTGCCTCTTAGAACTCATTCCCTAGTGTAATATCCTTCTCTTAAATTTTTTATTGTTTACTTGGGTAGAGGGCAGGTGCTGATCCCTCCACCACACTGCATGCAGGATCTTAGTTCCCTGACCAAGGAATAGAACTTGTTGCCCACTGTAGTCAAAGCTCAGAGTCTTAACAATGGAACCACTAGGGAAGCCCCCCTTCTCTTCTTTAAAAAATTAATTTATTAAAGTATAGTTGATTTACAATGTGTTAAGTTTTACTGTTTAGCAGAGTGATTCAGTTACATATATGCATGTGTGTGTGTGTGTGGATTATCACAGGATACTGAATATAGTTCCCTGTGCTATACATTTCTGTTTATCCAGTCTATATCGAATAGTTTGTATCTGCTAATCCCAAATTCCCAATCTGTCCCCCCACCCTCCCCTACCCTTGGCAATCACAAGTCTGTCTTTGATGTCTGTAAATCTGTTTCTGTTTCCTAGATAAGTTCATTTGTGTCATATTTTAGATTCCATATATAAGTGATATCATATGGTATTTGTCTTTCTCTGACTTACTTCACTTAGTATGTGAATCTCTAGGTCTATACCTGTTGCAACAAGTGGCATCATTTCATTCTTTCTATGGCTCAGTAGTATTCCATAATTGCCTTCTCTTGAATGTGGTTGGACCTAGTAACTTTCTTCAATGGATAGAATCTGGATATCCCTTCCAAGACTATATTTCAAAAGGGCTTCTGTCCTGTTCAGCCTCTTCAGCTTTCATGCTTGCTGGCTCTCAGGAAGGCCACTAGGGAGGAAAACCATCAGCCAAGGAGAAACCGAAGCCCTCAGTCCAACAGCCTCTGAGGACTGAATCCTGCCAGCAACCTCCTGAGTGAGACAGGAAGCAGACCCTTCCTGGGTGGTGCCTTGAGTTGATAGTAGCCCCAGCTGCAGCCCCCGCATCCGAGGTCCTGGGCCGGAGGACTCAGCGAAGCCACACACAGATGCCGGCTCCACACAAACTATAAGATAATGAGTGTGCGCTGCTTCCAGCATTAAGTTTAGGGATCATTTATAAAACCTGCATGGATAACTAATGCGGTTGTCTGACATCCTATAGAACAGCTGCTCAGTGACCAAGACCCTAAGGAAAAACAGATGATGAATAAGATGCACTCTCTGCCCTCTAGGCCCCCTCAGTCTGTGAGTCAGATAGTGAAGCAGATCATTATAAGTCATTTAAATAAATACTATAATAAAGTCGTTATTATTGACAGAGCAAACAATAACAGTATATTGGTCAAGGCATGTCACACGCCCAAACTCAAGGTTGGACAGGGGGATCTACTCCACCACTAGCCCCAGCCCCATCCCCACCCCCACTCCCACCCTTGTTAGTTGGAAAAACTGCAAAGTCACAGGACAAAGGATGTAGACACAAGAGGGGATAAGGAATTAGGATCAAAAAATGCAATCTACTGCCATGAAAAGACATCAAGGAAATGTGAATTCACATTAGTAAGTGAAAGAAACCAATCTGAGAACAGTATTTTCTCTGTGATTCCAACTCAAGGATGTTCTGAAAAAGGCCAAACTATGGAGACATTTAAAAAGGATCAGGGTAACAAAAGAAGAAGGGATGAATCGGTGGAACACAGAAGATTCTTAGGGCAGTAAAACTCCTCTGTAGGAAATTAAACTGAATGATACACGTCATTATACATTTAAAGCAAACTCGTGGAATGTACACCAAGGGTGAGCCCTGATGCAAACTATGGACTCTGAGTGATAATCATGGGTCAGTGCAATTCATCAGCTGCAGCACATGTACCACTCTGGGGAGGGTGTTGCTAGTACAAGAGGCTATGCATGTGGTGGGACTGTGGCCACATAGGAAATCTTTATACCATTTGTTCAATTTTGCTGTGAGTTTAAAACATCTCAAAAAAATAAAGAGCAAAAATACAACCTACTCAAAAGGGCTGTGACAGTTTAGGGGGAAAAAACACATTTAATAGAGGCATAAAAAAGAAGAGACTGGAAGAGACTTATCAAACATTGACTGTAGATGTTGGCAGATTGCATGATTCTTGTTTCCCTCTTTACGTCTTTTCCAGCTCCCAAAATTCTTCAAAGTGCATGTTTACATTTCAAGTAAGAAAAAATGTTACAGAAAATATAAGGTGGGTTTTTAAAGCCTAAAGGATGGACGGAGTACTTTTGACTGAGACCTGAGGAAGTACCTGAAGGCAGGTGACATGGAGCTGGCATTGAAGGGCAAAAAGTCCTTCAGCAAAGGAGAATTTAGATCCAGAAAAGAGAAGCAACCTACTAAGCCTGGAGGGGGACTTGTCTTAAAGTCACTTTAAGTCACCCCGGTGGTCCAGTGGGTAAAGAGTTCGCCGTGCAGTGCAAGGGGCACCAGTTCTATCCCTGGCTGGGGAAGATCTCATGTGCTGAGTAACGGCTGGACCAGTGTGTGCAACTGGGAGCCAGCGCTCTGGAGCACATGCACCTGGAGCCAGTGCTCTGCAAGGAGAGAGGCCACTGCAATGGGAGACCCACACAGGCCAAAGAACAAAGACGGATGAAAATAAAGAAATGAAGGACCAATAAAAAAAAGTGGCCAAAATTAAAAAAAAAAAAAAGTCACCGTAACAGTAAGTGCATCTTAAGGGGCAGCCAAGCCAAGTACACTGCTGACTAAGTGAGGAATTACTGATGAACTCAGCTTGTGGGGGATGGAACTGGAGAGAGGGGATGGGCATAATCTAAGGAGTCTAAACTGTCAGTGATCAAAGGAACTTTCAAGAACAGGTCAGCCCTTCGTGTCTCATTTGAGGTCATTTTAACCTTACAAAACCAGCAAATTTCACACGGTTCATTCTAGTACCAAGAGGGGCCCCAAAGAGTGAAAAACCCAGTGCAATTCATCAGCTGCAGCACATGTACCACTCTGGGGAGGGTGTTGCTAGTACAAGAGGCTATGCATGTGGTGGGACTGTGGCCACATAGGAAATCTTTATACCATTTGTTCAATTTTGCTGTGAGTTTAAAACATCTCAAAAAAATAAAGAGCAAAAATACAACCTACTCAAAAGGGCTGTGACAGTTTAGGGGGAAAAAACACATTTAATAGAGGCATAAAAAAGAAGAGACTGGAAGAGACTTATCAAACATTGACTGTAGATGTTGGCAGATTGCATGATTCTTGTTTCCCTCTTTACGTCTTTTCCAGCTCCCAAAATTCTTCAAAGTGCATGTTTACATTTCAAGTAAGAAAAAATGTTACAGAAAATATAAGGTGGGTTTTTAAAGCCTAAAGGATGGACGGAGTACTTTTGACTGAGACCTGAGGAAGTACCTGAAGGCAGGTGACATGGAGCTGGCATTGAAGGGCAAAAAGTCCTTCAGCAAAGGAGAATTTAGATCCAGAAAAGAGAAGCAACCTACTAAGCCTGGAGGGGGACTTGTCTTAAAGTCACTTTAAGTCACCCCGGTGGTCCAGTGGGTAAAGAGTTCGCCGTGCAGTGCAAGGGGCACCAGTTCTATCCCTGGCTGGGGAAGATCTCATGTGCTGAGTAACGGCTGGACCAGTGTGTGCAACTGGGAGCCAGCGCTCTGGAGCACATGCACCTGGAGCCAGTGCTCTGCAAGGAGAGAGGCCACTGCAATGGGAGACCCACACAGGCCAAAGAACAAAGACGGATGAAAATAAAGAAATGAAGGACCAATAAAAAAAAGTGGCCAAAATTAAAAAAAAAAAAAAGTCACCGTAACAGTAAGTGCATCTTAAGGGGCAGCCAAGCCAAGTACACTGCTGACTAAGTGAGGAATTACTGATGAACTCAGCTTGTGGGGGATGGAACTGGAGAGAGGGGATGGGCATAATCTAAGGAGTCTAAACTGTCAGTGATCAAAGGAACTTTCAAGAACAGGTCAGCCCCTTCGTGTCTCATTTGAGGTCATTTTTAACCTTACAAAACCAGCAAATTTCACACGGTTCATTCTAGTACCAAGAGGGGGCCCCAAAGAGTGACTTTCTCATCATCACCACACAGACAGTGAGTGACAAAGCCAGGACACATCCAGTGTGTTTTAACAAAGGGCCTGGCACAGAAAGCTCAGGCTTCCTCTCTGAGAAGCTTGGAAAAGGATGGGCTTGATGAGGAGCAATTAGAACTCCAGAGAGGCCAACCTGGGAGGTTTTGACCTTGTGTGCACGGTCGGGCTCATAGTAAAGAAAGTACTGAAAGTAGCTCTCAGCATCACTCAAGCAACTGCGTCTGATTTGTGTTTAAATCAAGACCTTCTGCAGAAAAGCATGAGCTGAGCAGTGTTGGAAGACCCTCCTGGGCAGAGGTCGTGTCACGTCCCCCTCTGTGGTGTGCATAGGTCCTGGCACAAGTCTAGGCACGTGGTCGTGTTCAATAATGCTTGCCGGATCCAACCCCCCTTTTCTCTGCCCTTCCACCTTCCCGGGCCCTAAGCTTTCAGCTCTTTGTCTCCTGCTCTCCCAGGGTCAGGAGAAGTCTCCCCAGTCTTGTTCTGTAGCTTTTACTTTTAATTAAAGAGCTTTGGGTGGCAGGGGGTGGGGCAAAGGGGAGCAGAGGTGGGAGCCAGGTAGCCATTAAGGGGCCCCAAAGCTCAGGGGTGGCCCCAAAGAACGACTTTCTGCGTTGCATTTAGAAAACACAAGTTTTTGTAAGGAAAAAAAGGGGACAAATCCATCCCGATGCAGGAAGGGGGGTGGATTTTGGAGCAAGCATTAGCCTCCTAAGAGGGTTCACAAGGTTATACTTAGTTTCCCTCCCTCTCTCACACACTCTCACACACACAAGCACCCAAGCACACACGCACACTCACTTTGTATCAAGCACCAGGTTGAGTAGGTCAGAAAGGAATGGTACCATTGTTCCCTGTTTACGCCTGTTTTTCAGGAGACTGCCCCAGAATGTCACTTCTCTGCCCTTCCCCTACCTGAAAATGAGATTAGAACTTGCCCTTGATTTTGCCCCAGGACCAGTCCAGCTCAGAATGCTCACAGCAGGGCTATTCAATGAGCACTAATCATTTCTTCCTATCTCCCCATGAGATTAGAATACTCTGGGCTCTGGCTCCTGGTACAGCCTGACTGTGTTAGGCCCCGACACTCTCCGGCCACCGTGAAATACCCTGGAAAAAACAGGTCCTGGAAGAAAAGATCTCCTTAAGGCGCTGCAGCCTCAAACTCCTCTTTCACTGAAGGTCTGGGCAGAGGTGGGGGCAGGGTGCATAGGGCCCGAGTCGACCCGTGGAGGGAGGAGGGACTACCCATTTAGGGGGTCTCTGCCCTCGGGGAGGCTGCTGGTGGGGGAATCCAAAGACACTCACGAAAATTCCTCCTCCCCCTTGGTCGGTCCCCAGTCTAAGAGGCCCACAATGCCCCGGTCTTCCAGAGGCTCCATTACCAAGGCTCCAAGCCTCTCCAGAAGGCTACCTTCTCAGGTTCACCTCCAGATCAGCCGGGAAGAGCCTGCCCACCGGAGTCACCTCCCACCAAGCTTCAGGCTGGGGACCCACTGCCACTCTCTCTTCCCAGCATTGATCCCACCCAGCAGAGCGCCTCCTGAATGGGGCCTGCAACACGGAAGCCTCAGAGGCAAGGCTGCTTCTCTGACTCTTTCCAGCTGTCAGAGAGGCCCACTAAGAATAAACACACCCGAAATAGCCCTTGGGATGATTTAGGCGTGGCTCAGCCCAGAGGCAGGTGGATGGACTCAATGACCTTTGGGAGGTCTGTCTAGTCCTTGGATACCTCATTCATTAACAAAACTCTACTGAACACGTACTAGGGGCCAGGCGTGGTGCTTGGTATTGGGGATCCAATGGTGAATTAGATGCATGACCCCTGTCCTCATGGAGGTCTGAAATTAATTAAAAAACTGGTAGCCCACCTCTGTCTCCACCACCTCTCCTGCCCCAGTTGGAATCAGCAGGCTTTGCTTTGTGCCACAGCACTATGTGCAGACCTCTCTTAGCTTGGACCATAGAATCTTATAATTACTCATCTCTTCAGTTGCTTCCTTACTAGATTCTGAATTCTGGAGACAAGATTCCCTTCTGTCTGCAGAGCTTAGCACACTGTGTGGCCCATCGTAGATGCAGAATCAAAATTAGCTGAGTAAGTGGATGGATGGGTGGAGATTAGAATACTCTGGGCTCTGGCTCCTGGTACAGCCTGACTGTGTTAGGCCCCGACACTCTCCGGCCACCGTGAAATACCCTGGAAAAAACAGGTCCTGGAAGAAAAGATCTCCTTAAGGCGCTGCAGCCTCAAACTCCTCTTTCACTGAAGGTCTGGGCAGAGGTGGGGGCAGGGTGCATAGGGCCCGAGTCGACCCGTGGAGGGAGGAGGGTCTACCCATTTAGGGGATCTCTGCCCTCGGGGAGGCTGCTGGTGGGGGAATCCAAAGACACTCACGAAAATTCCTCCTCCCCCTTGGTCGGTCCCCAGTCTAAGAGGCCCACAATGCCCCGGTCTTCCAGAGGCTCCATTACCAAGGCTCCAAGCCTCTCCAGAAGGCTACCTTCTCAGGTTCACCTCCAGATCAGCCGGGAAGAGCCTGCCCACCGGAGTCACCTCCCACCAAGCTTCAGGCTGGGGACCCACTGCCACTCTCTCTTCCCAGCATTGATCCCACCCAGCAGAGCGCCTCCTGAATGGGGCCTGCAACACGGAAGCCTCAGAGGCAAGGCTGCTTCTCTGACTCTTTCCAGCTGTCAGAGAGGCCCACTAAGAATAAACACACCCGAAATAGCCCTTGGGATGATTTAGGCGTGGCTCAGCCCAGAGGCAGGTGGATGGACTCAATGACCTTTGGGAGGTCTGTCTAGTCCTTGGATACCTCATTCATTAACAAAACTCTACTGAACACGTACTAGGGGCCAGGCGTGGTGCTTGGTATTGGGGATCCAATGGTGAATTAGATGCATGACCCCTGTCCTCATGGAGGTCTGAAATTAATTAAAAAACTGGTAGCCCACCTCTGTCTCCACCACCTCTCCTGCCCCAGTTGGAATCAGCAGGCTTTGCTTTGTGCCACAGCACTATGTGCAGACCTCTCTTAGCTTGGACCATAGAATCTTATAATTACTCATCTCTTCAGTTGCTTCCTTACTAGATTCTGAATTCTGGAGACAAGATTCCCTTCTGTCTGCAGAGCTTAGCACACTGTGTGGCCCATCGTAGATGCAGAATCAAAATTAGCTGAGTAAGTGGATGGATGGGTGGATGGAGGTATATAGATGGATGGGTCAAGTCCTTTACTTTCTGGAGCTGTTGACAAATAGGAATGTTCTTCCACCTGCTCCTTTCTTTGGACTCCAGTGGGTTTGCCTCCTTTATATCCATTTGGACCATAGTAATACAATTAAATATAAAACATGGAAAGTGAACATTTAAGAGGGGAAGCTTAAGGATGGTGAAATGGCATATGTGCTGACACTCCACACTCCCACACATCTGGTCTCTTTCCTGCAGTGTCCAGACACGCCCCAGTCCTTCTCAAAACTGTTCCTAGGACATGGCAGCCAACTTTTGGAGATGTTAGGTAAGCTGAAGCTTATTTACCATCTGTGAACTGGATGATGAAGCCTGGCAAGGAGAAGCGGGGGTCAGGTTCTGATAGATCCACTGAGATCTGACAACCTGATATGAAGCTTCTAAAACAAAGTCTTATGATGAATAAGCCTGTCCTACTGTAGCTAATGTCAAACAGTACTTTAAAACCCATTAACATTTTCATTCAGATGCTAGTGAATGATCTTGTTCTATATACTGATGGATAAATAGCTTACTCCTCTTCGCAAGAAACTGCCAAATTCTCAAGTCTCCCCAGGAATCCCAGAACTTCCAAATCTAGCACTAGAAAGGGTCAGATCCTGACCATGTCACCATCTCACCCAGGACCGTCCATCAACAAGGTGAGAAACCCCCAGCTCCTTTGGGGAACATTCCAGACCCAGCATAAAACCAAGGTGTAATCGCAGGGGACTCTGTCATCTTCTATTACTGGAACTCTGTCTCCGTCCCTAGGAATGCTTCTTCCCCCGTCTCCACCTAGTTTAAATCTTCCCATTCTTGTGAAAACTTGGGAAAGGGCTTATAATTCATGATTCATTTTTTAACTATGTATGGATGCTTACTACGATAACATATGATATCAGCTATAACAACAACAACCATGGAGAAGCTATGCCCGGGAGGAATGGCTGGTGAGAAAGGCAGCAAAATGCCAACCAAATGTGTATCGGTGGCATGAAACTGCGAGTGGTACTTCTTCTTCTGTTTTCTAAATGGTTTCTGATATAATTTGGTGCTTTTAATGATGAGATCATTACACTTAGCCAACATCTACTATAGGATAAGAATCAAGCCACTTTTATTAAACGTTATACCTCGAACACAGCCCAGCTGACATGCTATCGCCTCCAAGACGCCTTTCCTGACTACCTCTCCCATGGTCCCCACAAGACACCATGTTCCCCGTGCCCCTTAGTCTTTTTATTAGCATCTCCAGCCGAGAACTCACCAGAGTCTATATTGAATCACAGATGATTCAAGTAAACATGCTTGTCCAGCTTTGTGATAGAAGGTCATTATTTTGAATCCATAAATGAAAGAACAGTTTTATTTCCAGCCTGCAGAGGTTAGAACACATAATAGTATAATATGACAGACATGATTACGTTTGCATTACTACTTCCAATTTTTTACGTGACTCCTCTCCGTTGCCTCCCCCAGCCCCAAGTGATTTCACATCCCAGATTTGCAAGATCACAGTGCAGGGGCCTTCAGGGATGGAACCGGCCAGATCCTCTGACACACACTGGCCTTTCAAACAAGTAAAAGCAAACCCTCAGGGAATTAATTTGCAGGAAATAGGAAAACCCATGCTTGGTTGCCAGCCGTACACCTATCTTTGGGATTTCAGCATTCAGCAAACCCTCCCGGGGGGAAAAGGATTCAGGATGGTGCAGAGTTGCAGAAATTGGCCCCAAGGACCGTCCATCAACAAGGTGAGAAACCCCCAGCTCCTTTGGGGAACATTCCAGACCCAGCATAAAACCAAGGTGTAATCGCAGGGGACTCTGTCATCTTCTATTACTGGAACTCTGTCTCCGTCCCTAGGAATGCTTCTTCCCCCGTCTCCACCTAGTTTAAATCTTCCCATTCTTGTGAAAACTTGGGAAAGGGCTTATAATTCATGATTCATTTTTTAACTATGTATGGATGCTTACTACGATAACATATGATATCAGCTATAACAACAACAACCATGGAGAAGCTATGCCCGGGAGGAATGGCTGGTGAGAAAGGCAGCAAAATGCCAACCAAATGTGTATCGGTGGCATGAAACTGCGAGTGGTACTTCTTCTTCTGTTTTCTAAATGGTTTCTGATATAATTTGGTGCTTTTAATGATGAGATCATTACACTTAGCCAACATCTACTATAGGATAAGAATCAAGCCACTTTTATTAAACGTTATACCTCGAACACAGCCCAGCTGACATGCTATCGCCTCCAAGACGCCTTTCCTGACTACCTCTCCCATGGTCCCCACAAGACACCATGTTCCCCCCGTGCCCCTTAGTCTTTTTATTAGCATCTCCAGCCGAGAACTCACCAGAGTCTATATTGAATCACAGATGATTCAAGTAAACATGCTTGTCCAGCTTTGTGATAGAAGGTCATTATTTTGAATCCATAAATGAAAGAACAGTTTTATTTCCAGCCTGCAGAGGTTAGAACACATAATAGTATAATATGACAGACATGATTACGTTTGCATTACTACTTCCAATTTTTTACGTGACTCCTCTCCGTTGCCTCCCCCAGCCCCAAGTGATTTCACATCCCAGATTTGCAAGATCACAGTGCAGGGGCCTTCAGGGATGGAACCGGCCAGATCCTCTGACACACACTGGCCTTTCAAACAAGTAAAAGCAAACCCTCAGGGAATTAATTTGCAGGAAATAGGAAAACCCATGCTTGGTTGCCAGCCGTACACCTATCTTTGGGATTTCAGCATTCAGCCAGTTGGATGAAGCGTTACTTCTGCTAGCGGAACAGACAGCGGGAGGAAAATGGGACTTCCTCCCAGCCAGGATGGTGCAGAGTCACCCACCAGCCTCACAGGTACAGTATAATTGGTGCAGGGTTATTTGTTTGAACTTGCAAAATGGATTTCTTAAATGTTTGAGCCGGTGCTAGAATTGTTTTCAAAGTGCCTGCATACTCATCTTAAACACACACATTATTAAGGGATTTTATTTGACATTTAACAATTTTGTATATTAATATTCCCGTCTTTCCCCGAAATGGCCTAATCCATCTAAATCCATAGCATCAAAAGTCATTACACAAAAAGAACAAGATGTTGCCAGAGCTACTGTGGCCTGTCATTGAATTCGCGTGAGCTGAGATGATTTGGGCAGATTTATATCCTGTTATTTCCTGAACTCGGATGAAAACTCACAGGTTCAAGACTTTGAAAGCATTTGTCTGAGCAGTCTCACTTCATCACTTTGAAGGGGAGGGCGTTTCGGCTCCAGCAACTGTGCCTTCCTACGGTTCTTTCTCAAGCTGGATGTGTGAATCCCAGGGTGAATCCTAAGGCCCATGGTCACTGGGAAGAGGGGATCTTAATCTTCCTTCTTCCCCAGGAAAATTGTCTTTTACCTCTTCCCTGGGTCCCCCTGATAGGGAAAGATACTTGTAGGGGATGTCAGGGGCATTCAGATTCTGAAATAATTACTTTGTTCTTCTTACTGGCAAATGACATAAATGGCTGGGCTACAGCAGTGGCTTTTAATCAGTTTCTGAGTCACACACATCTCTAAGAATCTGATGAAAGCTACGCACTCTCTCCCTAGAGAAAACCAGATATGTGCACACATGCAAAATTTTGCTTGCAAATATAGGCAATATAGGGTGAATTGCTCAGGCATGGATTCGCCAAGGGCCTATGAACCCCAGTTGAAGTATCACCGATCTAAATGACAACCATTTGCATTTTCCCTTTGATTTACAGAGCTTTTTCAAACCGTTCTCTTATCAGACAACTTAATAAGGTAGGTACCCATTTCGCTCCCATATAAAATTGTCAGCCTGGCTAAGAAATATATTTTGACTTTCTGCTTGCACATCTTAATTTTCACCTCTTCCTGATGAGAAACTGCTCTCTGAAAATTGAAATTCTATTTGCTATATTTTCGTATGAAGGTGTTAACCCTAATTCCCTTTCTTCCCTATGTATGTGCAAAGACCATGGACTGAATTCAGAAAGCCTGGGTTAAAATCAAGATCCAGCACCTCTGGATGTTCCTCCCCGCGGTCCCCTTTGTCTGACGAAGGGTATGACGACGCCGACCTCCCGCAGGTCAGAGGATTTCATGAGTCATGCCAGGAGGCTCGTCTGAGCCACACCCCGCAGCGGGACATGTCAACGTCTCCGAACACACTCAGTGGACCTATTGTTTCCATAATACAAACCACAAAGAGTCAAACTTGGAAAACCTTCTAGACTACTGGCGCTTTGCGGAGATAGAGTGGGAACGCGTTGCAGGTAGAAAGAAACCTACCAGCCGTTTCTTAACTGCTGAGATAACACTGATCCAAAGTACCTATCCCAATGTTCCTCTCCCAGCCATCTGCCTTTGAATGGGAAGCTTGGAGATGGAAGAAACTCCATTGCTCCATTCATCACATATCTTGTCCCTTCCTTAATCTTCCTTCTTCCCCAGGAAAATTGTCTTTACCTCTTCCTGGGTCCCCCTGATAGGGAAAGATACTTGTAGGGGATGTCAGGGGCATTCAGATTCTGAAATAATTACTTTGTTCTTCTTACTGGCAAATGACATAAATGGCTGGGCTACAGCAGTGGCTTTTAATCAGTTTCTGAGTCACACACATCTCTAAGAATCTGATGAAAGCTACGCACTCTCTCCTAGAGAAAACCAGATATGTGCACACATGCAAAATTTTGCTTGCAAATATAGGCAATATAGGGTGAATTGCTCAGGCATGGATTCGCCAAGGGCCTATGAACCCCAGTTGAAGTATCACCGATCTAAATGACAACCATTTGCATTTTCCCTTTGATTTACAGAGCTTTTTCAAACCGTTCTCTTATCAGACAACTTAATAAGGTAGGTACCCATTTCGCTCCCATATAAAATTGTCAGCCTGGCTAAGAAATATATTTTGACTTTCTGCTTGCACATCTTAATTTTCACCTCTTCCTGATGAGAAACTGCTCTCTGAAAATTGAAATTCTATTTGCTATATTTTCGTATGAAGGTGTTAACCCTAATTCCCTTTCTTCCCTATGTATGTGCAAAGACCATGGACTGAATTCAGAAAGCCTGGGTTAAAATCAAGATCCAGCACCTCTGGATGTTCCTCCCCGCGGTCCCCTTTGTCTGACGAAGGGTATGACGACGCCGACCTCCCGCAGGTCAGAGGATTTCATGAGTCATGCCAGGAGGCTCGTCTGAGCCACACCCCGCAGCGGGACATGTCAACGTCTCCGAACACACTCAGTGGACCTATTGTTTCCATAATACAAACCACAAAGAGTCAAACTTGGAAAACCTTCTAGACTACTGGCGCTTTGCCGGAGATAGAGTGGGAACGCGTTGCAGGTAGAAAGAAACCTACCAGCCGTTTCTTAACTGCTGAGATAACACTGATTCAAAGTACCTATCCCAATGTTCCTCTCCCAGCCATCTGCCTTTGAATGGGAAGCTTGGAGATGGAAGAAACTCCATTGCTCCATTCATCACATATCTTGTTATTAATAAACAAAAACACAGATGTGAGCACATGTGAAGCCTGCACCAGACAGAAGGCAGGACTCCTGCACCTGGAAAAACCCACGAGACCACTGCATGGACAGTGCTCCACACCTTTGCTCAAAAGAGCTACTCCATCCTTGCTCACGGCCTCCCCGCCTTCCACACAGGTGAACCGCTGACGGCTGTGTTCAGGGCTAGAATGACAAGCTGGCAGGGCGGCCAGCGCGACCTCCTCCTGGCATCGCTGCCCCTCAACTGAGAGAGAGAAGGCAGAGCCACAGCCAGCCCGTTCAGCTCTGCTCTGCTCCTTAGGATGAGACGCTCCCTTCAGCTGGCCCTGCCTTATGGGCACAGACATGGCCATCGGAAGAAAGGCTGGGTTTCAGCTCTTGCTCTTCCTCAGACACGGTACAATAGACATCGACCCTCCGAGCAAGCCTCGCCTGGGGTCTCTCTCAGTCCTTCTCACAGAGAGCATTGAATGGAGCAACCACGAACAGCAGGGAGGGCAGACAGCTGGCCTGGGATCAGATGTCTCCGCCCTGCTTTCCAGCACGGCCCTCCCTGACCATCATTCATTTGACTAACAGATACTCAGTGAGCTCTTTCTATAGGCCAGCTACACGAAGTGCATCCCATAGGTTTCCACTGACTTCTTATAAAACCACTGCAAGACATCTATTGTTATTGCCTTTTAATCGGGAAGGAATCTGAAGCTCAGAGAGATGTTATTTGCTCTGTGTCATACAGCTAATGAAATGCAGGGCTGGGATGCAAGCTCACGTGTGTCTGACTCCAAAGTCTCAGTGGGCCCATCCAATGCCTTAGGTCAGTGGCTGTCAAGTCTGGCTGCCTGTCAGAATCATCCTGGGAGCTTTTAAATCATAGCAGTACCCGGGCCTCGCCCCAGAGATTTAGCTTTAATTGGTCCAGGGTGGGATCCAACACCAGGCTTTTTTGTTGTCCTTGTCATTATTTTAATCTTCCCTGGGGCTTCTAATCTGCACCCAGGATTAAGAACCACAGATTTGGGTGAATTACTCATCCTAGTCAAACCCAAACCATTTCCACCCAAATATCTGGAGAGACAGACAGTCAACCACAGAGTGAGATTTGACATGGCATCGGGAAACATTCCCATTTCTAAAATGTAGCTCCGCTCCCTGCCACTCCTCTGACCTTGAACTTCTCCGGGTTCTCCCCTCACCCCAACCTTATTTTTTTCATTTTGGCCACTTTTATTGTTTTTTTATTTATTTACTTATTTTCATCCATCCTTCTTCTTCAGACTGTGTGGGCCTCCCATTGCAGTGGCCTCTCGCTGCAGAGCCCCGGCTCTGGGCGCATGCGCTCCAGAGCACTGGCTCCTAATTGGACACATCGGTTCAGCCGCTCCGCGGCACATAGGATCTTCCCACGCCAGGGATCAAACCGGTGCCCCTTTCATTGCAAGGCGAACTCTTTACCCACTGGACCTCCAGGGAAGCCCACCCCCCAAACCCTTTTTAAAATGAAACAATACTTGTTATCCCAGTGCCACTTAGTCGAGATTAGTCGTTAACCAGCCAATACCAAGAATGGGGTATTGTGAGAAAACATAACTAGGGCTGCCAAAGGGGCAAGGGGGTGAGAGGAAGGATAAATTAGAAGGTTGAAATTAGCATATACACACTACTATGCATAAAATAGGTGACCAACGACCTAGTATAGAGCACAGGGAACCATATTCAATAGTTTGTAACATAATGAAAGAGAATCTGAAGCTCAGAGAGATGTTATTTGCTCTGTGTCATACAGCTAATGAAATGCAGGGCTGGGATGCAAGCTCACGTGTGTCTGACTCCAAAGTCTCAGTGGGCCCATCCAATGCCTTAGGTCAGTGGCTGTCAAGTCTGGCTGCCTGTCAGAATCATCCTGGGAGCTTTTAAATAATAGAAGTCCCCGGGGCTCGCCCTAGAGATTTAGCTTTAATTGGTCCAGGGTGGGATCCAACACCAGGCTTTTTTGTTGTCCTTGTCATTATTTTAATCTTCCCTGGGGCTTCTAATCTGCACCCAGGATTAAGAACCACAGATTTGGGTGAATTACTCATCCTAGTCAAACCCAAACCATTTCCACCCAAATATCTGGAGAGACAGACAGTCAACCACAGAGTGAGATTTGACATGGCATCGGGAAACATTCCCATTTCTAAAATGTAGCTCCGCTCCCTGCCACTCCTCTGACCTTGAACTTCTCCGGGTTCTCCCCTCACCCCAACCTTATTTTTTTCATTTTGGCCACTTTTATTGTTTTTTTATTTATTTACTTATTTTCATCCATCCTTCTTCTTCAGACTGTGTGGGCCTCCCATTGCAGTGGCCTCTCTCGCTGCAGAGCCCCGGCTCTGGGCGCATGCGCTCCAGAGCACTGGCTCCTAATTGGACACATCGGTTCAGCCGCTCCGCGGCACATAGGATCTTCCCACGCCAGGGATCAAACCGGTGCCCCTTTCATTGCAAGGCGAACTCTTTACCCACTGGACCTCCAGGGAAGCCCACCCCCAACCTTTTAACATGAAACAATACTTGTTATCCCAGTGCCACTTAGTCGAGATTAGTCGTTAACCAGCCAATACCAAGAATGGGGTATTGTGAGAAAACATAACTAGGGCTGCCAAAGGGGCAAGGGGGTGAGAGGAAGGATAAATTAGAAGGTTGAAATTAGCATATACACACTACTATGCATAAAATAGGTGACCAACGACCTAGTATAGAGCACAGGGAACCATATTCAATAGTTTGTAACATAATGAAAGAGAATCTGAACAAGAGAATCAGATATATCTGAACCTCTGCGCTATACAACTGAAACTGACATGATATTGTAAATCACCTACACATCAATTAAAAAAAAAGGCGGAGGGCTTCCCTGGTGGTCCAGTGGGCAGAGAGTCCACCTTGCAGTGTGGGGGTGCCAGTTCGATCTCTGGCCCGGGAAGATCCCAAGTGATAAGGAACAGCTGGGCCGATGTGTCCAATTACCAGCCAGCACTCTGGAGCGCCTGTGCCTAGAGCCAGTGCTTTGCAGTGAGAGAAGTCACTGTGATGGGAGGCCCACACAGGCCAAAGAAGAAAGATGGATGAAAAATAAACAATGACTTAGAGACAAAAAAATTAAATTAAATTTAAAAAGAAAAAAAGAATGGGGTATTGGGAAGAAGCCAGTTGAGGGTGGGAAAGCCCAGGAATAAGGAACACTGTGATAGAGGAGGTAGACTATAAAAATAATATTCATAATATTTATAATAGCTAATTTACATTGAGCGCTTCCTACATTCCTGTTTTAAGCACTTTACAAAAATGAACTCAACCACCCTACTGAGGTGACTATATCTACCTTCCCTATTTTACAGATGAGGAAACCGAGGCATCAAGAGGCTATCACATAGCTTGTCCAAGGTTACCCAGACAGTTCAGCTCCATGGTATGAGCCCTTAATTTTGTCCACTTGAGTTTTCCTCAGGCTAGGTCTGACCGTGGCTTCCTTACCCCACTCAGAGTCATGCTTTTTAGGTCTGAGGACTACTTCAGCCTCCTCTATGTGCCGCTGCTCGCTGTCCCATGTTCAGCAGCTTCCTCTGGTCTGCCTTGCCTGCTGTAGCCGAGGCTCATGAGCACTGTGGGGCTAAGGAAAGAGTCCTAGCCTGAGGGTCATAACGTCTGGGGTCTCACTGCAGCGGTGCTACTAAGTACCTGCAAATCCAAGTTACTTTCCCTTTAGACTGAAGTTTCCTTCTTTTAAAATGAAGGCTTTAAATTGAATCATCTATAAAGGCTCTGAGGAGTCCTACAATGAATAAACCAGATTCACCAGGGTTTCCTAAATGCATACAAACCACTGTGGTAGATTGTAGTACGGCTCCCAATTCTTCACTGTATCCACACTCTGTTGGGACCTTCCCATTCCTGCCACTATAGATAGCATATATTTATGTCTCTGCTTCAGTCGCATTGATTTTGGTCATGTGACATGCTCCAGTCAATGGGATGTTAACGAACATGATAGAAGAAAAGGCTTGAAATATGCAGGGACGTTTGCCCTTTTGTTCCATGATCATGAGAAGACCAGGTTCTAGAGCTGCCTGATCCCTGGAGAATAAGAGACATGCATCCATCTCCAGCTGCCCCACAGGACTGAGAGAAAAATTAAAAATCAAAATGCATGTGCAAAGTCACTTCAGTTATGTCCAGCTCTGTGCAACCATAATGGACTGTAGCCCTCCAGGCTCCTCTGTCCATGGGATTCTCCAGGCAGGAAGACTGGAGTGGGTTGCCATGCCCTCCTCCAGGGGATCTTCCCGACCCAGGGATCAAACTTGTGTCTCCTATGACTCCTGGCAGGTAGGTTCTTTACCACTACTGCCACCTAGGAAGCCCTTAAAATCAAAATAAATCAGAACAAATATTATTATTATTGAGTTATATTATTGGAGTGGGTTTGTTACTCAGCATTAGTGCAGTAAGAGCTGACGGATACAACTACCAAACCAGTTTTTTTGTTGTTAACATCTATTAAATGCCCAACTGATGCTCCAAGGTACACATTTGAGAAAGTCGTTTTCCTCAGGCTAGGTCTGACCGTGGCTTCCTTACCCCACTCAGAGTCATGCTTTTTAGGTCTGAGGACTACTTCAGCCTCCTCTATGTGCCGCTGCTCGCTGTCCCATGTTCAGCAGCTTCCTCTGGTCTGCCTTGCCTGCTGTAGCCGAGGCTCATGAGCACTGTGGGGCTAAGGAAAGAGTCCTAGCCTGAGGGTCATAACGTCTGGGGTCTCACTGCAGCGGTGCTACTAAGTACCTGCAAATCCAAGTTACTTTCCCTTTAGACTGAAGTTTCCTTCTTTTAAAATGAAGGCTTTAAATTGAATCATCTATAAAGGCTCTGAGGAGTCCTACAATGAATAAACCAGATTCACCAGGGTTTCCTAAATGCATACAAACCACTGTGGTAGATTGTAGTACGGCTCCCAATTCTTCACTGTATCCACACTCTGTTGGGACCTTCCCATTCCTGCCACTATAGATAGCATATATTTATGTCTCTGCTTCAGTCGCATTGATTTTGGTCATGTGACATGCTCCAGTCAATGGGATGTTAACGAACATGATAGAAGAAAAGGCTTGAAATATGCAGGGACGTTTGCCCTTTTGTTCCATGATCATGAGAAGACCAGGTTCTAGAGCTGCCTGATCCCTGGAGAATAAGAGACATGCATCCATCTCCAGCTGCCCCACAGGACTGAGAGAAAAATTAAAAATCAAAATGCATGTGCAAAGTCACTTCAGTTATGTCCAGCTCTGTGCAACCATAATGGACTGTAGCCCTCCAGGCTCCTCTGTCCATGGGATTCTCCAGGCAGGAAGACTGGAGTGGGTTGCCATGCCCTCCTCCAGGGGATCTTCCCGACCCAGGGATCAAACTTGTGTCTCCTATGACTCCTGGCAGGTAGGTTCTTTACCACTACTGCCACCTAGGAAGCCCTTAAAATCAAAATAAATCAGAACAAATATTATTATTATTGAGTTATATTATTGGAGTGGGTTTGTTACTCAGCATTAGTGCAGTAAGAGCTGACGGATACAACTACCAAACCAGTTTTTTTGTTGTTAACATCTATTAAATGCCCAACTGATGCTCCAAGGAACACATTTGAGAAAGTGCTTCTCAAGGAACATCTGAGGCATTTCTTTCTCCATGTGCCTTTCTTAGCTGCAGTGAGAAGAAGGCTCACTTTTTTTGTTGTTTTTTAATTTTGACCTCTTTTATTGGTCCTTTATTTATTTCTTCATTTTCATCCATCTTTTTTCTTTGGCCTGTGTGGGCCTCCCATCGCAGTGGCCTCTCTTGCTGCAGAGCACCAGCTCTGGGAGCATAATTGGACACACCAGTCATGCCGCTCTGTGGCACGTGGGATCTCCCCATGCCAGGGATCGAACCAGTGCCCCTTGCACTGCAAGGCAGACTCTTTACCCACTGGACCACCAGGGAAGCCCCAGGACTGTTTAATACAGGTATCTTCTACCCCTGCACAAAGTAAAGGTTTTTTGAAGGTAAGGACTTTACACAGTCATCTTTCCATCCTTAGTACCTAACACAGAGCCTGACACACAGTGTTAAGTGTTAAGGGAAAAGGTCAGAAGTGAAGGCAGTGAAGACATTGGCATCATCATAACCATCTGGGCCAAGTTTGTGAACAGGTGATTACTAGTTATCCTTCATCTCGACATCTAGGCGTGCAGCAGGCCACCCCCTCCTTCAGGGAGCCACCCCTGGGGACTAAACCAGTGCCATGCTCTGTTTCATCCTCCCCGTGTCCACTCTCTATTTCTGGCCTCGTTTCCTCTCTCAACCCAGCCACCATTTGCTGTGGTGTTATTAAGTGCTGGCTATGGAGGCTGTTACAGAGGGGCAGGTCACACACTCTCTGCTGGGGAGCTCAGAGATGCTGCCAGTCCAACGGATACTGAGATTTGAGGCTGCAAGTCAGTTATACAAGGGAGGGTCAGTCACCTGAGACTTCCAAGCAAGAGATGACAGGGTCAACCTCAGACCGGAGGCCTCTGAGGCACTCTATGCTGCTCTCTCCTCCTGCGTCCATATCATCAACCCTCCCATCTATGATGCAAATCTAAGGAAGTCAGCTCACTATAGCACTGAGTTCTAACTATTAAGCATCCTCCCTGTCTCCCTCCTAGGCAACTCTGAAGCCTCCTCAGGGAAATTTGGGGATTTCCTAGAGGGGGCCAGGCTCTTGTCTCTTAAGCAATATCCTTTCACACCCTCTAGTGGTTAGAGGGCATTCTGACATCCTGGAGGAGCCTGGTAATTCCCCTGCATGCTTGTGCTCCTGCGCGCTCAGTCCTGTCCCACCCTCTGCGAACGCCCTTGGGCTTCCCTACAGAGTGAGCCTGTCCTCCAGGAAAGTGAGTTGGCACTAAATATCAAAAGCCATAAACACAGTTCTCCCCTTTAACCCAGTAATTCCACTTCTGGGACTCTACTCCAAGGTGATAATCCAAAAATGGGGAGAGTCTGTTAGCACAATGAGGTTCCTTCCCTCATTGTTCAAACTATCTAAAGTTAGCCAGTATCTTAAATGACAAAAAAAAATAGGGAAATGATTAAGCAAAGTATGATCTATCCGCACGAAAGAGACAGAATCGTGAGGTCACTGTAAAAATGACAGAAAACGGCATGGTAAAATAGCTGGAGTATGAATACCAAAATCAGAGGGACCAGTCTAAGTTTCCATCAGCTGGTAATTCTTGACATGCTGCCTGAGCCTCAGTTTCTCTCTCTGTAACGTGGAACGAACACAACCACCTTGCATGTCGGGAAGATTACATAAAAGACTGTGTGTAGAGTCCTTGACACTATGTGTGGCTCAGAACAGAATATTCAATAAACAGAGTTGTTATCATTATTATTACTAAGGTTTAGAATTACATTACAACAGGGACAATGCATGCATCTGAAATTCTGGTAAACAAACAAACAAAAAAAACAAAACACAGAATTGTATCTCTCCTATCATTGCAAGTATACCAAAAAGAAAAATGATACATAAGGAGAACTTTTTTTTTTTTTAAGTCACTTCTATTGATCGTTCATTTATCTTTGTTCCTTGGCCTGTGTGGGCCTCCCATAGCAGTGGCCTCTCTCACTGCAAAGCACAGGCTCTGGGCACATGTGCTCCAGAGCGCTGGCTCATAATTGGACACACCCGTCCAGCCGCTCCGCGGCACTTGGGATCTTCCCAGGCCAGGGATGGAACCGGAGCCCCTTGCACTGCAAGGCGGCATCCTTACCCACTGGACCACCAGGGAAGTCCTAAGGAGAACTTTTAAAATTTTATTTTTAATTATAGTAGAACTGCTTTGGGGTGGTGTGTTGGTTTCTGCCGTATAACAATGTGACTCAGTCCCAACCCTACATATGCCCCCTCCCTCCCGCTCGCCAACCCACCCTGCCCCTCTAGGTGGTCACAGAATACTGGGGTGACCTCCCTGTATTATACAGCCCCTTCGCTTTGGTTATCTTTTGAAAGAAATGCATTCCATACTGACCATGCTTCTGGGTTTTTTTCAGCAAACATTTTTTGAGTTGACGTACTTAGAACCAAGTAGGCCTTAGCGACATAACGATTAGAGAAAGCACCCTGAGGAGTTCACAGTCCACTAGAGGAACTAGGCAATGTGGGCAAGAGGAAACGGGTCCGGGGCAGCGGGAGAACTCAGGACCGTGTCCCCAGGAGTTTTCCTGAGCTGCCCCCTGAAGGTGGGAACATTTTTTTCCCTAGCCTTCCAAGAGTGGTACCATCTTGACAGA
>JAIOJX010000027.1:70752136-70852136 GCA_022376925.1 Tragulus kanchil
ATTTACATTCCCACCAACAATGCAGGAGTGATCCTTTTCCGCACCCTCTCCAGCATTTATTGTCTGTCGATTTGTCAATGATGGCCATTCTGATGGGTGTGAGGTGATATCTCATTGTCGTTTTGATTTGCATTTCTCTAATAATAAGTGAGGTTGAGCATCGTTTCATGTGCTTTTTGACCATCTGTATGTCCTCTTCGGAGAAGTGTCTGTTTAGGTCCTTTTCCCATTTTTATTTTCATTTTTGCTTTTCTATTTTATTAATTATTCCTTTTCCCATTTCTGGATTGGGTTGTTCATTTTTCCGGTGCTGAGTTGTCTGAGTTGCTTGTAGATTTTGGAGATTAATTCTTTGTCTGTTGTTTCATTTGCTATGATTGTCTCCCATTCTGTGGGCTGTCTGTTCAGCTTAGTTTCTTTTGCTGTACAAAAGCTTTTAAGTTTCATTAGGTCCCACATGTTCATTTGTCTTTTTAGTTCCGCTATTCTAGTAAGTGGGTCATGGAAGATCTTGCTTTGATTTATGTCCTTGAGTGTTTTGCCTATATTCTCCTCTCAGAGTTTGATGGTTTCTGATCTTACATTTAGGTCTTTAATCCATTTTGAGTTGATCTTTGTGCATGGTGTCAGAGAATGTTCCAACTTCATTTTTTTGCATGTAGCTGTCCAATTTTCCCAGCACCATTTGTTGAAGAGGCTGTCTTTGTCCCATTTTATAGTTTCACCTCCTTTGTCAAAAATAAGGTACCCGTAGGTGCATGGGTTTATCTCTGGGTTCTCTATCTTGTTCCATTGGTCTGTATTTCTGTTTTCGTGCCAGTACCATACTGTCGTGATGATTGGTGCTTTGTAGTAGAGTCTGAAATTGGGGAGGCTGATCCCTCCAGCTCCATTCTTCCTCCTCAGGATTGCTTTGGCTATTCGTGGTCTTTTGTGTTTCCGTATGAACTGTGTTATTCTTTGGTCTAGTTCTGTGAAGAATGTCATTGGCAGTTTGATAGGGATCGCATTGAATCTATAGATGACATTTGGTAGTATGGTCATTTTCACAATATTGATTCTTCTGGCCCAGGAACATAGAATCTCTCTCCATCTGTTTAAGTCTTCTTTAATTTCTCTCATGAGTGTCTTGTAATTTTCTGTGTACAGTTCTTTTGTTTCTTTGGGTAGGTTTATTCCCAGACATTTTATTCTTTTGGTTGCAGTGGTGAAGGGGATTGCCTCTTTGATTTTGTCTTCCGATTTTTCATTGTTTGTGTATAGAAATGGGAGTGATTTCTGTGTATTGATTTTGTATCCCGTGACTTTGCTGAATTTGCTGATTAGCTCTAATAGCTTTGTAATAGTGTGTCTGGGATTTTCTATGTATAATATCATGTCATCTGCGAATAGGGAGAGTTTGACTTCTTCCTTTCCAATCTGGATTCCTTTTATTTCTTTCTCTTCTCTTATTGCTGTTTCTAGAACTTCCAGCACTATGTTGAATAAGAATGGTGAAAGTGGACACCCCTGTCTTGTTCCTGATCTTAGAGGAAATGTTTTCAGTTTTTCACCATTGAGGATAATGTTCGCTGTGGGCTTCTCATATATGGCTTTCAGTATGTTAAGATAAGTTCCTTCTATGCCCATTTTTTGAAGAGTTTTTTTTTAATCATAAATGGATGTTGGATTTTGTCAAAGACTTTTTCTGCATCTATTGAGATGATCATGTGATTTTTGTCTCTCAATTTGTTGATATGGTGTATCACATAGATTGATTTGTGGATATTGAAGAATCCTTGCATGCCTGGGATGAAACCGACTTGATCATGATGTATGAGTTTTTTCATATGTTGTTGAATTCTGTTTGCTAGGATTTTGTTGAGGATTTTGGCGTCTAGATTCATCAGTGAAATTGGCCTATAATTTTCTTTTTTTGTGTTGTCTTTGCCTGGCTTTGGTATCAGGATGATGGTGGCCTCATAGAATGTGTTTGGAAATGTTCCTTCCTGTGCAATTGTTTGGAAGAGTTTTAGAAGGACAGGCATTAGCTCTTCTTTAACTGTTTGGTAGAATTCACCTGTGAGGCCATCTGGCCCTGGGCTCTTATTTTTGGGTAGGTTTTTTTTTTTTTTTTATCACAAATTCGATTTCTGAGCTTGTGATTAGCTTGTTCATAGTTTCTATTTCTTCCTGGCTGAGTCTTGGGAGATTAATCTTCTCCAAGAAACTGTCCATTTCTTCCAGGTTGTCCGGTTTGTTCCCATAGAGTTGTTCATAATAGTTTTTTATAATCCTTTGGATTTCTGCATTATCTGTTGTAATCTCTCCTTTTTCATTTTTGATTTTGTTGATCTGATTCTTCTCTCCTTTTTTCTTGATGAGTCTGGCCAGTGATTTGTCAATTTTGTTTACATTTTCAAAGAACCAGCCTTTTGTTTTATTTATCTTTACTGTTGTTTCTTTCGTTTCTTTTTCATTTATTTCTGCTCTAATCTTTATGATTTCTCTTCTGCTGCTAACTTTGGGATATTTTTGTTCTTCTTTCTCCAATTTTTTTAAGCATAGGGTTTGGTCATCTGTTTGATATTTTTCTTGTTTCTTGAGGTAGGATTGTATTGCTATAAGCTTCCCTCTTAGGACTGCTTTTGCAGTATCCCATAGGTTTTGCACTGTCGTGTGTTCCTTGTCGTTTTCTTCCAGGAATTTTTTTATTTCTCCTTTGATTTGCTCGGTAATCAGTTGGTTTTTTAGGTATGTGTTGTTTAATCTCCATGTGTTTGTGTTTTCTGTGGTGTTCGTCCTGTAGTTGATCTCTAGTCTCATTGCCTTGTGGTCTGAGAAGATGGTTGATATAATTTCAATTTTCCTTTTTTGGGTGATATTGAAGAATCCTTGCATGCCTGGGATGAAACCGACTTGATCATGATGTATGAGTTTTTTCATATGTTGTTGAATTCTGTTTGCTAGGATTTTGTTGAGGATTTTGGCGTCTAGATTCATCAGTGAAATTGGCCTATAATTTTCTTTTTTTGTGTTGTCTTTGCCTGGCTTTGGTATCAGGATGATGGTGGCCTCATAGAATGTGTTTGGAAATGTTCCTTCCTGTGCAATTGTTTGGAAGAGTTTTAGAAGGACAGGCATTAGCTCTTCTTTAACTGTTTGGTAGAATTCACCTGTGAGGCCATCTGGCCCTGGGCTCTTATTTTTGGGTAGGTTTTTTTTTTTTTTTTATCACAAATTCGATTTCTGAGCTTGTGATTAGCTTGTTCATAGTTTCTATTTCTTCCTGGCTGAGTCTTGGGAGATTAATCTTCTCCAAGAAACTGTCCATTTCTTCCAGGTTGTCCGGTTTGTTCCCATAGAGTTGTTCATAATAGTTTTTTATAATCCTTTGGATTTCTGCATTATCTGTTGTAATCTCTCCTTTTTCATTTTTGATTTTGTTGATCTGATTCTTCTCCCCTTTTTTCTTGATGAGTCTGGCCAGTGATTTGTCAATTTTGTTTACATTTTCAAAGAACCAGCCTTTTGTTTTATTTATCTTTACTGTTGTTTCTTTCGTTTCTTTTTCATTTATTTCTGCTCTAATCTTTATGATTTCTCTTCTGCTGCTAACTTTGGGATATTTTTGTTCTTCTTTCTCCAATTTTTTTAAGCATAGGGTTTGGTCATCTGTTTGATATTTTTCTTGTTTCTTGAGGTAGGATTGTATTGCTATAAGCTTCCCTCTTAGGACTGCTTTTGCAGTATCCCATAGGTTTTGCACTGTCGTGTGTTCCTTGTCGTTTTCTTCCAGGAATTTTTTTATTTCTCCTTTGATTTGCTCGGTAATCAGTTGGTTTTTTAGGTATGTGTTGTTTAATCTCCATGTGTTTGTGTTTTTAGTGGTTTTCTTCCTGTAGTTGATCTCTAGTCTCATTGCATTGTGGTCTGAGAAGATGGTTGATATAATTTCAATTTTCTTGAATTGACTGAGGTTTGATTTGTGGGCCAAGATGTGGTCTATCCTGGAGAATGTTCCGTGAGCACTTGAGAAGAAAATGTATCCTTCTGCTTTTGGATGGAAAGTCCTAAAGATATCCATGAGGTCCATCTCTTCTAGTGTGGCATTTAAGGCTTGTGTTTCTTTATTAATTTTCTGTTTGGATGATCTGTCCATTGGTGTGAGAGGAGTGTTAAAGTCTCCTACTATGATTGTGTTAGTGTCAATTTCTTCTTTTATGTGTGAAAGTGTTTGTCTTATGTATTGGGCTGCTCCTGTGTTGGGTACATAGATATTTATGATTGTTATGTCTTCTTCTTGGATCAATTCCTTGATCATTATGTAGTGTCCTGCCTTGTCTCTTCTAATCTTCTTTATTTTGAGGTCTATTTTGTCTGATAGGAGGATTGCTACTCCAGCTTTCTTTTGATTTCCATTTGCATGGAATATCTTTTTCCAGCCTCTCACTTTCAGTCTATGAGTGTCTCTAGGTCTGAAGTGAGTTTCCTGGAGGCAGCATATGTATGGGTCTTGATTTTGAATCCATTCAGCCAGTCTGTGTCTTATGGTTGGGGCATTTAGTCCATTTACACTCAAAGTAATTATTGATACAAATGATCCTATTGTCATCTTCTTAGATGTTATGATGGGTTTGTTTTGTGGCTCTTCTCCTTCTTTTATACTTGTTGTCTATATAAGTCCCTTTAACACTTGTTGTAAGGCTAGTTTGGTGTGACTAAATTCTTTTAATTTTTGCTAATCTGTAAAGCTTTTGATTTCTCCATCCATTTTTAATGAGATCCTTGCAGGGTAGAGGATTCTTGGTTGCAGATTATGCTGTTTCAGAGCTTTAAATGTGTCCTGCCATACCCTTCTGGCCTGCAGAGTTTCTGTTGAAAGGTTAGCTGTTAAACATACGGGCTTTCCCTTATATGTCACTAGTTGCTTTTCCCTTGCTGCTTTGAGAATTCTGTCTTTGTGTTTAACTTGTGTTAGCTTCATTAATATGTGTCTTGGTGTGTTTCTTCTGAGATTGATTCTGTATGGTACTCTTTGCGCTTCTTGGACTTGATTGACTATTTCTTTTCTCATGTTGGGGAAATTTTCAACTAGAATCTCTTCAAAAATTTTCTCATATCCTTTCTGTTTTTCTCCTTCTTCTGGAACCCTTATCATTCAAATATTGGTGCGTTTGATATTATCCCAGAGGTGTCTGAGGCTATCCTCTGCTCTTTTCATTCTTTGAGCCTGATTCTGTTCTTCAGCAGTTACTTCCACCATTCTATCTTCCAGCTCACTTATCTGGTCTTCTGTCTCAGATACTCTGCTCTTGATTCCTTCCATAGTGTTTTTAAGTTCAGCAGTGGAGTTGTTTGTCTCTGTTTGGTGTTTTTTAAGTTCCTGTATTTCTTTATTCAGTGTGTTAGTTGATTCTTGCAGTTTCTGTAAAATTCTGTTTTCAGTGTTGTGGATCATTGTTCCTGTCATTCTTCTGAATTTGCTGTCAGAAAGTCTGTCTAATTCCACTTCGTTTATTTGAACTTGTGTATTTGTAGATTATTCCTTCACTTGTGTGGTATTTCTTTGCCATTTCATTGTTATTATTAATTTTTTAACTGACTCTGTTTGGGATTTCCTTTTCCAAGACTTTGAGTTACATCTGTCAGTGTTTGTTGTTTGGATGAGGCGTCTTATTCTGGGTGATGCTTGTGGCTGGGTGATGTCAGAACTTGCATACAGGTGCTTGCCTTTGTTGGAGTTCTTGCTATTTAATGCTCTCTAGTGTTAGGTGTTCTCTGGTATTGTAGGGTTTTGGAGTCAGTGCTCCCTCCCTAAAGCCCCTGGGCTTATTGCCTGATCTGGGAATGAAGATTTCATGGCTGGTTTGTTATGGCATTAAATGGTATTAAAACATATATCCATGAATTAGAAACAGAAGGTATATCTTTAACAAATGGCAATTAAAATATCATGCAAATACTATCTAACATACTGAATTATACACACAAACATATACAGCCATAACATAACCCATACATTCCAACAAAAAATATAGGTCAATACGTTAGCACAGTGAATAGAGAAAACCAAGAATGATACCCACTAGTTAATAACCAAACTAACTAAAACACAAATTGGAGAATGCTAGAGCAGGGTCCCAACTGGGGATAAGGCAATGAGGACAGAACAGACTAAGAAATATGGTGGGTAAAGGGAAAAGAGAAAGGGAGAATAGAAGAGAAATATAGAATAATAATACAAAGTTAAATATAGGGAGATAAAGATTTGTATGTATTAGAGTTTAGTGCTGTAGGAAAAGAGAATCAGAGAAAGCAAAGAAATAGTTGTAGAGGAAGTAATAATACATATAAAACATTTAAAAATTTAAACAGAGATAAGTATATAGAAAAATATAGAAAAACAAAGCAAAAACAATAAAAACAAGCAAAATCCCCACAGAACGATAAAAGGCCAATGTGGAACCAGAAGTTTATACCAAAATAAAATGTGTAGTTTAAAAGAAAAAAAAATTGTGTAAACTTGAGTATATTCAGTTTTACTGATAAGATTGGTTGCTTCAATAGAGTTCAATGGAGGAAAGGGAAAAAAAGAGGGGGTGCTCAGGGGATGAGGTAAAAAAGAAAAAAAGCATGAAAAAAAGCAAGAAAAAAGAATTAAAAAGAAAAAAATCCAGCACCAGTCAAAATGATAAAATAGTGAATGTTTATGTTCTTCTGTCTCTTGTTGACTGTTCAGAAATTATCAGTCGTCTTCTTGCCTCTGGCAGTGGTTGAATCTGAAGGCCTCTTTTGCTGCTTGTTTATTTCCACCTATTCCAAAACTAAAAGGCCCGCCCAAGCTGGCCCTGGGAGTTTCTTAATCCTTAATCCATATACCTTTGTTGCTGGGTGGAGCTAAATTCCCTCCCTATAGTTTGACCTGCAGCCAAACCACAGTAGGGGGTAATGGCGCCTCTCTCACAAAAGATTTATTCCCACACGCCTATGAGAAGCACTTCCGCAGAGTCCCCGACCCTGCTGCAGGCCACCAACGACCCCTGGCTCTGCCGGAGACTTCAGAATACTCGGAGGTGAGTCTGGTTCCGTCTCATGTGGGATCACTGTTCCCTTCTCCTGGATCTCGGTGCGCACAGAGTCTCCAGTCCTACTTGGCAGCTCTGTGATCGGGTTAATGGTAACCTCTTTCAAAGGGAATTGAGTGCTGTCTTTCTGAGGACTGCTCAAGGGCACTTCTAGCTCATGGGGGCACTTGGACCCTCTAAAACAGGTCTGGCTCAGTCCATTGTGGGGTCACTGCTCCTTTCCTAGGTCTTGATTTGCAACAGGCTTTGCCCCCTAAGGGTTGACTTTTAAAAGTGCGATTGCTGGGCCCTCCTTCTAAATTGTATGTATTAGAGTTTAGTGCTGTAGGAAAAGAGAATCAGAGAAAGCAAAGAAATAGTTGTAGAGGAAGTAATAATACATATAAAACATTTAAAAATTTAAACAGAGATAAGTATATAGAAAAATATAGAAAAACAAAGCAAAAACAATAAAAACAAGCAAAATCCCCACAGAACGATAAAAGGCCAATGTGGAACCAGAAGTTTATACCAAAATAAAATGTGTAGTTTAAAAGAAAAAAAAATTGTGTAAACTTGAGTATATTCAGTTTTACTGATAAGATTGGTTGCTTCAATAGAGTTCAATGGAGGAAAGGGAAAAAAAGAGGGGGTGCTCAGGGGATGAGGTAAAAAAGAAAAAAAGCATGAAAAAAAGCAAGAAAAAAGAATTAAAAAGAAAAAAATCCAGCACCAGTCAAAATGATAAAATAGTGAATGTTTATGTTCTTCTGTCTCTTGTTGACTGTTCAGAAATTATCAGTCGTCTTCTTGCCTCTGGCAGTGGTTGAATCTGAAGGCCTCTTTTGCTGCTTGTTTATTTCCACCTATTCCAAAACTAAAAGGCCCGCCCAAGCTGGCCCTGGGAGTTTCTTAATCCTTAATCCATATACCTTTGTTGCTGGGTGGAGCTAAATTCCCTCCCTATAGTTTGACCTGCAGCCAAACCACAGTAGGGGGTAATGGCGCCTCTCTCACAAAAGATTTATTCCCACACGCTCTATGAGAAGCACTTCCGCAGAGTCCCCGACCCTGCTGCAGGCCACCAACGACCCCTGGCTCTGCCGGAGACTTCAGAATACTCGGAGGTGAGTCTGGTTCCGTCTCATGTGGGATCACTGTTCCCTTCTCCTGGATCTCGGTGCGCACAGAGTCTCCAGTCCTACTTGGCAGCTCTGTGATCGGGTTAATGGTAACCTCTTTCAAAGGGAATTGAGTGCTGTCTTTCTGAGGACTGCTCAAGGGCACTTCTAGCTCATGGGGGCACTTGGACCCTCTAAAACAGGTCTGGCTCAGTCCATTGTGGGGTCACTGCTCCTTTCCTAGGTCTTGATTTGCAACAGGCTTTGCTTAACCTCTCTGGCGGGTATGAGGGTTGACTTTTAAAAGTGCGATTGTGCCCCTCCTACCATCTTGTTGTAGCTTCTCCTTTGTTCTTCGATGTGAGGTATCTTTTTTGTGATTGGATCCAGCCTCCTCTTGTCGATGGTTTTTCAGGAACTTCACTTCAGTATAGTATTCTTGTCTGGAAAATCCCATGGAGAGAGGAGCCTGGTGGGCTACAGTTCACAGGGTCACAAAATAGTCAGACAAGACAGTGGCAAAATAACAACAACATGCAAAGGAAAGACGACCTCTGATCACTTATAATGACATGTCTCCATTTCAAAGCATCAGCATCCCTACAGATATAGAAGAGACATCCATGATGTCATAAACAGAATAGGATGCTATAACTTGATGGGTAAGAGCTTGGCCTCTGAAGTCACACGGTTTTAGACTTGAATTCTGACTTTTTGTCACAGTCAGACTTTGTGATCTTGGATCATTTACTGAGTCTCTTTGAGCCTGAAGTGCTTCATTTTTGAAATTGTCAAGTTGGTTTATTTCTCTTTCTCATCGCAACAAAAATTTGGAACGATGGATTAAAGAGTTGAAAACAACAGACAAATTAAGCTCAGTTCAGATCTTTTATCAGGCAATCCCAAGACATGGGAACTGGCCCCGAAGAACTCCCCCTCATCCTTTTGAGTCCTCTTGGTGTACCCTCTTTATACTTCCATTCACCTTTGGTTATACCCTGTGCAAAAGTGGGGCTTGTACCTACTATCCATCAACGAGAAGAATGCAAATAGGCATACTCTCAAGGCTGACTGACAATTGCAAGTTACATAACAGCAGGCTGTGTTGTTTATATCTTCCCATAATTCAATCTGTTATAATTAGATGTAGAATATTCATGAGCCTTTAATAGGCTCCTAACTGCCTAACCTCTTAAGGTTATTGGAGAAGCCAGCCCTGTGGTTATTTTGTATCCTCTGTGTGCCTCTGCCGCAAGCACAGGAGTTGGAAAGTCTGCGGTTTTCTTGTAGCCTGTGAGCTCTCCTGGGTGTCTGGGATGGAGTTTAGAGATCAACTTGCATCTCTTTCATCCAGGCCATCCCTCTTGCTCCGGCCTAACGTCAAAATGAAAAGAATTGTGAAAGGGACGCAGAATAGGGTAGCAACATTTTAGTACAGTGTTTGCCACCTAGTGAATGGTCCCTAAATATGCTAATTATTATCAGCTATTATTCTGGATGGGCATTAACGTGTCCATAAAGCAACGTCTCTGTTCAAGGCTGAACCTAGTGGAGAATGTAAGTGACTGTGGGGAGAGGTGGCGAGGGCTTCAGGCCGCTGGGCTCAGCTCTCACCTGGGTGAGGTGGTGACACCCTTGAGCATCCTCAAGTGCCACCCCTTTGTCCAGAGCCTGTCTCACTTGTCATCTGCTCTGTGATCAGCTTGTCTGCCACCTGTGGGCCTGGAGGGAACAGGGATTCTTTTGCTCGAAGGAGGGGATGAGGGTCGTGGACAGCAAAGGAGCCATTTCTTCAGAATTAGAGCCTGTATGTTGGGGACCCAGAGGGCTGGGATTGGGGACCTGGGCGATGGAAGGGACCCTCCCTGGGGCTGCCAGAAAAGCATGACTTTCATGATGTCGAGCTCCTTGGATACTTGAGGATCTTTCTCCATCAACTTTGGCTGAAACTAACCATAAAGACCATGGTTAACAATGGTGAAAAGTTACATTTCAGGGTGGTGGGTAGTTCTCTGTGAGCAGTGCTCTTAGATTTTGGTACCCCTATTTCTTTGAGGAAGGCAGAACAGGACTTTCAACCAGGTTAATAGAGAAGAAGCAAGGGAAAATCTTGGTCCAGAAATTCAAATGTGCAAATATTCCACTTAAATTTCTATTTCAAGCTCCATGATGTTGGAAGGACAGAATTTAACTCTTAGTTGATTGCATTCCCTGCGGGCCTTGTCCTGTGCTTCCCTGCAGCTTTTCTTTTGAGGTTTTGTCTGAGTTCTGTGGGGCAGACTGGTCTCTGCAGGTCTCCACTGAGATGTGCCTTGTCCTACCTGGTTCTTGGTCACTGTTGTCACCATGGTGTCTGTCACATCTTGTAATACAAATTACATGGGATCTAGCTGTCTATCAGGTACCTTCAGGGCCTTTCTTGGCTACGCAAGGAACAGTTCTCTGCTCCCATGCCCGCTGGTTATTTCCAGCCCAGCGAGGCTCTATTGGGCACACCACATAGCCACTCCCTGGTGGGCTTGCCACCATCTCTTCCATGGGTCCATCTGAAAATTGAGGCACAGGCCTCCTCTTGCCACAGATCCCACAAATCCGGATAAAAAGAGTCGGTTATTTCTCTATCTCAACCCCATACCCAAGCTTGTTCATCATTAGCTTCTTCCCCAGTTGTATTAAGGAGGTGGCATTAGATGCGAATCCTAAAAAGGTATGATAGTTCAGACACTATAGGAGTTCATTGATCATGAAACCTGAAATGGATGTTCCTCATCAACAGGTGGCTCTCTGGTCCCCTTCCAACTGTAACCCATGAGTCCTCAACACGTGGCTTCCAGAGCTGCTGGTGTGTTGGCCTCAGGCCAGGGGCGCATCAGAGACTTGAGCTGGGAAAGTGTTTCTGGGCCAGGCCCGGAAGTGTCCTGTGTCATGACTGATCATATTCTGTGTGCGAGGACTAAGTTGCCTGGCTATGGTTCCCCGTAGAGGTATCTGGCAGATGTAGCCGACCTGCATGCATGGACCAAGGAGGCTGCACTTGGGAAACAGCTAGCCTGTCTTGCCACAGTTTCCATTACTTTTTTTTTTTTAATTTATTTTTTATCGTAGTTGATTTACACTTTGTATTAATTTCTGCTCTATAGCACAGTGACTCCGTTATATGTGTGTGTGTGTGTGTATAATGTTCTTTTCCATTATGTTTTATTATAGGAGATTGAATCTAGTTCCCTGTGCTGTATAGTCCCTTGTTGTCCATCCACTATGTATGTAATACTTTGCATTTACTAACACCAGATTCCCAGTCCACTCCTCTACCCGTTGGCAGCAGAAGTCTGTTCTCTATGACTGTGAGTCTCTTTGTTTCATAGATAGTTTCATTTGTTCCATATTTTAGATTCCACATATAAGTGATATCATATGGCATTTGTCTCTCTCTTTCTGACTTACTTCACTTAGTATGATAATCTCAAATTGCATCCATGTTGCTGCCAATGGCATTATTTCATTCTTTTTATTGCTGAGTAGTATCCTATTTTGTGTGCATGCTTCATCTTGAGGCATTCATTTGATGTGTGTGTTTTAAATATACACACTATATATACATACATATATATGTATATATATGTGTGTGTCGATAGATAGATAGATAGACATATCAGATATCCTTTATCCATTCATCTGTTGCTGGACACTTAAGTTGTTTCCACATCTTGGCTATTGTGAAGATGCATGTATCTTTTTGAATTATAGTTTTGTCCGCATATATGTCCAGGAGTGGGATTGCTGGATCGTACGGCAACTCTGTTTTTAGTTTTCTGAGGAACTTCCATACTGTTTTCCATAGTCTCTGCACCAATTTACACCAACACTGTCGGATGGTTGCTTTTCCTTCATATCCAGCATTTATTTGTAGATGTTTTAATGATGCCATTCTGACCAATGTGAGATGCATTCCATTACTTCTTTATAGGAGCGGTCTTTTAATCAATTTTGGGTCAAACAACCTAATTCTGATTTATCACCTTATTGCTGTGTCCTGAGACCCCTAGGATCTATTTTTCCAGCATCAGCATGCAGGTTCTTTACAACTAGTGTCACCTGGGAAGCCACTCTAGGATCTAATTTTGAAACTCAAAAGATGTTTCTTTGCTTGCAGTATAGCTAGCTTTCCATCCTCAAAGAGTTCAGTTGCCTAAGGCAACAAGGGACCTAGAAAGAGGAAATACCAGAGGAAAATATATCCAGAAATATTTCACAGTCTGAGGTAAAGTGACTTGTTGACCACTATGCAGCTAGAAAGAGATGGAACCTGGGCTTAACCCAGAATTTACAGCCTCAGCCTCTTTGTTGGGGATCCCCAAACTACGACATCCAGTAAGTCACGAGTCCAGAAGAACTCCAGTTCATCCATATTCTGGTGGGTGGTGTCTGGGCCAAAGATGCTGGTCTGCACTCATTGATGTAGTTAGGAACAAAATAGGTGAGGTCCAAGAGCCCTGTGTGGGAATCTGCCTCCCCGTGGATTTATACTCATCTTTCCTCCTCTTCCTCGCTTACCTGTCCTTCCACACCAATTTCATCTTAGCTTTACCTACTCTTTCTCTTTGGCGTGGAGTGGGGTGCTGCACCGCAAGGCACGTGGGATCTTAGTTTCCTGACCAGGGATCAAACCTGTATCCCCTGCAGTGGAAGCATGGAGTCTTAACCACTGGACCACCAGGGAATTCTTCTGCCTACTCCCTTCTAAGTACATCCCTCTTTATCAACCCCTTCTACTCCCCAGGGCTCCACTCTCTGGTGTTACTAAGAAATTCACACCAGCAAATCTGGGTTGGTGGTCAACAAATGCTTAGAGCCCATACTTCAACTAATGGTTACTGTGATGAGGGTTGTTTTTTGAGCTTTTTAGGGTGACAGTCTGAAGAGGACAGTCTCAGAGAACAGTCTGAGTTGGACAAATTAGAGTGTAACTCTGGTTTGGCAGCCCATAAACCAAATGCTGGGTCAAGTGGTTTAACTTTCCTGGGCTTCATTCCTCTCCTTACTATTTGTGTGCTATGTCACTTAGTTGTCTCCAACTCTTTGGGACCTTATGGACTGTAGCCCAGCAGACTCCTCTGTTCATGGATTGTCTAGGCAAGAAGACTGGAGTGGGTTTCCAGGGATTAAACCTGCATTTGTTACATCTACGTGCATTAGCAGGCAACTTCCACCTTCCACTAGGGCCACCTGGGAAGCCCCCTCATTGCTGTGTGTGCGTGTGTGTGTGTATGTGTGTGTGTGTGAAGTTACTTCAGTCATGTTTGATTCTTTGTGACTCTATGGACTGTAGCCTGCCAGGATCTTCTGTCCATGGAATTCTCCAGTCAAGAATATTGGAGTGGGTTCCCATGCCCTTCTCCAGGGATATCTTCCCAGCCCAGGGATGGAACCCGGGTGTCTTATGGCTCCTGCATTGGCAGCTGGGTTCTTTACCACTAGCACCACCTGCAAGGCCCCCTAAATAAAGAAAAGACAGCTTTTAAACAGCAAGTATCAGGACTTCCACCTTGCAGTGCAAGAAGCGCTGGTTCCATCCCTGGCCTGGGAAGATCCGACATGCCGCAAAGGGGCTGAACTGGTGTGTCCAATTATAAGCCAGCGCTCTGGAGTGCATGTGCCCAGAGCTGGTGCTCTGCAACGAGAGTGGCCACTGCGATGGGAGGCCCACACAGGCCAAAGAACAAGATGAATGAAAATAAATAAAGGAAAGACCAATAAAAGAGGCCAAAAAATTTTTAAAAAAAGCCAATATCAGTAGATCCATATAGACAGACACATTTTCATCAGGATGGGATTAAGAAAAAAATTTTTTTTAAAAAAATTTTATAGTGAGGGAAATAAAACCAACGTTTCAGGATTTGTGTTGAGAACTGAATGTGGAAGGGCCTTGCACAGAACTATATTCTGGCTCCCCTATGGTTTCGTATACTGACCCTCCCCCACCTGCCTCCATCTTCTGCTTGGTCTTAAGGGGCTCCTCCTGCAGGTGTCTGGACCCCAGTCCCCTTCCACCTCTCAAAGCCCTCCCTCTATTCTACCCCCACTCCTGACTGTGTTGTCCTTGAGCCCTCCTGATTGGGTCATTCCAATCAGCTGCTCAGTTTGTTCAGCTTTTTAGAGGGATAAAAAGCCTCCCTTGACCCCACCCCCCATTCTGTTAGTGGCTATTGCCCTTCTTCTATGCCCCGCCTGCCCGCAGGGTTTAAGCGGATAAACAGACTTGTCCACACGCGCCGCCCTTGCATGCACCCGGTTCAGTATGACAGCTACGTCACAACTCCGTGTGGGCGTCCTTGCTGAGGTCACCGATGACCGACCCGATGCGGTGCACAATGGCTCCTCTCTCTTCATCTTACTTAGCACTGAAATAGCTACAGGTCTTGTGGACCACATTTCCCTTTCTAAAGCCCTCCTTTCTCCTGGTTTTCCTCCTATCTCTGGGGCTGCTCTTTCCCCATCTTGGCTAGCTCTTGTTTCTCGACTTGCCTTCCGAGTGCTGGGTTCCCTGCCACTGAGCCCTCCTCTCTTCTTCCTCTAAATCTCTCCACAAGGGACTTATCCATCCTCACAACTTGATATGACCACTCTGTTCTGACTCCCACGTGTGTAGCTTCTGAATATGTGTTTCTTTGGAGTCCCACATCTCTATTAGGAACTGCCTGCCCGACATCTCCCAAAGGACACTTTATTCTGCTTAAGGTGTGTTCCTTTCTCAGTCTCTCCCCATCTCAAAGTCTTCTCCCCCTCCCCACACCTCTCTCTCACCCACATTTATCCCATGTCCTGTTGATTATAGTTGGGGGTGTATCTCTGAGGCCCCCACACTGGCCCCAGTCCCTTTCCTTTTGATAATCACATCCTTTCTGATGTCCTCAATTCTGCTCGTAAGGTTATCAGCGGAGAGATCTTTGGAAAATGTCCATTAAATAACGTCTGAGCACTCACACCAAGCACCTCGGTGGCTTCCAATGGGCGGAACAAGTGGCTCAGTTTCCCCTGTGGCCCGTGGGGCCCGGGCGCTGGCGTCTACTGGCTCTCCAGCCTCAGCTCAGGGCCTCGTCCTTGTGCTCACCGCACCGCAGCCTTCCAGCTCCTGAGGGCGCAGCGTTCTTGGCCACCTTGGAGCCTTGGCTCATTCTTCTCAGCTCATCATCTCATTCCTGCACATCCTTTCAGTCTCAGCTGAAATGTCACCAGCCCCTGCCTCATTCCAGTGCCTCCTCTTGTAGCTTTTCTTTTCTCCATTCATCCGATCCGTTTTCTTCCGAGCACTCATCACAGTGGGTGATGGTAGAAGTATTTGTGTCCTTACTTAGTATTAACAGTTTGTCTCCCCAGCAGACCATGCACACCGTGAGGCCAAGACTAGGTCTCCTTGGCTCCCAATTGCAGCCCCTGCCCTGGACCCCGCCCAAGCTCAGCACATCGTTGTCGTTGTGTATGAGCTAATAGGCAGTGAGCTATGGGTGAGGCTGTGTTTTAAGAACTTTGTTGCCTTGTTTAATCCTCACAACAGCCCCATGAGGTAGGTACTACCCTCCACTTTATCGATGAAGAAATCATAGCCCAGGAGTTGAAGTAACTTGTCCCAAACCTCGCAGCTGGGAAGTGGCAGAGTCTGAAGGTGCACTCAAGCTCATTGCCCGGCCCCCTGGGCTTTTCCTCCACAAGGGACTTATCCATCCTCACAACTTGATATGACCACTCTGTTCTGACTCCCACGTGTGTAGCTTCTGAATATGTGTTTCTTTGGAGTCCCACATCTCTATTAGGAACTGCCTGCCCGACATCTCCCAAAGGACACTTTATTCTGCTTAAGGTGTGTTCCTTTCTCAGTCTCTCCCCATCTCAAAGTCTTCTCCCCCTCCCCACACCTCTCTCTCACCCACATTTATCCCATGTCCTGTTGATTATAGTTGGGGGTGTATCTCTGAGGCCCCCACACTGGCCCCAGTCCCTTTCCTTTTGATAATCACATCCTTTCTGATGTCCTCAATTCTGCTCGTAAGGTTATCAGCGGAGAGATCTTTGGAAAATGTCCATTAAATAACGTCTGAGCACTCACACCAAGCACCTCGGTGGCTTCCAATGGGCGGAACAAGTGGCTCAGTTTCCCCTGTGGCCCGTGGGGCCCGGGCGCTGGCGTCTACTGGCTCTCCAGCCTCAGCTCAGGGCCTCGTCCTTGTGCTCACCGCACCGCAGCCTTCCAGCTCCTGAGGGCGCAGCGTTCTTGGCCACCTTGGAGCCTTGGCTCATTCTTCTCAGCTCATCATCTCATTCCTGCACATCCTTTCAGTCTCAGCTGAAATGTCACCAGCCCCTGCCTCATTCCAGTGCCTCCTCTTGTAGCTTTTCTTTTCTCCATTCATCCGATCCGTTTTCTTCCGAGCACTCATCACAGTGGGTGATGGTAGAAGTATTTGTGTCCTTACTTAGTATTAACAGTTTGTCTCCCCAGCAGACCATGCACACCGTGAGGCCAAGACTAGGTCTCCTTGGCTCCCAATTGCAGCCCCTGCCCTGGAACCCCGCCCAAGCTCAGCACATCGTTGTCGTTGTGTATGAGCTAATAGGCAGTGAGCTATGGGTGAGGCTGTGTTTTAAGAACTTTGTTGCCTTGTTTAATCCTCACAACAGCCCCATGAGGTAGGTACTACCCTCCACTTTATCGATGAAGAAATCATAGCCCAGGGAGTTGAAGTAACTTGTCCCAAACCTCGCAGCTGGGAAGTGGCAGAGTCTGAAGGTGCACTCAAGCTCATCCTTGCCCTGCTCTGCTGCCACTGAAGGGTGAGGGCACACAGCAGGCACTCAGGAAATGGGACTGCCTTCATGGGGGCTCCATCTGTGGCTCTGGATGGGAGAACAGGGGAACTTGCAACGTGAGGGCATTCTCCACCCCACCTTGCAGCATTCCCGCAGGACCTCCTGTCCAGCCTCCACTAGGTGATAGGTCACAGGGACTCTGGAACCTTAGGCGACTTGGAGGCTTGGAGAGGCCCAGGGCTTCAGGACACCAGGGAAGGCAGGCAGGCCCCTGGTAGGCAGGTGGCCTTGGAGAGGATCCTCAGTGTTAATGCAGCGTAAGTGAGAACGGCATTGCCTGGAATGTTCTGGGTGATATGGTACAGTCCTCACCTATTTGGGACCATTGGAGAAGAGACCTGAGCAGAGGATAAGCAGACTTTTAAAATGGCATGGAATGAAACATTTCCTGACTCCCAAAGCAGGGGAAGCAGCTCAGAAGATGCAGTAGGGGGTGTGGAGACCCCACCAGCTGACCCTGCTCTGTCCCACCTTTCAGCCTTTCTTTGCTCAGGCTGTTCCTTTGTCTCAGGCTCCCTGGATCCACACCCTGCTGTCCCAAGCCACATGCATGGCCTCTCTGGATCCTTCACTTACCTCTGTCCATCACAGCCTCTTTGGGGTGGGGGGTGGAATGTGTCAATCTGTGTGTCCCTAAGTCGTCACTGTGTGCTTGTTACCCAGCAGATGGTGGGTGCCTGTTGACTCTTTCCCAGTCTTCTAGCTTGAGCTCCTCCTCCTCTGTGTTACCTTCCTAAACAGCATATACCTCCATTACAGCTCAGCTCAAGTATTTCCTTATTCTTCTGCCTCCAGTTGAAAAAGTGCCCTAAAACCTAGGTCTCCTTGGCTCCCAATTGCAGCCCCTCCACCCCCACAATCGTTGTCGTTGTGTATGAGCTAATAGGCAGTGAGCTATGGGTGAGGCTGTGTTTTAAGAACTTTGTTGCCTTGTTTAATCCTCACAACAGCCCCATGAGGTAGGTACTACCCTCCACTTTATCGATGAAGAAATCATAGCCCAGGGAGTTGAAGTAACTTGTCCCAAACCTCGCAGCTGGGAAGTGGCAGAGTCTGAAGGTGCACTCAAGCTCATCCTTGCCCTGCTCTGCTGCCACTGAAGGGTGAGGGCACACAGCAGGCACTCAGGAAATGGGACTGCCTTCATGGGGGCTCCATCTGTGGCTCTGGATGGGAGAACAGGGGAACTTGCAACGTGAGGGCATTCTCCACCCCACCTTGCAGCATTCCCGCAGGACCTCCTGTCCAGCCTCCACTAGGTGATAGGTCACAGGGACTCTGGAACCTTAGGCGACTTGGAGGCTTGGAGAGGCCCAGGGCTTCAGGACACCAGGGAAGGCAGGCAGGCCCCTGGTAGGCAGGTGGCCTTGGAGAGGATCCTCAGTGTTAATGCAGCGTAAGTGAGAACGGCATTGCCTGGAATGTTCTGGGTGATATGGTACAGTCCTCACCTATTTGGGACCATTGGAGAAGAGACCTGAGCAGAGGATAAGCAGACTTTTAAAATGGCATGGAATGAAACATTTCCTGACTCCCAAAGCAGGGAAGCAGCTCAGAAGATGCAGTAGGGGGTGTGGAGACCCCACCAGCTGACCCTGCTCTGTCCCACCTTTCAGCCTTTCTTTGCTCAGGCTGTTCCTTTGTCTCAGGCTCCCTGGATCCACACCCTGCTGTCCCAAGCCACATGCATGGCCTCTCTGGATCCTTCACTTACCTCTGTCCATCACAGCCTCTTTGGGGTGGGGGGTGGAATGTGTCAATCTGTGTGTCCCTAAGTCGTCACTGTGTGCTTGTTACCCAGCAGATGGTGGGTGCCTGTTGACTCTTTCCCAGTCTTCTAGCTTGAGCTCCTCCTCCTCTGTGTTACCTTCCTAAACAGCATATACCTCCATTACAGTACTCATTGCACTCAAGTATTTCCTTATTCTTCTGCCTCCCCAGTTAGAAAGCAAGCTCCCGGGAGCCTGAAGTCATGTCAACATCATCTTTGTATTTCCAGTGCTCAGCGTGCATGTGTGCTCAGTCTCTAAGTCGTGTCTGACTCTTTGCGACCCCGTGGACTGTAGCCCGCCCGGCTCCTCTGCCCATGGGACTTTCCAGGCAAGAATACTGGAGTAGGTTGCCATTTCCTTCTCCAGGAGGTGTACCTGACCTAGGGATTGAACCCGCATTTCCTACGTCTCCTATATTAACATTGCAGATTCTTCACCACTGAGCCACCAGGGAAGCCCCCAATATTCAGCCTTTTTGTTAAATGAATGAATGAATGATCTTCCTCCTCCAGTCTCCAAGAACCCCAGCTTCTGGTGGGTGTTTCTCAAGCAGGGCAGAGTTTGAGATGGTGTCCCTTAGAGGTGAACAGAGAGCTGAACCTGGCCCAGGAGAGGACTTGGCCATTTCTTCCTGGAAAAACGTCCCAGTTGTCCAAAGATCAGGCATGGCTTTAGGGGATCAGACACATGCAGTTGCTTCCTAAGTATTAGACATTGCCTTGAGTGTCTACTAGATGCCCATCACCTGAACCTGTATTAATTTCATTTCTGATGCCTATTGTTTACATTATACAAATGAAGGTACAGGAACTCAGAAAAATGTAATTTCTTGCTTGTCTTATAATGTGTCTGGGACCCAGTGTCCACCTTTTTGACTATGCCCAGTTTTTATTCCATCAGGGGAAAATTATAAATAGATATGACCCTTTCCTGACTACAGGCCTCTTTCATTTAGCTCCCTTTTGGAAGGCAAATCTCTTTTTGCGATGTGTGCACACCTCTGCCAACACTGAGAAAGCCCTAAGAGGGAGGCAGGGTTTGCCAGATCTTAGGACTGACCACCAGGTGGTGCTGTTGGCCCAAACTATTTGGGGAAGTGCTACAGGGAAAGATATACCCAACTGAATGCAGAGTTCCAAAAAACAGAAAGGAAAGGTAAGAAGGCTTTAATGAACAATGCAAAGAAGCAGAAGAAAGCAATAGAATGGGAAAGATTAGAGATGTCCAAGTAGACTGGAGATACCAAGGGACCATTTCATTCAAGGATGGCACAATAAATGACAGGAATAGTGAGGACCTAACAGAAGCAGAAGAGATTAAGAGGTGGCAGGAATATACAGAAGGACTACACAAAAAAGACCTTAATGACCCATACAGCCATGATGATATGGCTACTCACCTAGGGCTAGACATCCTGGAGTGTGAAGTCAAGTGGGCATTGGGAAGCATTACTACAAACAAAGCTAGTGGAGGTGATGGAATTCCAACTGAGCTATTTAACTCCTAAAAGATGAGGCTGTTAAGGTGCTGCACTCAGCATGCCAGCTAATTTGGAAAACTCAGCAGTGGCCACAAGACTGGAAAAGACCACTTTTCGTTCAAATCCCAAAGAAGGGCAATGCCAAAGACTATTCAAACTACTGTACATATGTGCTCATTTCACATGCTAATAAGGTTATACTCATAATTCTTCAAGCGAGGCTTCAGCAGTATGCGAATAGAGAACATCCAGATGTACAAGCTAGGTTTAGAAAAGGCAGAGGAACCAGAGATAAAATTTCTCACATTTGTTGGATCATAGAGAAAGCAAGGAAATTGCAGAAAAACACTGAATTCTGCTTCATTGACTTCGCTAAAGCCTTTGACGGTGTGAATCACAACAAACTGTAGAAAATTCTGAAAGAGATGGGAATACCAGAGCTGTCTCCTGAGAAACATGTACGTGGGTCAAAAAGCAACAATCAGAACTTTACATGCAACAACTGACTAGTTTGATCCTAAAATTTTGCTTGTCTTATAATGTGTCTGGGACCCAGTGTCCACCTTTTTGACTATGCCCAGTTTTTATTCCATCAGGGGAAAATTATAAATAGATATGACCCTTTCCTGACTACAGGCCTCTTTCATTTAGCTCCCTTTTGGAAGGCAAATCTCTTTTTGCGATGTGTGCACACCTCTGCCAACACTGAGAAAGCCCTAAGAGGGAGGCAGGGTTTGCCAGATCTTAGGACTGACCACCAGGTGGTGCTGTTGGCCCAAACTATTTGGGGAAGTGCTACAGGGAAAGATATACCCAACTGAATGCAGAGTTCCAAAAAACAGAAAGGAAAGGTAAGAAGGCTTTAATGAACAATGCAAAGAAGCAGAAGAAAGCAATAGAATGGGAAAGATTAGAGATGTCCAAGTAGACTGGAGATACCAAGGGACCATTTCATTCAAGGATGGCACAATAAATGACAGGAATAGTGAGGACCTAACAGAAGCAGAAGAGATTAAGAGGTGGCAGGAATATACAGAAGGACTACACAAAAAAGACCTTAATGACCCATACAGCCATGATGATATGGCTACTCACCTAGGGCTAGACATCCTGGAGTGTGAAGTCAAGTGGGCATTGGGAAGCATTACTACAAACAAAGCTAGTGGAGGTGATGGAATTCCAACTGAGCTATTTAACTCCTAAAAGATGAGGCTGTTAAGGTGCTGCACTCAGCATGCCAGCTAATTTGGAAAACTCAGCAGTGGCCACAAGACTGGAAAAGACCACTTTTCGTTCAAATCCCAAAGAAGGGCAATGCCAAAGACTATTCAAACTACTGTACATATGTGCTCATTTCACATGCTAATAAGGTTATACTCATAATTCTTCAAGCGAGGCTTCAGCAGTATGCGAATAGAGAACATCCAGATGTACAAGCTAGGTTTAGAAAAGGCAGAGGAACCAGAGATAAAATTTCTCACATTTGTTGGATCATAGAGAAAGCAAGGAAATTGCAGAAAAACACTGAATTCTGCTTCATTGACTTCGCTAAAGCCTTTGACGGTGTGAATCACAACAAACTGTAGAAAATTCTGAAAGAGATGGGAATACCAGAGCTGTCTCCTGAGAAACATGTACGTGGGTCAAAAAGCAACAATCAGAACTTTACATGCAACAACTGACTAGTTTGAAATTGGGAAAGGTATATGACAAGGCTGTATATTGTCACTCTGTTTATTTAACTTCTGTGCTGAATACATCAGACATTTTGTCCAGGCTGGATGACTCACAAGCTGGAATCGAGATTTCCAGGAGAAATATAACCACCTCAGATATGCAGATGATACTACTCTAAAGGCAGAAGGGGAATACGACCTAAAGAGCCTCTTGATGAGGGTCAAAGAGGAGAGTGAAAAAGCTGGCTTAAAAGTTAACATTTAAAAAACTAAGATCATGGCATCCAGTCCCATCACTTTGTGGAAAATAGAAGGGTAAAAATGGAGGCAGTGACAGATGTTGTTTTCTTGGACTCCAAAATAACTGTGGATAGTAATTGTAAACATGAAATTGAAAGACACTTTTGCTCCTGGGAACAGAATCTATGACAAACCTAGAGAGTGTATCAAAAAGTAGAGACATCACTTTGTTGAAAAAAGTCCATCTAGTCAAAGCTATGGTTTTTCCAGTAGCCATGTACGGATGGGAGAACTAGACCATAAAGAAGGCTGAGTGCTGAAGAGGTGATGCTTTTGAACTGTGGTGCTGGAGAAGACTCTTGAGAGTCCCTTGGATAGCAAGGAGATCACATCAGTCAATCCTAAAGGAAATCAGCCCTGAATATTCATCAGAAAGATTGACGCTGAAGTGGAAGCTCCAATACTTTGGCCACCTGAGGCAGAAAGCAGACTCATTGGAAAAGACCCTGTTAGAGGGCAGTAGGAGATGAGGGGTGGGGGATAGGTGATGAGATAGTTAGATAGTATTGTTCTGGCAGATAGTGAAGGACAGGGAAGCCTGGTATGCTACAGTCCATGGGACTGCAAAGATTCAGACACAGCTTAATGACTGAACAACAGAAGGTCTCAAGGAAAAAGCCTCTCAGCCTTTGAGTTCTGCCATTTGCCTAAAGTTTGTATCCATGAGTCACCTCATTTGGGGCCCCAAACTTCCCAACAAAGTTACCATCCCCATCGCGAAGCCTCAGAGGAGGAGAGCTACTAAAGTTCCCGAAGTTATACATCAAAGGCCAGAATTTAAAAGAAGGTCTGTTTGATTCCAACTCTTCAGGTTCTTGGGATACAGCAAGATCTTGCCTGACCTGTGAACTGCACAGGAACCTTCTAGCCTTGTCTACCTGGCATGGCTAGAGATGGATTGTCTGGGAAGGTTCTGTGCAGTATCAGGTCCCTGGGCCAAGCTGTAAAGAGCCGGGGTCTGCCAGGGGACCTTTAGGAGATGCGGGCGCCCCTGCACCACCACAGAGCACTGGGTCATTTCTTCACTGACCTCTAAAGTGGTTTCTCTTGGTGGAAACAGCAAGTTCACCCTAGAGTGATGGGTTAATTTATGTAACCTCTGGAAGATACTATCTGTATCCTCTTGTTTCCGAATGTATGAGTCAGCTCTCCTTTTTATTTTCCTCATTTTTCGGAAAGATGCATGTCGATCTATATTGACAATTGTAATGGACAGAAATGAATTCAAGGAAGAACAACGCTGCATAAGACAAAAGAAGGTAGATGGAAAGCATATTCTTATCAGAATATTAGTATCTTGTTAACTAAATGATCGCTCAGCCATCAGTGACCACGGAGGTAGGTGAGAAACTGGCCCAGGACGCCCTGGCCACAGTGGAAGCCATGTACGGATGGGAGAACTAGACCATAAAGAAGGCTGAGTGCTGAAGAGGTGATGCTTTTGAACTGTGGTGCTGGAGAAGACTCTTGAGAGTCCCTTGGATAGCAAGGAGATCACATCAGTCAATCCTAAAGGAAATCAGCCCTGAATATTCATCAGAAAGATTGACGCTGAAGTGGAAGCTCCAATACTTTGGCCACCTGAGGCAGAAAGCAGACTCATTGGAAAAGACCCTGTTAGAGGGCAGTAGGAGATGAGGGGTGGGGGATAGGTGATGAGATAGTTAGATAGTATTGTTCTGGCAGATAGTGAAGGACAGGGAAGCCTGGTATGCTACAGTCCATGGGACTGCAAAGATTCAGACACAGCTTAATGACTGAACAACAGAAGGTCTCAAGGAAAAAGCCTCTCAGCCTTTGAGTTCTGCCATTTGCCTAAAGTTTGTATCCATGAGTCACCTCATTTGGGGCCCCAAACTTCCCAACAAAGTTACCATCCCCATCGAAGCCTCAGAGGAGGAGAGCTACTAAAGTTCCCGAAGTTATACATCAAAGGCCAGAATTTAAAAGAAGGTCTGTTTGATTCCAACTCTTCAGGTTCTTGGGATACAGCAAGATCTTGCCTGACCTGTGAACTGCACAGGAACCTTCTAGCCTTGTCTACCTGGCATGGCTAGAGATGGATTGTCTGGGAAGGTTCTGTGCAGTATCAGGTCCCTGGGCCAAGCTGTAAAGAGCCGGGGTCTGCCAGGGGACCTTTAGGAGATGCGGGCGCCCCTGCACCACCACAGAGCACTGGGTCATTTCTTCACTGACCTCTAAAGTGGTTTCTCTTGGTGGAAACAGCAAGTTCACCCTAGAGTGATGGGTTAATTTATGTAACCTCTGGAAGATACTATCTGTATCCTCTTGTTTCCGAATGTATGAGTCAGCTCTCCTTTTTATTTTCCTCATTTTTCGGAAAGATGCATGTCGATCTATATTGACAATTGTAATGGACAGAAATGAATTCAAGGAAGAACAACGCTGCATAAGACAAAAGAAGGTAGATGGAAAGCATATTCTTATCAGAATATTAGTATCTTGTTAACTAAATGATCGCTCAGCCATCAGTGACCACGGAGGTAGGTGAGAAACTGGCCCAGGACGTCCCACTGGCCACAGTGGAAGCTTCTATGAATGGTTCAGGATGGAAGACAGCCTGTGAGGAAGGTGTGATTGTCTTCATCTTGTAGATCACCCACCTTCGTGATTCAGTGTGTGGGCTCTGGAATCATGTGTGTGGGTGCGTGCATGCTAAATTGCTTCAGTCGTGTCCAACTCTTTGTGAGTCTGTGGACTGTAGCCTGCCAGGTTCCTCTGTCCGTGGCATTCTCCAGGCAAGAATACTGGAGTGGGTCGCCATTCTCTCCTCCAGCGGAATCTTCCGGATCCAGGGATCAAACCTGCTTTCTTTTATGTCTCTGCATTGGTGGGCAGGTTCTTTATCACAAGGACCCTCAGGAAGCCCCCATTTAAATTGAAGCTGAGGGGCTTCCCCTGGTGGTCCAGTGGGTAAGGACACTGCCTTGCAGTGCAAGGGGCGCCAGTTCGATCCCTGGCCTGGGAAGATCCCACGTGCCGCGGAGCGGCTGGACTGATGTGTCCAATTACCGAGCTGTAGCTCTGGGGTGCATGCGCCCAGAGCTGGTGCTCTGCGACGACAGAGGCCACCGCGATGGGAGGCCCACAGGAGCCAAAGAGCAAAGACGGATGAAAATAGAGAAATGGAAGACCAACAGAAGTGGCCCGCTCATCTCCCTCCCTCCCCACCCCACTCCACAAAAAGATAAATAAATAAAATAAATAAATAAATAAATAAATATAAAGTAACAAGGTTGGTTTATAAAAATAAATAAATAAAATAAATAAATTGAAGCTGACCTCTTCCGCCTACAGGCCCATGTAGGCCTGACACATCTGTGCGTTTTCAGGTGCCCCCTCCTGCCTCCTATAGCCTGCGATCACCTGCCTTGGACCGGCAGGAGCATCGAGAAGGTGACTTAGAAGGGAGGCCTGATTGGGAGGGGGAGACTTGACAATGTTCAGACTCAAGACAAGTGTTTTAGGGTGCCTTTGGGATTTGGGACATTTGGCTGCCTGGTTTGTATCCTTTCCATTTTTCATCTCTTGGGGCTCCTCAATCCTTACTCTCCTAACATCTTTTGCCCAGACAGATAATCCCTGCTCCTTTCTCTGGCTTCCTGGACTCCCCATGGCTCCTTGACGTGTTTTTATTTATTTTTTTCTTTTTAATTTTTTTTTGTCATTTTTTAAATGGTGTCAAGTGAATTTTATTTGATTATTATTAAAACATGTAATCAAATCAGCATTTTCAAATCCTTGGGAAAAAGGGCTAGTCCTGTTACTTAAACCCAATGAACATATAAATTGTAGCATGTTATAATACACTGATTGTATTGACCTTTCAGATAGCTTGATGAGGCCACAGTGGTATCCTTAAAACGAGCGACATTTTTTTTTTTAATTATTTATTTATTCATTTTTGGCTATTCTGGGTTTTTTCTGCTGCTGCAGGCTCTTCTCTGGTTGCAGAGAGTAGGGGCTACTCTCCAGTTGAAGTGAGTAAGCTTCTTGTTGTGGTGATTTCTCTTGTGGATCTTGGGCTCTAGGGCACAGGGGCTCAGTAGTTCTGGCTCCGAGGCTCTAGAGCACAGGCTCAATAGCTGTGACTCACAGGCTTAGTTGCTTGGCAGCATGTGGGATCTTCCCGGATGAGGGATCGAACTTGTGTCTCCTGTATTAGCAGGTGAACTCTTTACCACTGAGCTACCAGGGAAGCCCAATGAGTGGCATTTTTCAATGTCCATTTCTGTGGAATTTGTACTTCTATCTTCACCCAAAGTATGTGAGACATTATTTTCCACGTAGAATGCTGGAATGCTTTCTCAAGAAGTCTATTTTTAAAACCACCTTATTTATTTATTTATTTATTTAAACCTTTATTTTACTTTTGATTTTTACGGAGTTTTGTTGTTTACAGATATTTTTGTTCCCAGATTAGTCATATGTATATCCCCCCCTTCGCACCCCTCCTGACCATCACACAGCACCCCTGAAGGATCCCCTTTTTTCACAGAGCAATGACTAGAGCTATTTTCTTCGCTTATGATAGTACAGGCCTTCATGCTACTTCCTTTACGCCTCCCACCCTCTGTTCCTTCCCCACAATGTCCATATGTCCACTACCCATGTCTGTCTTTCCGTCGCTTCAATGTGTGTGCCATCATCACCATCCTACTAGATTCCATATATATGTGTTAATATACTGTATTTGTCCTTTTCTTTCTGACTGACTTCACTTTTTATGACACGTTCTAGATCCAGCCACCTCATTAGGGCTGATTCTTCTGCATTTCTCTTTACAGCTGTGTAGTATTCCATTGTATATATGTACCAGTGCTTCTGTATCCATTCATTCATCGATAGGCATCTAGGTTGCTTCCATGTTCTAGCTATTGTATAGAGAGCTGCAATGAACATTGGGGTACAGGTGCTTCTTTCAGTTTTGATTTCATCAGGGTATAAGCCTAAGAGTGGGATTGCTGGGTCGTATAGTGCTTCTATTTTTAGTTTTTTAAGAAATCTCCAGATTGTCTTCCATAGAGGCTGTATCAATTTACATTCCCACCAGCGATGCAGGAGTGTTCCCTTTTCTCCGCACCCTCTCCAGCATTTATTGTCTGTCGATTTGTGGATGATGGCCATTCTGATGGGCATGAGGTGATATCTCATTGTAGTTTTGAGTTGCATTTCTCTAATTATAAGTGAAGTTGAGCATCGTTTCATGTGCTTTTGGGCCATCTGTATGTTGTCTTTGGAGAGGTGTCTATTTAGGTCCTTTCCCCATTTTTTGATTCGGTTGTTCATTTTTCCGGTGCTAAGTTGTGTGAGTTGCTTGTAGATTTTGGAGATTAATTCTTTGTCTGTTGTTTAATTTGCTATGATTTTCTCCCACTCTGTGGGCTGTCTGTTCAGCTTTTTTGTGATTTCTTTTGCTGTACAAAAGCTTTTAAGTTTCATTAGGTCCCACATGTTCATTTGTCTTTTTAGTTCCACTATTCTAGTAGGTGGGTCAGAGAAGATCTTGCTTTGATTTATGTCCTTGAGTGTTTTGCCTATATTCTCCTCTCAGAGTTTGATGGTTTCTGGTCTTACATTTAGGTCTTTAATCCATTTTGAGTTGATCTTTGTGCATGGTGTCAGAGAATGTTCCAACTTCATTTTTTTGCATGTAGCTGTCCAATTTTCCCAGCACCATTTGTTGAAGAGGCTGTCTTTGTCCCATTTTATAGTTTCACCTCCTTTGTCAAAAATAAGGTACCCATTGGTGCATGGGGTTTATCTCTGGGTTCTATCTTTTCGGAATGTGTGTGCCATCATCACCATCCTACTAGATTCCATATATATGTGTTAATATACTGTATTTGTCCTTTTCTTTCTGACTGACTTCACTTTTTATGACACGTTCTAGATCCAGCCACCTCATTAGGGCTGATTCTTCTGCATTTCTCTTTACAGCTGTGTAGTATTCCATTGTATATATGTACCAGTGCTTCTGTATCCATTCATTCATCGATAGGCATCTAGGTTGCTTCCATGTTCTAGCTATTGTATAGAGAGCTGCAATGAACATTGGGGTACAGGTGCTTCTTTCAGTTTTGATTTCATCAGGGTATAAGCCTAAGAGTGGGATTGCTGGGTCGTATAGTGCTTCTATTTTTAGTTTTTTAAGAAATCTCCAGATTGTCTTCCATAGAGGCTGTATCAATTTACATTCCCACCAGCGATGCAGGAGTGTTCCCTTTTCTCCGCACCCTCTCCAGCATTTATTGTCTGTCGATTTGTGGATGATGGCCATTCTGATGGGCATGAGGTGATATCTCATTGTAGTTTTGAGTTGCATTTCTCTAATTATAAGTGAAGTTGAGCATCGTTTCATGTGCTTTTGGGCCATCTGTATGTTGTCTTTGGAGAGGTGTCTATTTAGGTCCTTTCCCCATTTTTTGATTCGGTTGTTCATTTTTCCGGTGCTAAGTTGTGTGAGTTGCTTGTAGATTTTGGAGATTAATTCTTTGTCTGTTGTTTAATTTGCTATGATTTTCTCCCACTCTGTGGGCTGTCTGTTCAGCTTTTTTGTGATTTCTTTTGCTGTACAAAAGCTTTTAAGTTTCATTAGGTCCCACATGTTCATTTGTCTTTTTAGTTCCACTATTCTAGTAGGTGGGTCAGAGAAGATCTTGCTTTGATTTATGTCCTTGAGTGTTTTGCCTATATTCTCCTCTCAGAGTTTGATGGTTTCTGGTCTTACATTTAGGTCTTTAATCCATTTTGAGTTGATCTTTGTGCATGGTGTCAGAGAATGTTCCAACTTCATTTTTTTTGCATGTAGCTGTCCAATTTTCCCAGCACCATTTGTTGAAGAGGTTGTCTTTGTCCCATTTTATAGTTTCATCTCCTTTGTCAAAAATAAGGTACCCATTGGTGCATGGGGTTTATCTCTGGGTTCTCTATCTTGTTCCATTGGTCTGTATTTCTGTTTTTGTGCCAGTACCATACTGTCGTGATGATTGGTGCTTTGTAGTAGAGTCTGAAGTTGGGGAGGCTGATCCCTCCAGCTCCATTCTTCCTCCTCAGGATTGCTTTGGCTATTCGTGGTCTTTTGTGTTTCCATATGAACTGTGTTATTCTTTGGCCTAATTCTGTGAAGAATGTCATTGGTAGTTTGATAGGGATCACATTGAATCTATAGATGACATTTGGTAGTAATGTCATTTTCACAATATTGATTCTTCTGACCCAGGAACATGGAATATCTCTCCATCTGTTTAAGTCTTCTTTAATGTCTCTCATGAGTATCTTGTAATTTTCTGTGTACAGTTCTTTTGTTTCTTTGGGTAGGTTTATTCCTAGATATTTGATTCTTTTGGTTGCGATGATGAAGGGGATTGCCTCTTTGATTTCATTTTCTGATTTTTCATTGTGTACAGGAATGTCAGTGATTTCTGTATATTGATTTTGTATCCTGTGACTTTGCTGAATTCGCTGATTAACTCTAGTAGTTTTGTAATAGTGTCTTTGGGATTTTCTATGTATAATATCATGTCATCTGCGAATAGGGAGAGTTTGACTTCTTCCTTTCCAATCTGGATTCCTTTTATTTCTTTCTTTTCTTTTCTGCTGAATTCGTCTTTGTTGGACACCCTGTCTTGTTCCTGATCTAAAATTTTGTTTTAGGTGATTTCTTTTGCTGTACAAAAGCTTTTAAGTTTCATTAGGTCCCACATGTTCATTTGTCTTTTTAGTTCCACTATTCTAGTAGGTGGGTCAGAGAAGATCTTGCTTTGATTTATGTCCTTGAGTGTTTTGCCTATATTCTCCTCTCAGAGTTTGATGGTTTCTGGTCTTACATTTAGGTCTTTAATCCATTTTGAGTTGATCTTTGTGCATGGTGTCAGAGAATGTTCCAACTTCATTTTTTTGCATGTAGCTGTCCAATTTTCCCAGCACCATTTGTTGAAGAGGTTGTCTTTGTCCCATTTTATAGTTTCATCTCCTTTGTCAAAAATAAGGTACCCATTGGTGCATGGGGTTTATCTCTGGGTTCTCTATCTTGTTCCATTGGTCTGTATTTCTGTTTTTGTGCCAGTACCATACTGTCGTGATGATTGGTGCTTTGTAGTAGAGTCTGAAGTTGGGGAGGCTGATCCCTCCAGCTCCATTCTTCCTCCTCAGGATTGCTTTGGCTATTCGTGGTCTTTTGTGTTTCCATATGAACTGTGTTATTCTTTGGCCTAATTCTGTGAAGAATGTCATTGGTAGTTTGATAGGGATCACATTGAATCTATAGATGACATTTGGTAGTAATGTCATTTTCACAATATTGATTCTTCTGACCCAGGAACATGGAATATCTCTCCATCTGTTTAAGTCTTCTTTAATGTCTCTCATGAGTATCTTGTAATTTTCTGTGTACAGTTCTTTTGTTTCTTTGGGTAGGTTTATTCCTAGATATTTGATTCTTTTGGTTGCGATGATGAAGGGGATTGCCTCTTTGATTTCATTTTCTGATTTTTCATTGTGTACAGGAATGTCAGTGATTTCTGTATATTGATTTTGTATCCTGTGACTTTGCTGAATTCGCTGATTAACTCTAGTAGTTTTGTAATAGTGTCTTTGGGATTTTCTATGTATAATATCATGTCATCTGCGAATAGGGAGAGTTTGACTTCTTCCTTTCCAATCTGGATTCCTTTTATTTCTTTCTCTTTTCTTATTGCTGTTTCTAGAACTTCCAGTACTATGTTGAATAAGAATGGTGAAAGTGGACACCCTTGTCTTGTTCCTGATCTTAGAGGAAATGTTTTCAGTTTTTCACCATTGAGGATAATGTTCGCTGTGGGCTTCTCATATATGGCTTTCACTAGGTTGAGATAGGTTCCTTCTATGCCCATTTTTTGAAGAGTTTTTATCATAAATGGATGCTATACTTTGTCAAAGGCTTTTTCTCCATCTATTGAGATGATCATGTGATTTTTGTCTCTCAGTTTGTTGATATGGTGTATCACATTGATTGATTTGCGTATGTTGAAGAATCCTTGCATGCCTGGGATGAACCTGACTTGATCATGATGTATGAGCTTTCTGATGTGTTGTTGAATTCTGTTTGCTAGGATTTTGTTGGGGATTTTGGGGTCTAGATTCATCAGTGAAATTGGCCTATAATTTTCTTTTTTTGTGTTGTCTTTGCCTGGCTTTGGTATCAGGGTGATGGCGGCCTCGTAGAATGTGTTTGGAAGTTTTCCTTCCTGTGAAATTGTTTGGAAGAGTTTTAGAAGGACAAGCATTAGCTCTTCTTTAACTGTTTGGTAGAATTCACTTGTGAAGCCATCCGGCCCTGGGCTTTTATTTTTGGGTAGGTTTTTTTTTTTTTTTTTTTTTTAATCACAAATTCGATTTCTGAGCTTGTGATTGGCTTGTTCATAGTTTCTATTTCTTCCTGGCTGAATCTTGGGAGATTAATCTTCTCCAAGAAACTGTCCATTTCTTCCAGGTTGTCCGATTTGTTCCCATAGAGTTGTTCATAATAGTTTTTTATAATACTTTGGATTTCTGCATTATCTGTTATAATCTCTCCTTTTTCATTTTTGATTTTGGTGATCTGGTTCTTCTCTCTCTTTTTCTTGATGAGTCTGGCCAGTGGTCTGTCGATTTTATTTTCCTTTTCGAAGAACCAGCTTTTTGTTTTATTTATCTTTACTATTGTTTCTTTCATTTCTTTATCATTTATTTCTGCTCTAATCTTTATGATTTCCCTTCTTCTGCTGGCTTTGGGGTGTTTTTGTTCTTCTTTCTCTAGTTGTTTTAAGTGTAAGGTTAGGTCGTCTGTTTGAGATTTTTCTAGTTTCTTGAAGTAGGATTGAATTGCTATAAGCTTCCATCTTAGAACTGCTTTTGCAGTATCCCATAGGTTTTGCACTGTTGTGTGTTCCTTGTCGTTTTCTTCTAGGAATTTTTTTATTTCTCCTTTGATTTGCTCAGTAATCAGTTGGTTTTTTAGGTATGTGTTGTTTAATCTCCATGTGTTTGTGTTTTTAGTGGTTTTCTTCCTGTAGTTGATCTCTAGTCTCATTGCATTGTGACTGGAGAAGATGGTTGATATAATTTCAGTTTTCTTGAATTGACTGAGGTTTGATTTGTGGGCCAAGATGTGGTCTATCCTGGAGAATGTTCCATGAGCACTTGAGAAGAAAATGTATTCTTCTGCTTTTGGATGGAAAGTCCTAAAGATATCAATGACGTCCATTTCTTCTAGTGTGGCATTTAAGGCTTGTGTTTCTTTATTAATTTTCTGTTTGGATGATCTGTCCTTTAGTGTAAGAGGAGTGTTAAAGTCTTCTACTATGATTGTATTAGTGTCAATGTTTTTTTTTCCTTTAGTACAAGCATTAGCTCTTCTTTAACTGTTTGGTAGAATTCACTTGTGAAGCCATCCGGCCCTGGGCTTTTATTTTTGGGTAGGTTTTTTTTTTTTTTTTTTTTTTAATCACAAATTCGATTTCTGAGCTTGTGATTGGCTTGTTCATAGTTTCTATTTCTTCCTGGCTGAATCTTGGGAGATTAATCTTCTCCAAGAAACTGTCCATTTCTTCCAGGTTGTCCGATTTGTTCCCATAGAGTTGTTCATAATAGTTTTTTATAATACTTTGGATTTCTGCATTATCTGTTATAATCTCTCCTTTTTCATTTTTGATTTTGGTGATCTGGTTCTTCTCTCTCTTTTTCTTGATGAGTCTGGCCAGTGGTCTGTCGATTTTATTTTCCTTTTCGAAGAACCAGCTTTTTGTTTTATTTATCTTTACTATTGTTTCTTTCATTTCTTTATCATTTATTTCTGCTCTAATCTTTATGATTTCCCTTCTTCTGCTGGCTTTGGGGTGTTTTTGTTCTTCTTTCTCTAGTTGTTTTAAGTGTAAGGTTAGGTCGTCTGTTTGAGATTTTTCTAGTTTCTTGAAGTAGGATTGAATTGCTATAAGCTTCCATCTTAGAACTGCTTTTGCAGTATCCCATAGGTTTTGCACTGTTGTGTGTTCCTTGTCGTTTTCTTCTAGGAATTTTTTTATTTCTCCTTTGATTTGCTCAGTAATCAGTTGGTTTTTTAGGTATGTGTTGTTTAATCTCCATGTGTTTGTGTTTTTAGTGGTTTTCTTCCTGTAGTTGATCTCTAGTCTCATTGCATTGTGACTGGAGAAGATGGTTGATATAATTTCAGTTTTCTTGAATTGACTGAGGTTTGATTTGTGGGCCAAGATGTGGTCTATCCTGGAGAATGTTCCATGAGCACTTGAGAAGAAAATGTATTCTTCTGCTTTTGGATGGAAAGTCCTAAAGATATCAATGACGTCCATTTCTTCTAGTGTGGCATTTAAGGCTTGTGTTTCTTTATTAATTTTCTGTTTGGATGATCTGTCCTTTAGTGTAAGAGGAGTGTTAAAGTCTTCTACTATGATTGTATTAGTGTCAATGTCTTCTTTTATGTGTGAAAATGTTTGTCTTATGTATTGGGCTACTCCTGCTTTGGGTGCATAGATATTTATGATTGTTATGCCTTCTTGGATCGATCCCTTGATCATTATGTAGTGTCCTGCCTTGTCTCTTCTAATCTTCTTTATTTTGAGGTCTATTTTGTCTGATAGGAGGATTGCTACTCCAGCTTTCTTTTGATTTCCATTTGCATGGAATATCTTTTTCCAGCCTCTCACTTTCAGTCTATGAGTGTCTCTAGGTCTGAAGTGAGTTTCCTGGAGGCAGCATATGTATGGGTCTTGATTTTGAATCCATTCAGCCAGTCTGTGTCTTATGGTTGGGGCATTTAGTCCATTTACACTCAAAGTAATTATTGATACAAATGATCCTATTGTCATCTTCTTAGATGTTATGATGGGTTTGTTTTGTGGCTCTTCTCCTTCTTTTATACTTGTTGTCTATATAAGTCCCTTTAACACTTGTTGTAAGGCTAGTTTGGTGTGACTAAATTCTTTTAATTTTTGCTTATCTGTAAAGCTTTTGATTTCTCCATCCATTTTTAATGAGATCCTTGCAGGGTAGAGGATTCTTGGTTGCAGATTATTCTCTTTTAGCCATTTAAATGTGTCCTGCCATACCCTTCTGGCCTGCAGAGTTTCTGTTGAAAGGTCAGCTGTTAAACATATGGGCTTTCCCTTATATGTCACTAGTTGCTTTTCCCTTGTCGTTTTCTTCTAGGAATGTTTGCTCAGCGTTGGTTTTTTAGGTATGTGTTGTTTAATCTCCATGTGTTTGTGTTTTTAGTGGTTTTCTTCCTGTAGTTGATCTCTAGTCTCATTGCATTGTGACTGGAGAAGATGGTTGATATAATTTCAGTTTTCTTGAATTGACTGAGGTTTGATTTGTGGGCCAAGATGTGGTCTATCCTGGAGAATGTTCCATGAGCACTTGAGAAGAAAATGTATTCTTCTGCTTTTGGATGGAAAGTCCTAAAGATATCAATGACGTCCATTTCTTCTAGTGTGGCATTTAAGGCTTGTGTTTCTTTATTAATTTTCTGTTTGGATGATCTGTCCTTTAGTGTAAGAGGAGTGTTAAAGTCTTCTACTATGATTGTATTAGTGTCAATGTCTTCTTTTATGTGTGAAAATGTTTGTCTTATGTATTGGGCTACTCCTGCTTTGGGTGCATAGATATTTATGATTGTTATGCCTTCTTGGATCGATCCCTTGATCATTATGTAGTGTCCTGCCTTGTCTCTTCTAATCTTCTTTATTTTGAGGTCTATTTTGTCTGATAGGAGGATTGCTACTCCAGCTTTCTTTTGATTTCCATTTGCATGGAATATCTTTTTCCAGCCTCTCACTTTCAGTCTATGAGTGTCTCTAGGTCTGAAGTGAGTTTCCTGGAGGCAGCATATGTATGGGTCTTGATTTTGAATCCATTCAGCCAGTCTGTGTCTTATGGTTGGGGCATTTAGTCCATTTACACTCAAAGTAATTATTGATACAAATGATCCTATTGTCATCTTCTTAGATGTTATGATGGGTTTGTTTTGTGGCTCTTCTCCTTCTTTTATACTTGTTGTCTATATAAGTCCCTTTAACACTTGTTGTAAGGCTAGTTTGGTGTGACTAAATTCTTTTAATTTTTGCTTATCTGTAAAGCTTTTGATTTCTCCATCCATTTTTAATGAGATCCTTGCAGGGTAGAGGATTCTTGGTTGCAGATTATTCTCTTTTAGCCATTTAAATGTGTCCTGCCATACCCTTCTGGCCTGCAGAGTTTCTGTTGAAAGGTCAGCTGTTAAACATATGGGCTTTCCCTTATATGTCACTAGTTGCTTTTCCCTTGCTGCTTTGAGAATTCTGTCTTTGTGTTTAACTTGTGTTAGCTTCATTAATATGTGTCTTGGTGTGTTTCTTCTGAGATTGATTCTGTATGGTACTCTTTGCGCTTCTTGGACTTGATTGACTATTTCTTTTCTCATGTTGGGGAAATTTTCAACTAGAATCTCTTCAAAAATTTTCTCATATCCTTTCTGTTTTTCTCCTTCTTCTGGAACCCTTATCATTCAAATATTGGTGCGTTTGATATTATCCCAGAGGTGTCTGAGGCTGTCCTCTGCTCTTTTCATTCTTTGAGCCTGATTCTGTTCTTCAGCAGTTACTTCCACCATTCTATCTTCCAGCTCACTTATCTGGTCTTCTGTCTCAGATACTCTGCTCTTGATTCCTTCCATAGTGTTTTTAAGTTCAGCAGTGGAGTTGTTTGTCTCTGTTTGGTGTTTTTTAAGTTCCTGTATTTCTTTATTCAGTGTGTTAGTTGATTCTTGCAGTTTCTGTAAAATTCTGTTTTCAGTGTTGTGGATCATTGTTACTGTCATTCTTCTGAATCTGCTGTCAGAAAGTTTGTCCAAATTCTCTTCATTGATTTGATCTTGTGTGTTTGTAGATTGTTCTTTCACTTGTGTGGTATTTCTCTGCTGTTTCATTGTTATTATTAATTTTTTAACTGACTCTGTTTGGGATTTCCTTTTCCCAGACTTTGAGTTACGTTTGTCAGTGTTTGTTGTTTGGATGAGGCGTCTTATTCTGGGTGATGCTGGTAGTTGGGTGATGTCAGGACTTGCATACAAGTGATTAACTTTGTTGGCGTTCTCACTTATATACTGCTCTCTAGTGTTAGGTGTTCTCTAGTATTGTAGAGTTTTGGAGTCAGTGCTCCCTCCCTAAAGCCCCAAGACTTGTTGCCTGACCAGGGAATGAAGATTTGAGGGCTGGTTTGTTATGGCATTAAATGATATGAAAACATATATATGCGAATGAGAAACAGAAGGTATACCTTTGACAAATGGCAATTAAAATATTATGCAAATACTATCTAGCATATTGAATTATATACACAAACATATACAGCTGTAACATAACCCAAGCATTCCAACCAAAAATACAGAACAGTATGTTAGCACAGTGAATAGAGAAAACCAAGAATGATATCCACCAGTTAATAACCAAACTAAGTAGAGCACCAATTGGAGAATAATGCTAGAGCAGGGTCCCCATTGGGGATAAGGCAGTGAGGACAGAACAGACTAAGAAATATGGTGGGAAAAGGGAAAAAGAGAAAGGGAGGATAGAAGAGAAATATAGAATAATACTGCAAAGTTAAATATAGGGAGATAAAGATTTGTATGTATGAGAGTTTACTGCTATAGGAAAGGAGCTTCAGAGAAAGCAAAGAATTATAGAGGAAGTAGTAGTACAAATGAAAATTAAAAAATTTAAAACAGATAAGTATATAGAAAAATATAGAAAAACAAAGCAAAAACAATAAAAACAAACAAAACCCCCACAGAACCTTAAAAGACCAATGGGGAACCAGAAGTTTATACCAAAATAAAATGTGTGGTTTAAAAGGAAAAAGAAAAAAAAATTATGTAAACTGGAATATATTCAGTCTTACTGATAAGATTAGTAGCTTCAATAGAATTCAATGGAGGAAATGAACACACCCACTCACACACCCAAAAAAAAAAGTGGAGGGTGCACTGAGTGGGTTTGGAAAAAAGGGAAAAAAACAATTGAAACAAAACAATACAATACATACAAAAAAAGCAATAAAAAACAATAAGGAATAAAATGAAATTTAAAAAATCCAGCAGTAACTCCAGCTTCAGACAAAACGTGAAAATAGTGTTTATGTTCTTCTGTCTCTTGCTGACTATTCAGGAATTATCAGTCTTTTTCTTGCCTCTGGCAGTGGTTGGATCTTTTTTTCTTTTTTTTATAGATACGGCCAATGGTTTTTCTTTTTTTTTCCAAGATTTATTTATTTATTTATTTTGGGCGGTGGTCGGGTTGGGGAGGGAGGGGAGAGGGCGGGCCACTTCTATTGGTCTTTCATTTCTCTGTTTTCATCTGTCTTTGTTCTTTGGTTCCTGTGGGCCTCCCATCGTGGTGGCATCTGTCATTTCAGAGCGCTGGCTCTGGGCGCATGCGCTCCGGAGATCCGGCTCGGCAATTGGACACATCGGTCCGGTCCAGCCGCTCCGCAGCACGTGGGATCTTCCCAGGCAGGGGAATCTAACCAGCGCCCCCTGCACTGCGTGGCGGTGTCCCCACCCACTGGACCACCAGGGAAGCCCCTAGTTGGACCTTAAGACCTCTTTGACTGCTTGTTTATTTCGGCGTATTCCAGAACTAAAAGGCCTACCCAGGCTGGCCCTGGGAGTTTCTTAATCCAAATCCCTTTTCTTGCTGGGTGGAGTTAAGTTCCCTCCCTGCAGTTTGACCAGCAACCAAACTACAGTAGGGAAAACGGCGCCTGTCTCACAAAGGATTTATTCCCACATGCTGTATGAGTAGCACTTCCGCAGTGACCCCGACCCTGCTGCAGGTCACTGTCGACTCCCGCCACCGCGGGAGACATCCGATTACTCAGAGGTGAGTCTGGTTGGGTCTCATGCAGGATCGCTATTCCCCTCTCCTGGATCACAGTGCGCGTAGAGTTTCCAGTCCTTCTCAGGGGCTCTGGTCGTGTTAATGGTAACCTCCTCCAAAGAAAACTGAGTGCTGTCCTTCTGAGGACTGCTCAAGGGCACTTCCAGCTCAAGAGGGCACTTGGACCCTCCAAAGCAGGTCTGGCTAATTCCCTTGTGGGTATCACCGCTCCTTTCCCCGGTCTTGATCTGCAACAGGCTTTGCGCCTTTGGCCCGCCCAGCCTCTCTGGCGGGTGTGAGGTTTGACTTTTAAAAGTGTGATTGCGCCCTTCCTACCGTCTTGATGCGGCTTCTCCTTTGTTTTTCCATGTGGGGATGTGGGGTATCCTCTCTGTGATCAGATTCAGCCTCCTCCTGTGATGGTTTTTCAGGAACTCATTGCAATTCAGGCGATTTTGCAGGAGAGGTGAGTGCACGTCCTTCTATGCTGCCATTTTAGCTCCACCTTACTAAAACCACCTTATTTTAAAACAAAGTTCATTTGGAATAGTATACTTTATTATGGCTTACAATTCTGGTAATGTCTTTATTATCTGAGGCTGGAATATTCTCCCCAGTCCTGAAACGGATACTTGTTAGAGTCAGTCAGGTTACAGTTTATTGGTCTGAGACAGGTCAAGACTCCAGGTGGAAGCTTTCAAAACGAGATTAAGGTAAGTAGTTGTGCTTTTATCAACGTGGCGCTGTAATCTGTAGGAATACTGATGAGTTTTTTCATAAGCCTGAGGGTCACTCAGAGGGCTGGGGTCTGTTCTGTGCTAGATGGAGTGACCCTTCCTCTCTAGGACGGGTGTGGGGGTCTTCTCAAGGGGCAGTGACTTCTGAGCTTGAGCAGCTGGAGCTGGGGACTCAGGGAGCCAGGCAGCCGCATCGGGAGGGTTCTGACGTAGCGCCTGGTCCTCTGGTGGCGGGCTTTCAAAAGCAACTGGCTCTGTGAGAAACTCCTGGGCAGATAGAAGCTGGCTTGGTCCAGTTCCCTGGAGTAAAGAGCTTCCCTGGGAGCTCTGTTGGATGTGATACATGACCTGAGAGTCCAGGACAGTCTGGGTCATCTGAAGGTCCAACAGGCTGGATCTGAAAAGACTGGGTGGGTGGCAGCTGGAGCCAAGAGACCCGGGTGACCGCACTGTGGGACTGGAAGGCCTGAACAAGTAGTGGCTCAGTTTGAAAGACCTGAGAAAGAGTCTGAGGCTGCCTCTGGGAGGCCACGAGAGCCAGGGGGTTGGTCTGGGAGGCCACGGGTGTCAGGGGAGACTCTGAGAGGCCATGGGTGTCGGGGGGTGCGCTCTGAGAGGCCATGGGTGTTGGAGGGGGTGCTGGGAGGCCAAGGGGGCCACGGGGTGGCTCTGGGAGGCCATGGGTGTCAGGGGTGGCTCTGGAAGGTAAGAATGGTCAGAGACTGACTTGCAGAGGACAAGGGTACAGTAGGCAGGTTCTGAGAGGCAAAGACTGAAGGCTGAGTAGTAGAAATCAAGGGGACTGCAGGCTGTCTTGTAGAAGCAAGAGTAGCTGCAGAGGGCTGGCTTGTAGAGGAAATTACAGCCTAGAAAACTACAGGATGGCTCTTAGAAGTCAGGATAGGTGGAGGCTGGCTTGAAGAACCCAACGGCCACCCCGTCTTGGTCCTGGTCTGGTTGATTTTTGACCTGGCCGATGATGATCATTTCCAGACATGAAGGCCCTTTCAGGAACCTCTTGCTTTGCATTTACAGCTGCTGGGTCATTTTTGGAAGTGTTGGAGATGCTGATGGAAGAGGGGTGGTTAACGATGGGCTGGGCTGGGATTCCAGCGTGGCGTCGGAGGACAAGCGGTTCAAAGGCTCTTCAGAAGGTAGTTCGATGTTCACACTGAACCAGAAAACCCACCAGAACAGGCTGAGGAAAGTGACAAGGCAACCCAGATAGAGGAACACGTCGTAGTAAAACACGGTGGTGAAGACACCAGCGAGCACCAAGACGGTGCCCACGATGTCGAAGGTGACACCCAGCCAAAAGAAAAGTTTGCAGCGACCCAAGCCTGACCGCCTCTCAGCACTGGTGACATGGTGAACCTCCATGGGCTCAGACCGTGCTGCCGCCAGGTCCGCAGAAGTGACCAGGCAGGAGGCCTGGCTGCCTCCAAGTGGTGGCTGTTGGGTCACCGTGGCAACGTGCTGGGGGTACGGCAAGCAGGAGGCAGGGCTGGAATTCTAGGTAAGGCCTTTGCCATTTTTTAAATTTTGCTCTTTTGCCCTTACAGAGTTTTGTTGTTTACAGATATGTATCATCCCAGATAAGTCATATGTATATCCCATTCCCCCATCCCACCCCTCCAGGCCATCTCATAGCCCCCATGTAAGATCCCTTAACCTACAGCGCATTGAGAATAGTTCTGTCTTTTACATATGATCATATAGGGCTCCGTGTTACTCATACCATATCTCTCACCCACTCTTCCCTCTCCTCACTGTCCATAAGTCTGTTCTCTATGACTGTTTTTCCATCAATACTCTGCATGTGTGTTTATCAGTATGATCTTACTAGATTCCATATACATGCATTTGTGTACTGTACTTGTCCTTCTCTTTTTGACTTACTTCACTTTGTATAATAGGTTCTAGATTCATCCATCTCATTAGGACTGAATCTTCTGTTGACATATTTTTTAAAAATAATTTATTCTTTGGTTGCACAGGGTCTTTGTTGCTGCATGTAGGCCTCTCCTTACAATGGCTTCTCTTGTGGCGCACAGGCTCTGGGTGCATGGGCTTCAGTAGTTGCAGTACATGGACTCAGCAGTTGTGGCTCATGAGCTCCAGAGTGCGGGCTCAGGAGCTGTGGCACACGGGCTTAGTTGCTCTGGGGCAGCTGGGATCTTCCTGGACCAGGTATTGAACCTGTGTTCCCTGAATTGGCAGGCGGATTCTTATCCGCTGTACCACTAGGGAAGTCTGACTCCTTGTTGCTCATACCTTTCTCTGGTGCCTCAAAAAGGTTTCTTCACCTCAGTCTCGGCTATCCCATGGCCTCCTAGTGGACCAGAACTTTCTGCTAGGACTTACTCTTCTAGAGAAAGGTGTGCTCTGTCCTCCTCCATCCATTCCCCTGCATACTCTTCCAAATAATTAAATAAGAAGTATCTTGAAAGATATTCAATGGTTTATTGGTTTTCTAAGAGAAAGTGGACCCCATATTTGCTCAGGGTATGAGAACTGAGCTGGATGCTCCAGACCTTTAGACCAAGATGAATACCACATTCTGTCTAGGGATATTCCTGGGGTTCATCCCTGGTAGAGCCTGTCTTCTCCACAAGTGTGGGGGCCAGTCTGCTTCAGAATCTGAGCAAGGGAGAGGCCAGTGCTGGGCTATGTGGTCCTCACTCAAGCCCAACAGAAATTTATTATTTCCTCCGTTGTTAAGGGCTTCCCTGGTGGCTCAGTGGTAAAGAATCTGCCTGGCAAGCAGGAGAAAGACAGACACGAGGGTTTGATCCCTGGGTCAGGAAGATCCCTGGGAAGGAAATGGCAACCGATTGAAGTATTCTTACCTAGAAAATCTCATGGACAGAGGAACATGGCAGGCTACGGTCCATGGGGTCATGAAAGAGTTGGACACAACCTAGTGACGAAATAACAATAACACCATGAGCTAAACATTTTCCATAAGTCTGTTCTCTATGACTGTTTTTCCATCAATACTCTGCATGTGTGTTTATCAGTATGATCTTACTAGATTCCATATACATGCATTTGTGTACTGTACTTGTCCTTCTCTTTTTGACTTACTTCACTTTGTATAATAGGTTCTAGATTCATCCATCTCATTAGGACTGAATCTTCTGTTGACATATTTTTTAAAAATAATTTATTCTTTGGTTGCACAGGGTCTTTGTTGCTGCATGTAGGCCTCTCCTTACAATGGCTTCTCTTGTGGCGCACAGGCTCTGGGTGCATGGGCTTCAGTAGTTGCAGTACATGGACTCAGCAGTTGTGGCTCATGAGCTCCAGAGTGCGGGCTCAGGAGCTGTGGCACACGGGCTTAGTTGCTCTGGGGCAGCTGGGATCTTCCTGGACCAGGTATTGAACCTGTGTTCCCTGAATTGGCAGGCGGATTCTTATCCGCTGTACCACTAGGGAAGTCTGACTCCTTGTTGCTCATACCTTTCTCTGGTGCCTCAAAAAGGTTTCTTCACCTCAGTCTCGGCTATCCCATGGCCTCCTAGTGGACCAGAACTTTCTGCTAGGACTTACTCTTCTAGAGAAAGGTGTGCTCTGTCCTCCTCCATCCATTCCCCTGCATACTCTTCCAAATAATTAAATAAGAAGTATCTTGAAAGATATTCAATGGTTTATTGGTTTTCTAAGAGAAAGTGGACCCCATATTTGCTCAGGGTATGAGAACTGAGCTGGATGCTCCAGACCTTTAGACCAAGATGAATACCACATTCTGTCTAGGGATATTCCTGGGGTTCATCCCTGGTAGAGCCTGTCTTCTCCACAAGTGTGGGGGCCAGTCTGCTTCAGAATCTGAGCAAGGGAGAGGCCAGTGCTGGGCTATGTGGTCCTCACTCAAGCCCAACAGAAATTTATTATTTCCTCCGTTGTTAAGGGCTTCCCTGGTGGCTCAGTGGTAAAGAATCTGCCTGGCAAGCAGGAGAAAGACAGACACGAGGGTTTGATCCCTGGGTCAGGAAGATCCCCTGGGGAAGGAAATGGCAACCGATTGAAGTATTCTTACCTAGAAAATCTCATGGACAGAGGAACATGGCAGGCTACGGTCCATGGGGTCATGAAAGAGTTGGACACAACCTAGTGACGAAATAACAATAACACCATGAGCTAAACATTTTCTAGTTATTACTTTTGATCCTCAGGACAGCCTGATAAGATAGATATTATTTTGTTCCCATTTTACAGATGAGTTAGCTGAGAGGAAACCTGCTCAGTTTACTCAGGTACCAACTGGCAGAGTCAGAATCAGAATCTAGACTTGAAAGCCCTTGTTCTAAGATAACATCTAAAGAAAGATCACAAGGAGTCGACAAACTTGCAAGCAGTAGGGGATGGGGATGACTCTGACCTCCTAGCTCAGTGATTAACTGAGACTATTTTCCTTTTAAAAACTCTCATGGCCAAGCGGGATCTTTGGAGGTCATTTTAGGGGGACTCTCCATACACCATCTTCCCAGATTGCTGATCTTCCCAGATTGCTGTCATTCTGATTAAAGGCAACTTCCCTTTCTGTCTACAACAACGGAAGAAAGGAAGAGAGCTGGACTTCCCACTGATTTCTGCTTTGCCAAGGTGGGCACAGGGCATATAATATTTTTAGGGGCTTTTGAACGTGTTTTAATTTTTTTTAAATCAGAAAAAAACCTTCAGGTTGAATACAACATAGAGAATATTCATATATTCATTTGTGTACTACTGTCTTGGTAAAATAAGGCTTTAGATATTCGGTTGACAGAGGAAGGGGTTTAAAAAAAACCTGAGTGAACGTGTATCTTAGACCAGTGAAACCAATTCTAGGGATATTCCTGGGGTTCATCCTGGTAGAGCCTGTCTTCTCCACAAGTGTGGGGGCCAGTCTGCTTCAGAATCTGAGCAAGGGAGAGGCCAGTGCTGGGCTATGTGGTCCTCACTCAAGCCCAACAGAAATTTATTATTTCCTCCGTTGTTAAGGGCTTCCCTGGTGGCTCAGTGGTAAAGAATCTGCCTGGCAAGCAGGAGAAAGACAGACACGAGGGTTTGATCCCTGGGTCAGGAAGATCCCCTGGGGAAGGAAATGGCAACCGATTGAAGTATTCTTACCTAGAAAATCTCATGGACAGAGGAACATGGCAGGCTACGGTCCATGGGGTCATGAAAGAGTTGGACACAACCTAGTGACGAAATAACAATAACACCATGAGCTAAACATTTTCTAGTTATTACTTTTGATCCTCAGGACAGCCTGATAAGATAGATATTATTTTGTTCCCATTTTACAGATGAGTTAGCTGAGAGGAAACCTGCTCAGTTTACTCAGGTACCAACTGGCAGAGTCAGAATCAGAATCTAGACTTGAAAGCCCTTGTTCTAAGATAACATCTAAAGAAAGATCACAAGGAGTCGACAAACTTGCAAGCAGTAGGGGATGGGGATGACTCTGACCTCCTAGCTCAGTGATTAACTGAGACTTTTTTCCCTTTTTAAAAAACTCTCATGGCCAAGCGGGATCTTTGGAGGTCATTTTAGGGGGGCTCTCCATACACCATCTTCCCAGATTGCTGATCTTCCCAGATTGCTGTCATTCTGATTAAAGGCAACTTCCCTTTCTGTCTACAACAACGGAAGAAAGGAAGAGAGCTGGACTTCCCACTGATTTCTGCTTTGCCAAGGTGGGCACAGGGCATATAATATTTTTAGGGGCTTTTGAACGTGTTTTAATTTTTTTTAAATCAGAAAAAAACCTTCAGGTTGAATACAACATAGAGAATATTCATATATTCATTTGTGTACTACTGTCTTGGTAAAATAAGGCTTTAGATATTCGGTTGACAGAGGAAGGGGTTTACAAAAGCAAAAGCGACTACAGCCGTGAGTGTCATCATGGGGTCCTGGCTGGGCTGTACCTTTAGTGGGAAAGGGATCTGCAGAAGGGACGCTGGTGCTGGAGGGGCTTGTCACTATTCCCAAGACCACTGTTCACCCCCTGACACACTGCCCAAGAATCCACCCCCTCCACAGTACCCTCTCCTTCAGAGCATGAAATCTCTGTCCTGGATTGCTTGGAGCTGGCCCTTGAGGGGGGCCCTGGAAGCTTGTCAGGGATGACACCTGAATGGTCCTCACTGTTTGTGGGCATTTGTTAGAGGTTGAGCCACATCAGTTCAATCAGTCATGTCTGACTCTTTGTGATCCCATGGACTGCAGCGTGCCAGGCTTCCTTGTCCTTCACCCTCTCCCGGAGCTTGCTCAAACTCATGTCCATTGAGTCAGTGATGCCATCCAGCCATCTTGTACTTCTGCCTTCTAGTTTCCCCAGCATCAGGGTCTTTTCCAATGAGTCTGCTCTTTGCATCAGGTGGCCAAAGTACTGGAGCTTCAGCTTCAGCATCAGTCCTTCCGATGACTATTCAGGGTTGATTTCCTTTGGGATTGACTGGTTTGATCTCCTTTAGGTCCAAGGGATTCTCAAGGGTCTTCTCCAGCACCACATTTCTAGGGCATCAGTTCTTTGGCACTCAGCCTTCTTAATGGTCCAACTCTCACATCCATACTTGACTACTGGGAAAACTAGAGCTTTGACTGTATGAACTTTTGTTGGCAAAGTGATGTTTCTACTTTTTCATACACTGTCTAGGTTTGTCATAGCTTTTCTTCCAAGGAGCAAGCATCTTTTAATTTCATGGCTGCAGTCACCATCTGCAGTGATTTTAGAGCCCAAAAAAATAAAAGTGTGCCACTGTTTTCCATTGTTTGCCCATCAAATTAACATGAAGTGATGGGACTGGATGCTGTGAAGTTAGATTTTTGAATGTTGAGTTTTAGGCCAGCTTTTTCAGTCTCCTCTTTCACCTTCGTCAAGAGACTTTTCAGTTCCTCTTTGCTTTCTGTCATAAAGGTGGTATCATCTGTATATCTGAGGTTATTGATATTTCTTCCAGCAGTCTTGATTCCAGCTTGTGCTTCATCCAGCCTTGCATTTTTCACAATGTACTCTGCGTATAAGTTAAATAAGCAGGGTGACAATATACAGCCTTGACGTACTCCTTTCTCAATTTGGAACCAGTCCTTTGTTTCATGTTCGGTTCTAACTGTTGCTTCTTGACCTACATACACGTTTCTCAAGAAGCAAGCAGGGTGGTCTGGTGCTGCCATCTCTTTAAGAATGTTCCACAGTGTTGTGATCCACACGTAAATCCCTCAAGAGGGAAGGGAAGGGAAGGGAACCATCCTTCCCTCTGAGAATCCACTTTCTTCTGGGCTCTTTACAGAGCTGTTATTTCTGCATTTTACAGAGAAGGAAAGTGAGGTTCTGAGAGGTTAAAAAAAATCTTGCTTGTTTCCTGGGGAATAATCCATAGACACAGGTGCACTGGAAGCTGTTTCTGTCTAATTCCTATCTTTCCACTGCAAATTGCTGCCTCCATGTTCTTGGACAGAAAAACAGGCCAGAATAGGGGTGGGGGTGGGGAAGGTGGGGTTAGAGTTGGAGTGAAATTTGGTAGACTTTGGGGACTGAAAAGAAACCAGCATAACCAAAGCCTTCCTTCAGGCTTGGCTTCTGGCCTGGTAGAAGTTCCTTCCGCGTTCCTGGCTGTGACATTCTCGAGGGTGAGGCGAGCGGAGGCGGATGTGATCCCGACTTTCTGAAGTGGGATCCGTCTGTTCCTTGGCCCTTCTGCGGCATGTTGCCCCAGTTTAGAGGCCCCCAAGAGCAGGGAATAAGTCTGGCATTTTACATCCCCAAATTTAGTATTTCAGTGTCATTTCATAATTTTTGCCTCACTGGATTCTATATGTATTCCTAGTGCCTTAATATGAATCTTTAACTTACCTTTGAAAAACATTACTCCGGTTCTCAATAATAATATTCATGAAATCACAGGCTCAATTTATTCATTCATTCCTTCAACAAATCTTTGTTGAATGACTGTGGGGTAACCAGCTCTTCTAGATGCCAGGGCCACAACAAAGAAAACTCCAATCAAGTCTTTACCTTATGGAGATTACATGCCTGTGGAGGAGATGGAGCTTAGATACGTATATGTGAGAATCATAGATGGTGACAACAGCTCTGGAAAAATTCAGCAGGGCGATGAATTAGATGGAAGTTTTTGATGCATAGTAAGTGATTTTACACTGCACCTCAATATATATACACACACTCACAGGGAGAGGACAAAAAGGAGTGCTTACCCCTGTGACACATGCTGTGCTCTCAGACCTCCTCCTGTTTTCTGTTGTATTTAAAAGCTACACTAGTGCTGAGCCACTAAGACTGTTCTTACCAATGGATGGCAGCCTGCAGCCTGAAAAACACTGGGGAATGACAGGAACCAGTGGGGGGACACATTACTGTATTCAAAAAAAATTAATTGAAATATAGTTGACTTGCACTATTGTCTAAGTTTCAGATGTACAGCACAGGAATTCAGTATATATATATATGTTTATATAAAATATGAGGTGGCTTCCCTGGTGGCTCAGTGGTAAAGAATCCACCTGCAGGGCTTCCCCTGGTGGTCCAGTGGATAAGGACACCTCCTTGCAGTGCAAGGGGCGCCGGTTCGATCCCTGGCCTGGGAAGATCCCACGAGCCGCGGAGCGGCTGGACCAATGTGTCCAATTACCGAGCCGGAGCTCTGGAGCACATGCGCCCAGAGCCGGCACTCTGCAACAGACGCCACCGCGATGGGAGACCCACACGGGCCAAAGAACAAAGACGGATGAAAATAGAGAAATGGAGGACCAATAGAAGTGGCCCGCCCGCTCCCCTCCCTCCCCAACCCGACCCCCGCCCAAAATAAATAAATAAATAAATCTAAAAAAAAGAATCCACCTGCAAAGCAGGAGACACAGGAGACGTGGGTTTGATCCCTGGGTCAGGAAGAACCTCCAGAGGAGGAAATGGCTACCCACTCCAGTATCCTTGCCAGGAAAATCCCATGGACAGAGGAGCCTAACGGGCTAAGGTCCATGAGATTGTAAAGAGTTGGACTGATGGTAAGCAACGGAGCCCATATAAATGATAGGTATGAAAAGTGAAAGTGTTAGGCACTCAGTCATGTCCAACTGTTTTTTGACTCCATGGGCTGTAGCCCTCCAGGCTCTTCTGTCCATGGGATTCTCTAGGCAAGGCTACTAGAGTAGAAAAGGAAGGTGGGAGGAAGGATACATTAAGGGGCTGGGATTAACATATGCATGCTACTACATATCAGATAGATAACCAACAAGGACCTACTGTATACAGCATAGGAAACTATACTTTTTAAACCCATAAAGGAGTGCTTACCCCTGTGACACATGCTGTGCTCTCAGACCTCCTCCTGTTTTCTGTTGTATTTAAAAGCTACACTAGTGCTGAGCCACTAAGACTGTTCTTACCAATGGATGGCAGCCTGCAGCCTGAAAAACACTGGGGAATGACAGGAACCAGTGGGGGGACACATTACTGTATTCAAAAAAAATTAATTGAAATATAGTTGACTTGCACTATTGTCTAAGTTTCAGATGTACAGCACAGGAATTCAGTATATATATATATGTTTATATAAAATATGAGGTGGCTTCCCTGGTGGCTCAGTGGTAAAGAATCCACCTGCAGGGCTTCCCCTGGTGGTCCAGTGGATAAGGACACCTCCTTGCAGTGCAAGGGGCGCCGGTTCGATCCCTGGCCTGGGAAGATCCCACGAGCCGCGGAGCGGCTGGACCAATGTGTCCAATTACCGAGCCGGAGCTCTGGAGCACATGCGCCCAGAGCCGGCACTCTGCAACAGACGCCACCGCGATGGGAGACCCACACGGGCCAAAGAACAAAGACGGATGAAAATAGAGAAATGGAGGACCAATAGAAGGGGCCCCGCCCGCTCCCTCCCTCCACAACCCGACCCCCGCCCAAAATAAATAAATAAATAAATCTAAAAAAAAGAATCCACCTGCAAAGCAGGAGACACAGGAGACGTGGGTTTGATCCCTGGGTCAGGAAGAACCTCCAGAGGAGGAAATGGCTACCCACTCCAGTATCCTTGCCAGGAAAATCCCATGGACAGAGGAGCCTAACGGGCTAAGGTCCATGAGATTGTAAAGAGTTGGACTGATGGTAAGCAACGGAGCCCATATAAATGATAGGTATGAAAAGTGAAAGTGTTAGGCACTCAGTCATGTCCAACTGTTTTTTGACTCCATGGGCTGTAGCCCTCCAGGCTCTTCTGTCCATGGGATTCTCTAGGCAAGGCTACTAGAGTAGAAAAGGAAGGTGGGAGGAAGGATACATTAAGGGGCTGGGATTAACATATGCATGCTACTACATATCAGATAGATAACCAACAAGGACCTACTGTATACAGCATAGGAAACTATACTGAATATTATGTAATAACCTATAAAGGATTATTCCACTTATAATTCCCTTCTCCAGGATATCTTCTCAACCCAGGAAGTGAACCTGGATCTCCTGCAATGCAGGCAGATTCTTTACCATTTGAGATACCAGGGAAGCCTTGGTATGTGTATACATATAATACATACATTCTTTTTCAGATTTTTTTTCTTTATAGGCTATTACATAATAACCATAGAGAAGCCTGAGTGCTGAAGAACTGATACTTTCAAACTGTGATGCTGGAAAAGATTCTTGAGAGTCCCTTGGACTTCAAGGAAATCAAACCAGACAATCCGAAAGGAAATCAACCCTAAATATTCGTCAGAAGGACTGATGTTGAAGCTGAAGCTCCAATAACTTTGGCCACCTGATGCAAAGAGCTGACTCATTGGAAAAGGCCCTGATGCTGGGAAAGACTGAAGCAAAAGGAGAGGAAGGCAGCAGAGGAGGAGATGGTTAGACAGCATCATGACTCAATGGATAGAGTTTGAGCAAGCTCAAGGAGATGGTGAAGGACAGGGAAGCCTGGTGTGCTGCCATCCATGGGGCCAGAAAGAATCGCACATGACTGAGCACCTGAACAACAAGCATGACCCTATTTTAGAAAGAGCAGCCAGAGAAGGAGTCTCTGAGGAAATGAAAATTGAGCAGAGAGAACAGAGTTGAGAAGGAGCGAGCTATGTAAAGGTCTAGGAGGAGAGCATTCCCAACAGAGGGACTAGCAAGTGTAATGCCTTGAGAGGAAAATTGGAAACCTGAATGGCTAAGGTCCATGAGATTGTAAGAGTTGGACTGATGGTAAGCAACGGAGCCCATATAAATGATAGGTATGAAAAGTGAAAGTGTTAGGCACTCAGTCATGTCCAACTGTTTTTTGACTCCATGGGCTGTAGCCCTCCAGGCTCTTCTGTCCATGGGATTCTCTAGGCAAGGCTACTAGAGTAGAAAAGGAAGGTGGGAGGAAGGATACATTAAGGGGCTGGGATTAACATATGCATGCTACTACATATCAGATAGATAACCAACAAGGACCTACTGTATACAGCATAGGAAACTATACTGAATATTATGTAATAACCTATAAAGGATTATTCCACTTATAATTCCCTTCTCCAGGATATCTTCTCAACCCAGGAAGTGAACCTGGATCTCCTGCAATGCAGGCAGATTCTTTACCATTTGAGATACCAGGGAAGCCTTGGTATGTGTATACATATAATACATACATTCTTTTTCAGATTTTTTTTCTTTATAGGCTATTACATAATAACCATAGAGAAGCCTGAGTGCTGAAGAACTGATACTTTCAAACTGTGATGCTGGAAAAGATTCTTGAGAGTCCCTTGGACTTCAAGGAAATCAAACCAGACAATCCGAAAGGAAATCAACCCTAAATATTCGTCAGAAGGACTGATGTTGAAGCTGAAGCTCCAATAACTTTGGCCACCTGATGCAAAGAGCTGACTCATTGGAAAAGGCCCTGATGCTGGGAAAGACTGAAGCAAAAGGAGAGGAAGGCAGCAGAGGAGGAGATGGTTAGACAGCATCATGACTCAATGGATAGAGTTTGAGCAAGCTCAAGGAGATGGTGAAGGACAGGGAAGCCTGGTGTGCTGCCATCCATGGGGCCAGAAAGAATCGCACATGACTGAGCACCTGAACAACAAGCATGACCCTATTTTAGAAAGAGCAGCCAGAGAAGGAGTCTCTGAGGAAATGAAAATTGAGCAGAGAGAACAGAGTTGAGAAGGAGCGAGCTATGTAAAGGTCTAGGAGGAGAGCATTCCCAACAGAGGGACTAGCAAGTGTAATTCCTTGAGGTGGGATTGAGTGTGGGTTAGATATGCTTGTACTGTGTGTGTATGTATGTATTATATATTAGCTATTATTATATATGTGTGTGTGTGTCTGTGTGTGTGTTAGGCACCCAATTGTGTCCGACTCTTTGCAACCCCATGGACTGTAGGTTGCCAGGCTCCTTTGTCCAGAGATTCCCCAAGCAAGAATACTGGAGATTGAATCGATACCTCTTGCATTGCAGGTGGTCTCCTGCATTGCAAGCAGATTCTTTACTGCTGAACCACCAGGGAAGTTCACACACACACACACACACACACGTATTAACTTGATCCATATATTCTAATATAGATAAAATGAATTGTATAGGCATCTACGTAGAAAGTTTTCTCTAGGAACCATGCATATTCATTTTCTTTCGTGTCTCTAATGAATCACCATGAACTTAGTAGCTTAGAGCAACACAGGTTTATACTTTTATGGTTCTGGAGGTCAGGATCCCAGAACTTTGGGGTTGGCTGGACTGTGGGCCTTCTGGAGGGTCTGGGGAGGATACATTGTCTTGCCTTCTCCAGCTTCTAGAGGCTGTCCACATTCTTGGCCTTCTGGCCCCACATCACTCCAGCCCCTGGTTTCATCATTCCTTATCTCCGACTCTGCCCTCCTGCCTCTCTCGTAAGGCTCCTTGTGATCCCATTTGGGTCCACCTGGATAATCCAGGACAACCCATCATGAACTTCAGTCACAGCCACACGGTCCCTTTTGCTGTGTAAAATAACAAGCTATAGGTTTAGGGGATTAGGATGTGGAGGTCTTGGGGAGGGGACATTATTCAGCCTCCCTCACTGTGTGAAAGTATCCCGTGTGGTGAATCCTCCACTGTTAGGAACCTTCTCTTGCGTCTTTGTTACATGTGGCCTGTGCACTAGGATCTTGATACGTACTTGCTAGATGGTTAAATTAGTGAGCCTCCCATCCCCGCTTTCTCATCCCCACTTTCTCCTGTTGCCCTATCCCTCTCTCTTCGCTCTTCTAAAAAACTGTACCTGCTCATGGGAGCCACTTGGGCCAGGGACAAATGGGCCAGTGCTTTTTGGTTTGCACAGGACTGGAAAACTCCCATCCTGTGCTCCTCTTCATGAAACTGCTTGCATATCTGGGCTGGAAGGGGCTCTGGAGATCATAGGTTCATCCCATTCCTCTTGCTAAGGGAGGAGGAAAAGATTCCCAACCCTTTCACTTCCATGGCTTCCTTTGATGTTTTTAATTCTTCTTTTTTTTTTTGGCCACTTCTATTGGTCTTTCATTTATTTCCATCTTTGTTCTTTGGCCTGTGTAGGCCTCGCATTCCAGTGGCCTCTGTTGCTGCAGAGCACTGGATCTGGGCGCGTGCGCTCCAGAGCTTCGGCTCGGTAGTTGGACACAACAGTCCAGCCACTCCACAGCACATGAGATCTTCCCAGGCCAGGGATCGAACTGGCGCCTCTTGCACTGCAAGGCTGTGTTCTTACCCACTGGACCACCAGGGAAGCCCCTATTATTCATTTTTATTGGTTCATTTTACCTTCAGAATTCACGATTCCCTTTTTCTCATCTTACCCTCACCCCATTGGTGAAGGGCAAGCATTAATCTTCCCGTTTTACAGATGAGGAAACTGAGACCCTGAAAATCAGGGAGTAAAACTGGGCCCAGGACACAAGTATCTTGACTTCTCCTTCCCTCAGATTCCTTCTATTTGACTCTCCAACCTTTCTTTTATTTTTCACAAGGGGTTTCCAGAACGGCTTGGAAAGGGAAGCACGACCCATTGGGTTTTGTGTAGTACCAAGGAAAAGAAGTCAAAGTCTTCCGTTATTTATTTATTTTTTTAACATTTATTTTATTTATTTTTTTTGCAGGGGTAGGGAGGGAGGGGAACGGGTGGGCCACTCCTATTGGTCTTTCATTTCTCTATTTTTTCATCCGTCTTTGTTCTTTGGCTCCTGTGGGCCTCCCATCGCAGTGGCCTCTGTCGTCGCAAAGCTCCGGCTCTGGGCGCATGCGCCCCAGAGCTCTGGCTCGGTAATTGGACACATCAGTCCAGCTGCTCCGCGGCACGTGGGATCTTCCCAGGCCAGGGATTGAACCGGCGCCCCTTGCCCTGAAAGGCGGTGTCCTTACCCACTGGACCACCAGGGAAGCCCAAGTCTTCCGTTTTGAGAGACAAAATTTAGTTCAACATTTAGGGAGACATTCTAGGAGTCAGTACTATCCAAACGAATAGGATTGGTTGCCTGAGGAGAAACGGGACCCATTGCTTGATGCTGGATGGTTCTTAGCTGCGGCTGGACTTGGAAACTGTCAGCCTTACTTTGATAATCTTCAAGTTCAAGGTTTAATCATAGACTTTCTAGACTCTGGGGGAGCAGACACCCCCCACCCCCACCCCATGGAACTCTGAGGTCCTGCCCTCCTCTATCTTAGGCATCTAACCTAGGGCTTTGGAGGAGGGAATGGGGAAGGAGCACAGAAAAATGGGTCTTACATTGAGGGGTGGGGGGCCGATGCAAAAGAAAGCCTCAAACAGGGAGCCCTCCCTTCTAGGAGGTAACAATCAGATTATATACATTTTAAATGGCATTCTCAGGGTCTGAGTGATTTTCATATGAAAATCACTTGGAGATTTTCATCTTGGAGTCCTTGGCATCTGTTTCTCCTAAAAGGATAGAAACCAGGAGACTATTTACATATTCTTAGGGCCCTATCGCCAATTAAATCTTTTCAGAACCTCGATCCCCGCTGTCCGCCGGGCCCCACCCCCTACCAACTCTCTCCACATTTAGGATTGAATTTCTTGGCAGTCCGTGGCTGCTGCTCTCTTTGGTGATTTATTTATTCAGTTGGATTATTTTTCATCTCTAGCCTGGGCATTTCAGGCCTCCGCGTTCACCTTCTGATCATCGGGAAGTGACCCTGCTCGGGGACCCTCCCCAAACTCGGCTGCTGGGCTGAGCCAGAACACATTCCTTCAGGCGCCGCGAGGGGCCGTCTCCGTGCCATCCTTCCGCACCCCGCCCACCCTCCCCCTCCAACTGTGACAGAGCTTGCTCCGGGAGACGAGGGCGCACAGCTGGGTGACGTCACCAGGAATGCATAGGGGCCTGCACCGGGGCTGGAAGAAGCCCACGGGAGATGTTGCTGGGAGCAGCTGGACCGTCGGTTTCATCATTTGCTTTAGACAGTCTGGTCCTACGGGGACTACGGAATCTGCTGAACCATCTGAGAAAATTGTATCTGATGAAATGTGCCTCCCAGCTCCTCCCTCCTCCATTCCCGCCCAGCTCACTCTTTGGCCGCTGGGACATGTGTTCCCAAGAGGCAGGGTAGAAGAGGGTTTGGGAGCATAACGCTTTGAGCTAACCTTGGCTCCCTACTGGCTCTGTGCCTTACTAGTCTCCCTGTATGGCACACAACCTCTGCAAGTCTCCCAGGAGTCATCTAAAAATTGGGCAAAACAGTGAGCCCTGCCTCCTGGGGCTCGGGCAATGAATGAATCGGAACTTAGAGCACTATTCCCAGCACATAGTGGGGAGTGTCATAACTGAGGGTCATTAATATTAAGCTGCAACCTTAGACTTAAAGGTTGAGGCCTACAAAGGAGACATTTAGTTTACTCCGTCAGATTTTTGAGTCTAGACCGTACCTTGGGGAGATGGAGGCAAGGAGAATAGAGGGTATGGATAAGGGGGTGACCTTGGACTTTAACCTCACAGAGCCTCTTGAGTAAATCAGCTAATTGATCTATAAAGGGAAGATGACTCACATCTCAATGTGACTGCTGAGTTGTGGAGAAGTTAATGGATGAAAATTCTACTCCATACATTAGCGCTCTTGTTACTATTTCCATCACTATAGTAATCTACGAACAGTACTCATAATAATCATCCTACTCATGATACTGGAATGTTTACAATGATAAGACAATCCCTGCACTCATGGAGCTCGGTGTTAAGTGGGTGAGATTGGCCTGTACATGGAAGGGTGGGATGGTCTCCGGCACAGTGGGTCTGGCCCCAACGGCCCAGATTCATAACAGCCAGGCTTCCTGTCCTCCTGCTCGGGGACCCTCCCCAAACTCGGCTGCTGGGCTGAGCCAGAACACATTCCTTCAGGCGCCGCGAGGGGCCGTCTCCGTGCCATCCTTCCGCACCCCGCCCACCCTCCCCCTCCAACTGTGACAGAGCTTGCTCCGGGAGACGAGGGCGCACAGCTGGGTGACGTCACCAGGAATGCATAGGGGCCTGCACCGGGGCTGGAAGAAGCCCACGGGAGATGTTGCTGGGAGCAGCTGGACCGTCGGTTTCATCATTTGCTTTAGACAGTCTGGTCCTACGGGGACTACGGAATCTGCTGAACCATCTGAGAAAATTGTATCTGATGAAATGTGCCTCCCAGCTCCTCCCTCCTCCATTCCCGCCCAGCTCACTCTTTGGCCGCTGGGACATGTGTTCCCAAGAGGCAGGGTAGAAGAGGGTTTGGGAGCATAACGCTTTGAGCTAACCTTGGCTCCCTACTGGCTCTGTGCCTTACTAGTCTCCCTGTATGGCACACAACCTCTGCAAGTCTCCCAGGAGTCATCTAAAAATTGGGCAAAACAGTGAGCCCTGCCTCCTGGGGCTCGGGCAATGAATGAATCGGAACTTAGAGCACTATTCCCAGCACATAGTGGGGAGTGTCATAACTGAGGGTCATTAATATTAAGCTGCAACCTTAGACTTAAAGGTTGAGGCCTACAAAGGAGACATTTAGTTTACTCCGTCAGATTTTTGAGTCTAGACCGTACCTTGGGAGATGGAGGCAAGGAGAATAGAGGGTATGGATAAGGGGGTGACCTTGGACTTTAACCTCACAGAGCCTCTTGAGTAAATCAGCTAATTGATCTATAAAGGGAAGATGACTCACATCTCAATGTGACTGCTGAGTTGTGGAGAAGTTAATGGATGAAAATTCTACTCCATACATTAGCGCTCTTGTTACTATTTCCATCACTATAGTAATCTACGAACAGTACTCATAATAATCATCCTACTCATGATACTGGAATGTTTACAATGATAAGACAATCCCTGCACTCATGGAGCTCGGTGTTAAGTGGGTGAGATTGGCCTGTACATGGAAGGGTGGGATGGTCTCCGGCACAGTGGGTCTGGCCCCAACGGCCCAGATTCATAACAGCCAGGCTTCCTGTCCTCCCTGGCATGAGTAGCGGGGTGATCTTGCGCAGCTGACTTCCTGTCTCCTTGCCTCTTTTCTCATCTCTAGAAGGTGGACGATCATAGCACCCACTTGGAAAGGCTAGGGCGAGGATGAGGTGAACGAGGCTGTGTAAAACCTTGCTGATGTGTGGTACCCACCCCCTGGCTAACACTGTGGAAGCACTGTTATCGTCATCAGGAAGTGATCAATACTGTGCGGGCATAAGGGGAGCCTTCTGAGAAAGGATGATGTTGATGTTGGGCTTTGAAGGTTAAGAAAAGAATGTCCATGTATGGGTGGGAGGCCTGCAGGGTGGGCTGGGCATTCTGAGCCCAGGGAAGGGTCTGAGCTGGTGAGTTGAAAGAGGTGGTTTATTTAGAACATGAAGATCTGTGCCGATGACTAGAGGAGGAGGGAGCATGAAGGGAGATGGGGCAGAAGAGGGAGGCCTGGGGGCCGGGGAGGGGCTTGTATCCTAGGGGAGGGGGGCGTGTCCTCCCTTGGAGTGGTGGCAGGTCTGGTTTGTAGAGAGACTAGCCCAGCCACTGTGAAAAGGATGGAGTCAGCTCGCCATCATTTCTGCTCATCTGTGTCTCCTGGGGGGCTTTCAAAACACCAGCGTCAAGGTTCTGCTCCTGACTGAGTAAATAGGATGGGATGGACTTGGGCGGCGCACTGGGAAGGCTGGAGGGCTGGAGGCCATGATAATGTCTTAATACAACTAGGAAGGAATATGGCCAGAACCAGACTAGCAGGCTAGTCAGAGAGACAGAGACAGACAAAAGGATGGAGAGGGGGCTGGTGGGGACTGGAGCCCATCGACCTTCCTCTCAGGAGGCACTGGCCTCGCCTCTGGGGCTTGGATCACACACACACAGGAAGCCGGGGACTGGCTGTCGACGGACATGGGCCTTTGGGCAAGCAGTTGGGAATGGGAGTGAAGCCAGGAAGGAGTCCCACTTTTCCCCAGCTGGTGAGGTTGTAACTCCATCTTCCTCCTCTGTAGACAGTGCTCATCCACCGGACTCTCTGCCCAGGGCTGGCTGAGGTCATGGGTTGGGGGTCTTGGTGAGGGGGGGGTTGGCTGTGCCTTGAAATCAGAGCGGATAGGCTTTAATAACCTCAAATTTTAAAATGCATTTCGTGCTGTGACGGGTGATCTTGCGCAGCTATTGTCCGTTTTCATCTCTAGAAGGTGGACGATCATAGCACCCACTTGGAAAGGCTAGGGCGAGGATGAGGTGAACGAGGCTGTGTAAAACCTTGCTGATGTGTGGTACCCACCCCCTGGCTAACACTGTGGAAGCACTGTTATCGTCATCAGGAAGTGATCAATACTGTGCGGGCATAAGGGGAGCCTTCTGAGAAAGGATGATGTTGATGTTGGGCTTTGAAGGTTAAGAAAAGAATGTCCATGTATGGGTGGGAGGCCTGCAGGGTGGGCTGGGCATTCTGAGCCCAGGGAAGGGTCTGAGCTGGTGAGTTGAAAGAGGTGGTTTATTTAGAACATGAAGATCTGTGCCGATGACTAGAGGAGGAGGGAGCATGAAGGGAGATGGGGCAGAAGAGGGAGGCCTGGGGGCCGGGGAGGGGCTTGTATCCTAGGGGAGGGGGGCGTGTCCTCCCTTGGAGTGGTGGCAGGTCTGGTTTGTAGAGAGACTAGCCCAGCCACTGTGAAAAGGATGGAGTCAGCTCGCCATCATTTCTGCTCATCTGTGTCTCCTGGGGGGCTTTCAAAACACCAGCGTCAAGGTTCTGCTCCTGACTGAGTAAATAGGATGGGATGGACTTGGGCGGCGCACTGGGAAGGCTGGAGGGCTGGAGGCCATGATAATGTCTTAATACAACTAGGAAGGAATATGGCCAGAACCAGACTAGCAGGCTAGTCAGAGAGACAGAGACAGACAAAAGGATGGAGAGGGGGCTGGTGGGGACTGGAGCCCATCGACCTTCCTCTCAGGAGGCACTGGCCTCGCCTCTGGGGCTTGGATCACACACACACAGGAAGCCGAGAGACTGGCTGTCGAGGGACATGGGCCTTTGGGCAAGCAGTTGGGAATGGGAGTGAAGCCAGGAAGGAGTCCCACTTTTCCCCAGCTGGTGAGGTTGTAACTCCATCTTCCTCCTCTGTAGACAGTGCTCATCCACCGGACTCTCTGCCCAGGGCTGGCTGAGGTCATGGGTTGGTGGTCTTGGTGAGGTTGGTTGTGCCTTGGGTGGGTGTTGGCTCAGAGGCAAGCCTGCCAGCCTTTGAAATCAGAGCGGATAGGCTTTAATAACCTCAAATTTTAAAATGCATTTCTCGTGCTGGTGCTTTGGCAAACATTTTCTGGAGCAGGGCAGGTCTGCTTTGGGGGCTCCAGGGCTGCCCAGCCTAGCCTCAGCACTGGCCTAATCCCCTTTCACCCCTTTGGCTTTCAAGGTTCACAGACCCCTCCATTCACAGGAGGTCATGGCTCAGAGGCTCCCTTCGTCAGTGCCGCCGGAGTCACTGTGGCTTGGCTGAGCCGGGGGCCCGCTCCCCCAGGGGGCCGGCCCAGGGCCCGCTGGTGACTGCTTGCCTGCTGTCCCTGGGGCGCTGTCCCTTCTCCTCCAGTCTGTCTCAAGGCCTTTGCCATTCATTCCTCCTGCTGACTCTGAGAGCTCAGGCACGTGTGTGCTTGATGACTAGGAAAGAGGGACCCAAACTGGGGGCAAATAAAGTGTGGCCCGAGCACTGGACTTGACGTCAGGAAAGGCAGAGTCTAATTTCTGGGTCGACTCTTCTGCTTGAATCTTTGACCTCTTGTCTTTGGTCCTCAGTCTCCTCCCACAAGGAGCTTTTCCCCGTGGCTCAGCCATAAAGAATCTGCCTGCAGTGGAGATGTGGGTTCAACCTGGGGTGGGAAGATCCCCTGGAGGAGGGCATAGTAACCCACTCCAGTATTCTTGCTTGGAGAACCCCACAGAACAGAGGAGCCTGGCGGGCTGTGGTTCATAGGGCTCCAGAGAGTAGGACACAAGTGCAGCGACTGAGGACGTACGTATGCTTCCTATGCGAGGTTAGCTGGCCTCCAAGGTTCCCCTCTGCCTTTCCACTGTGTGACTTCCTGGGGGTGAGTTTTTAGTCAGCGATTGGGTCTAGATCCTAAGGGTTGAAGCCTGTGTGCGGTCTTCTAGAAGCAAGGCAGAGGGAGGAGACTGGCTTCCTAGGGAGATGTGCAGGGAACACCCATCAGGGATGAGGGAGAGAAGGAGAAGCAGAGATACCTGCTGGGATCTCAGCACCCCTGGCATGCGGACTCCTGCACTAGCCCCAAGCGCGAAGTGCTAGATGCCCCGTGGGGGAACTGAGACTTGCAGAGTTTAGAAATTCTCTCAAGCGCAAGATATAGGATCTGAGCCAATTCTATCCAACTCCATAGTAGCAACAGCAGTTGCAATAATAATAGCTCTGAGGCTCTGTGCTAATGATCTCATTCACTCTGCATCGGGAGGTCCCTGGTGGCCTAGCGGTTAAGACTTCACCTTCCAAGGCAGGAGTGCAGGTTCAATCTCAGGTCAGGGCGTGAAGCTCCTGCGTGCCCTATAAACCAACACCTAAAACAGAACCAATGTCGTAACAAATTCAGTACAGACTTTAAAAAGAATCCACGTCAAAAAATCTTTAAAAAATAATTTACTCTGCATCATCACCCCATGACATCTTAGGCTCACTGTTTACACGAAAGGAATCTGAGGGTTCGAGAGGCTCCTTGCTCAGAACTGAGCAGTGGGTCAGAGGGAAGACTGCGTTTCAGGTCTCAGGCCTTCTAGCTCTAGAACCTGTGCACAAAGAAACATTGCCGTCGGAGACCACAGGAGGAAACTAATTGGCAAGTGTCAGAGGGCCCCCACCTGTCGAGCACTTGGCCTTGTGGAAGCAGAATCTCCTAGACAGAGAAGAGGTACAGGCGCCTGGAGGAGAGAGCAGGCCAGCGGAGAGCAGGGGCCCGGCACGGGCGGGAGGAGCTGCGGTCCCGGGGGGATGGCACACCCACAAGGGAAAGATGGGCATGGCTGTCGAAGGGAGACAGGGCCCTTCCTGCCAGGCAGCACCTGGGCTTTGTGATGGTTTCCCACTGCCTGCCTATGAGGTCCTGGTCTTGCCTCATAAATAAGACCCCTCCTCCTCCACCCCCCCATTGTTATGTAGCACCCACTCCTACCCTACCCATCCATGGTGTTCCTAATATTGAAGAGATTTTTCTGACCCTGAAGTCAAAGAAGCTTGACTGAAGTACAGGTCAACCTGCCGCGGAGCCTGGGAAGGACCAGTGAGAGTGCCCTTGGTTAAGCTTTCTCGACCTCCTCTGCTCCATGATGTTGAAGCAGATTATAGATCCCTCCCACAAACAATTCAAACCCACTCACATACACAGATAGCGTGTGCCCGGCACATCATAGGTGCTAATAAATACTGTATGATGACATAAAACCGCTATATCGCTCTCGCTTGATTTCCGCAGCTGCCCTATGAGGCCAGGTGGCCCTGATCCCACTTTACAGATGATGGAGTTGAGGCTCAGACAGCTGAAATGACTTGCCCAAGGTCTCATGGCTTGAAGGCAAGATGCAAAATAAGCATTTGTAGTGGCTGGTGCAGAAGTGAAGACCTGCTTTATTCCAGTGGGCTCCTGTCACCCTGGGCCCCCAGAGGGGTGCTGAGACGCATCTCCTGAACCTCAGCTGGGTGGTGATGGTCAAGGGGTGCTCTTCTCACGAGTTCATAGAGAGTGCAGTTTGTGGTATGAGTGGGACTCCCTCTTTCCTTCCCTCCCCCCCTCCCTCCCTCCTTCCTTTCTTCCTGAGGACAAATTAAAGAAGAAAATAAACAAGTGTATGGGACACCCTTTGTTTTCTCTTTAGAACAAAATAGCTGAATCAAGTTCCCTGAAGGATACAAAGTGAATTCTCTTGACTTAGTACAATTATTTAAGAAGAGGATGCTAATGAGTGAAAAAAAAAGAATTCACTAAATTTATCAATGAAATCATCACCATCAGCAATTTTGTGCAGAAACACTCCTTGATGGTGACCTTTTACTATTTATTCTGAAATTCAGTTGTGGGCCAATGAAAATTGCATAGATGGGCCATAGGGGTGGCTTTTAGGGGTGGGCTGCTTAGCATGGTTTTGCATATTTGAAATAGAACTCCTTTAGGGACTTGACATTGAGTTCCCGGGAGCACCCATCCAGCCCAGCTGTTTGGAAAGCCAGCAATAAACCAGTCTCTCTACAGGCTGATGGCCGCCTCATTCTCTCTTCCAACCAAATGAGCAGACTTGGACTTTTAAGTGCCCTGCCTCTCCCAAAACCGTGTGCATAGCCAGGGATGGGTTCTGGGAGAGGCCTACCTGCCACCTGCTGCTGCTGCCAAGGACCCAGGCTCCTGCCCGGGGCCCTTTGCTTGTTCCTCCGACCTGCACTCAAGTCTGAGCCTTGCCTCTGGGCTTCAGTCTCTTTCTGCTCTGGTCCTTCTCCTCTGGCTGGCAGCCCAGTCCTCCCCTTCTGGCTCTCTGATTGGCTCTTGGCCCTGAGCACTGTCCTGATCTTCCTGTCACTGTGGCTTCTGATAAGAGACAAGCTCCCACCAGATATGGCCCAGCCAGAGAGTTACTGGTGCAAGGATTCAGGACGTGGGCTTCAGAATCAGGGTGATGCCCAAGGTCTCATGGCTTGAAGGCAAGATGCAAAATAAGCATTTGTAGTGGCTGGTGCAGAAGTGAAGACCTGCTTTATTCCAGTGGGCTCCTGTCACCCTGGGCCCCAGAGGGTGCTAGACGCATCTCCTGAACCTCAGCTGGGTGGTGATGGTCAAGGGGTGCTCTTCTCACGAGTTCATAGAGTGCAGTTTGTGGTATGAGTGGGACTCCCTCTTTCCTTCCCTCCCTCCCTCCCTCCCTCCTTCCTTTCTTCCTGAGGACAAATTAAAGAAGAAAATAAACAAGTGTATGGGACACCCTTTGTTTTCTCTTTAGAACAAAATAGCTGAATCAAGTTCCCTGAAGGATACAAAGTGAATTCTCTTGACTTAGTACAATTATTTAAGAAGAGGATGCTAATGAGTGAAAAAAAAAGAATTCACTAAATTTATCAATGAAATCATCACCATCAGCAATTTTGTGCAGAAACACTCCTTGATGGTGACCTTTTACTATTTATTCTGAAATTCAGTTGTGGGCCAATGAAAATTGCATAGATGGGCCATAGGGGTGGCTTTTAGGGGTGGGCTGCTTAGCATGGTTTTGCATATTTGAAATAGAACTCCTTTAGGGACTTGACATTGAGTTCCCGGGAGCACCCATCCAGCCCAGCTGTTTGGAAAGCCAGCAATAAACCAGTCTCTCTACAGGCTGATGGCCGCCTCATTCTCTCTTCCAACCAAATGAGCAGACTTGGACTTTTAAGTGCCCTGCCTCTCCCAAAACCGTGTGCATAGCCAGGGATGGGTTCTGGGAGAGGCCTACCTGCCACCTGCTGCTGCTGCCAAGGACCCAGGCTCCTGCCCGGGGCCCTTTGCTTGTTCCTCCGACCTGCACTCAAGTCTGAGCCTTGCCTCTGGGCTTCAGTCTCTTTCTGCTCTGGTCCTTCTCCTCTGGCTGGCAGCCCAGTCCTCCCCTTCTGGCTCTCTGATTGGCTCTTGGCCCTGAGCACTGTCCTGATCTTCCTGTCACTGTGGCTTCTGATAAGAGACAAGCTCCCACCAGATATGGCCCAGCCAGAGAGTTACTGGTGCAAGGATTCAGGACGTGGGCTTCAGAATCAGGGTGATGCCAAGCTACGGCTTGTTAGCTCTGTGAACCCAGGCAGGCGATGCCCCCTTCTGAGCCTCAGTTCCTCGTCTATAAAATAGGGGTGCTATCTCACGGAGGTGTTTAAGAGGGTTCAATCCTCGTTTCGTTATTCTGACATGAGTTCTAGCCCACCTGTCCATAAAGTGTTGGGACTCAGGAAAATCACCCGTTGGGAAAACCACTGTACATTCTCTGTGCTTTCTTCAGAGGTGCAGCCTCAGGATAATCATTTCGAGGCGTCACAATACTCTTGGCCTACACATGAGGAAATTGAAGGGTGGAGGGAGAATTGAGGACACCCAGAGTCATAGCCAGCCAGCGAGGAGGGCTGGACTCGAACCCACGCCTCCTGACTCCCTGCCCAGTGCAGCCCAGGCGGCGCTTTGATCCCCTCTGGAGTGGCTGTCCAACCATGTGCCACCAGGCAGGGAAGACAGAGCCCCGAGGAGGGCTCCCGGCCCCCTCTGGGGGCCGGCTGCCAGGGCGGGAGGAATCCGGCTGGCTGGCTTGCGCTCATGCTTGAGGAATGTCTTGAGAAGTCCTGCCTAAGCCCTCTGCATCTGACTCATCATCTCCCCGTCTCCAGGAGTGTCAGCAAAGAGCTCTCTTAATCCCTCCTGTCCTCGGTCCCAGGCTTTCATTTGTCAAACTAAAAATATTCCCTCCAGGAACCTCCTTTTGCCAGAGGCTGAAGGAGGTATAAGGGGAATGGAGCTTCAATGTCACTTCCTGACAGCACCGTGCATTGTTCCCAGCCAGGGAAGCAGAGCCGGGCAGCGGGAGCCAGGGGCCCCTGTCATTCTTGGGCCAGGGCCAGCTGCTCACCTTTCTCCTGGGAGCAGGCTTCCTTTCCGCCTCCCTCCCCAAGGCTCCAGACAATAGCCCATCAGCCTGACACCCAGCCTTGGCCCAGTCCCTCGGGGCGGCATGGGGATTCCTGCCAGGCGAGGACTATAGAATGCCAACTTCATTTCCTTTGCAGCCTGAAGGGAGGGTGGGCTGGCATAGTTCATGTTTGTCTGCAAGGCTGATTTACCTATAAAGGGCTGTTGAGCTTGAAGGTAAAGGGAAAACTAGCCCTGACTCCCTAGGAAAAAACAGACAGACCGGGAGCTCCCTGAGCCGTTGGAAGGCAGTGTTGGGAAGCCATCAAGGCTTGTCTCCCATTTCTGCCCTTCCTTTCACTTCATTTTGTCACTCCTGGCAGCTGTTTGGCCCTCTGGGCTGACCCTGAGTGTCCGTGACCTTCATCTGGCTCCAGATCATGGCTCATAGCCATGGCGCTACCTTCCTCGGCCCTACAAAGGTGGCCACATGCTCCATGGAAATAGAAGATAGTGAGACCAAAAGAGTTGGGACTTTGGTCCAGCCTTGGTTTAGACTCTGTTGCCACTCACCAACCAGCTGTGTGTGCTTCCCTGCAGTCCCTCCCCTCTGAGCCTCAGTTTCCTCATCTATACTAGGGAACTGTCAATCATACTTGTTATGCAGGGCTGTTGTGAAGATTGATGAGATGGTATATGTGAATTACACAGGGCTTGTCACACTATGCGCGTGCTCAGTCACTTCAGTCATGTCCAGCTCTTTGCGACCCTAAGGACTATAGCCCACCAGGCTCCTCTCTTCAGACAAGAATACTGGAGTGGGTTGCCAGGCCCTTCTCCAGGGGATCTTCCCCGCGCAGGGACTGAACCGTGTCGCCTGCATAGGCAGGTGGACTCTTTACCACTGCCCCACCTGGGAAGCCCTGTTACATGGTAGGAGCTGCAAACACCGTCCTCCCAAACACCGTTCCTTTAAAGCTCAGCAACATTTGCTGCTCTGCCAGAGGCAGGTATAAGGGGAATGGAGCTTCAATGTCACTTCCTGACAGCACCGTGCATTGTTCCCAGCCAGGGAAGCAGAGCCGGGCAGCGGGAGCCAGGGGCCCCTGTCATTCTTGGGCCAGGGCCAGCTGCTCACCTTTCTCCTGGGAGCAGGCTTCCTTTCCGCCTCCCTCCCCAAGGCTCCAGACAATAGCCCATCAGCCTGACACCCAGCCTTGGCCCAGTCCCTCGGGGCGGCATGGGGATTCCTGCCAGGCGAGGACTATAGAATGCCAACTTCATTTCCTTTGCAGCCTGAAGGGAGGGTGGGCTGGCATAGTTCATGTTTGTCTGCAAGGCTGATTTACCTATAAAGGGCTGTTGAGCTTGAAGGTAAAGGGAAAAACTAGCCCTGACTCCCTAGGAAAAAACAGACAGACCGGGAGCTCCCTGAGCCGTTGGAAGGCAGTGTTGGGAAGCCATCAAGGCTTGTCTCCCATTTCTGCCCTTCCTTTCACTTCATTTTGTCACTCCTGGCAGCTGTTTGGCCCTCTGGGCTGACCCTGAGTGTCCGTGACCTTCATCTGGCTCCAGATCATGGCTCATAGCCATGGCGCTACCTTCCTCGGCCCTACAAAGGTGGCCACATGCTCCATGGAAATAGAAGATAGTGAGACCAAAAGAGTTGGGACTTTGGTCCAGCCTTGGTTTAGACTCTGTTGCCACTCACCAACCAGCTGTGTGTGCTTCCTGCAGTCCCTCCCCTCTGAGCCTCAGTTTCCTCATCTATACTAGGGAACTGTCAATCATACTTGTTATGCAGGGCTGTTGTGAAGATTGATGAGATGGTATATGTGAATTACACAGGGCTTGTCACACTATGCGCGTGCTCAGTCACTTCAGTCATGTCCAGCTCTTTGCGACCCTAAGGACTATAGCCCACCAGGCTCCTCTCTTCAGACAAGAATACTGGAGTGGGTTGCCAGGCCCTTCTCCAGGGGATCTTCCCCGCGCAGGGACTGAACCGTGTCGCCTGCATAGGCAGGTGGACTCTTTACCACTGCCCCACCTGGGAAGCCCCTGTTACATGGTAGGAGCTGCAAACACCGTCCTCCCAAACACCGTTCCTTTAAAGCTCAGCAACATTTGCTGCTCTGCCATTGGAATCAGAAGACCAGGTTCAGCTCTGCTGTTAACTGTGTATGTGGCTCTGGGCAGGTGTCCTCATATCTGAGTCACATGTGCTCATTTGTAAAATGAGGAGTTTGGACTTGATTTCCTCAAAGATTCTTCTCAGATTTAAAATTCTGGGGTCTGGGAAGAGAAAGACTAGCACTGTATGATATCACTTATATGTGGAATCTAAAAATGTAAGTTGTTGTTCAATTGCCAAGTTGTGTTCAACCCTTTGCAACCCCGTGGACAGCAGCACACCAGGCTGCCCTGTCCTTCACTGCCTCCTAGAGTTTGCTCAAATTCATGTCCATTGAGTCGGTGATGCCATCCAACCATTTCATCCCCTGTTGCCCCCTTCTCCTCCCGCCTTCAATCTTTCCCAGCATCAGGGTCTTTTCCAATGAGTTGGTTATTTACACCAGGTGACCAAAGGATTGAAGTTTCAGCTTCAGCATCAGTCCTTCCAAGGAATATTCAGGGTTGATTTCCTTTAGGATTGATTGGTTGGATCTCCTTGCAGTCTAAGGGACTCTCAAGAGTCTTCTCTGAAGACAAGACAAACTAGTTGTTACTAGTGGGGGGCATATAGGGTGAAGGACTGGGAGGTACCAACTCTTTTCTAGTAAGATAGGCTCACGCATGTATTGTATAGCAGGGGAATATAGCCAATGTTTTATAAACTGTCAATGGAAAGTAACCTTTAAAAATTGTATAAAAATAAAATTTGAAAAGAATAGCACAATTTCCAAAGATTGAAAAAAAAAAAACAACAAAAAACCTTCTGAGGTCTTGGCAGCACCTGTGAGTAGATGTTCATGGAAAACTTCCTTCTTTTAAAGAATCACTTTGCTATGTACCTGAAATTAACACAACATTGTAAATTAACTATGCTTCAATGAAAAAATGGGAATAATGTAACTGCTTGGTATGAAGGGACTTGTGCCTCCCTACATTCATATTGTTGAGCCCTAGCCCCCTGTATGACCACATCTGGAGATAAGGTCTTTAGGAGGGGGTGATGGTTGTTTAATCCCTAAGTCGTGTCTGACTCTTTTGTGACCCCAGGGACTGCAGCCCACCAGGCTTCTCCATGGGATTTCCCAGGCAAGAATACTTCCTTCTGCAGGAGATCTTCCCAGCCCAGGGATTGAATCTGAGTCTTCCACACTGGCAGGTGGTCTTGTTACCACTGAGCCATCTGGAAAGCCCATTTAGGAGGTAATCAGGTCAAATGAGGTTATCCGTGGAGGGCTTTAATTTGATAGAACTGTGGCCTTATAAGAAGAGGAGGAGAGAATCTCTCTTCTCTCTGTCTCTCTCGCACCCCTCCCTCCCTCCCCCTGTCGTGTGAGGACTCAAGGAGAAGGTAGTCATCTGGAAGCCAGGAAGACGTAGTCTCACCAGAACCCCAACCCTGCTGGCATCTTGGTCTCAGACTTCCCAGCCTCGAGAACTGTGAGCAAAAACATTTCTGTCAATGTCACCAGTCTGTGGTATTTTGTTATGGTTTGGCCGCCCAGCAGGAGCCCTGGGAGGGAGCTTTGAAGCAGGCGCCACCTCCCTTGACAGTGCTTACTGAGCCACCCAGGGGTGATGGAGTCTCTTCCTGCTGGGGGTGGGTGGGGGTGGGGAACACCCACCCAGCAAACGTCACAGTCAGGAATCAACGGGTGCCTTGCCATTAGAAGAAACTCCACCTTCTATTATGGATTGTGGTTGACTCAGGCTCTGCAGTCGGACAAGCTGAGTTTGAACCTGAGACTCTGCTGCCTGCCAGCTGTGTGATTGCAGAAAAACAAATTGACCTCTCTGGTCTCATTTTCTCATTTGTCAAATGAATCGCGTGGTCACATTTACTCTACACCAGGGGTGAGTGTATACATTGTGCATAGCCCAGTGCTTCTCTTGTAGTGGGCATTGGATATGTTGGTTCCTGCTAGCAATAGTGTCATATGATCAACAATTATTATTAATTAATGATAGTTTTGTGGGGGCATATAAGGGTGAAGGAATGAGTGGTATAAACTATTTTCTTGTAAGACAGGCTCATGAATATATTGTAAAACAGAGGGAATATAGCCAATATTTTGTAGTAACTGTCCATGGAAAGTAACCTTTAAAAACTGTATAAAAGTTGTATAAAAGTTTTGGTCATGTGACTTGTCTTACTTGCTTAAGCTAACACGAAGGCTGTCCTACTCTTGTTCAGATTGAAATTGACCATAGCACTTACTACCCCCCCCCCCCCCCCCCATCTCAGAGGAACACCCTTCTTCCCTTCTTTGTGTCTCCTCTCCCAAGATGAGCTGCAGTTCTCCAAATGCTTCTTTGTATCAAACCCAGACCTGCTGGGGATTCTACTAGTTGCAGTTTGCCACTCTGAGTGCACCTCTGCCCCCTAGGGCCTTGTCCTCCAGTGGCTGTCTCCGCTCTGACTCTGCTTGGGATGACAGCCCTCCTGTTCCCTCCCGTGGGAGAGCTCCATCTTGGGAGACCCTTCCTGTTCTTTCTGTGCAGCTGACTTCACTTTGTTGTTGTTTAGTCACTAAGTCACGTCCTACTCCTTTGCCATCCCGTGGACCCCTGCCCGTCAGGCTCCTCTGTTCATGAGATTCTCCAGGCAAGAATGCTGGAGTGGGCTTCCATTTCCTTCTCCAGGGGATCTTTCCAACCCAGGGATCAAACCTGTGTCTCCTGCATTGGCAGGTGGATTCTTTTACTGTTGAGTCACCAGGAGAGCCCAGTGACTTCAAGGCACAAATCTTTTTTTTTTTTTGTAAGGCCACTTCTATTGGTCTCTCATTTATTTCCATCTTTGTTCTTTGGCCTGTGTGGGCCCCTCCCATGGCAGTGGGCCTCTCTCGCTGCAGAGCACCGGCTCTGGGCACATGCGCTCCAGAGCTCTGGCTCGGTAGTTGGACACAGGGGTCCAGCCACTCCGCGGCACGTGGGATCTTCCCAGGCCAGGGACTGAACTGGTGCCCCTTGCACTGCAAGGCGGTGTCCTTACCCACTGGACCACCAGGGAAGCCCAAAGGCACAATCTTAATTCTTCAAGTGTTTGGGTAACCTTGAATCCAAAAAACCATCGTTCTCTGTCTGGATCTTCTGGTCCCCCAGATTCAGATCTGCCCATCCCTTAAGGAGAAACCTTTGAGCTCCACAAACAAGGGATAAGGGGGCAGAGTGGACTTTGACAAGCTTCCAAAACTCCTTCCTTGATGACGGTGAGATGCCTTCTTGCTTTATATATCTTATGCTAATGGAACTGCTCCAGTGGTTGTTTTCACCACAAGGAGATCGGCTCTAATAATAAATTCACATTTCATTGACTCTAAGCTGCTCTAGACTGCATAATAGTTTTTAGTCAGTGCATCACCAAGAAAGAAAAAAATGCTTCTAAGTATCTATGACATGCTGTCCTCTGAAAGGCAGATCATGGTTTCAGAGGTGCTAAAAATGTGAAATCATGTGCTTCTCAGAATTAAGAACTTTATTAACAGTATTAGCTAATATCGCTCAAGGATTTGCTCTGTGCTAGGTACTTGTTTAAGAGTTTAAAATGAATTAATTTATTTACTCCTCAAAACAGGCCTATGAAGAAGAGGTTATTATACTAATTCCCACATTACAGATGAGAAAAGTGAGGCACATGTAGGTTATATAACTTAATGGCACACACCTAATGAGTAGCTAGATTCCAGTCCAGGCAGTTGACTAGCCCTTTTTGTTGTTCAGTTGCTCAGTTGTGTTTGACTTTTGTGGTCCCAGAGACGGCAGCACGCCAGGCTTCCCTGTCCTTCACCATCTCCTGGAGTTTGCCCAAACTCATGTCCACTGAGTCAGTGATGCCATCTGACCATCTCATTCTCTGTCACCTCCTTCTCTTTCTGCCTTCAATCTTGCCCAGCATCAGGGTCTTTTCCAGTGAGTCAGCTCTTCACATCATGTAGCCTAAGTATTAGGGCTTCAGCTTTAGCATCAGTCCCTTCAATGAATATGCAGGGGTGTCCTTACCCACTGGACCACCCAGGGAAGCCCAAAGTGCACAATCTGGTGCCTTGCACTGCAAGGCGGTGTCCTTACCCACTGGACCACCAGGGAAGCCCAAAGGCACAATCTTAATTCTTCAAGTGTTTGGGTAACCTTGAATCCAAAAAACCATCGTTCTCTGTCTGGATCTTCTGGTCCCCCAGATTCAGATCTGCCCATCCCTTAAGGAGAAACCTTTGAGCTCCACAAACAAGGGATAAGGGGGCAGAGTGGACTTTGACAAGCTTCCAAAACTCCTTCCTTGATGACGGTGAGATGCCTTCTTGCTTTATATATCTTATGCTAATGGAACTGCTCCAGTGGTTGTTTTCACCACAAGGAGATCGGCTCTAATAATAAATTCACATTTCATTGACTCTAAGCTGCTCTAGACTGCATAATAGTTTTTAGTCAGTGCATCACCAAGAAAGAAAAAAATGCTTCTAAGTATCTATGACATGCTGTCCTCTGAAAGGCAGATCATGGTTTCAGAGGTGCTAAAAATGTGAAATCATGTGCTTCTCAGAATTAAGAACTTTATTAACAGTATTAGCTAATATCGCTCAAGGATTTGCTCTGTGCTAGGTACTTGTTTAAGAGTTTAAAATGAATTAATTTATTTACTCCTCAAAACAGGCCTATGAAGAAGAGGTTATTATACTAATTCCCACATTACAGATGAGAAAAGTGAGGCACATGTAGGTTATATAACTTAATGGCACACACCTAATGAGTAGCTAGATTCCAGTCCAGGCAGTTGACTAGCCCTTTTTGTTGTTCAGTTGCTCAGTTGTGTTTGACTTTTGTGGTCCCAGAGACGGCAGCACGCCAGGCTTCCCTGTCCTTCACCATCTCCTGGAGTTTGCCCAAACTCATGTCCACTGAGTCAGTGATGCCATCTGACCATCTCATTCTCTGTCACCTCCTTCTCTTTCTGCCTTCAATCTTGCCCAGCATCAGGGTCTTTTCCAGTGAGTCAGCTCTTCACATCATGTAGCCTAAGTATTAGGGCTTCAGCTTTAGCATCAGTCCCTTCAATGAATATGCAGGGTTGCTTTCCTTTAGGGGTGACTGATTTGATCTCCTTGCAGTCCAAGGAACTCTCAAGAGTCTTTTCCAAATTCACATTTCAAAAGCATCAGTTCTTTGGAGCTCAGCCTTCTTTATGGTCCAACTCTCACATCCATACATGACTACTGGAAAAACCATAGCTTTGAGTATATGAACCTTTGTTGGCAAAATGATGTCTCTGCTTTTTTTTTTTTAAATATGGTATTTAAAAAAAAATTTGGCCTCTTTTATTGTTTCTTTATTTTATTTATTTTCATCCATCTTTATTCTTTGGCCTGCATGGATCTCCCATTGCAGCGGCCCCTCTCATTGCAGAGCACTGGCTCTGGGAGCACGCACTCCAGAGGGCTGACTTGTAATTGGACATACCAGTGCAGCTGCTCCATGACACATGGAATCTTCCTGGGCCAGGGATTGAACCGGCGATCCCTGCACTGCAGGGCCAACTCCTCACCCACTGGACCACCAGGGAAGCCCTGTCTCTGCTTTTTAATACGCTGTCTAGGTTTTTCATAGCTTTTCTTCCAAGGAGCAAGCTAGACATGAAACAATGGCAGTTTTCAAATAGAAACTTCCTTCTCATGCATTCTGTCTCCCTCTCTCTCTCTTTCTCTCTCTCTCACACACACACACAGGATTTTAAATCTTATCTTCACGGCTCCTCCAAGTGCTATTAGAATATCAGCTTCGACTAAAGAGCAAGAAATCGGAGCTGGAATGATCTGGTAAGTCTTCAGAAAGGAGTTTAGGTGCTGTAGCCACAGAGCATGGAGGAGATGGTTCCCACGTGCAGAATTCCCAGTGCGTGATAGAATTCAGGCTGCCCAGGATGACCTTCCTGGGTCTGGGATCCACACCAGGGATTTCCCATAATGATACCGATAGCGTTTTCTTTTGGACCCTTCTGGAATGCCTTCAGTTGCTAGTGATAGTGACAGAAAACCAAATTGCAAGCAGCTGTAACAAAGTTTTGTTACTGTTTGATTCTTGTGTGTTCTCACCTGATGAGTGTCCTGAGGAATAGGGCTTCAGCTTTAGCATCAGTCCCTTCAATGAATATGCAGGGTTGCTTTCCTTTAGGGGTGACTGATTTGATCTCCTTGCAGTCCAAGGAACTCTCAAGAGTCTTTTCCAAATTCACATTTCAAAAGCATCAGTTCTTTGGAGCTCAGCCTTCTTTATGGTCCAACTCTCACATCCATACATGACTACTGGAAAAACCATAGCTTTGAGTATATGAACCTTTGTTGGCAAAATGATGTCTCTGCTTTTTTTTTTTTAAATATGGTATTTAAAAAAAAATTTGGCCTCTTTTATTGTTTCTTTATTTTATTTATTTTCATCCATCTTTATTCTTTGGCCTGCATGGATCTCCCATTGCAGGGGCCCCCTCTCATTGCAGAGCACTGGCTCTGGGAGCACGCACTCCAGAGGGCTGACTTGTAATTGGACATACCAGTGCAGCTGCTCCATGACACATGGAATCTTCCTGGGCCAGGGATTGAACCGGCGATCCCTGCACTGCAGGGCCAACTCCTCACCCACTGGACCACCAGGGAAGCCCTGTCTCTGCTTTTTAATACGCTGTCTAGGTTTTTCATAGCTTTTCTTCCAAGGAGCAAGCTAGACATGAAACAATGGCAGTTTTCAAATAGAAACTTCCTTCTCATGCATTCTGTCTCCCTCTCTCTCTCTCTTTCTCTCTCTCTCACACACACACACAGGATTTTAAATCTTATCTTCACGGCTCCTCCAAGTGCTATTAGAATATCAGCTTCGACTAAAGAGCAAGAAATCGGAGCTGGAATGATCTGGTAAGTCTTCAGAAAGGAGTTTAGGTGCTGTAGCCACAGAGCATGGAGGAGAGATGGTTCCCACGTACAGAATTCCCAGTACGTGATAGAATTCAGGCTGCCCAGGATGACCTTCCTGGGTCTGGGATCCACACCAGGGATTTCCCATAATGATACCGATAGCGTTTTCTTTTGGACCCTTCTGGAATGCCTTCAGTTGCTAGTGATAGTGACAGAAAACCAAATTGCAAGCAGCTGTAACAAAGTTTTGTTACTGTTTGATTCTTGTGTGTTCTCACCTGATGAGTGTCCTGAGGAAGGCAGTTTAACTCTGGGGAGATGCTAGCCACGCTCTTTTCCTTAGTCCTCTCATAGTAGCTTGTTGACATGTTCCCTTAGGATGGTGTCTACACCTCTCTGCACTTGGTCAGGTGTCAGGAAGAAAGGGGTTTTGTCTTCTTATCTGGGAAGGGAAGCTCTCCCCAGGAGAGTTCATGTGCTTCTTTAGCTGGAATTAGGTCACTTGTCTCTAAGCTGAGGCCAAGGCTAGTGAGATGTTTGTGACTGGTTTAAACCTGTATTGATGGATCCCTTGCAGCCAGGGAAGGTATTTCCCATTCCCCCAGGGGAGCCCTGCCCACTGAGTGATAACAGAAGCAGAAAGCGTAGATGTCTGCCACAAAGCTGCTTGCTCTCCTCCAACTGTCTCTTCCCTGATCACACCCCCTACCTGCTTTTCTACGCAGGCCAGGTCCGAGAGGGTGGGATCTGCATTACCCTCCGTGGTGTGGCTGCTGGAGTGTAGCCACTGTGAAGGCAGAGACCACCTCTGCTGGGCTCCCCACGTTATCCCCAGGGCTATCACGTGCCTGATGCATGGTAAGCGCTTGGTAAACACTGGAGTGAATGAGTGAATGAGAACTGGCCAGGAGCCCGTGTGCTGACCACAGTCTCAGGAATCAGCACCAGGATCGGGCCTCCCGCTGCCACGGGCCTGTGCAGAGGTTACGTGTGTGTGAACGGGTGTGTGACTGTGTGTGCGTGCCTGCCTGCAGCTCCTCCCCGTCTCAGATTGAATTACTTATAAACAGGCTGACGCCGACTTGGCAGAGGCTGCATTTTAGCACAACCGTTTCCATCATTTCCCAAACTCTTGATTTGGCAACATCCAAAAATACAACAAAGTTCCCCCTAACCCTCCTGCCAATCGTCCGCTCAGCCCGTCTTTGGAGCCCAGGGCCCTGCTCAAGCCATGGGTTCTGGATGTTTGGGACCTGTCCTCAGAGCCTGCCAGTCTGCTTTCTCTTTTTCCAGCAGTGTCTGCCCTGGACACAACTTCCTCCTGGCCTCGCCCTGGAGTTTGGTGTACAGAGTCGTGGGAAGGATGGTTGCCGCCCCTTTCCGAGTGGGCTTTCTCCCATTCTGCAGTCTGGCTTCTTCCTCCAGGACCTCTATTGATGTAATTCTTTAGACAAAGGAATTGGGAGCATCTTTTCTCTCACCAAGAATCCCAAGTTGGCAGCTACTACAGAATCTCCAGCTGCTGGACTCTAGGAAACAGGGTGTGGTTGGCTGGCTGTCTTCATTTAACTTGATTCTTAGATCCCAGGATGTATGAACCACTTACTAGAATCTCCTTAGCTGATCCCTTGCAGCCAGGGAAGGTATTTCCCATTCCCCCAGGGGAGCCCTGCCCACTGAGTGATAACAGAAGCAGAAAGCGTAGATGTCTGCCACAAAGCTGCTTGCTCTCCTCCAACTGTCTCTTCCCTGATCACACCCCCTACCTGCTTTTCTACGCAGGCCAGGTCCGAGAGGGTGGGATCTGCATTACCCTCCGTGGTGTGGCTGCTGGAGTGTAGCCACTGTGAAGGCAGAGACCACCTCTGCTGGGCTCCCCACGTTATCCCCAGGGCTATCACGTGCCTGATGCATGGTAAGCGCTTGGTAAACACTGGAGTGAATGAGTGAATGAGAACTGGCCAGGAGCCCGTGTGCTGACCACAGTCTCAGGAATCAGCACCAGGATCGGGCCTCCCGCTGCCACGGGCCTGTGCAGAGGTTACGTGTGTGTGAACGGGTGTGTGACTGTGTGTGCGTGCCTGCCTGCAGCTCCTCCCCGTCTCAGATTGAATTACTTATAAACAGGCTGACGCCGACTTGGCAGAGGCTGCATTTTAGCACAACCGTTTCCATCATTTCCCAAACTCTTGATTTGGCAACATCCAAAAATACAACAAAGTTCCCCCTAACCCTCCTGCCAATCGTCCGCTCAGCCCGTCTTTGGAGCCCAGGGCCCTGCTCAAGCCATGGGTTCTGGATGTTTGGGACCTGTCCTCAGAGCCTGCCAGTCTGCTTTCTCTTTTTCCAGCAGTGTCTGCCCTGGACACAACTTCCTCCTGGCCTCGCCCTGGAGTTTGGTGTACAGAGTCGTGGGAAGGATGGTTGCCGCCCCTTTCCGAGTGGGCTTTCTCCCATTCTGCAGTCTGGCTTCTTCCTCCAGGACCTCTATTGATGTAATTCTTTAGACAAAGGAATTGGGAGCATCTTTTCTCTCACCAAGAATCCCAAGTTGGCAGCTACTACAGAATCTCCAGCTGCTGGACTCTAGGAAACAGGGTGTGGTTGGCTGGCTGTCTTCATTTAACTTGATTCTTAGATCCCAGGATGTATGAACCACCTTTAACTATTCTCTTGCGTATGTCTGGGATCTCATACACGTGAACTTGTGAGCTGTTTATAAATCACATTAGGAGCTTAGACTAGACTCTCTTTGAGATTTCTTCTAACGCTGACTAGGTTGACTAGGAAGTGTTAGTGTTGTTAATATTACTCAGGAAGATGAGGCACAGAGTTTAAGGGAGAGAAGCTCAAGGTCACAGAGCAAATCAGTAGCAGAATCAAGATCTGAACTGAATCTCAGCCTGATGCACTTTTCGTTACACCGTCCTGTCTTTCCAGTGAGTTTCCCCATGAACCCCCAGTGGAGGGATACTTACCATTCCCTCAGTAGGTCGTCTACTATGTGTCTGCCCAGAATTTTTCAAATAGCATCAGAATCTCCTGGTGCTCTGTTAAAATTTGCTTTAGGCAAATTCTTCAGTCTCTCCCCAGGCACAGAACCCTGTGTCTCCACCTCTTTCCCAGCCTCTAAGATGTCAGCAGTGCAGGGTGTGTTCTCTAGCCAGTGCTGTGGAGACAGGTGCTGTGTGGAGGCCCAGGACGAAGAGCATCTGGAGCTCGGAGCCTGGCATAAGCAGGGCCTGGGACTCCCTTGCCCTGACGTTCCATCATGGCCCATGCTTCCTCTGTGCTAATTAAAGCTATCCTTTTCTCAACTTCTCCCCAGCCCCACATGCAGAGAGAAGCACCAACTACTCTACTGCTTGGAACAAAAGAGCAAAAGACTGGGATTTGAAAGAATGGGGCTAAAGGCCTGGCGTGGCCACTTGGATGTTTTGATCTCTGAAGATCTTCGTGTTCTCTTCTGTAAAATGGGTGTGGGAGGTGTTAGACTGGACGGCCTCTAGGATCCCTTCTAACCCTGCTGTGTAGGTCTTTGCAAAGCTATTCAGTGTAACAATGGCAGAGATCTACGTGGATTTAGGAGCAAAACGTGAATGCTGTATGTTTCCATATGGCTTGGAAACCTGGGAACTCCAGAGGCTGTTAGTTGTGTGTGAACTGCGCCAGCATCGCTGTGAGATAGAGTGTGCAGTGGGACCTGGATGCAGTAAGGACACACGCCTTTGCCTTAGTCAGTCTTCATGCAGTAGAACTTGATCCTGGCTCTCTTTAACTCCTTACTTCATGCTCTTGCAAAACCCCACCCTGTGTCTGAGGACATCTTCTGTTTTATTATGTATTAGATACCACTCCTAGTGGCTCAGATGGTAAAGTAAAGAATCCACCTGCAATGCAGGAGACCTGTGTTTGATCCCTGGGTTTGGAAGATCCCCCAGAGAACAGCATGGCTACACTCCAGTATTCTAGCCTGGGAAATCCCATGGACAAAGGAGCCTGGTGGGCTAGAGTCCATCGGGTTGCGAAGAGTTGGACACAACTGAGCAACTAACATTTTTTTCTTCTTCCTTTTTTTTTTTTTTACCACTCCTAGTAATTTAAATATATAATTTAATTGAATCCTCAGAATAATCCTAAGGGAATTAATAATGGATCCCCATTGTATGGATGTGGCCATGGAAACACACAGAAATATAGTAAGTTGCCCAGGGGCACACAGTTGGTAAGTGGCAGAGTCTAAATTCTCACCCACTTCCGCTAGATTGGCATGCCCACATTCTTTTTTTGGAACTGGTTATTGAACCAGGAAGCTTTATTTACATAGTAAAAGTGGCAAGCAGATTGCAGAGAGACTAGAGCGGCCCTAGCGCAAGACAGTTGTAGAACACCCACATTCTTAACCACTAGGCTGTGGCCTCGACTTTGACTTTGCTTTACTGATAGCTACTGTCCCTTAGCAGGTTGCCTTCTATATAACTTGCTCAGAATTTTTCAAATTGCATCAGTGTCTTCTGGTACTTTTGTTTAAATCTGCTTTAGGCAAATTCCTAAACCTCTCTCTAGACCTCCTGAAACTGACTTTCTGGGAGTGGGGCCTGGAACTGTATAATATCAAACTCTCACAAAGTCTTATGCCCACTAAAATTTGAGAACCACTCAACTTGGGAATGATTAAGACTTACTCTCATTAGGCAGAGTTTTCCATGAGCATGAGAGATCCAAGACGTGGAGAACATTTCCAGCAGAGCCAAGAATCATGATTACCTTACTGAGACACCTATGGAATATAGGTACTTGGCACTGGTTTTCTGAATATGGGCTTTATTTGTGTTTTAACATGAGGTAAAGCCTAGTGTTTCGGTTAGCCAAGAGTAGGTCAGACTGCTATTAGAAGCAATCTTCAAATATCAGTTGCTTAAAATAGTAAAGATTTGTATAGCTACATGTAAAAGAATGAAATTAGAACATTTTTTCATACCATATACAAAAGCAAATTCAAAATTGATTAAAAATCTAAAAGTAAGACTGGAAACCATAAAACTCCTAGAAGAAAACACAGGCAGAACTCTCTGTGGCATAAATCATAGCAATAATTTTTAGGTCTGTCTCCTATGGCAAAGGAAACAAAAGCAAAAATAAACAAATGAGACCTAATTAAATGTAAGAGCTTTTGCATTGCAAAGGCAACCATTGACAAAATGAAAAAGCAGCCTACCGAATGGGAGAAAATATTTGCATATAATATGACTGATAGGGGGGTAAAATTCAAAATATACAGACAACTCATACAAACTCAATGTCAAGCAGACAACCAAAGTGATTAGATGAAAATGGACAGAAAACCTGAGTAGACATTTTTCCAAAGAAGACATACAGATGATCCATAGGCACACGAACGCAATAAAGACTGATTTCTCTCTCATATTCCATGTCCAGGGTAGGTTTGTAGGGTGGAAGATGAGGGTCTGTATTTGTAATTTATTATCTCACAGCTTTTCTCCTGGGCAAGGAATTCAGGAGTGACTTAGCAGGGTAATTCTTGCCCAGGGTCACTCATAACATTGAGTTAGGACATCATCTAAAGGTTTGGGTAGGACTGGAGTGTGTGCTTTCAAAATGGCCCACTCACATGGGCATTGGCAGGAAGCCTTAGTTCCTTACCATGTGGGCATCTCCACAGGTTGCCTGAGTGCCTTCAGAACACAGAATCTGGCTTTTCTCAGAGCAAAGCACCTACAGGGGAGTGAGCAAGCAGGAAGCTGTGGTATCTTCCGTGACCGAGTATTCAAAGTGGCACACCATCACTTCCACTTTATTCTATTCATTACCCTCAAGGAGAGGGAAATTTATTTCCAATTACTGAAGGGAAGATTAAAAAAAAATTGTAGACTTTGAAAAATCAATACAGTTACCTGCTGTGTTTAGCTCTGTATATTCTCTTCACATGCAAAATATATTCATGCCCGCCCGAGGCCTCCAAGGTATCATTTCATAAATCAGAGGATCAGTATGAATTCCAGAATTGTATCTAAATAAGGAGCTGAGGAGGGTCCTCAGGTACAATTCCTTAAATTCGGCTCCTTAAATATAGTTCCTCAAAATACAAAGACCTGTGGATATACACTCAGCATATGATGATGATGGGACAGGCATAGGATAATCACCATGGACATTTTTGTTCAAAATGGAGAGAACAGAAGACACAAAGAATGTATTAGTCTATTGGAAGACTGAAATGTAGCTGAACAGATGCGGAGTATTCTTTAAGACTTGGTTTTACTCTTTTTTAAAAAGAGTTTATTTTGGCGGGGATGGGGAGGGTGGGGGGTGGGCAGGCCACTTCCACTGGTCTTTCATTTGTCTAGTTTCATCCATCTTTGTTCTTTGGCCCGTGTGGGCCTCCCATCGTGGTGGCGTCTGTTGTCGCAGAGCACCGGCTCTGGGCGCATGCACTCCAGAGCTCCAGCTCGGCAACTGGACACATCGGTCCAGCCGCTCCGCGACACAGGGGATCTTCCCAGGCTAGGGATCGAACCGGCGCCCCTTGCACCACAAGGTGGTGTCCTTACCCACTGGACCACCAGGGAAGCCCTTGGTTTTACTCTTGAACAATAGTGTCTTCATTGCCGTCTGCCCTGCCCACGGGTGTCTTGGTTCTTCCTGTGAATTACCCTTACTTTTCTGTGAAATGTAGTATTTGCAGATCTAGAGTTTTCTCAGCTTGTTTCCTGCTGGAATTTGGGAAAAGAAGTTCAAAGATAATTTTCATTTCATAATTTTTCCCTTTCAGTCATTTTGACTATATTTTTGCAAATATACTTTTGTTAAAATCTTTGTGAGTCTCCTGTGAACAATATATTAATAAAAGGCTATCCCCAGAGATATAAATTGGGAAGGCAATTTAATTTACAGGAGTGAGCAAGCAGGAAGCTGTGGTATCTTCCGTGACCGAGTATTCAAAGTGGCACACCATCACTTCCACTTTATTCTATTCATTACCCTCAAGGAGAGGGAAATTTATTTCCAATTACTGAAGGGAAGATTAAAAAAAAATTGTAGACTTTGAAAAATCAATACAGTTACCTGCTGTGTTTAGCTCTGTATATTCTCTTCACATGCAAAATATATTCATGCCCTTGAGGCCTCCAAGGTATCATTTCATAAATCAGAGGATCAGTATGAATTCCAGAATTGTATCTAAATAAGGAGCTGAGGAGGGTCCTCAGGTACAATTCCTTAAATTCGGCTCCTTAAATATAGTTCCTCAAAATACAAAGACCTGTGGATATACACTCAGCATATGATGATGATGGGACAGGCATAGGATAATCACCATGGACATTTTTGTTCAAAATGGAGAGAACAGAAGACACAAAGAATGTATTAGTCTATTGGAAGACTGAAATGTAGCTGAACAGATGCGGAGTATTCTTTAAGACTTGGTTTTACTCTTTTTTAAAAAGAGTTTATTTTGGCGGGGATGGGGAGGGTGGGGGTGGGCAGGCCACTTCCACTGGTCTTTCATTTGTCTAGTTTCATCCATCTTTGTTCTTTGGCCCGTGTGGGCCTCCCATCGTGGTGGCGTCTGTTGTCGCAGAGCACCGGCTCTGGGCGCATGCACTCCAGAGCTCCAGCTCGGCAACTGGACACATCGGTCCAGCCGCTCCGCGACACAGGGGATCTTCCCAGGCTAGGGATCGAACCGGCGCCCCTTGCACCACAAGGTGGTGTCCTTACCCACTGGACCACCAGGGAAGCCCTTGGTTTTACTCTTGAACAATAGTGTCTTCATTGCCGTCTGCCCTGCCCACGGGTGTCTTGGTTCTTCCTGTGAATTACCCTTACTTTTCTGTGAAATGTAGTATTTGCAGATCTAGAGTTTTCTCAGCTTGTTTCCTGCTGGAATTTGGGAAAAGAAGTTCAAAGATAATTTTCATTTCATAATATTTCTATCCCTTTCAGTCATTTTGACTATATTTTTGCAAATATACTTTTGTTAAAATCTTTGTGAGTCTCCTGTGAACAATATATTAATAAAAGGCTATCCCCAGAGATATTTTTGAGATAAACCCATGGGCTTATGCTGAAATGGCTGAGGGACAATATTTTTAAATTTCCTAGAAATTCAATTGCCTAATTGAGAGTATTCCCAAGGCACATACTTAACATTTTTTAGAGTTTTTCTTATGATTGAATAGCCTTCTGAGATAGTACCTTAGAGCTTCCTGAGGTCCAATAAAGGACTTTACTGGGACGTTTTTGGCTCCATCTTCTATGTGTTTCTTTTACAGGGCCTTGGAATTAATCATTGTGTGGAAGACATTTCTTAATTTTAGCATTGTTTGACATCTTGGGAGGTTGGAAAATTTCAAGACTATCAAGTTATGGCTCTTTCATACTTAACAGTCCTGCTTTTAGCCCATCTCTCTCCTTTCACATTTTATTTTAAGCAGCAAGAAGAAACCCAGTTAAAAAAAAGAAAAAGAAAAAAACCAAGAAGAAACCAGGTGTCTCCTTTAACACATTGCCTAGAAATTTCCTCAGCCAGGCCCATTGCCCTAGGTACATTTCTTTCTGCATATCTGCAGGTGACAGTGCTGCTAAATTCTCTACCACTGCATAAGAAGGAGTCCACCTTTCTCCCACTTTACAGTAAGATTTTTCTCACTCTCCTTTATACCTTCATCTATAGACTCGTTAGAGGTCACTATGCATCTGCAAACAGTTCTGTCAAAGCACTTCAAGTTTTCACTAGCATTCTCCTGAAAATGTTTCCACCTTCTGCTTATTGTTTAATTCTAAAGCCTCTCCTACATTTAAAAATATTTATTATGACAACACCTCACTTTCAGTACCAAAATCTCTGTTAGTTATCTGTTGCTGTTATCTATTACCCAAAACTTCATAGCTTGAAACAATGTTTTAATCCCACCAGTTACTGAGGACCAGGAATCCAGAAATGGCTGTTAGTTCAGGCAGGGTCTTTCATGAGGTTGTAGTCTCTCAGATCAAGGCTGGGTTAATTCTATTTTTACCCAAACTTCATAGGCTTGCAGTTTTAATCCCTTTCAGTCATTTTGACTATATTTTTGCAAATATATTTGTTAAAATCTTTGTGAGTCTCCTGTGAACAATATATTAATAAAAGGCTATCCCCAGAGATATTTTTGAGATAAACCCATGGGCTTATGCTGAAATGGCTGAGGACAATATTTTTAAATTTCCTAGAAATTCAATTGCCTAATTGAGAGTATTCCCAAGGCACATACTTAACATTTTTTAGAGTTTTTCTTATGATTGAATAGCCTTCTGAGATAGTACCTTAGAGCTTCCTGAGGTCCAATAAAGGACTTTACTGGGACGTTTTTGGCTCCATCTTCTATGTGTTTCTTTTACAGGGCCTTGGAATTAATCATTGTGTGGAAGACATTTCTTAATTTTAGCATTGTTTGACATCTTGGGAGGTTGGAAAATTTCAAGACTATCAAGTTATGGCTCTTTCATACTTAACAGTCCTGCTTTTAGCCCATCTCTCTCCTTTCACATTTTATTTTAAGCAGCAAGAAGAAACCCAGTTAAAAAAAAGAAAAAGAAAAAAAACAACAAGAAGAAACCAGGTGTCTCCTTTAACACATTGCCTAGAAATTTCCTCAGCCAGGCCCATTGCCCTAGGTACATTTCTTTCTGCATATCTGCAGGTGACAGTGCTGCTAAATTCTCTACCACTGCATAAGAAGGAGTCCACCTTTCTCCCACTTTACAGTAAGATTTTTCTCACTCTCCTTTATACCTTCATCTATAGACTCGTTAGAGGTCACTATGCATCTGCAAACAGTTCTGTCAAAGCACTTCAAGTTTTCACTAGCATTCTCCTGAAAATGTTTCCACCTTCTGCTTATTGTTTAATTCTAAAGCCTCTCCTACATTTAAAAATATTTATTATGACAACACCTCACTTTCAGTACCAAAATCTCTGTTAGTTATCTGTTGCTGTTATCTATTACCCAAAACTTCATAGCTTGAAACAATGTTTTAATCCCACCAGTTACTGAGGACCAGGAATCCAGAAATGGCTTAGCTGGATAGTTCAGGCGCAGGGTCTTTCATGAGGTTGTAGTCTCTCAGATCAAGGCTGGAGGAATCACTTCCAAGACGGCTCTTCACATGACCCTTGCTTGTAGGCCTCAGGTGCTTACAACATGGATTTCTCTACGGGGTCCTGATAACAGGGCACCTGACTTTCCCCAGAGTGACTGATTCAGAGAGAAAGCAAGGAGGAAGCTGCAGTGGTTTTTAGCCTTGGATGTGACATGCCATAACTCCTGCCACATTCTGTCGGTCAAACAGACCAACCCTGATAAAATATGGGAGGGAACTATTCACAAGTGCAATTTCTGGGAAATGTGGGATCATTGGGAGCTGTTTTGAAGTTGACTAACATATATCTCCATTGAGTCATCTCTATGGGTATGCAAGCTACTGCTTGTGTTTCACTGCGGTGAAGAGAGGGGAACCTGTTCTTGTTATGCTTTGTGATCTAATACAGAACTGCAGCAACATTAATTCTTTTTATTTTTTCAATCTTAGTCTGTAATTTTCTAGGAGCTAGGCAAAGCGACTGTGAGGGAGACTGTCCAGGAGTCAAATCCCGGAAGCAGATGCCATGCTACAGCCAGAACCACCTTTCCCCTGAGGACTAGGATTATTTTGGGGCTGTGCTCCTCTGCCCAACTCCTTGTTCTCTTAGAGTGAGCTATTGTTTAGGAATCTCTTTCAGCTTCTCATGTGAATAAATAAGCTTCTAATGGGGTTCCAGAACATCCTAGAGACACATCTGGGTTTCTAGCTACAGGCATAACTTGAGGCTCAGTTGAATTGAGTTGAGTTCAGTTCAGTCACTCAGTCATGTCCAACTCTTTACCTCCCCGCAGACTGCAGCACGCCAGGCTTCCCTGCACTCCACCCTCTGCCGGAGCTTGCCCATTCTCATGTCCATTGAGTTGGTGATGCCACCCAACATCTCATCCTCTGTTGTCTCCTTCTCCTTCTGCCTTCTAGTTTCCCCAGCATCAGGGTCTTCTCCATTGAGTGGGCTCTTCCAGGTGGCCAAAGTATAGGAGCTTCAGCGTCAGTCCCGCCGATGAATGTTCAGGGTGGATTTCCTTTAGGACTGACTGGTTTGATCTCTTTGCAATCCAATGGACTCTAAAGAGTCTTCTCCAGCACCACAACGTGAAGGCATTAATTCTTCGGCACTCAGTTTTCTTTATGGTCCAACTCCCACATCCATACATGACTACTGGGAAAGCCATAGTTTTGACTACATGGACCTTTGTCGGCAAAGTGATGTCTTGGCTTTTTAATATGCTGTTTAGGTTTATCGTAGCTTTTCTTCCAAGAATCTAGCGTCTTTTAATTTCAAGGCTGCAGTCAGTCACCATCCACAGTGATTTTGGACCCCAAGAAAATAAACTCTGTGACTGTTTCCATAGTTTGCCCATCTATTTGCCATGAAGTGATGGGACCAAATGGCATGATCTTCATTTTATGAAAGTTGAGCTTTAAACCAGCCTTTTCACTTTTCTCTTTCACCTTCAACAAAAGGCTCTTTAGTTTCTCTTCATTTTCTGTCATATGGGTGGTGTCATCTGCATGTCTGAGGTTATTGACAATTCTTCCAGCAATCTTGATTCCAGCTTGTGCTTCCTCCAGACCAGCATTTCACATGATGTACTCTGCATATAAATTAAATAGGCAGGATGGCAACATACAGCCTTGATGTACTCCTTTCCCAATTTGGAACCAGACCATTGCTCCAAGTCCAGTTCTAACTGTTGCTTTTTGACTTACATATAGGTTTCCCAGGAGGCAGGTAAGGTGGTCTGGTATTCCCATCTTTTTCAGAATTTCCCACAGTTTGGTGTGAGCCACACAGTCAAAGGCTTTAGCAAAGTCAGTGAAGCAGGAGTAGATATTTTTCTGGAATCTGGTTGCTTTTTCTATGATCCAGTGAATGTTGGCAATCTAATCGCTGGTTTCTCTACCTTTTCTAATTGCAGCTTGTACATCTGGGAGTTCTCAGTTTATTTACTGTTGAAGCCTAGCTTGGAGGATTTTGAACATTACTTTGCTAGCATGTGAAATGAGTGCAATGGTGCGGCAGTTTGAGCATTCTTTGGCATTACTCTTTTTTGGTTTTGAAATGAAAACTGACCCCAATCCTGAGGCCACTGCTGAGTTTTCCACATTTGCTGGCATATTGAGTGCATCACTTTAACAGCATCATCTTTTATGATTTGAAATAGCTCAGCTGGAATTCTATCACCTCTACTAACTTTGTTCATAGTGATGCTTCCTAAGGCTCATTTGATTTTGCACTCCAAGATATCTGGCTCTAGGTGAGTCATTACACCATTGTGGTCATCCAGGTCATTAAGACCTCTTTTGTATAGTTCTTCTACGTATTCCTTCTACGTCTTCTTAATATCTTCTGTTTCTATTAGGTCCTTACCGTTTCTGTCCTTTATTGTGCCTATTTTTGAAATATTCCCTTGGTATCTTTTCTTTTCTTGAAGAGATCTCTAGTCTTTCATATTCTATTGTTTTCCTCTATTTCCTTGCTTTGTTCACTTAGGAAAGCTTTTTTATCTCTCCTTGATATTTTCTGAAACTCTGCATTCAGATGGGTTTATCTTCCCTTTTCTCCTTTGACTTTTGCTTCTCTTCTTTTCTCAGCTTTTCCTAAGGCCCCTCGGATAACCATTCTGCTTTTTTTCATTTTTTCGGGGTGGGGGGGATGGTTGACCACTGCTTCCTGTACAGTGTTAAGAACCTCTATCTATAGACTCAGGCTGGGGCTTTGCCAAAAAGGTCAAGAATCAAGGTGGTATAATAAGGTGACCTGGTGGAAAAAGAAGCAGAAAGTGCCCAGGAAATGCTCCTTGTAGACCCATCATCACTTAGCTGATGCAGGCCCTGGGGGACATCCTGTGGTTATAGAAGCCATAACATCCATGGTTAACCAGAAAGAATCCACTCTAGCAAGAGCAAAAAGTTTGATGAGATTCTCTGGGCTGCCCCAGTTGGAGGCCCTACACTCAGGTCCAGTCCTTGGATCCTCTCTTTCATCAACAGTCTAGAATGATCCAAGGTACTATTTGTGAGTAAGTACATCTATTAATGACCCTGTGACCCAACGTGGCACTGTATTTTGAATCTTAGCCCAATTTTACCATCTACCTTGATGAAATCTGATTATACTCTCAGTTCAGCCTCAAACTGCCTTTTTTACCAGAGCATCTCAGCCCAGGTATAGCATCAAAGGGGTTAATTCTAGGTGTTCTGAAAAATTTCCAACTTAAAACTATCAGCACACTAACAAGTAAAAGCAAGTGGAAGCGGTATATTCACTGTTCCAAGGGGAGAGAGATGTATCACAGTGAAGAGCATTGTTGCCCTGAGACTTGATCTGGCATTTTCTATGAGTAAAGCTGATATGCACGCTGCTTGCTCAGTTGCTTCAGTCATGTCCGATTCTCTGTGACTCCATGGACTATAGCCCTCCAGGCTCCTCTGTCCATGCACTTCTCCAGGCCAGAATACTGGAGTGGGTTTCCATGCCCTCTTCTGGGGGATCGTCCCAACCCAGGGACTGAACCAGAGATTTCCTGAATAGAGGCGAATGCTTAATCAGTGGGACACTGGGGAAGCCCTGAACTTATGACTTAATTGGAAAACATTTTGTGTAGGACCTATGGGTCAGGTATGATGAAGAATCTGCCAACAACCATCAGAACCATTCCCTGAAAATCACTGATGGGGTGAGCAGATGTCTGGGCCACCAAAACTGTTGGGATTTTTTTTTTTTTGGCCTATAAGTCATCATTTATTTTCATCCATTTTTATTCTTTGGCATGTGTGGGCCTCCCATCTCAGTGGCCTCTCTTGCTGCAGAGCACTGACTCTGGGTGCAGGTGCTCCAGAGCATTGGCTCACGACTGGACACACCGGTCCAGTCGCTCCGCAGCAGGTGGGATCTTCCCGGGCCGGGAATCCAACCAGTGTCCCTTGCACTGCAAGGCGAACTCTCTACCCACTGGATGACCAGAGAGCCCTGGAAGTTTTGATCCTGTGGATAAGAAACTGAACAACTTGAAGATACAGTTGACATATCTATCTCTTGTTCCCTCATATTTTCTCTTTTGTAATTAGGGCTTTCAGAACTAGAAGAAATCAGAGCCATTTTGTTGTTGTTCAGTCATGTTCAGTCACCAAGTCGTGTCTAACTCTTCATGACCAGAGCCATTTACAGACAGTGAAAAAAATGAAGAAGCAAAAACCCAGGAGTTGATGTTTGAGTCCACATTCTAAGATAACAGAAGGATGATCTGGGTTTGGGATGCTGGTCATAAAAAACAAGAGGAATGTATGTGAAGGAGGCGTGCCTATGGATCAAAGTACTTTAAACCACGGGAGAAAATAATTTCAGATAAAATTCCATAAAATATATAAGTGAATGGAAAAATCGTTATGTCTTGAACCAGAAGTCTTCTTATGGAAGAAGTTGTTTTAATTTGGGAAAATAGCTACATAAGCGGTTTCTGCTATGTTCAGAAATGCTTTGTGTGAGCATTTTCCTTGGAAACCAAGGATAAGAACCTGGCTTTAAACCTAGGTTATGTGGTGTGACTAGGGGAAAATGCAAGCAAAATAGCTAGGTGGGCCATAAACTGAACAAAAGCTCATAGCCAACCTCTCAGGCAAAGGAAAAAGGAAACAGTCGTGCAAAAGGCAAGCAGAGATGCTTAGGAGCCAGGGCACCAGCACATGGCATAGAGAAACTTGACATGGAACAGGAAAGGGCAGATATGATTTCAGAAACTTGGACACCTGTTGAGATGGTGCTTGCCCAGCAATGGAAGAATACAACTGGTTTAAAAGGGAAAGAGATCTTACAAAGGCAGTGAGGAGTTGCCTACCACAAACAAGGAGCATGAAAATTAGTTAACTTGAGTGTGAACAGGGTAGAAAATTTGAATAATGAAATAAGAAAAATGATAATGATTTATGCTAATTTTTTTTTGTTTGTTTGTTTGGTTGGTTTTTTCCCCCTTTTTCCCCCTATTGGTGCTATGTGCTGCTGTGCTTATTTGTTCATTTGTGTCCAACTCTTTGCAACCCTATGGACTGCAGCCCTCCAGGCTCCTCTGTCCATGAGATTCTCCAGGCAAGAATACTAGTGTGAGTTGCCATGCTCTCCTCTGGGGGATCTTCCCAACCTAGGGATTGAACCCAGATCTCCCATATTGCAGATGAATTTTTTACCATCTGAGCCACCAGAGAAGACCTGGTAGGCATCCTTTTCTATTGGTAGTGAAAGGGTTTTACCTCGATTTGAGACTTAAACCCGGGGCCCAGACCTGATCAAACTCTCAGGAGTTGATGTTTGAGTCCACATTCTAAGATAACAGAAGGATGATCTGGGTTTGGGATGCTGGTCATAAAAAACAAGAGGAATGTATGTGAAGGAGGCGTGCCTATGGATCAAAGTACTTTAAACCACGGGAGAAAATAATTTCAGATAAAATTCCATAAAATATATAAGTGAATGGAAAAATCGTTATGTCTTGAACCAGAAGTCTTCTTATGGAAGAAGTTGTTTTAATTTGGGAAAATAGCTACATAAGCGGTTTCTGCTATGTTCAGAAATGCTTTGTGTGAGCATTTTCCTTGGAAACCAAGGATAAGAACCTGGCTTTAAACCTAGGTTATGTGGTGTGACTAGGGGAAAATGCAAGCAAAATAGCTAGGTGGGCCATAAACTGAACAAAAGCTCATAGCCAACCTCTCAGGCAAAGGAAAAAGGAAACAGACGTGCAAAAGGCAAGCAGAGATGCTTAGGAGCCAGGGCACCAGCACATGGCATAGAGAAACTTGACATGGAACAGGAAAGGGCAGATATGATTTCAGAAACTTGGACACCTGTTGAGATGGTGCTTGCCCAGCAATGGAAGAATACAACTGGTTTAAAAGGGAAAGAGATCTTACAAAGGCAGTGAGGAGTTGCCTACCACAAACAAGGAGCATGAAAATTAGTTAACTTGAGTGTGAACAGGGTAGAAAATTTGAATAATGAAATAAGAAAAATGATAATGATTTATGCTAATTTTTTTTTGTTTGTTTGTTTGGTTGGTTTTTTCCCCCTTTTTCCCCCTATTGGTGCTATGTGCTGCTGTGCTTATTTGTTCATTTGTGTCCAACTCTTTGCAACCCTATGGACTGCAGCCCTCCAGGCTCCTCTGTCCATGAGATTCTCCAGGCAAGAATACTAGTGTGAGTTGCCATGCTCTCCTCTGGGGGATCTTCCCAACCTAGGGATTGAACCCAGATCTCCCATATTGCAGATGAATTTTTTACCATCTGAGCCACCAGAGAAGACCTGGTAGGCATCCTTTTCTATTGGTAGTGAAAGGGTTTTACCTCGATTTGAGACTTAAACCCGGGGCCCAGACCTGATCAAACTCTGCCTGTGACTTGAACCCATGTGGCTGGAGCTCGAATTCCAGCCAAAACACTGTTTGGGACTCGAGCCCACAATCCCTGGCTTAGGACTTGAACCCAGCCAGAACTCTGTTTGGGACTTGAACCCATGCTGCTTGGACTTGAACCCAGCCAAAACCCTGTTTGGGACTTGAACCCACGTGGCTAAGGCTTAACCTCAGCCAAAACCCTGCTTGGGATGTAAATCCACGGAGTCAGGACTCAATCCCGGTCAAAACCCTGTCTGGCACTTGAACCCATGTGGCCAGGACTTAATCCAGCACTCACCCAATGTCTGGACCCACTGAGGCTCAGGTTCTTCATGCCTCAATGCAGAAGGAATTCAGCTAGAGGCAGAGTGAGAGGCAAGAAGAGGATTTATTAGGATAGGGTACTTGTAAGAGGTGCAGGTGGACAGGCAGGAAAGCTCTGCTCTGCTCTCTCTCTTCGATTGAGTGGGCAGCAGTATATATAGGATGGTAGAAGACTGCCCCCCTCAAGTAGACGAAGATGCAGGACATACATCGTTGGTTACTTCTTCACCAGCTCCTTCTTCATCAGCTGTTTATACACAGTCAAGCCTGCTTTACTGAGCAAAGAGCAGCTCTCCTGAGTTATCGTCAACTCACTGGCCTCCCAACCTTTCTCAGGTGTCTCCCTTCTACCTACCATCCCCTACTAGGACTCTATAACCACCTACCTATTCTGCTCTGTCCCTATCAGTAGGCATCATCAAAGCATTTTACATGCAATATCTCATTTAATTTTCACTATAATCATAAAAATTGTAAAAATTTTCACTGCAGCCCACACATTATTGACAGGGAAACCAATGATTAGAAAGGTTAAGCAAATTGCCCAAGGTTACCCAGATAGAGAATGGAGTGAGACTCCAGACCCAAGAAGTCTGAAGAGTCTGAGCTCTTAGAACTTGTGTCACAGGAAGGGGGACCCCTTCCAGGGCTCAAGAGTGGGCCCTTGCCTAACACTTGAACTAACAGAAAATGTAAGTGGTATTTTTAAAAAGGCCTGGTCCCCTCACATAGATACAGGCAAAGAAATCATGAGGGCTTCCAACTCGCTAGGCATCTGCTACAGGTAAAAATCTTATTATCCTGTAAGTGGGATGTTTGGCAAAAGTCTTCAAGTCTTTTCATTTTGCATGGCAAATAATACCTTCTCTGAAAAGACAAAGGAGTCAAGGAAGAGTGCTATCTCTTGGGATTTTGGAATGACCTTGCTGTTTCTAGGAACATTATGGGAACTTTGGAAGAAAAGAGATGCTGTAACCTGGAAGGTTGTGATAGTGAAGAAGAGGGTGTTGGCAACAAACACGTGCCCCCCGACATCAGGAGGATAGATGCATGCATTAAACAGGGCATTTAGAAAGTAAATTGGCCCTTGTGACTGGGAAGCCTACGAGTGACCGGCTTCAGGCACTGCTGTAGTCAGGAGGTTGAACAAGACAATTAGGGCCAGTTTGATCTCTCTTCTCTCATCCCTTGGTTCTGAGTACTGGCATCTGCAAATGGATAGGAAGACAGCTGCCTATAATTTCAAAGTTATAGCCTAGGTGGAAAACTGCCCTTTATCTCTCTCAGTCTCTATTTCTCAATGCAAGCCAGGTTGACTATTGGCCTTGATGGGTCTCATGCCCTGCTCCAGACCCACTGCCATTGCAAGATGGAGCACATACTATGGCCGACTCAGCCCAGGTCACTACTTCACCCAGCAATGGAGGTTGGGTTAAGGATGGTGAGTGAGGAGCAGTTCACAAAGGAAATAAGACCTCTGGACATAGTGATGTCCATCACAGCACAATTTGAACATTCATAGAGAAATCTGGTCCAGTAGTTGATACTTTCATGAAAGAAGATAGAATGGTCCTTGAAAAGACATTGTAGCAATACAGCCAGAGATGATCCCAATAAGGAGAAAAAGGGGAACTGGGGCCCCACACTGGGTCCCTGAAACTTACTCTAGTGTGAACTTTGACTTTAAAAAGACATCCAACCCCTGGACCCTGAGGATGAGAACCAAAGAGTAAGGTAGGTTTGTGGGAATAATGATGGCAAGGTGAAGGCTCAGGTACACTCACATTTCAAGAGGGAGACATTCTGAGAACAATACAAAATCTTTGGGCTGTGTTTAGTGAAGGAAAAACAGGGCAAGTGTAGGCCCATTTCTAGGGCAAAAGGAAATAATGATAGATAAGAAAACAGAGAAAATCAAATGGGAGTTGAAAATACCTTTTTTATCTCAAGGATGTCAAACTAGAATGAGGAGAACAAACAAAATGTTGAGGTTGAGGTCCATGGAGAGACTGAGAGCCCACTCAGGGGTCACTTCCTCCATCCTTATGGGTAAATGGCTGAGTTTAAAAGTGTTAACACACCTTCACCACATCTGAGGGATAAATTCTGAGTTGTCCAAGACAACTGGGTAGTTCCATGCTCTTCATCACTGATTGGTCTAAGGATAGGCAAGAGACTTCTGACTAATGAGATGTGAAGACTGTTCTGTCGAGATTTCTGAAAAACTGTTCTTGCTCCTAAAAGATATTTGGAACCAACAGTTCTTCTTCTCAATTTTTCCCTTGGTTCTGAGTACTGGCATCTGCAAATGGATAGGAAGACAGCTGCCTATAATTTCAAAGTTATAGCCTAGGTGGAAAACTGCCCTTTATCTCTCTCAGTCTCTATTTCTCAATGCAAGCCAGGTTGACTATTGGCCTTGATGGGTCTCATGCCCTGCTCCAGACCCACTGCCATTGCAAGATGGAGCACATACTATGGCCGACTCAGCCCAGGTCACTACTTCACCCAGCAATGGAGGTTGGGTTAAGGATGGTGAGTGAGGAGCAGTTCACAAAGGAAATAAGACCTCTGGACATAGTGATGTCCATCACAGCACAATTTGAACATTCATAGAGAAATCTGGTCCAGTAGTTGATACTTTCATGAAAGAAGATAGAATGGTCCTTGAAAAGACATTGTAGCAATACAGCCAGAGATGATCCCAATAAGGAGAAAAAGGGGAACTGGGGCCCCACACTGGGTCCCTGAAACTTACTCTAGTGTGAACTTTGACTTTAAAAAGACATCCAACCCCTGGACCCTGAGGATGAGAACCAAAGAGTAAGGTAGGTTTGTGGGAATAATGATGGCAAGGTGAAGGCTCAGGTACACTCACATTTCAAGAGGGAGACATTCTGAGAACAATACAAAATCTTTGGGCTGTGTTTAGTGAAGGAAAAACAGGGCAAGTGTAGGCCCATTTCTAGGGCAAAAGGAAATAATGATAGATAAGAAAACAGAGAAAATCAAATGGGAGTTGAAAATACCTTTTTTATCTCAAGGATGTCAAACTAGAATGAGGAGAACAAACAAAATGTTGAGGTTGAGGTCCATGGAGAGACTGAGAGCCCACTCAGGGGTCACTTCCTCCATCCTTATGGGTAAATGGCTGAGTTTAAAAGTGTTAACACACCTTCACCACATCTGAGGGATAAATTCTGAGTTGTCCAAGACAACTGGGTAGTTCCATGCTCTTCATCACTGATTGGTCTAAGGATAGGCAAGAGACTTCTGACTAATGAGATGTGAAGACTGTTCTGTCGAGATTTCTGAAAAACTGTTCTTGCTCCTAAAAGATATTTGGAACCAACAGTTCTTCTTTTACTGTTGGCCATTGTGTTTGTTGAAATGCAAACGCCGTCTTTGACCACGAGGGAACTGAACTGACAAATGAGGAGGGCAGAATGGAAGGGTAGAGAGGTATCATTGAAGATGTAATTGAACTACTGAAGTAGCCAATCCTGGGGTCCCTCTGCCTAGTACTTCTCCTTTTATGAGGTAATCAATTTTCCTTACTGTTTAAGCCAATTGAAACCTGGGTTTTCTGCTCCCTGCATCCCAAGGCAGATCTGACTGGCTCAAGGGAGATGAGGAGATTAGATTAGAAGGGGGCAAGAAGCAGGATTCAAATGGGTCCAAGCATCTGACCCAATGACTCATATCCCGAGGCGTGGAAAGAACTTTCCGGTGAGGTTGGGGCCACCATCAGTAAATTTTAAGTAATTGTGGAGCATAGAAGGTGGTGCCAGGATCAGGAACTGCACAGAGATTATTCTGATTTTCATAAAGGAGAAATAGATTGTTTCTGGAAACTCCAGACAAATGATTTTGAGGTAGATCTTTGACAACAGAATGGCTTAAGAAGCAGATGGTGGGTGAGCATTTAGGAAGGAATGCAATGGTCAGTTGAGAACAAAATGACTTCACTGAGCACAAGTTATTCCGAACCAACCTCATTTCCTCTTTTGATAAGGTTACTATGTTTGTGAATCAGGTGTATGCCCTAAACATTGCAGGTCTTGGTTTCAGCTTAGGGCTAACAGTTTCTCTCATGGTTTCCTGGCGGGTGAGATGGTGAAATGTGGGTTGGATGTGGTTTTATGTATTGCGTGGCTCAACAGCAGAATCCAAAGTGTTGGTAAAGACCATCTGAGCCCATGGGTCACTTCCTCCATCCTTATGGGTAAATGGCTGAGTTTAAAAGTGTTAACACACCTTCACCACATCTGAGGGATAAATTCTGAGTTGTCCAAGACAACTGGGTAGTTCCATGCTCTTCATCACTGATTGGTCTAAGGATAGGCAAGAGACTTCTGACTAATGAGATGTGAAGACTGTTCTGTCGAGATTTCTGAAAAACTGTTCTTGCTCCTAAAAGATATTTGGAACCAACAGTTCTTCTTTTACTGTTGGCCATTGTGTTTGTTGAAATGCAAACGCCGTCTTTGACCACGAGGGAACTGAACTGACAAATGAGGAGGGCAGAATGGAAGGGTAGAGAGGTATCATTGAAGATGTAATTGAACTACTGAAGTAGCCAATCCTGGGGTCCCTCTGCCTAGTACTTCTCCTTTTATGAGGTAATCAATTTTCCTTACTGTTTAAGCCAATTGAAACCTGGGTTTTCTGCTCCCTGCATCCCAAGGCAGATCTGACTGGCTCAAGGGAGATGAGGAGATTAGATTAGAAGGGGGCAAGAAGCAGGATTCAAATGGGTCCAAGCATCTGACCCAATGACTCATATCCCGAGGCGTGGAAAGAACTTTCCGGTGAGGTTGGGGCCACCATCAGTAAATTTTAAGTAATTGTGGAGCATAGAAGGTGGTGCCAGGATCAGGAACTGCACAGAGATTATTCTGATTTTCATAAAGGAGAAATAGATTGTTTCTGGAAACTCCAGACAAATGATTTTGAGGTAGATCTTTGACAACAGAATGGCTTAAGAAGCAGATGGTGGGTGAGCATTTAGGAAGGAATGCAATGGTCAGTTGAGAACAAAATGACTTCACTGAGCACAAGTTATTCCGAACCAACCTCATTTCCTCTTTTGATAAGGTTACTATGTTTGTGAATCAGGTGTATGCCCTAAACATTGCAGGTCTTGGTTTCAGCTTAGGGCTAACAGTTTCTCTCATGGTTTCCTGGCGGGTGAGATGGTGAAATGTGGGTTGGATGTGGTTTTATGTATTTGCAGCTGGCTCAACAGCAGAATCCAAAGTGTTGGCTATTGAGAGGATATCACAGCCCAGGTAGTGAGCGTGGTTGGGGTAGTGGAGAGGTCACATATTGACCTGAGCTTGGCTGTGAGTCTGACACTTGGGGTGAGAAAGCCCTGGGAGGGGCAGGACAAGTTCCAACAAACCCAAGCCTATTGCCCAGAGAGACTGGGTGAAGTGGAGAGGATCCGAAGGATATAAGATGGGGCAGAAATGGAAAGAATGGTCATCAAGAAGACCTTGAGAGGTGAATGCAAATAAGGAGGCCGGTTTTGGGAGGGAGGAACAAGAGGGCAGAATCATGTGGGGAGGCAGAAGGGGAGCCAAAGGGGGTCCCATGGGTGGGTGTTTAGGGAACCCTGCTCAAGCTCCATCTCCTTGCTGTTTAGAGGGGCTGTGTTCCACTCATGACAATGAGTGTCAACCTTCAAAGAGGTTTCTTGCAGAGTGCCAAGGTCTCCCTTGATCCTGTCTGATTTATCACTGGATGAAAACTCAGGAGGCATACTGATCAAAGGTGTAGATGTCACAGATCTGGGAGGGAGAGTTAATACCAGAGGTGACAGAAGGAAGCCCCTGAGCGGTCCTGACAAGTTGGAATGCTGGGTCAGAAACAATAAGACACAATTTAACAGGTCTACATGTAAAGTCTGGCCTTTATGTGCAAAAACAAATGGCAAATACATAGAGTGGGGAGACTATCTTGGCAGGAAATTATGTGAAGAATATACTTTGAAGCATAGAAGTGGTCCTGCACAGAGATTATTCTGATTTTCATAAAGGAGAAATAGATTGTTTCTGGAAACTCCAGACAAATGATTTTGAGGTAGATCTTTGACAACAGAATGGCTTAAGAAGCAGATGGTGGGTGAGCATTTAGGAAGGAATGCAATGGTCAGTTGAGAACAAAATGACTTCACTGAGCACAAGTTATTCCGAACCAACCTCATTTCCTCTTTTGATAAGGTTACTATGTTTGTGAATCAGGTGTATGCCCTAAACATTGCAGGTCTTGGTTTCAGCTTAGGGCTAACAGTTTCTCTCATGGTTTCCTGGCGGGTGAGATGGTGAAATGTGGGTTGGATGTGGTTTTATGTATTTGCAGCTGGCTCAACAGCAGAATCCAAAGTGTTGGCTATTGAGAGGATATCACAGCCCAGGTAGTGAGCGTGGTTGGGGTAGTGGAGAGGTCACATATTGACCTGAGCTTGGCTGTGAGTCTGACACTTGGGGTGAGAAAGCCCTGGGAGGGGCAGGACAAGTTCCAACAAACCCAAGCCTATTGCCCAGAGAGACTGGGTGAAGTGGAGAGGATCCGAAGGATATAAGATGGGGCAGAAATGGAAAGAATGGTCATCAAGAAGACCTTGAGAGGTGAATGCAAATAAGGAGGCCGGTTTTGGGAGGGAGGAACAAGAGGGCAGAATCATGTGGGGAGGCAGAAGGGGAGCCAAAGGGGGTCCCATGGGTGGGTGTTTAGGGAACCCTGCTCAAGCTCCATCTCCTTGCTGTTTAGAGGGGCTGTGTTCCACTCATGACAATGAGTGTCAACCTTCAAAGAGGTTTCTTGCAGAGTGCCAAGGTCTCCCTTGATCCTGTCTGATTTATCACTGGATGAAAACTCAGGAGGCATACTGATCAAAGGTGTAGATGTCACAGATCTGGGAGGGAGAGTTAATACCAGAGGTGACAGAAGGAAGCCCCTGAGCGGTCCTGACAAGTTGGAATGCTGGGTCAGAAACAATAAGACACAATTTAACAGGTCTACATGTAAAGTCTGGCCTTTATGTGCAAAAAACAAATGGCAAATACATAGAGTGGGGGAGACTATCTTGGCAGGAAATTATGTGAAGAATATCTGAGGCTTTTAAATGACCAACCAGCTCAGAATCAGTCAATGGTGTGATGTGATTCCTAGCAGTCAACACAACAGGAGAGAGAAGAATGAATGGAAATCCGGGCCTCTGGAGACGGAGCCGTCTCTTTATACTCTTGGTCATATGTTGCTGGGAGTATTACGTTCGGAGTGGGGCACCAGATATTGTGACAGACATGGACAAACTAGAGTGTACACGGAGACTAACTAGGACTTCCCTTATGGCTCAGCAATAAAGAATCTGCCTGCAATGCAGGAGATGCAGGATGTGAGTTCCATCCCTGGGTTGCGATGATCATTTGGAGAAGGAAATGGCAACCCATTCGAATATCTTTGCCTGGCAAATCCTATGGCCAGAGGAGCCTGGTGAGCAACAGACCATGGCATCGTGAAGAGTTGGGCATGACTGAGCTTGCATGCACAGACTAGCTAAGGTGGAGAAAGTTCCAGAAATTAATTGATGTGAGGAGAATTTGAAGGATGGGAAAATATTATGCCTAGAAAAGCCAACACAAGAGGAACGGTGAGAGGGATGCATGTCACTGAGGAGGAAGTTGGTTTGTTCTCTGAGGTAGGACTGAAACCCAAGGGAGAAGATACGGGAAAGCCAGTGTACCTCCACATAGTGAAAACATTTCTATTCATTATAGTCAAGGCAAATCATGACCATTTACGAATTTCAAAAACATGAGCTCATTTGGAAGGTGGGCCATTGTCTTCATGCCATAGATACGATGATTGTTTGAAATGATTAAGAAATCATATGCAATGGATCCTCACTACCTACAACATTCCTTAATAAATATCTGCCCAATGAATGTAGTTTTAGAGAAGTTGAATGCCTTTCTCGAAGTCACACAGACAGATGCCTCACGCCATGACAGGATTTGGAGCAGATTTCAGATGCCGTGGGCCACCCTGGGCAGTGAAGCTTGCCATAAGCATGGGTAGGCATGTGTTAGAGGCTTCTGGAATGTGGTGATGGGGGGCCAGGGGCCTGAAAATGCCTTCCAATTCAAAGATTTCACTCAGAATGTTCTAATCCAAAGAACTCCACAGTGCTGCTTGAGAGCACGTGTTGGGCATGGGATCTGTCTTCACACATGCCCCACCAGCCACTGTGACTGATGGTATCTCCCCTGGAATCCTTCAGCTCTCTCTCTATAGATCTCTATCTTGGGCGTGGGTGCATATAACTGGTGCTTCTATATCTGGACACCCAGGGTAACATTTACGCATACAAATCTCCAGGATGATAGAATTTCAGCTCACTGAGCTGCACAAGATATGCTTTCGGCATCTGTGCTTGTTGCCAGCTTGTATCACAAGTGTGAGTTCTCTCTCCTGCTTTGACACAGGAGGAAACTTCTTTTCTGCAGAATGTGAGTTTGTGAAACCGAGGCGTGATCTTCTGAAATGAGAGGCTTTCCAGGTGGCTCTAGTGGTAAAGAACTCACCTGCCAGTGCAGGAGACGTAAGAGACTTGGATTCAATCCCTGAGTCAGGGATTGAAGAAGTCATGGCAACCCACTCCGGTATTCTTTTTTTTTTTTTTCCTTAATTTTGGCCTCTTTTATTGTTTTTATTTGTTTATTTTCATCCATCTTCTTTCTTTGGTCTGTGTGAGTCTCGCATTGCAGTGGCCTCTCTCGCAGCAGAGCGCCAGCTCCGGGCGCATGCGCTCCAGAGTGCTGGCTCGAAATTGGACACACTGGTGCAGCTGCTCCGCTGCACGTGGGATCTTCCCAGGCCAGGAGCCAAACCGGTGCCCCTTGCACTGCAAGGCGGACTATTTACCCACTGGACCACTAGGGACGTCCCACTCCAGTATTCTTGCTTGGCAAATCCCATGGACAGGAGTCTGGTGGGCTACAGTCCATTGGATACAATCCGTGGTAAAGTGCAGTCCATCAGGTAGCACAGAGATGGACGTGACTGAGTGACTGGGCATACACACATCTAAAGTAAATTCAAATCTGAGCTCTTTCTCTACGGACCCCCAGGACTGACCATGGAAGGTGTTTTTCCCTCTTCCTTTGGGGATAAATTATGATATATCTAGAAGATCCTCACCCCCTTTTATTGTGATAGGGATGGAGGGACTGGGGCGAGGGTCATCCAATGGACATTTGTGTATATCTGGGCTAAGTTATCTTCCAAGAAAAGTACAAAAGAAGGCTCGGGTGAGTCAAGGGTCCCGGTTACCCCCCTCGACGGGCAGGGCCTCTGCTGTGGGTCTTCTGGCCACATGTCCGTCTGCTCTGTGGGGTCCACCATCTCCACTAGGTGGAGAGAAAGAGTAGTGGCGAGATGTACAATGCCCCAAATCAAAACCACTGTCCAAAGAGTAAAATCCAATTCGAAATGGAACTCGAAAACTTGAGAAGTAATTTAAGGGAACCACATTAAATATGAGAATGTTTAATGGGGCCCATGTGTCGTGAGCAGAGAAAGAGAGGGCAAGAAACGGGACAGAGGAAGCCCGGGGGACAACATCTCTGTTCAACCGGTTCTAATTAGGGGCACGGCGCTGCTGAGCATCATTCATTATAATTTGGTGAAATCTTCAGCCCGGGCCGAGGCACCTCTGTTGAGTGGCGTAAAACAAAGGGCTGTGTCGGAAACAGGGTGAGCGCCTCTCCGTTGGAGGTTAACGCCAGTCACTGGGGAGGGCCCAGGGCTGTACATCACTCTCCTGCCAGCTCTTCTTTATGACTCCAGCGCCCGGCTCCAGCTAGCAGATGTCTGGAAATTTCGGGAGGAGAGAGAGGGCACGGAGGGAGGAGGGGCCCCGCGCTCATTGTCTCCAACGTGTCTATCGCTTAATTCAGGATCTCTGTCTGCTGCTGCAAGGCGGACTATTTACCCACTGGACCACTAGGGACGTCCCACTCCAGTATTCTTGCTTGGCAAATCCCATGGACAGGAGTCTGGTGGGCTACAGTCCATTGGATACAATCCGTGGTAA